>CAWUFW010005058.1:0-707394 GCA_963921515.1 Calotriton arnoldi | reverse complement strand
CAGACGTCGAGGGACACACCGAATCCAGCTCCTGGTCGTCGTCGACGCCTCCTGAACCACGTGGCTGAAGAGTCAAGGCACCTGCAACCGACCTGAAGCGACCGACGACGGTGGGCATCCATCTTCCTTGCCCCGGGTCACTGCCAAGTGACTTTGAACACTGTCCCCTCTGCTTTCAGGTCATCCTTCTTCAGAATCCAGGCTTGGATTCCACCGGACACTTCTTCAGCTCCCGCAAGCAGCAAGTCTTCTTTGTTCGCCATTGAAAACGACGCCGCGACCCGACACCAAAGGACACCTGTGCACCCGGCTTCCCTGGGTGAGGTAACTCCAGCACTACGGTGCTCCTGTGGGTGTGGGCCCTAGAACTACTTACCCTGTAAGTGACTTGCTTGTAGGTTCTCCCGAAGTATCCTAAAACTCTTTATTTCCAACCGCGACTTGCCCCATTGAAGTTAACGGCGATTCGCGCCTGTGTATCCACACTGCACGCGTCCCCCGTGGGTCCTTTACTTACCTGCCTTGGGTGGTTTCGTGAGGCCCCAGCACTTCTGAAGGCCCTAGGCCTTGTCTCCTTGCAAGTCGTTGTTTCTAAGTCTCTTACTTAGTATATGGTCTGGTACGCCCCTAGGGCCCCAGCCATATTTTGTGCTTAACTTATTGTGAAACGTTGATTTGTGCATATGTTTGTCTTCTAATCTCATAAAGAGATTAGTAGAGAGTTATTTAGAAATAAATACATATATATTTGATATATATATCTGTGTGGTGTCTTTTCATTTGGTGATTCAAGAGATTATATGGTAAAACAAGCTGCTTTACATTCCTCCGAGACTTAGCCTGAAGGCTGCTCTCCACAGCTACCACTAGGATAGCTTTCTTTAAAAGGTTGTCTTAAACCTATCTACCATAAGAGTCGATTTGCCCTGGTGCAAGGTGTCCACTTTAATTAGTGAACAGCATATACCAGGCCAACTTCTCACAACTACCCCCAGCATGACCCCCTACACTACCCAAACACCACTGCACTAACCTAAATCCTAAAACACTACCCCCAGCACGACCCCCTACACTACCCAAACACCACTGCACTACCCTAAAACATGACCCCCTACACTACACAAACACCACTGCACTACCCCTAAACCGTAAAACACTACCCCCAGCACGACCCCCTACACTACACAAGCACCACTGCACTACCCTAAACCCTAAAACACTACCCCCAGCACAACCCCCTACACTGCCCGAACACCACTGCACTGCCCTAAACCCTGAAACACCAGCCCCTGCATGACCCCCTACACTGCCCGAACACCACTGCACTGCCCTAAACCCTAAAACACCACCCCTAGCACGACCCCCTACACTGCCCGAACACCACTGCACTGCCCTAAACCCTGAAACACCACCCCTTCACGACCCCCTACACTGCCCGAACACCACTGCACTGCCCTAAACCCTGAAACACCACCCCCAGCATGACCCCCTACACTGCCCGAACACCACTGCACTGCCCTAAACCCTGAAACACTACCCCCAGCAAGACCCCCTACACTGCCCGAACACCACTGCACTGCCCTAAACCCTGAAACATCACCCCCAGCAAGACCCCCTACACTGCCCGAACACCACTGACCTAAACCCTGAAACACCACCCCCAGCATGACCCCCTACACTGCCCGAACACCACTGCACTGCCCTAAACCCTGAAACACTACCCCCAGCATGACCCCCTACACTGCCCGAACACCACTGCTCTGCCCAAAACCCTGAAACACCAGCCCCAGCACGACCCCCTACACTGCCCGAACACCACTGCACTGCCCTAAACCCTGAAACACCAGCCCCAGCACAACCCCCTACACTGCACGAACACCACTGCACCACCCTAAACCCTGAAACACTACCCCCAGCAAGACCCCCTACACTGCCCGAACACCACTGCACTGCCCTAAACCCTGAAACATCACCCCCAGCAAGACCCCCTACACTGCCCGAACACCACTGCCCTAAACCCTGAAACACCACGCCCAGCAAGACCCCCTACACTGCCCGAACACCACTGCACTGCCCTAAACCCTGAAACACCACCCCCAGCAAGACCCCCTACACTGCCCGAACACCACTGCACTGCCCTAAACCCTGAAACACCACCCCCAGCACGACCCCCTACACTGCCCGAACACCACTGCTCTGCCCAAAACCCTGAAACACCAGCCCCAGCACGACCCCCTACACTGCCCGAACACCACTGCACTGCCCTAAACCCTGAAACACCAGCCCCAGCACGACCCCTACACTGCCCGAACACCACTGCTTGCCCTAAACCCTGAAACACCACCCCCAGCACGACCCCCTACACTGCCCGAACACCCCTGCACTGCCCTAAACCCTGAAACACCAGCCCCAGCACAACCCCGTACACTGCCTGCACACCACTGCACTGCCCTAAACCCTGAAAAACCAGCCCCAGCACAACCTCGTACACTGCCCGAACACCACTGCACTGCCCTAAACCCTGAAACATCACCCCCAGCAAGACCCCCTACACTGCCCGAACACCACTGACCTAAACAATGAAACACCACCCCCAGCACGACCCCCTACACTGCCCGAACACCACTGCACTGCCCTAAACCCTGAAACACTACCCCCAGCATGACCCCCTACACTGCCCGAACACCACTGCTCTGCCCAAAACCCTGAAACACCAGCCCCAGCACGACCCCCTACACTGCCCGAACACCACTGCACTGCCCTAAACCTTGAAACACCAGCCCCTGCACGACCCCCTACACTGCCCGAACACCACTGCACTACCCTAAACCCTGAAACATCACCCCCAGCATGACCCCCTACACTGCCCGAGCACCACTGCACTGCCCTAAACCCTGAAACACCAGCCCCAGCACGACCCCCTATACTGCCCGAACACCACTGCACTGCCCTAAACCCTGAAACACCAGCCCCAGCACGACCGCCTACACTGCCCGAACACCACTGCACTGCCCTAAACCCTGAAACACCAGCCCCAGCACGACCCCCTACACTGCCCGAACACCACTGCACTGCCCTAAACCGTGAAACACCAGCCTCAGCATGACCCCCTACACTGCCTGAACACCACTGTACTGCCCTGAACCCTGAAACACCAGCCCCAGCACAAGACCCTACACTGCCCGAACACCACTGCACTGCCCTAAACCCTGAAACAACACCCCGTGCATGACCCCCTACACTGCCCGAACACCACTGGACTGCCCTAAACCCTGAAACACCACCACCAGCGCGACCCCCTACACTGCCCGAACACCACTGCACTGCCCTAAACCCTGAAACACCACCCCCTGCACAACCCCCTACACTGCTCGAACACTACTGCACTGCCGTAAACCCAGAAACACCATCCCCAGCACGACCCCCTATACTGCACGAACACCACTGCACTGCCCTAAACCCTGAAACACTACCCCCAGCAAGACCCCCTACACTGCCCGAACACCACTGCACTGCCCTAAACCCTGAAACATCACCCCCAGCAAGACCCCCTACACTGCCCGAACACCACTGCCCTAAACCCTGAAACACCACCCCCAGCAAGACCCTCTACACTGCCCGAACACCACTGCACTGCCCTAAACACTGAAACACCAGCCCCAGCATGACCCCCTACACTGCCTGAACACCACTGCAATGCCCTAAACCCTGAAACACCACCCCCTGCACGACCCCTACACTGCCCGAACACCACTGCACTACCCTAAACCCTGAAACATCACCCCCAGCATGACCCCCTACACTGCCCGAGCACCACTGCACTGCCCTAAACCCTGAAACACCAGCCCCAGCACGACCCCCTATACTGCCCGAACACCACTGCACTGCCCTAAACCCTGAAACACCAGCCCCAGCACGACCGCCTACACTGCCCGAACACCACTGCACTGCCCTAAACCCTGAAACACCAGCCCCAGCACGACCCCCTACACTGCCCGAACACCACTGCACTGCCCTAAACCGTGAAACACCAGCCTCAGCACGACCCCCTACACTGCCTGAACACCACTGCACTGCCCTGAACCCTGAAACACCAGCCCCAGCACAAGACCCTACACTGCCCGAACACCACTGCACTGCCCTAAACCCTGAAACAACACCCCGTGCATGACCCCCTACACTGCCCGAACACCACTGGACTGCCCTAAACCCTGAAACACCACCCCCAGAGCTACCCCCTACACTGACCGAACACCACTGCACTGCCCTAAACCCTGAAACACCACCCCCTGCACAACCCCCTACACTGCTCGAACACTACTGCACTGCCGTAAACCCAGAAACACCATCCCCAGCACGACCCCCTATACTGCACGAACACCACTGCACTGCCCTAAACCCTGAAACACTACCCCCAGCAAGACCCCCTACACTGCCCGAACACCACTGCACTGCCCTAAACCCTGAAACATCACCCCCAGCAAGACCCCCTACACTGCCCGAACACCACTGACCTAAACCCTGAAACACCACCCCCAGCAAGACCCTCTACACTGCCCGAACACCACTGCACTGCCCTAAACACTGAAACACCAGCCCCAGCACGACCCCCTACACTGCCCGAACACCACTGCAATGCCCTAAACCCTGAAACACCACCCCCTGCACGACCCCCTACACTGCCCGAACACCACTGTACTGCCCTAAACCCTGAAACCCCACCCCCAGCATGACCCCTACACTGCCAGAACACCACTGCACTGCCCTAAACCCTGAAACACCACCCCCTGCACGACCCCCTACACTGCCCGAACACTACTGCACTGCCCTAAACCCTGAAACACCACCCCCAGCACGACCCCCTACACTGCACGAACACCACTGCACCGCCCTAAACCCTGAAACACTACCCCCAGCAAGACCCCCTACACTGCCCGAACACCACTGCACTGCCCTAAACCCTGAAACATCACCCCCAGCAAGACCCCCTACACTGCCCGAACACCACTGCCCTAAACCCTGAAACACCACCACCAGCAAGACCCCCTACACTGCCCGAACACCACTGCACTGCCCTAAACCCTGAAACACCACCCCCAGCAAGACCCCCTACACTGCCCGAACACCACTGCACTGCCCTAAACCCTGAAACACCACCCCCAGCACGACCCCCTACACTGCCAGAACACCACTGCTCTGCCCAAAACCCTGAAACACCAGCCCCAGCACGACCCCTACAGAGCCCGAACACCACTGCACTGCCCTAAACCCTGAAACACCAGCCCCAGCACGAGACCCTACACTGCCCAAACACCACTGCACTGCCCTAAACCCTGAAACAACACCCCATGCATGACCCCCTACACTGCCCGAACACCACTGGACTGCCCTAAACCCTGAAACACCACCCCCAGCGCGACCCCCTACACTGACCGAACACCACTGCACTGCCCTAAACCCTGAAACACCACCCCCTGCACAACCCCCTACACTGCTCGAACACTACTGCACTGCCGTAAACCCAGAAACACCATCCCCAGCACGACCCCCTATACTGCACGAACACCACTGCACTGCCCTAAACCCTGAAACACTACCCCCAGCAAGACCCCCTACACTGCCCGAACACCACTGCACTGCCCTAAACCCTGAAACATCACCCCCAGCAAGACCCCCTACACTGCCCGAACACCACTGACCTAAACCCTGAAACACCACCCCCAGCAAGACCCTCTACACTGCCCGAACACCACTGCACTGCCCTAAACACTGAAACACCAGCCCCAGCACGACCCCCTACACTGCCCGAACACCACTGCAATGCCCTAAACCCTGAAACACCACCCCCTGCACGACCCCCTACACTGCCCGAACACCACTGTACTGCCCTAAACCCTGAAACCCCACCCCCAGCATGACCCCTACACTGCCAGAACACCACTGCACTGCCCTAAACCCTGAAACACCACCCCCTGCACGACCCCCTACACTGCCCGAACACTACTGCACTGCCCTAAACCCTGAAACACCACCCCCAGCACGACCCCCTACACTGCACGAACACCACTGCACCGCCCTAAACCCTGAAACACTACCCCCAGCAAGACCCCCTACACTGCCCGAACACCACTGCACTGCCCTAAACCCTGAAACATCACCCCCAGCAAGACCCCCTACACTGCCCGAACACCACTGCCCTAAACCCTGAAACACCACCACCAGCAAGACCCCCTACACTGCCCGAACACCACTGCACTGCCCTAAACCCTGAAACACCACCCCCAGCAAGACCCCCTACACTGCCCGAACACCACTGCACTGCCCTAAACCCTGAAACACCACCCCCAGCACGACCCCCTACACTGCCAGAACACCACTGCTCTGCCCAAAACCCTGAAACACCAGCCCCAGCACGACCCCTACAGTGCCCGAACACCACTGCACTGCCCTAAACCCTGAAACACCAGCCCCAGCACGACCCCCTACACTGCCCGAACACCACTGCACTGCCCTAAACCCTGAAACACCAGCCCCAGCACGACCCCCTACACTGCCCGAACACCACTGCACTGCCCTAAACCCTGAAACACCAGCCCCAGCACGACCCCCTACACTGCCCGAACACCACTGCACTGCCCTAAACCCTGAAACACCACCCCCTGCACCACCCCCTACACTGCCCGAACATCACTGCACTGCCCTAAACCCTGAAACACCACCCCTGCACCGCCCCCTACACTGCCCGAACACCACTGCACTGCCCTAAACCCTGAAACACCACCCCCAGCATGACCCCTTTACTGCTCGAACACCACTGCACTGCCCCAAACCCTGAAACACCACCCCCAGCATGACCCCCTACACTGCCCGAACACCACTGCACTGCCCTAAACCCTGAAACACCACCCCCTGCACCACCCCCTACACTGCCCGAACACCACTGCACTGCCCTAAACCCTGAAACACCACCCCTGCACCACCCCCTACACTGCCCGAACACCACTGCACTGCCCTAAACCCTGAAACACCACCCCCTGCACCGCCCCCTACACTGCCCGAACACCACTGCACTACCCTAAACCCTAAAATACTCCCCCAGCATGACCCCCTACACTACCCGAACACGACTGCACTGCCCTAAACCCTAAAACACTCCCCCAGCACGACCCCCTACACTACCCGAACACCACTGCACTGCCCTAAACCCTAAAACACTCCCCGCAGCACGACCCCCTACACTACCTAAACACCACTGCACTGCCCTAAACCCTAAAACACTACCCCCGCATGACCCCTACACTACCCAAATACCAATGCACTACCCTAATCCCTAAAACACTACCCCCGCACAACCCCTACACTACCCAAAGACCACTGCACTACCCTAAACTCTAAAACAATACCCCCCGCACGACTCCCTACACTACCCAAAGACCACTGCACTACCCTAAACCCTAAAAACCTACCCCCAGCACGAACCCCTACACTACCCAAACACCACTGCACTACCCTAAACCATAAAACACTACCCCCAGCAGTACCCCCTACGCTACCCAAACACCACTGCACTACCCTAAACCCTAAAACACTACCCCCAGCAGTACCCCCTACACTACCCAAACACCATTGCACTACCCTAAACCCTAAAACACTACCCCCAGCAGTATCCCCTACACTACCCAAACACCACTGCACTACCCTAAACCCTAAAACCCTAAAACACTAACCCCAGCACGACCCCCTACACTACCCAAACACCACTGTACTACCCTAAACCCTAAAACACTCCCTCCAGCACGACTCCCTACACTACCCAAACACCACTGCACTACCCTAAACCCTAAATCTACCCCCAGCATGACCCCCTACACTACACAAACACCACTGCACTACCCTAAACCCTAAAACACTACCCCCAGCACGACCCTTTTCACTACCTAAACACAACTGCACAATTTGTTACAGGCGTTGCAAAGCAGGCCTGTGGTGCTTACTGGAAGTACCTGGTGGGCTAGTTGGGCCCCAGGGACTCTCAGGATTCAAGGTGACCTAATCCCCCAACTTAAAACGCGCCACGGGGTGCGTTTGCACAGTGGTGAAGGGAGGGGGCGGGGCCTCTGGTGACGTGCGCAAACACGCCCTGTGGTGCGTTTTAAGTTGGGGAGTTAATTCCCTTTGAATCCTGGGGGCCAACTAGCCCACCAGGTACATTCAGTAAGCACAACAGAGTTGCGTTGCAGAGAGGTGAAAAAAGGTGCGTAGCCTCGGAACGCCTCTCTGCAACTCAGCTCTGTGGTCATAACTGTAGGTACCTGGGGGCTAGTTGGGACCCAGGGACCCTCAGGATTCAAGGGGACTTAATCCCGCAACTTAAAACGCGCCACGGGGCGCGTTTGCACACATGTCACCTCAGGCCCCCCCTCCCTTCACCACTGTGCACTGGCTCTGGTTAGTCAGAGTCAGTTACCACCAGTACCCGTCTGAAAAAGTTGTGGGCACAGGATGATTTTGCAACAAGGCCTCTTTCTGCTCCTCTGTTGGTTCTTTCTGCACATCTTTTGCTTCTTTCTGTGCGTTTTTTCTTCTTTCTTCACATGTCCTACCTCTGTTGGCATAGTTAGAAACTAGCATTTAAAAAACCTTTGAAATTCACTTAAAAACCATAGGTTTCAGGCACGTTATAGTTAGAAATTAGCATTTAAAAACCTTTGAAATTCACTGAAAAAACCATAGGTTTCAGGCACGTTATAGTTAGAAATTAGCATTTAAAAACCTTTGAAATTCACTGAAAAAACCATAGGTTTCAGGCACGTTATAGTTAGAAATTAGCATTTAAAAACCTTTGAAATTCACTGAAAAAACCATAGGTTTCAGACACGTTATAGTTAGAAATTAGCATTTAAAAACCTTTGAAATTCACTGAAAAAATCATAGGTTTTAGGGACAGTTATAGTTAGTTGGACTTTGCACTCGTACAAAACCCGTGAAATTCCCCTGTTATAGTTAGTTCAGCTAACTATAACTCGCGCCCCCGCAATGCACTGCTGATGACATCACATATTACATCACTCATGACATGGTCAGTGACATCACTGATGACATCACTGATGACATCATCCATGTGATAATTTCATGCATCTTCTCACACCCTAATATAACTTTTGATACACCCACTCTAACTTACAGACTGCCATTCTCAAAACCATAGACACTCCAACTCCAAAAACTACATACCCACTCACTGATTCTTAGGTCTACACACACATCCACTCACTCACCTGTACAGTCACTCATACTTACAGTCACTCAGTACAGGACTATCATATGCACTCATACACGTATATAAACACACACACCGCCACTCATCCATAGAGGTACTCACACACCTAGTCAGTCATGCAAAAAATTAATCACATACCCATTTACTCACCTATACAGTTATACACACACCAGCTCACTTACTCATACAAATACTAGCACATTCTTACGCTCTTATACAATAACTGATACAAGCACACACGCATCCATACAGCCACTCTCACAATAACACACTCTCACTTATAGCCATTTAAATACTCTAACACACATATATACTGCCTTTTACATATGTAGTTACTCGCACATGTACCACTGAGATATACATTCACTCACTAACACACCCATACACACACTCACCCACCCAAGCAGTCCATCACAGATGCACTCTTGAAATCATGCACCCAGTGAATCACCCACTCACACATCTATGTATAGAGTCACACACACCCCACCCACACAAACACTCAGGCAGCCATACAGATACTCAGAGAACCAATCAATAACCCATATAGACACTCATGTAGCTATTCGCAAATCCATGCATCCACTTACACACCAACAAACAGACGGATACAGACATTCACACAGTTTAGTCACTAACCCATGCATTCAGTAAGATACGTTTAATCACTCACTTGTAGAGTCAGTCACTCACGTACTAAATCATCCATTCAGACACTTATACACCCACTCATTCTTCAATACGCCTTTCCCTATATATATTAAACATATTTAAACTTTACAGAAACACACAGTCACTGGATGATGTCATCAGTGATGTCATTTGAGATGTCATCAGTGATGTCATCAGTGATGTCACTGACCATGTCATGAGTGATGTAATATGTGACGTCATCAGCAGTGCATTGCGGGGCGCGAGTTATAGTTAGCTGAACTAACTATAACAGGGGAATTTCACGGGTTTTGTACGAGTGCAAAGTCCAACTAACTATAACTGTCCCTAAAACCTATGATTTTTTCAGTGAATTTCAAAGGTTTTTTAAATGCTAATTTCTAACTATAACGTGTCTGAAACCTATGGTTTTTTCAGTGAATTTCAAAGGTTTTTTAAATGCTAATTTCTAACTATAACGTGCCTGAAACCTATGGTTTTTTCAGTGAATATATATATATATATATATATATATATATATATATATTATCTACTGGCGGTCGCCAGTAGATAGTTATAGTTACAACCTATTATCCATAGGAAATCCGCGACATTCTATTTGAAATAACTCTCTTGCCGGTTGACGTATCTTCGCAAAATTTTCAAACTTTATGGCCCACTCCGGTCCGCTCCTACCCTGAAAGTCTCGGGGGATTCGTCAAGCGGGGGCCGAGAAAAAGGGGGTCCCAAAACGCGTTTTCCCCATGCAATTTTCCATAGGAAACTTTAGACACGGCTACAGCCCGAACTGCTGAACGGAATTACACCAAATTTGGCAAAGAGGTAGTTCTTGGTTCAGAAAGAACCCTTTTTGTTAAATGGTGTAAATCCGTTCAGTAGTTGCTGAGAAAATGAAAAGTAAAAAGATAGTGATATCTAGGGCCGCGGATCCTCCCGAGCACGAGCTTTATGTTAATTGGCTGTCAACACTCCAAACCAGGAAGTGTTGGCAGCCATTTTGTCCCTCGGTAGAACCGAGGGACAGAAACAAGTGCGCAAAGCGCCCAAAGGGGGCAGGGTAGAAACACCCTGACCCCCTAGGTCTGCTCAGGGGGTCCCACAAGGAAATCGGCAGGATGCGCTCAGGGAGCGCGAACCCTGCCGGAAAAAAAATCGAAGCGCGGTCTCCCGCGCTCGATGTTAATGGCCCCGGGTGGGCCAAGTCCCGGGGGCATGCTGGGGGGGTTAATTTTATGTGTGGGGGCCTCTAATGGCCCCCAAGCCCCGGGGACCACCACCCCCGGGCTTTATGTATAATGGTGCGGGAGGGCTCTAAGCCACGGGGCGCGTTTGCACAGTGGTGAAGGGAGGGGCGGGGCTTCAGGTGACATGTGTGCAAACAGGCCCCGTGGCGCGTTTTAAGATGGGGAATTAAATCCTCTTCAATCCTGAGGGTCCCTGGGGGCCAACTAGCCCAACAGGTACGTCCAGAAAGCGCCACAGAGCTGCGTTGCAGAGAGGTGTAAAAGGGGTGTGGCCTCTGTAAATGTCTCTGCAACGCAGCCCCTGGCGCATACTGGAGGTTCCTGGTGGGCTAGTTGGCCCGTAGGGACCCTCATGATTCAAGGGGACTTAATCCCCCAACTTAAAACGCGCCATGGGGCGCGTTTGCACAGATGTCACCTCAGGCCCCGCCCCTCCCTTCACCATTGTGCAAATATTCCTCTAAAATCAGCCGAAATACGAATTCTGATTTACTCACCTGTTATCAGGAGAGACCTCAGTGCTGCATCTTTCAGCCCAGTACTAATCCTGAAAAGTAATTTTAACCGTACTTACCAGTAACTTGAATTTCCTTCCATAGGCTAACATTGACTGGTTTCACTTGGAAATTCTTCTAAGTGTGGAGTTTTGGAACTTTAAAATATTCCTCTAAAATCAGCCGAAATACGAATTCCGATTTACTCACCTGTTATCAGGAGAGACCTCAGTGCTGCATCTTTCAGCCCAGTACTGATCCTCAAAAGTAATTTTAACCGTACTTACCAGTAACTTGAATTTCCTTCCATAGGATATCATTGCCTGCTTTTTGCTGAAAAAGTTTCTAAGTGTTGATTTTTAAACATACAAATATTCCTCTAAAATCAGCCGAAATCCGAATTCTGATTTACTCACCTGTTATCAGGAGAGACCTCAGTGCTGCATCTTTCAGCCCAGTACTGGTCCTGAAAAGTAATTTTAACCGTACTTACCAGTAACTTGAATTTCCTTCCATAGGCTAACATTGACTGGTTTCACTTGGAAATTCTTTTAAGTGTGGAGTTTTGGAACTTTAAAATATTCCTCTAAAATCAGCCGAAATACGAATTCCGATTTACTCACCTGTTATCAGGAGAGACCTCAGTGCTGCATCTTTCAGCCCAGTACTGATCCTGAAAAGTAATTTTAACCGTACTTACCGGTAACTTGAATTTCCTTCATAGGCTAACATTGACTGGTTTCACTTGGAAATTCTTCTAAGTGTGGAGTTTTGGAACTTTAAAATATTCCTCTAAAATCAGCCGAAATACGACTTCCGATTTACTCACCTGTTATCAGGAGAGAACCCAGTGCTGCATCTTTTAGCCCAGTACTGATCCTCAAAAGTAATTTTAACCGTACTTACCAGTAACTTGAATTTCCTTCCATAGGATATCATTGCCTGCTTTTTGCTGAAAAAGTTTCTAAGTGTTGATTTTTGAAACATACAAATATTCCTCTAAAATCAGCCGAAATCCGAATTCTGATTTACTCACCTGTTATCAGGAGAGACCTCAGTGCTGCATCTTTCAGCCCAGTACTGGTCCTGAAAAGTAATTTTAACCGTACTTACCAGTAACTTGAATTTCCTTCCATAGGCTAACATTGACTGGTTTCACTTGGAAATTCTTCTAAGTGTGGAGTTTTGGAACTTTAAAATATTCCTCTAAAATCAGCCGAAATACGAATTCCGATTTACTCACCTGTTATCAGGAGAGACCTCAGTGCTGCATCTTTCAGCCCAGTACTGATCCTCAAAAGTAATTTTAACCGTACTTACCGGTAACTTGAATTTCCTTCATAGGCTAACATTGATTGGTTTCACTTGGAAATTCTTCTAAGTGTGGAGTTTTGGAACTTTAAAATATTCCTCTAAAATCAGCCGAAATACGAATTCCGATTTACTCACCTGTTATCAGGAGAGACCTCAGTGCTGCATCTTTCAGCCCAGTACTGATCCTGAAAAGTAATTTTAACCGTACTTACCGGTAAGTTGAATTTCCTTCATAGGCTAACATTGACTGGTTTCACTTGGAAATTCTTCTAAGTGTGGAGTTTTGGAACTTTAAAATATTCCTCTAAAATCAGCCGAAATACGAATTCCGATTTACTCACCTGTTATCAGGAGAGAACCCAGTGCTGCATCTTTTAGCCCAGTACTGATCCTCAAAAGTAATTTTAACCGTACTTACCAGTAACTTGAATTTCCTTCCATAGGATATCATTGCCTGCTTTTTGCTGAAAAAGTTTCTAAGTGTTGATTTTTGAAACATACAAATATTCCTCTAAAATCAGCCGTAATCCGAATTCTGATTTACTCACCTGTTATCAGGAGAGACCTCTGTGCTGCATCTTTCAGCCCAGTACTGGTCCTGAAAAGTAATTTTAACCGTACTTACCAGTAACTTGAATTTCCTTCCATAGGCTAACATTGACTGGTTTCACTTGGAAATTCTTCTAAGTGTGGAGTTTTGGAACTTTAAAATATTCCTCTAAAATCAGCCGAAATACGAATTCCGATTTACTCACCTGTTATCAGGAGAGACCTCAGTGCTGCATCTTTCAGCCCAGTACTGATCCTGAAAAGTAATTTTAACCGTACTTACCGGTAACTTGAATTTCCTTCATAGGCTAACATTGACTGGTTTCACTTGGAAATTCTTCTAAGTGTGGAGTTTTGGAACTTTAAAATATTCCTCTAAAATCAGCCGAAATACGAAATCCAATTTACTCACCTGTTATCAGGAGAGAACCCAGTGCTGCATCTTTTAGCCCAGTACTGATCCTCAAAAGTAATTTTAACCGTACTTACCAGTAACTTGAATTTCCTTCCATAGGATATCATTGCCTGCTTTTTGCTGAAAAAGTTTCTAAGTGTTGATTTTGAAACATACAAATATTCCTCTAAAATCAGCCGAAATCCGAATTCTGATTTACTCACCTGTTATCAGGAGAGACCTCAGTGCTGCATCTTTCAGCCCAGTACTGGTCCTGAAAAGTAATTTTAACCGTACTTACCAGTAACTTGAATTTCCTTCCATAGGCTAACATTGACTGGTTTCACTTGGAAATTCTTCTAAGTGTGGAGTTTTGGAACTTTAAAATATTCCTCTAAAATCAGCCGAAATACGAATTCCGATTTACTCACCTGTTATCAGGAGAGACCTCAGTGCTGCATCTTTCAGCCCAGTACTTATCCTGAAAAGTAATTTTAACCGTACTTACCGGTAACTTGAATTTCCTTCATAGGCTAACATTGACTGGTTTCACTTGGAAATTCTTCTAAGTGTGGAGTTTTGGAACTTTAAAATATTCCTCTAAAATCAGCCGAAATACGAAATCCAATTTACTCACCTGTTATCAGGAGAGAACCCAGTGCTGCATCTTTTAGCCCAGTACTGATCCTCAAAAGTAATTTTAACCGTACTTACCAGTAACTTGAATTTCCTTCCATAGGATATCATTGCCTGCTTTTTGCTGAAAAAGTTTCTAAGTGTTGATTTTTGAAACATACAAATATTCCTCTAAAATCAGCCGAAATCCGAATTCTGATTTACTCACCTGTTATCAGGAGAGACCTCAGTGCTGCATCTTTCAGCCCAGTACTGGTCCTGAACAGTAATTTTAACCGTACTTACCAGTAACTTGAATTTCCTTCCATAGGCTAACATTGACTGGTTTCACTTGGAAATTCTTCTAAGTGTGGAGTTTTGGAACTTAAAATATTCCTCTAAAATCTGCCGAAATACGAATTCCGATTTACTCACCTGTTATCAGGAGAGACCTCAGTGCTGCATCTTTCAGCCCAGTACTGATCCTCAAAAGTAATTTTAACCGTACTTACCAGTAACTTGAATTTCCTTCCATAGGAATCCATTGTCTGGTTTTCAGCAGAAAAGTTTCAATGTGTCGATTTTCACAAACTACAAATATTCCTAAAAAATCGCCTGTATGACTTAAACGCATTCTTTCAACTGTTTACAGGAGATGCACCAGTGCTGGATCCAGGATCCAACACTGAGTAAGAAAAAGTAACGATAACAGTTTTTAACTTCTAAGTGAATTTCCTTCCATAGGATAACATTGGTGATTCTATGAGAAAAAGTTTCTAAGTGTGAACTTTTAAAGTACAATAATATTCCTTAAAAATCACGACTGTAACCAAAACGCTTTTACTCAACTGTTTACAGGAGATGTCCCAGGACTGAATCTAGGATCCTGTAATGTGGTTAGAAAAGTAATCCATAAAGTAACTAATTGCATTTAACTAGAAATTCACATTGAGCTGAATGTTGCATTGTGTTTGAAAATGTGTTGCCCATTGCAACAACTGTAACTACTGTACTTAAAAGTCTATTGCCTATGTGCAAAGTAATTAAACTAAAGTAATTCATTCTGAGAAAGTATTTTTTGTAATGTAATGTATAATGTAATTACAATGTAATTTAAAAATAAAATATGTAAAAAAAAATTGTTTCTAAAAAATTTGGAAATCAGTATGAAAAAAATGTATATAACAATTAATACATTTAAAAATTGTCATTTACAAAACCTTTGAAATTCACTGAAAAAACTGTAGGTTTCAGACATGTTATAGTTACAAATTAGCATTTAAAAACCTTTGAAATTCACTGAAAAAACCATAGGTTTCAGGGACGTTATAGTTACAAATTAGCATTTAAAAAACCTTTGAAATTCACTGAAAAAACCATAGGTTTTAGGGACAGTTATAGTTAGTTGGACATTGCACTCGTACAAAACCCGTGAAATTCCCCGTTATAGTTAGTCCAGCTAACTATAACTCGCGCCCCGCAATGCACTGCTGATGACGTCACATATTACATCACTCATGACATGGTCAGTGACATCACTGGTTTTTTAAATGCTAATTTGTAACTATAACATGTCTGAAACCTACAGTTTTTTCAGTGAATATATATATATATATATATATATATATATATATATATATATATATATATATATATATTATCTACTGGCGGTCACCAGTAGATAGTTATAGTTAGGACCTATTTTCCATAGGAAATCCGCAACATTCTATTTGAAATAACTCTTGCGCCGGTTGACGAATCTTCGCGAAAGCTTCCAACTTGTTGGGGCGCTCCGCTCCGCTCCTACCCTGAAAGTCTCGGGTTGATTTGTCAATCGGGGGCCGAGAAAAAAGGGGGGTCCCAAAACGCGTTTTCCCCATTCATTTTTCCATAGGATCCTTTCATCGCGGCTACAGCCCGAACTGCTGAACGGAATTACACCAAATTTGGCAAGGAGGTAGCCCTTGGTTCAGAGTTGTGCCTTTTGCTTAAATGGTGTAAATCCGTTCAGTAGTTTCTGAGAAAATCACAAATAAAATCACATATATATCTATGGCCGAGTAGGGTCCACGTACCCTCCCGATCACGAGCTGCATGCTAATTGGCTGTCAACACTCCAAATCAGGAAGTGTTGGCAGCCACTTAAAACGCGCCACGGGCGCGTTTGCACAGTGGTGAAGGGAGGGGCGGGGCTTCAGGTGACATGTGTGCAAACAGGCCCCGTGGCGCGTTTTAAGATGGGGAATTAAATCCCCTTCAATCCTGAGGGTCCCTGGGGCCAACTAGCCCACCATGTACCACCAAAAGCGCCACAGAGCTGCGTTGCAGAGAGGTGTAAAAGGGGGCGTGGCCTCTGTACACCTCTCTGCAACGCAGCTCCCTGGCGCATACTGGAGGTACAGGGTGGGCTAGTTGGACCCCAGGGACCCTCATGATTCAAGGGGACTTAATCCCCCAACTTAAAACGCGCCACGGGGCGCGTTTGCACAGATGTCACCTCAGGCCCCGCCCCTCCCTTCACCATTGTGCAAATATTCCTCTAAAATCAGCCGAACTACGAATTCCGATTTACTCACCTGTTATCAGGAGAGACCTCAGTGCTGCATCTTTGAGCCCAGTACTGATCCTGAAAAGTAATTTTAACCGTACTTACCAGTAACTTGAATTTCCTTCCATAGGCTAACATTGACTGGTTTCACTTGGAAATTCTTCTAAGTGTCGATTTTTGAAACTTACAAATATTCCTCTAAAATCAGCCGAACTACGAATTCTGATTTACTCACCTGTTATCAGGAGAGACCTCAGTGCTGCATCTTTGAGCCCAGTAGTGATACTGAAAAGTAATTTTAAACGTACTTACCAGTAACTTGAATTTCCTTCCATAGGCTAACATTGACTGGTTTCACTTGGAAATTCTTCTAAGTGTGGAGTTTTGGAACTTTATAATATTCCTATAAAATCAGCCGAAATACGAATTCCGATTTACTCACCTGTTATCAGGAGAGACCTCAGTGCTGCATCTTTCAGCCCAGTACTAATCCTGAAAAGTAATTTTAACCGTACTTATCAGTAACTTGAATTTCCTTCCATAGGATATCATTGCCTGCTTTTTGCTGAAAAAGTTTGTGTGTCGATTTTGAAACATACAAATATTCCTCTAAAATCAGCAGAACTACGAATTCCGATTTACTCACCTGCTATCTGGTGAGACCTCAGTGCTGCATCTTTGAGCCCAGTACTGATCCTGAAAAGTAAATTTAACCGTACTTACCAGTAACTTGAATTTCCGACCATAGGCTAACATTGACTGGTTTCACTTGGAAATTCTTCTAAGTGTGGAGTTTTGGAACTTTATAATATTCCTCTAAAATCAGCCGAAATACGAATTCCAATTTACTCACCTGTTATCAGGAGAGACCTCAGTGCTGCATCTTTCAGCCCAGTACTGATCCTGAACAGTAATTTTAACCGTACTTACCAGTAACTTGAATTTCCTTCCATAGGCTAACATTGACTGGTTTCACTTGGAAATTCTTCTAAGTGTGGAGTTTTGGAACTTTATAATATTTCTCTAAAATCAGCCGAACTACGAATTCCGATTTACTCACCTGTTATCAGGAGAGAACCCAGTGCTGCATCTTTTAGCCCAGCACTGACCCTGAAAAGTAATTCTAACCGTATTTACCAGTAACTTGTATTTCCTTCCATAGGAATCCATTGTCTGGTTTTCAGCAGAAAAGTTTCTCAGTGTCAAGTTTCACAAACTACAAATATTCCTTAAAAATCGCCTGTATGACTTAAACGCATTCTTTCAACTGTTTAAAGGAGATGCACCAGTGCTGGATCCAGGATCCACCACTGAGTAAGAAAAAGTAACGATAACACTACTTACCTGCTAAGTGAATTTCCTCCCATAGGATAACATTGGTGATTCTATGTGAAGAAGTTTCTAAGTGTCAACTTTTAAAATACAATAATATTCCTTAAAAATCACTACTGTAACCAAAACGCTTTTACTCAACAGTTTACAGGAGATGTCCCAGGACTGAATCTAGGATCCAGTCCTGTGGTTAGAAAATAATCCATAAAGTAACTAATTGCATTTAACTAGAAATTCACATTGAGCTCAATGTTGCATTGTGTTTGAAATTGTGTTGCCCAATGCAACAACTGTAACTACTGTACTTAAAAGTCTATTGCCTATTTGCAAAGTATTTAAACTAAAGTAATTCATTCTGAGAAAGTATATTTTGTAATGTAATGTATAATGTAATTACAATTTAATTTAATAAATAAAATATCTAAAAATAAATAGTTCAAAAAAATGTAGTAAATCAGTATCAAAAAAATAAATATAACAATTAATACTTTTAAAAATTGTCATTTACAAAACCTTTGAAATTCACTGAAAAAACCCATAGGTTTCAGACATGTTATAGTTAGGAATTAGCATTTAAAAAACCTTTGAAATTCACTGAAAAAACCATAGGTTTCAGGCACGTTATAGTTAGAAATTAGCATTTAAAAAACCTTACAAATTCACTGAAAAACCATAGGTTTTAGGGACAGTTATAGTTAGTTGGACATTGCACTCGTACAAAACCCGTGAAATTCCCCGTTATAGTTAGTTCGGCGAACTATAACTTGCGCCCGCAATGCACTGCTGATGACGTCACATATTACATCACTCATGACATGGTCAGTGACAACACTGATGACATCACTGATGACATCTCAAATGACATCACTGATGACATCACTGATGACATCACTGATGACATCATCCATGTGATAATTTGATGCATCTTCTCACACCCTAATATAACTTTTGATACACCCACTGTAAATTACAGACTGCCATTGTCAAAACCATTGACACTCCAACACCAATTACTATATACACACTCACTGATTCTTAGGTCTACACACACACATCTACTCACTCACCCATACAGTCACTCATACTTATAGTCACTCAGTACAGGACTATTATATGCACTCATACACCTATATAAACACTCACACACCGCCACTCATCCATAGAGGTACTCACACACCTAGTCAGTCATGCAAAAAATTAAGCACACACCCATTTACTCACCTATACAGTTATAGACACACCAGCTCACTTACTCATACAAATACTAGCACATTCTTACGCTCTTATACAATCTCTGATACAAGCACACACTCATCCATACAGTCACTCTCACAATCACACACTCTCAGCTATAGCTATTTATATACTCCAACACACATATATACTGCCTTTTACATATGTAGTTACTCGCGCATGTACCACTGAGATATACATTCACTCACTAACACACCCATACACACAGTCAGCCACCCAAGCAGTCCATCACAGATGCACTCTTCAAATCATGCACCAAGTGAATCACCCACTCACACATCTATGTACAGAGTCACACACACCCCACCCACACAAACACTCAGGCACCCATACAGATACTCAGAGAACCAATCAATAACCCATATAGACACTCATGTAGCTATTCGCAAATCCATGCATCCACTTACACACCAACAGACAGACGGATACAGACATTCACCCAGTTTAGTCACTAACCCATGCATTCAGTAAGATACGTTTAATCACTCACTTATAGAGTTAGTCACGCACCTACTAAATCATCCATTCAGACACTTATACACCCACTCATTCTTCAATACGCCTTTGCCTATATATATTAAACATATTTAAACTTTACAGAAACACACAGTCACTGGATGATGTCATCAGTGATGTCATCAGTGATGTCACTGACCATGTCATGAGTGATGTAATATGTGACGTCATCAGCAGTGCATTGCGGGGCGTGAGTTATAGTTAGCTGAACTAACTATAACGGGGAATTTCACAGGTTTTGTACGAGTGCAATGTCCAACTAACTATAACTGTCCCTAAAACCTATGGTTTTTTCAGTGAATTTCAAAGGTTTTTTAAATGCTAATTTCTAACTATAACGTGTCTGAAACCTATGGTTTTTTCAGTGAATTTCAAAGGTTTTATAAAGGCTAATTTCTAACTATAACGTGCCTGAAACCTATGGTTTTTTAAGTGAATATATATATATATATATATATATACAATATCCTCTCCTCTCCGGTGAAGAAATACTCAAGCCCAAATCCGTTTCACGCTGATATTTTATTCCATAAGCATGATATATATATATATATATATATATATATATATATATATATATATATAAAATTACGCTTCCAACGAGCATAGGCGCACTATGAAGATACAGACAACTGGAATACGCTGTTGGTGCCAAATAGAGCGTTTATTTTCTTAGATAGCAGTGCTTAGTCAATCATAACGCGTTTCGGCCGCCAAGCGGCCTTGATAACATGATCGCATTGCGTGAAGAAAAACCATTTATTGGATAGCACTTGAGTCACATGACAAAGTGACCACAACACCATAGACATAGAAAACATTTGATGGCCTGGACGTAATGCATATTGTAACAATATGTAGTTCACATTATGGGAGTGATAGAATTCATACTATACATTTTCATACATTATGGTAGAGTCTATTAAACTGTCAAATAGAAATAGACAGAACAATGGAGGATAAAAGCATAAATATTATAAATCGCACAAATGCACTAAAATGCTTATGCTAAAATAATGATGAAAATAAAATCCATGTGCAAAATGCACAACCCAACTTAAAGATATAAATAAGATGCTCGTCCTGGCCACCTAGAAAACAGGGTCAATTTGTATTGTAACATATAAGTACACTCTAATGTGAACATTAATTCCAAAAATTGACTCTGAACCCAATAGGCTGTTAGATTAAAAACTATTGCCTATTGCTCAATATTCTAAAGTGCGGTGCTAATGTGCAAAAAAGTGTTGTGATGTGCAAAATACAAGAAATAAAGTGCGAAGTTGAAAATAATATAATATTCTTATGGCATAAGCAGAGGAAATAACTATTGGTGATATACTCATCATTGATTCTGCTGGATGTAACTGAACTTAATGAAGTTATAATGAGGGAGCCCCCTCATATTGAAGTGCATACATGCTTTGATATAGTCCTGATAGGATCTGGTCACTTTTCAAACAGGGAAAGTCTGTCAAATGAATTGCTCGCTATACAGATAAATACTCATATAAGTATAAATACACATAAATATAAACATACATATAAATATAAATATAAATATGAAGATAAATGTGAAGATAAAACCACAGACCAAGTAAATAAATTAATTTTTCTCTCAGCAAATTCATATGGTAGTCAACCAAACATACGGTGCATCATACATATTTGTGCAAATCTTCTCCAAGATTCAAACCCTGAGGGGACTTAGTATCAAGTTCAATAATGTATCGTGATTCTAGTTGTCTCAATTTCTTTTCACGATTGCCCCCTCTTTTATTTGCCGGCACAGTATCAATTACAAAATATTTCAAACAATTGAGATTGTTACCGTGTTCTGATTTGAAATGCCGTGCCACTGGGTATGCTGGATCAGAATTAACAATGGCGCGCAAATGTTGCAGTATGCGCACGTGCACCTGTAATTTTGTGCTGCCTATATAACGAAGCCCGCAGTCACACTGTAACACATACACTGCATATTCCGATCTGCATGTGTAGTGTCCTCTCAATTTGATCAGTTTATCGGAAAAAGCCGTGCAATATGTTGTGGTGTTAATTCCAAATTTGCAAGCACGGCAAGTGCTGCACTTGAAAAAACCTTTTAGGGACGCTAACCAACTGGTTCTAATTTCACATTCTGGGCTCTTTTTTCACTAAATCATTGTGCATAGAATATGCTTTGCGAAAGGTTATATTGGGTCTATCAGGCAAAATCTGCTTTAGAGTGACATCAGTCAAGACAATGGGCCATTGCGTATTGATGATGGATTTTATAGCATTGGCCTGTTTGCTGTAGGTAGTTATAAGCCTACATTGAGTAGATCCTGAATGATCAGCTGTAACACTCTCAAATATGCTTTTTCCTGAAGAGGCACCTGATGTCGTTTCTTCTCTCCTGCCCTTCAACATTGACAGCCTGTCATTCTTATTTGCTTTCTTTATGGCTGTATCTAGATTTTTGGGATTGTAGCCTCTCTCAATGAACCTTTGCTTCGCTGCACTCTGATGATGGTGTAAGTCTACATCAGAACTACAAGCCCTATGAATGCGCAAAAGCTCACCATATGGTATACTGGTTATGGTGTGTCGAGGATGGAAGCTAGTTGCGTGTAGTAAGGTGTTTCCTGCAGTAGGTTTTCTGTATAGACATGTTTCGATTTTGTCCTGACTAATGTAAACTGTGATGTCTAAAAAATTGGTAGTAACTTGGTCTATGTGTGCAGTGAAATTTAGGTTCATATCGTTCCTATTGATATCTTTTACAAACAATTCTGCCTGTTCCTGGGTACCCTGCCAGATAACAAAAACATAATCGATGTAACGCCACCATTTGACTATGTGATTGGTCCAAGCATGGCAATGTTCCCTCTGTAGGACATGCTCCTCCCACCAGCCTACGTGGAGACAGGCGTAGCTGGGGGAGAAGCATGCCCCCATCGCTACACCTTGCATCTGTTGGTATATGCTGTCATCAAATGTAAAAACATTATTAGTCAAACACCATTTGATCATTTAGAGAAGCATGATATTGTGGTTATACATTGTGATAGATCTTTTCTTCAAATAAAACTCCACTGCATTCAAACCATCTTCGTGCTTGATACTGGTATATAGGGCAGTAATGTCTAAGGTAAGGAACAGATAGTCTTTGGACCATGTTAATGTGTTCAGTTTCAATAAAAATCATTGGTGTCGCGTATGTATGTGGACAGATTAACAATGTGTTCTTGTAGATAATAGTCCACATATCTGGAAGTACATTCAAATGTACTGTTTATCGCGGAGATGATGGGTCTCCCAGGGGTCGGACTAACCCCTTTGTGGACTTTAGGGATGAAGTACAAAGTGGGTATAATGGGGTGCTCGTTATTTAGAAAATTGAATTCATCTTTTGAGATTAAGCCCTCTCTTTTCCAGGCAATAAGGTCGTCCGTATAGTTTTTACTGATATTTTTTACATCCGAGGGGCTGATTTTTTTGTAACATTCAAGGTTGTTTAAGTGACGGAAAGCCTCTGCCTTGTAGTCCTCCTTGTCCCATAACACAATATTTCCGCCTTTATCAGATTTATTGATAATCACCTTTGAGCTATTTTTAAGTTTGGCCATAAGCTGGAAATATTGTGAAGTTTGATGATTGGGAATTTGGGTATGTCTGTTGGAGATGCAATGAAGCTTTTTTAATTCTTCTGTCACTCTCTCATGAAAAATGTCAATTGCGTCTCGGGGCATGGTGGGCATAAACGTTGAAGGGGCGTTGAAGGGACTGTTTACTGGAGAAGAGATATTGACTCCTTCCCTGTCCGCTATATGTTGAGTACTACAAATTAATGGACTGTCATCATTGTGTTCATCTCGTAAAGCATGCAAAGTTCTCAGCAATGGTATTTCACCAACTGTAAGCACTGTGTCAGCCATCGAAGTACGTGATTCTTTATCTTTTTCTTTCATGTTCGGTTTTTTGATAGTGTAAAACTTGGTCAGTTTGAGTTTCCGGATAAATTTATAGACGTCAATGCGTGTTTCACAGTAATTGAAATTACTTTCGGGGCAAAAACTTAAACCTAAGGCAAGCAGTTGTTTTTCTGCCTGGTTAAGTTCGATATCAGTCATGTTAATTATCGTTTTGTCCACTGAGGCTAACGTTGTTGCCATTGTTTCCTCTGCTGCCCTCTTCCTTTGGTGCCTGAGGCATTTGCGCCTTTCACGCCTTCGGATATTCCTTTTTTGTTTTGTGCCATGTTGATATTCCGCGGTCATAAGGTTTGCTTGCGCTGTTCCCTGATAAAATCCATCTCCTCAGCAAATGTTAAGTGCTCCGTTTCTGGCCTTGAATGAAAGGCATCTTCCCCACTGCGTTCCGATTCAGTATCACTGGGGATGGTGCTGACATCTGATGTAGAGGCATGCGTGTCCTGATTGTCATTGGGAATCACTTGTTGTTGTCTTTGTACTAGATTAGAACATTTTTGTTTTTTAAGTGAATATATTATCTACTGCCGGTCGCCAGTAGATAGTTATAGTTAGGACCTATTTTCCATAGGAAATCCGCAACATTCTATTAGAAATAACTCTTGCGTCGGTTGACGAATCTTCGCGAAATTTTCAAACTTTATGGCCCGCTCCGGTCCGCTCCTACCCTGAAAGTTTCGGGGTGATTTGTCAAGCGGGGGCCGAGAAAAAAGGGGGGTCCCAAAACGTGTTTTCCCCATTCATTTTCCCATAGGAAACTTTAGCCACGGCTACAGCCCGAACTGCTGAACGGAATTACACCAAATTTGGCAAAGAGGTAGTTCTTGGTTCAGAAAGAACCCTTTTGTTAAATGGTGTAAATCCGTTCAGTAGTTGCTGAGAAAATCAAAAGTAAAATCACATATATATCTATGGCCGCGTAGGGTCCGCGTACCCTCCCGATCACGAGCTGCATGCTAATTGGCTGTCAACACTCCAAATCAGGAAGTGTTGGCAGCCATTTTATCCCTCGGTAGAACCGAGGCAGAGAAACAAGTGCGCAAAACGCACAAAGGGGGCAGGGTAGAAACACCCTGACATCCTAGGTCTGCTCAGGGGTCCCACAAGGACCCCTGGGCAGAAAAAGCATTTTTTTGTTTTTAAATCGGTGGGATGCGCTTAGGGTGCGCGGATCCCACCGATAAAAAAAAAAAATTGCAAGTGCGCAAACGCACAAAGGGGGCAGGGTAGAAACACCCTGACCCCCTAGGTCTGCTCAGGGGGTCCCACAAGGACCCCCTGGGCAGAAAAAAGCATTTTAAAAAAAAAGAAAATCGGCGAGATGCACTTAGGGTGCGCGAATCCCGCCGTAAAAAAAAAAATCGAAGCGCGGTCTCCCGCGCTTCGATGCTATTTTGCCCCCGGGTGGGCCAAGTCCCGGGGGCATGCGGGGGGTGGGTTTATAGTTACTGGGGGGCCTCTAAGGCCCCCCAAGCCCCAGGGACTGCCACCCCCGGGGCTTTCTAATAAAAATGGTGCGGGAGGGCACTGTGCCCTCCCGCAGCCCTGGGGACCGCCACCCCCGGGGCTTTTAAAAAAAAAATTTAAATACCTGTGTGGGGGGCTCCAGCCCCCCCACACGCCCTGGGGACCGCCACCTCCCCGGGGCACTAAAGATTTAAATATGGGGGTCCGTTACTAGCCCACCAGGTACCTCCAGTAAGCGCCACAGAGCTGCGTAGCAGAGTGTTGTAAAAAGGAGCTTGGCCTCTGAACACCTCTCTGCAACGCAGCTCTCTGGCACATACTGGAGGTACCTGGTGGGCTAGTTGGCCCCTAGGGACCCTCGGGATTGAGGAGGAATTAATTCTCCAACTTAAAACGCGCCACAGGGCATGTTTGCAGACATGTCACCTCAGGCCCCACCCCCTTCCTTCACCATTGTGCAAATATTCCTCTAAAATCAGCCGAACTACGAATTCCGATTTACTCACCTGTTATCAGGAGAGACCTCAGTGCTGCATCTTTGAGCCCAGTACTGATCCTGAAAAGTAATTCTAACCGTACTTACCAGTAACTTGAATTTCGTTCCATAGGCTAACATTGACTGGTTTCACTTGGAAATTCTTCTAAGTGTGGAGTTTTGGAACTTTATAATATTCCTCTAAAATCAGCCGAACTACGAATTCCAATTTACTCACCTGTTATCAGGAGAGACCTCAGTGCTGCATCTTTGAGCCCAGTAGAGATCCTGAAAAGTAATTCTAACCGTACTTACCAGTAACTTGAATTTCCTTCCATAGGAATCCATTGTCTGGTTTTCAGCAGAAAAGTTTCAAAGTGTCGATTTTCACAAACTACAAATATTCCTTAAAAATCGCCTGTATGACTTAAACGCATTCTTTCAACTGTTTACAGGAGATGCACCAGTGCTGGATCCAGGATCCACCACTGAGTAAGAAAAAGTAACGATAACACTACTTACCTGCTAAGTGAATTTCATCCCATAGGATAACATTGGTGATTCTATTTGAAAAAGTTTCTGTCAACTTTTAAAATACAATAATATTCCTTAAAAATCACTACTGTAACCAAAACGCTTTTACTCAACTGTTTACAGGAGATGTCCCAGGACTGAATCTAGGATCCAGTCCTGTGGTTAGAAAAAGTAATCCATAAAGTAACTAATTGCATTTAACTAGAAATTCACATTGAGCTCAATGTTGCATTGTGTTTGAAATTGTGTTGCCCATTGCAACAACTGTAACTACTGTACTTAAAAGTCTATTGCCTATTTGCAAAGTATTTAAACTAAAGTAATTCATTCTGAGAAAGTATATTTTGTAATGTAATGTAAAATGTAATTATAATGTAATTTAAAAAATAAAATATCTAAAAATAAATAGTTTAAAAAAATGTAGTAAATCAGTATCAAAAAAATAAATATAACAATTAATACATTTAAAACTTGTCATTTACAAAACCTTTGAAATTCATTGCAAAAAACCATAGGTTTGAGGCACGTTACAGTTAGGAATTAGCATTAAAAAACCTTTGAAATTCACTGAAAAAACCATAGGTTTCAGGCACGTTATAGTTAGAAATTAGCATTTAAAAAACCATTGAAATTCACTGAAAAAACTATAGGTTTCAGGCACGTTATAGTTAGAAATTAGCATTTAAAAAACCTTAGAAATTCACTGAAAAAACCATAGGTTTTAGGGACAGTTATAATTAGTTGGACATTGCACTCGTACAAAACCCGGGAAATTCCCCCGTTATAGTTAGTTCAGCTAACTATAACTCGCGCCCCCGCAATGCACTGCTGATGATGTCACATATTACATCACTCATGACATGGTCAGTGACATCACTGATGACATCACTGATGACATCTCAAATGACCACTGATGACATCACTGATGACATCATCCAGGTGATAATTTCATGCATCTTCTCACACCCTAATATAACTTTTGATAGACCCACTCTAAATTACAGACTGCCATTCTCAAAACCATAGACACTCCAACACCAATAACTACATACCCACTCACTGATTCTTAGGTCTACACACACATCCACTCACTCATCTGTACAGTCACTCATACTTACGGTCACTCAGTACAGGACTATCATATGCACTCATACACCTACATAGACACTCACACACCGCCACTCATCCATAGAGGTACTCACACACCTAGTCAGTCATGCAAATAATTAATCACACTGCCATTTACTCACCTATACAGTTATACACACACCAGCTTACTTACTAATACAAATACTAGCACATTCTTACGCTCTTATACAATCACTGATACAAGCACACACTCATCCATACAGTCACTCTCACAATCACACGCTCTCGCTTATAGCTATTTATATACTCCAACACACATATATACTGCCTTTCACATATGTAGTTACTCACACATGTACCACTGGGACATACATTCACTCACTAACACACTCTTACACACACTTATCCACCCATACAGTCTATCACAGATGCACTCTTGAAACCATCCACCCAGTGAATCACCCACTCACACATCTATGCACAGAGTCGCACACACCCCACCCACACAAACACTCAGGCACCCATACAGATACTCAGACAACCAATCAATAACTCATATAGACACTCATGTAGCTATTCACAAACCCATGCAGCCACTTACACAGCAACAGAAAGACGGATACAGACATTCACCCAGTTTAGTCACTAACCCATGCATTCAGTAAGATACGTCTAATCACTCACTTATAGAGTTAGTCACGCACCTACTAAATCATCCATACAGACACTTATACACCCACTCATTCTTCAATACGCCTTTCCCTATATATATTAAAAATATTTAAACTTTACAGAAACACACAGTCACTGGATGATGTCATCAGTGATGTCATCAGTGATGTCACTGACCATGTCATGAGTGATGTAATATGTGACATCATCAGCAGTGCATTGTGAGGCGCGAGTTATAGTTAGCTGAACTAACTATAACGGGGAATTTCACGGGTTTTGTACGAGTGCAATGTCCAACTAACTATAACTGTCCCTAAAACCTATGGTTTTTTCAGTGAATATATATATATATGAGACCAATCCTGTTACAACATCCAATACCAGGCGCTGACACCGTGGAAGTGTGACACTGAAGTTTTAATCCAAACGAAAATCTTGACGCGTTATAATATATATATATATATTATCTGAAAAAACAAAGGTTACAGGGACGTTATAGTTAGGCTCAGATTTCACTTGTACAAAACAACAGAAATTCAGCAGTTATAGTGACCTGAGGTAGCTATAACTTACGCCCCCGCAATGCACTGCTTATGACCTCACATATTACATCACTCATGACATGGTCATTGACATCACTGATCACATCTCAAATGACATCACTGATGACATCATCCAGTGACTGTGAGTGTTTTAAAAAGGTTTATGAGTGTTAAATATATACACCAAGGTGTATTGGTGAATCAGTGGGAGTATGAGTGCCTGTGTGGATGATTTAGTGGGTGTGTGACCGACTGTATAAGTGAGTGATTAGATGTCTCAGTGAATGTATGGATGAGTGTCTAGGTTGTGTGAATGTCTGTATCAGTCTGTCAGTTGGTATCTAGGTGGCTGTATTGGTTGTTGAGTGGATACATGAGTGGCTGTATAGGTGAATGATTAGTTGTCTGACTACCTGTATGGGTGTATGAGTGTCTGTGTGTGTGGGTGAGGGTGTGTGTGACTGCCAGCATAGATGAGCGAGTGGATGAGTCAATGGCTGTATGGGTTAGTGAGTGCATCTGAGAGAGGCTGTATGGGTGACTGAATATGTATATGGTTGTGTTGATGAGTGAATGAATGTGTCAGTGGTATATGGGTGAGAAACTGCATAAGTGAAAGGCAGTATAGGTGAGTATTGGAGTATGAGTGACTCTATGGGTGAGTGAGTGAAGGTAAGAGTGGCTGTATGGGTAAGTGTGTGCTTATGTCAGTAACTGTATAGGTGTTTGAGTATGTGTTAGTATATGTATGAGTAAGTAAGTGTATGTTTGTGTAACTGTATGGGCAAATAAGTGTCTGCGTGATTGACTGTATGGGTGAGTGAGTTGAGTAGGTGTGTGAGTAGCTCTATGGGTGACCAACAGTGTGTGAGTGGCTATATAGGTGTATGAGTGGGTATATCAGTGGCTGCATTAGGGAGTGAGTTGTCTTATGAGCGGCTGTATTGGTGACTGAGTGGATGTGTGTGTAGACCTATGAATCAGTGAGTGGGTGTGTAAGAACTGGTATGGGTGTGTCAATGGTTTTGAAAATGGTTGTGTGGAAGATGGAGTGTGTGTATGAAAGGTTATATGGGGTATGAGTGGGTGCGTCAGAGATTCTGTGGATTATGTCATCAGTGATGTCATTTAAGATGTCATCAGTGATGTCATTAGTGATGTCACTGACCAGGTCATGAGTGATATATTATGTGATTTCATAAGCAGTGTATTGCGGGGCGTAGCTCAGCTAACTATAACTGCTGAATTTCTCTGGTTTTGTGCGAATGAAATGTCAGCCTAACTATAATGTCCCTGTCACTTTTGTTATTTTCAATGAATTTCAAAGGTTTTTCTTTATTCTATTTCCTAACTATAACATCCTTGTAACCTTTGTATTTTTCAGTGAATTTCTATGTTTTTTCGAAATCTATTTCGTAACTATAACATCCCTGTAACCTTTGTTTTTTTTCAGTACATTTCTAAAGTTTTTTAAAATTCTATTTCATATATGTAACCTCCTGTCATTTTCCCCTATACTTAAATTGTGTGCATTGCATTTGCATGGTGCTGCACTTATTGTTGTATTTGTCATCTATTTTTGAAAAAAGTACATTATTGATCTTATTTCTAGATATTTTTGATGTTTGCAATGGCATCGCAAAATTAATACCTGTTTCTTTAACACCCTTCCCCCAATACACCCTCTGCAGACTCTCCATAGAAGCCCACTAGAACCAGTAGGTCACAAGTTCACAACATATTCCAGAAGGGTCATACTAGATACAAAATAAACTACAACAGGTGTGGTTTACTGCACATACTGTAAAGCATATCCACCTCTTTATTATTTTTTTTAATTTACCATAGCCAATGAACAATCTATTTACTAATCATTCCCAAATGCAACCTACTTTTATTCACCTGCATATTCCCTTCATCCAATCAAATTTTGAGTTTTATTCAAACCACCAGCACGGATGCCTTTTCACTGTCTTTCATAGTACCTACTGTAATATTCAGCTGCAGACCTGTCCTTTGTGCTATTCCTCCTTCCTACAAAATGCTTTGAGAGTGGATTGTTCGCCACAACTATGTTAATTGGGCTAATGAGGCTGCAAAAAACCAAGGTATTGACAGGGACTTGGGTTTGCCAAATGTGGAGATTAGTTGGTTGGCCATCCAAGGTGAAAGTTTCATCAGCTGCTGCCTTTGGTTAAAACTACACCACATGATTGTGCACTGTGGTGGCAATGACCTAGGCACATTGACTGGGGTAGGTCTGGAAATCCTAATGAAGGATACCTTTGCAGAACTGATGTCGCTTTTCCCTCACACTGTCTTGGTGTACGCTAATATATGCCAAAGACAGAAATGGAAGTGGTCAAATCAATTCTGTCCACAGATTGACAAAGCCAGGAAACGTGTTAATAAAACTTTGTCTGCTTTGCTCAGAGACCATAACATGGGTCTGATTTTTTTCGCCCTTGCCTCCCTCTTCTGCATTTTCTCCAGTGTGTTCTGATGGGCATTTTGGTCGTGCTGTTGTCTTTCACGTTTCCCTCATAAGTTCGTACTCCTGGGGAAAATTTACTGCTGTATTTGTAATTGCACTTTATATATATATATATATATATAAATATATATATATATATATATTCACTGAAAAAACCATAGGTTTCAGACACGTTATAGTTAGAAATTAGCATTTAAAAACCTTTGAAATTCACTGAAAAAACCATAGGTTTTAGGGACAGTTATAGTTAGTTGGACATTTCACTCGTACAAAACCATAGAAATTCCCCTGTTATAGTTAGTTCAGCTAACTATAACTCGCGCCCCGCAATGCACTGCTGATGACGTCACATATTACATCACTCATGACATGGTCAGTGACATCACTGATGACATCACTGATGACATCTCAAATGACATCACTGATGACATCATCCAGTGACTGTGTTTCTGTAAAGTTTAAATATTTTTAATATATAGGGAAAGGTGTATTGAAGAATGAGTGGGTGTATAAGTGTGTGGATGAAGGATTTAGTAGGTGCGTGACTGACTCTATAAGTGAGTGATTAAACGTATCTTACTGAATGCAAGGGTTAGTGACTAAACTGGGTGAATGTCTGTAACTGTCTGTCTGTTGCTGTGTAAGTGGCTGCATGGGTTTGTGAATAGCTACATGAGTGTCTATATGAGTTATTGATTGGTTGTCTGAGTATCTGTATGGGTGCCTGAGTGTTTGTGTGGGTGGGGTGTGTGCGACTCTGTGCATAGATGTGTGAGTGGGTGATTCACTGGGTGGATGGTTTCAAGAGTGCATCTGTGATAGGCTGTATGGGTGGGTAAGTGTGTGTAAGAGTGTGTTAGTGAGTGAATGTATGTCCCAGTGGTACATGTGTGAGTAACTACATATGTGAAAGGCAGTATATATGTGTGTTGGAGTATATAAATAGCTATAAGCGAGAGTGTGTGATTGTGAGAGTGACTGTATGGATGAGTGTGTGCTTGTATCAGTGATTGTATAAGAGCGTAAGAATGTGCTAGTATTTGTATGAGTAAGTGAGCTGGTGTGTGTATAACTGTATAGGTGAGTAAATGGCAGTGTGTTTAATTATTTGAATGACTGTCTAGGTGTGTGAGTACCTCTATGGATGAGTGGCGGTGTTTGAGTGTCTATATAGGAGTATGAGTGCATATGATAGTCCTGTACTGAGTGACCGTAAGTATGAGTGACTGTATGGGTTAGTGAGTGGATGTGTGTGTAGACCTAAGAATCAGTGAGTGGGTATGTAGTTATTGGTGTTGGAGTGTCTATGGTTTTGCGAATGGCAGTCTGTAATTTAGAGTGGGTGTATCAAAGGTTATATTAGGGTGTGAGGAGGTGCATCAGATTATCACATGGATGATGTCATCAGTGATGTCATCAGTGATGTCATTTGAGATGTCATCAGTGATGTCATCAGTGATGTCACTGACCATGTCATGAGTGATGTAATATGTGACGTCATCAGCAGTGCATTGCGGGGCGCGAGTTATAGTTAGCTGAACTAACTATAACGGGGGAATTTCTATGGTTTTGTACGAGTGAAATGTCCAACAAACTATAACTGTCCCTAAAACCTATGGTTTTTTCAGTGAATTTCAAAGGTTTTTTAAATGCTAATTTCTAACTATAACGTGTCTGAAACCTATGGTTTTTTCAGTGAATTTCAAAGGTTTTTTAAATGCTAATTTCTAACTATAACGTGCCTGAAACCTATGGTTTTTAAGTGAATTTCAAAGGTTTTTTAAATGCTAATTTCTAACTATAACGCCCCTAAAACCTATGGTTTTTTCAGTGAATTTCAAAGGTTTTGTAAATGACAATTTTTAAATGTATTAATTGTTATATTTATTTTTTTGATACTGATTTACTAAATTTTTTTAAACTATTTATTTTTACATATTTTATTTTTTACATTACATTGTAATTACATTATACATTACATTACAAAATATACTTTCTCAGAATGAATTACTTTAGTTTAAATACTTTGCAAATAGGCAATAGACTTTTAAGTACAGTAGTTACAGTTGTTGCAATGGGCAACACAATTTCAAACACAATGCAACATTGAGCTCAATGTGAATTTCTAGTTAAATGCAATTAGTTACTTTATGGATTACTTTTATAACCACAGGACTGGATCCTAGATTCAGTCCTGGGACATCTCCTGTAAACAGTTGAGTAAAAGCGTTTTGGTTACAGTAGTGATTTTTAAGGAATATTATTGTATTTTAAAAGTTGACACTTAGAAACTTTTTCACATAGAATCACCAATGTTATCCTATGGGAGGAAATTCACTTAGCAGGTAAGTAGTGTTATCGTTACTTTTTCTTACTCAGTGGTGGATCCTGTATCCAGCACTGGTGCATCTCCTGTAAACAGTTGAAAGAATGCGTTTAAGTCATACAGGCGATTTTTAAGGAATATTTGTAGTTTGTGAAAATCGACACTTTTAAACTTTTCTGCTGAAAACCAGACAATGGATTCCAATGGAAGGAAATACAAGTTACTGGTAAGTACGGTTAGAATTACTTTTCAGGGTCAGTGCTGGGCTAAATGATGCAGCACTGGGTTCTCTCCTGATAACAGGTGAGTAAATCGGAATTCGTAGTTCAGCTGATTTTAGAGGAATATTATAAAGTTCCAAAACTCCACACTTAGAAGAATTTCCAAGTGAAACCAGTCAATGTTAGCCTATGGAAGGAAATTCAAGTTACTGGTAAGTACGGTTAAAATTACTTTTCAGGATCAGTACTGGGCTCAAAGATGCAGCACTGAGGTCTCTCCTGATAACAGGTGAGTAAATCGGAATTCGTAGTTCTGCTGATTTTAGAGGAATATTTGTATGTTTCAAAAATCGACACTTTGAAACTTTTCTGCTGAAAACCAGACAATGGATTCCTATGGAAGGAAATACAAGTTACTGGTAAGTACGGTTAGAATTACTTTTCATGGTCAGTGCTGGGCTAAAAGATGCAGCATTGGGTTCTCTCCTGATAACAGGTGAGTAAATCGGAATTCGTAGTTCAGCTGATTTTAGAGGAATATTTGTATGTTTCAAAAATCGACAGAAACTTATTCAGCAAAAAGCAGGCAATGATATCCTATGAAAGGAAATTCAAGTTACTGGTAAGTACGGTTAAAATTACTTTTCAGGATCAGTACTGGGCTGAAAGATGCAGCACTGAGGTCTCTCCTGATAACAGGTGAGTAAATCGGAATTCGTATTCTGGCTGATTTTAGAGGAATATTATAAAGTTCCAAAACTCCACACTTAGAAGAATTTCCAAGTGAAACCAGTCAATGTTAGCCTATGGAAGGAAATTCAAGTTACTGGTAAGTACGGTTAAAATTACTTTTCAGGATCAGTACTGGGCTCAAAGATGCAGCACTGAGGTCTCTCCTGATAACAGGTGAGTAAATCGGAATTCGTAGTTCAGCTGATTTTAGAGGAATATTTGGACAATGGTGAAGGGAGGGGGCGGGCCTGAGGTGACATCTGTGCAAACGCGCCCCATGGCGCGTTTTAAGTTGGGGGATTAAGTCCCCTTGAATCATGAGGGTCCCTGGGGTCCAACTAACCCACCCTGTACCTCCAGTATGCGCCAGGGAGCTGCGTTGCAGAGAGGTGTTCAGAGGCCACGCCCCTTTTTGCACCTCTCTTCAACGCAGCTCTGTGGCGCTTTCTGGACGTACCTGGTGGGCTAGTTGGCCCCCAGGGACCCTCAGGATTGAAGGGGATTTCATTCTCCATCTTAAAATGCGCCACAGGGCCTGTTTGCACACATGTCACCTGAAGCCCCGCCCCCTCCCTTCACCACTGTGCAAACGCGCCCCGTGGCGCATTTTAAGTTGGGGAATGAAATCCCCTTCAATCCTGAGGGTCCCTGGAGTCCAACTAGGCCACCATGTACCTCCAAAAAGCGCCACAGAGCTGCGTTGCAGAGAGGTGTAAAAGGGGCGTGGCCTCTGTACACCTCTCTGCAACGCAGCTCCCTGGCGCATACTGGAGGTTCCTGGTGGGCTAGTTGGCCCTCAGGGACCCCCAGTATTCAAGGGGAATTCGTTCCCCATCTGCAAACGCGCCAGGGGCGCGTTTGCAGAGTGGTGAAAGAAGGGGCGTGGCCTCCGGCGCGATGCCGGTGTTTTTCTTTTTTTTTTTTAAAGAAGGGGGCTGTGTGGCCCCCCTTCTTTTTCTAATTTATTGGTCCTGGGGACCCCATCCCCCAGGGCCTGCCCCCTATTTATTTAAAAAAAAAAAACAATTTGGAAGGGGGCCGCGTGGCCCCCCTCCCGAGGCCTTAATCGGCCCCGGGGACCCCATCCCCCAGGGCATGGCCTTTTTTTTTATTTTTATTGTTTTGGAGGGGGGCTGCGTTGCCCCCCTCCTCTGGCCACTTATGGCCCCGGGGACCCCATCCCCGGGGCCGGCCTTTGTTTTTCTTTTTAAATTTTGGGGAAGGGGGCCGTGTGGCCACCCTCCCGGGCCACTACTTGCCCCGGGGACCCCATCCCCCGGGGCTGGCCCTCTCCGTTGGGGACTGTGGGGGTCCCCAATCCCCCACAGTCCCGCCGGCTCCCGCGTCCCTTGGGAGCCGGCATTGCTTTTCCACATGGGGAGCTGCTAAGATGCAGCTCCCCATGTGGAAAGCAATTTGCTTTGGATATTGGAAGCGAGAGCAGGTTTCCTGCTCTTGCTTCCAATATCCAAAGCAGTTTGCTATGACAGGACGGAAGCCGCGAGGCTCCCGTCCTGTCATAGCAAACTACAGTGTCCCGGGGTTGGCACCCCGGACACTGCAGGAGCCGGCCCTGGGGGTGGTGGTCCCCAGGGCCATTACAGGCTCCAGGAGGGGGCCGCGCGGCCCCCCTCCCTCCATTGACAAAGCCCCGGGGAGGTGGTGGTCCCCGGGCTCTGGGGTCCGTAACGGACCCCCACATTTATTTTCTAAGTGCCCCGGGGAGGTGGTGGTCCCGGGGCGTGTGATCCCCCACACGTTATTAAATTTTAAAAAAAGAAGCCCCGGGGGGTGGCGGTCCCCGGGGCTGAGGGAGGGCAGGAGAGCCCTCCCGCACCTTTTTTAATAAAGCCCTGGGGGTGGCGGTCCTCGGGCTTGGGGGCCTTAGAGGCCCCCATATAAACAATAAACCCACCCTCGCATGTCCCCGGGACTTGGGCCACCCGGGGACAAATTTGCATCGAAGCGCGGGAGACCGCGCTTCGATTTTTTTTTTTTCCAGCAGGATCCGCGCACCCTGAGCTCATCCTGCTGATTTAAAAAAAAAATGCTTTTTCTGCCCAGGGGGTCCTTGTGGGACCCCTGAGCAGACCTAGGGGTCAGGGTGTTTCTACCCTGCCCCCTTGGTGCGTTTTGCGCACTTGTTTCTGTCCCTCGGTTCTACCGAGGATAAAATAGCTGCCAACACTTCCTGATTTGGAGTGTTGACAGCCAATTAGCATGCAGCTCGTGATCGGGAGGGTGCGCGAATCCGACGCGGCCATAGATATATATGTGATTTTCATTTTGATTTTCACAGGAACTACTGAACGGATTTACACCATTTAACAAAAGGGTTCTTTCTGAACCAAGAACTACCTCTTTGCCAAATTTGGTGTAATTCCGTTCAGCAGTTCGGGCTGTAGCCGTGTCTAAAGTTTCCTATGGGAAAATGAATGGGGAAAACACGTTTTGGGACCCCCCTTTTTTCTCAGGCCCCGCTTCACGAATCACCCCGAAACGTTCAGGGTAGGAGCGGACCGGAGCGGGCCATAAAGTTTGAAAATTTCGCGATGATTCGTCAACCGACGCAAGATTTATTTCAAATAGAATGTTGCGGATTTCCTATGGAAAATAGGTCCTAACTATAACTATCTACTGGCGACCGCCAGTAGATATATATATATATATATATATATATATATATATATATATATATATATATATATATATATATATATATATATATATATATATATATATACCAATGTGTATTGAAGAATGAATGAGGGTATGTGTGTCTGTATGGATGATTCAGTGGGTGCGTGACACACTGTATAAGTGAGTGATTATACATGTCTCAGTGAATGTATAGGTGAGTGACTAATCTGTGTGAATGTCTGCATCAGTCTGTCAGTTGGTGTGTAAGTGGCTGCATGGGTTGGTGAGTAGCAACATGAGTGTCTATATGGGTTATTGATTGGTTGTCTGAGGACCTGTGTGGGTGCGTGAGTAGCTGTGTTGTGTGACTCCCCACATGAATGTGTGAGTGGGTAATTCACTAGGTGTATGGGTTCATGAGTGCATCTGCGAGGGGCTGTAAGGGTGAGTGAGTGTGCATATGGCTATGTTGGTGAGTGAATGGATGTCTCAGTGGTATATGGGTGAGTAACTGTATATGTGAAAGGCAGTATATGTGAGTGTTGGAGTATATAAGTGACTGTATGTGAGAGTGAGTGATTGCGAGAGTGATTGTATAAGAGAATAAGTATGTGTTAGTATCTGTATGAATAAGTGAGATGGTGTGTGTATAACTGTATAGGTGAGTAAATGGCAGTGTGATTGACTCTTTGGGTGACTGACTAGGTGTGTGAGTAACTCTATGGGTGAGTGGCGGTATGTGAGTGTCTGTATGGGTGTATGAGTGGATGTATCAGTGGCTATATTGCTGACTGACTGGGTGTATTAGTGGCTGTATGGGCGAGTGAATGGATGTGTGTGTGTAGACCTCTGAATCAGTGAGTGGGTATGTACGTACTGGTATTGGTGTGTTTATGGTTTCGAGAATGGTAGTGTGAAATTTGGAGTGGGTGTATGAAAGATAATATTGGGGTGTGAGTAGGTGCATCAGAGATTATGCGGCTTTTGTCATCAGTGATGCCATAGGTAATGTCATTTGAGATGTCATCAGTGATGTCATGAGTGATGTCACTGACTATGTCATGAGTGATGAAATATGTGACGTCATTAGCAGTGCATTGAGGGGGCACAAGTTATAGTTAGCTCAGATAACTATAACGGATGAATTTCTCTGGTTTTGTACTAGTGAAATGTCAGCTGTAACATGTGTTTTTTTCTGTGGGTTTCTAAGGTTTTTTAAATGCTAATTCCTAACTATAACGTCCCTGAAACCTGTAGTTTTTTCTGTGAATTTCTAAGGTTTTTTTAATTTCTAATTCCTAACTATAACGTTACTGTAACCTTTGTTTTTTTCTGTGAATTTCTTAGTTTTTTTAAGTAGTAGTCGCATTTGCAGAGTGGTGGAGAAAGGGGGCTGGGCCTCCGACCAGCTCTCAGGAATTCTGCTGCGTAGGACTTACAGGAGGTACCAGGAGGGCTTCTTGGCCCCCAAGGTCCCTCAGAAGTAAAGTGGACTTCATCCCCCAACCAGTAGCAGGTCACTCCCCCTTTCTCCCCCAGTCTGAAAACATGCCTCCTGGCGCGCTCTTGGTTAGGGGATGAAGTCCCCTTGCCTCTTGAGGGTCCCTGGAGGCCAACTAGCCCTACTGTTACCTCTAGTAAGCCCCACACAGCTGGATTGCTGAGAGGTGGTCAGAGGCCACGCCCGCTTTCTCCACAACTGCTGCTTGGGGGATGAAGTCTACTTTACTCCTGAGGGGACCTCATCGCCCCACCAGCAGTGTGCCAAGTGGCGTGTTTGCAAAGTGGTGGAAAACGGGGCGTGGCCTCCGATCACCTATCAGCAATCCCACTGTGTGGGGCTTACTGGAGGTAACAGGTGGGTTAATTGACCCCTAAGGACCCTCAGCAGAGAAGGGGACCCAACCAAGAGTGCGGCAGGAGGCGCATTTGCAGAGTAGTGGAGAAAGGGGGCAGGGCCTCCGAAAAGTTCCCGGCTTCTGATTTGTTTTTTTAATTTTAGGAAGGGGGCTGTGTGGCCCCCCTTCCCTTTACCCTTTTGGCCACCAGGGACCCCATCCCCAGGGCCTGACCCATTTTTTATTTTTTAATAAAAAATAAAATGGGAAGGGGCCGCGTGGCCCCCCTTCCCTGGGCCAGTTTTGGCCCCGGGGACCCCATCCCCTGGGGCCTGCTCTCTATTTTTTTTTTTTTTTGGGAGGGGGCTACGTAGCCCTCCCCCGAGGCCGATATTGTCCCAGGGACCCCATCCCCGGGGCATGGCCACAGTATTTCTTTTTTGTTTTAATGGTTGGGGGGCCTGCACGGCCCCCCTACACGGGCCATTTTCAGCCCTGGGGACCCCATCCCCAGGTGCATGGCCACATCCTTGGGACCGCAGGGGGAGCCTCAAGTCTCCTGCGGCTCCCCACCTCCTGCGGGAGCCAGCATTGCTTTTGGGCAGAGGAAGCTGCTAACATGCAGCTCCCTCTGCCCAAAAGCAATTCTGCTTCACTTCATGGAAGCGAGAGCATTTTTCCTGCTCTAGCTTCCATGAAGCAGCGCAGAGTTTGCTATGGCTTGGCAGGAGCAGTGTCCCGCCAAGCCATAGCAAACTGCAATGTTCCAGGGGTGGGCACCCCAGGACATTGCTGGAGCCAGTCCTGGGGGGTGGCGGTCCCCAGGCCCATTTACATCTCCCGGAGGGGTGCTGTATGGACAAGTGGGTGGCTGTATGAGTGGCTGAATGGGTTAGTGTATGTGCTAGTAGCTATATGGGTGAGTGACTGGGTGTGTTAGTGACTGTATGGATGAGTGAGTGGCTGTGTGAGTAACCATATAGGAGACTGAGTGGTTGTAGGTGTATACATGAGCGAATGGTTATTTGAGGGGCTGTATGAGTGAGTTAGTGCCTGTATCTGCAGCTGTATGGGTGAGTGAATGGATGTGTGAATTGTTGTATGAGTGAGTGAGTGGGTGTGTGAGTAGCACTATGGGTGAATGACTACTAGCAGCAGTGGCTGTATGAGTGAATAAATGTGTGTGAGTAGTTGTATAAGTGAGTGGGTGCTTGTATAAGTAGCTGTATGGGTGAGTGTGAGCTAGTGTCACAGGCTGTATGGGTCAGGGAGTAGTTGTGTAAGTGGCCATGTAGGTGACTGAGCACTACTGTGAGTGGCTGTATGGGTCAGTGACTGCTAGTGTGAGTGAATGTATTAGTTAGTGAGAGGGTGTGTGAGTAGCTGATTGGGTAAGTGAGTGGTAGTGTCAGTAGTTATATGGATGACTGAATGGGCTATTGAGTGGCTATGTGGATGAGTGAGTGGATATCTAACTAGGTCTATGGATGAGTGAATGGGTATGTCAGTGGTTCTCTGAATGATTGAGAGGGTGGATGACTTTGACTATGGGTGAATGAGTGGGTGTGTGAGTGGGTATCTGGGTGATTGAGTGGGTGTGAGAGTGGCTAAATGGGTAAATTTATGTGCTTGAGTAGCTGTATGGGTAACTGACTGGTAGTACCTGTGACCATATGAGTGAGCGAATTGGTGTGTGAGTGGATGTATAAGTGAGTGAGTGTACGTATAAGTGGATGTATGGGTGAGTGTGTGATAGTATTAGTAGGTGTATGGATCTGTGAGTAGCTGTGTGAGTGGCCGTTTGTGTGACTAACCTCTACTGTGAGTTGATATATGGGTCAGTGATTAGTAGTGTCTGTATGAGTTAATGAGAGGTTGTGTGAGCACCCATATGGGTAAATGAATAGTAGTGTTAGTAGCTGTAAGGATCACTGAATGGGTGTCTTAGTGGCTATATCAGTAAATAAGTGGGTGTGTAAGTAATTGTATGGGTGAGTGAGTGGCAGTGTTAGTGACTATAAGTGAGTGAGTGGCTGTGAGAGTACATTTTTATTAGAAAAAGGGAAAACAATCTAATAAGAAATTAACACCAGGACACTTTACATTTAAAATCACTTTCCATGGTTATGTATAAGCAAAATGTCTGTGGTAGGAAAATGTTTTGAGACATATAACAACTTTCAACAGCACCTGGTATGGAGAAAGAAAAAGAACATAAAGATTTGTTATTATTTGATCTTCGTTATTATAGAATCACACCAACATATATTACTTATACTATAGCATTGTATTACAACGTAGTAAAAATCTAATTTTCTCTTCTTTGCTAATCACAGCTTTCATACTTATTCACCATAAATAGTGGTCTTTATGAAGTATTATCTTCAAACAGCTGGGAAAAAACAATCAATGGATTGTTAAAAAAAACATACATGCACAGTACAACACTATTATTAAGTGAAGCTAAGGATTGCACTCACTTTAATTCTTTAATTAACTGCTTTTTCTAGATTACTTCAGTAATATAAACAAACCTAAGTTAAAAGTATTTCTGTAATTATAATATCTGGTACAATATTACAAATAAATACAAAGGGCCTGATTACGAGTTTGGCGGTCCATGGGACCACCGAGCCCATGGTGGCGGTGTGGTGGCCGTCATGGACCACCGCACCAGTGGTCTGACAGCTGCATTATGAGTGCGGTGGTCAAATTGGGAGGGGACTGCTGCAGCTGCCAGAGATCCACAATCCTCGGCGGTGGCGCGGTGGTCCTGAAGATGCAATATGCTTGCTGGTGCCTCTGTGGCACCGCCAAGCATAATACGAGTTTCCTCCCTGCCTCACTTTCATGGTGGAGAGCCTGCTATGAAAAGTGACGCATGGAGGAAACAAGGGATTCCTGCAGGACCCCCTTGCGCCTCTGAGGATACATGCAGGGGAGCACATCTTGTGCCCCCGGTTTGCAGGCACGGCCTTTGACGTTCCCATTGGAGTGCTTTTTTGAAAGGCACTGCCATGGGAATGCCAAATGACTGCCCTCCAAACTACAAAAATACTTGTGATCTGGCAGACAGCCAGCGGTGAGCTTTGGAGGTGCTGGAAGGTGGTGTGGCGGCCTGCTCTTGCACCGCCAAAGTCGTAATCAGGCCCAAAGTACTGTTCCATTTTAGAGATCCTTGTGAAAACATAACTGTTGGTAGGTCAAATAATGTTTAAGTAATGGTGATCCATAGCTGTAATTCCACAAATAGTATGTAGAAGTTAGGTTGAAGAAAGAAAAGGGGGCATTTTTTTTGTTAAAAAGGCTGTTTTTACTTTGAACTTAAAGCCGCTATAATTGGAGTATGTCCATTAAGTTTCTGGCGTCAATTACATCGTGTAGTATTTAGATGTGGTACAAACTCCTCTGTGGAAGATAAAACAACTGTTGAAGTTTGAAGAAGACTATAAAGACATTGCCCCCAATAGGCTGAATAATGTCTAAGAGACTGATGAACCATGTAGAAGAAACACCGTAGACAACTTTTATATCCACAATTTCTCGTTAAACCTTTGGTTGAAGAAAAAAAAGATAAGAGTTTGGTAATTTGAAAGGCAGTTTTACTTTGAATTTTAGGTGGATCGTATTACATTCTATCCATCCAGTTTCATTCTTTAAATAGACAGTGTAGTGTTCTGAGGTTGTATTAATTCCTTTGTGAAAGATGATAGCTGAAATAGTAAAAATTCTTCCCGAAATTAATGTTTGTCCAGCTTTGAAGTTTCTAATTTTAGTTTCCAATTTCGAACCATGTGCTCTGCATCGTTGTAGTATTACTATAAGATATTTCCCAGTTCTCATTAGAATTAACACAGAGATAACATTTGATCTGCAGTTTGGGCAGATCATATTTTGGTTAACATTCTTCACCAATTTGTCAAAAGGCAAAGTTTTTGAGTCTGGTAATGTTAAAGAGAGAAAAAGTTCTATTTTAGTGGTAGATAAATAATCACAATCTTCACAATCATGCTTCCATGTGTAACTCAGTCCGAATAAGTCATCAATATTTGTATCTTCTTCTTCTAAAACTCCAAACATAACATAATAAATTCTTGTGTATCTTGTTGACTATTGAGAGTGAACATTACTGATCCACTGCATATATCTAAAAGATCTCGAATACCTGCAGCAGAATGTATCACAGTTCTGACAGTCTGTAAATGCTGGAGAAAAGTGATACAGTGCTGAACACAATCACTTATCTGTTTTTTGTTAAATTTGGTTGACTAGATGTCAGTAAATGAAGCAGTACATTGAGAACAACATTTGCATAGCAGTTGACAGTCGAACTGCTTTCCAACTTATAACTTGCAATATCTGCATCATTTTCTAGTTTTCTCTTCTTAACAACTTCTGGATCGTGCTTGTGTCCTTTTTCAGTTTGTGATACTCTTTTGTAATCTTCTATTTTGGACAGATTATCCACATTTCTCATAAACAAGGTATTGGCCTAAATGAGAAGCAAATACACTTCTTAACCAATTGTACTCTCTTACTCAGCACTAACCTTCTTTTCATAAAAATCAATCAAAAACAAACCAGACTCATGACAATGCTACATTTGACATTCATTCTTTAAATACAGTACTTCTGATATTAACAAAAGCTGAATTTACACCTAAACCTTGTGAATTATGAACAGTAATAGCATACGCTAGAGAGAGTGGGAACTGTTGGCGCTGCACATATAAGTCTTTCACTAGCAAAAATTATACAACACAACAGCCAATCTGCTTAACACCATGTTGGAAAACGAGGCAATATCTGCGAGGCCTACACAAATAACATGACTACATTTGTCCTTCACTGGGAACCAAACACCCCATTGTAGCGCTTGACTCTCAGAGGGTAGCGTTGCAGAGCAGTCTAAGGCTTGCTCAAGGGAGGTGGTGTGGGCTAGAAATCGCCATTTACCAGTACGCAGGAATAACACTCAATAATTGATTGTCCAGTCTGTACTTTGCTTTATAAAAGGAAGAGTAAATTTATTCAACACACACACTACTCAATACTATGCAACAATTTACAAATATACATAAGCTGTTGGAATTACTTTGTGACAGTACATTACCTTTCTACCCCTCCCGCAGGGGGGGTCTAGTACCACCACTCCCATGTATGCACATCATCTTGCCCCCTAATGCAGTGGGTTGAACATAACCAGGAGTGAGGGCCTTGCCCACTGGCACCATCCCAGTGGCGACCCAACCCATTATCTCAACAAGCATTTACAATGGGCACACCTGCTCTGGTGACACATAACCCTGACTGAGCATCTCATACTGACCATACAGTATACACCTCTACATCTTAGGGGCTAATAGTCTGGGTTGTTCTTCACCTAAAGCAGCAGCAAAAATACATGTTTAAGCATCACTTAAAATGACAGTACTTATCATAGGTGACAACCATTATAATGCATTACAATAAAAGCCCCTAAAAGGCATCACAGTTATGATCACAGGATTAAGCATATACAGCCAGACACCCTAGCAGGAATGTCCCGCAACATAACACCACTTTGCTTATGACTTCACATTACACATGTGACTTTCAGTCCCTCAAGAGAAATAACATTGGTAAACGCACTTCTCGTGCAATTGCACCTCTGCACCTCCAGGGGATGCCCTACTCCAGACATCCCCAGCTCAGCCCTTCATACCTTAGTGCAGTCCCTAACGCACCCCCAGCTGAAGAATAAAAGTTCCAGCCACATGCTGTTGATGCAAAGCTGATCCCTTGAGGGGTTGTTTCTTTCAAGTCCCCCAGAGACTTAGGGAGGGACTTCTTCTCTTCATGCCGGGGTAGGATGCGTAGCTCCTGCAGCTCCCCCTGCATCTTTTCACTCACTTGCCAGTGACCCCGTCCTCTTGGGGCCACCCTACACAGAACACCATCCGCTTTCCTTGCAGGCCGGTCCGGGCCTGCAAAGCATTATTGGGCGCTCTTCCCCCATCGTATGCATATTTGATGAGCGGCTCTCCCGCTGCTCTGGGGAGAGCCACACTGCCCTTGATGGTGGCCCTGCTCCGCATTAGCCCCTTGTTGGGGGGCCCAGTCCCACCCGGACCCCTCCTGTGCCCAGGTACATCTTGTGCGGCTCAGGGAGCCCACCCCCAGGGCACTCCTGCCGCTTCTCCGGGGGCCCGGTCCCACCCGGGCACCCCACTTGTCTGGATCGCTGGGAAGCTGCTCAGGGAGCCCACCCACGGCAGCTCCCGCCCGCTCCCCATCTGGCCAGCACCCTCATGTGCTGCCGCGGGAGCCAGCCCCTCTGTTCTGGTCTGCCCGCTGGCAGACACGAGGCTGCCTCTGGTCCGCGGGACCTCGGGGGAGTGCGCCGGCACTCCCCCACCTTTCTCCTGCCATGGGGGAGTGCGGTGGCACTTCCCCGACATCGCAGTCCACATTGGGGCCCGGAGATGGGATCTCGGGCCCCAGGGCATCTTCGTGGGGAGCGCAACAGTGCTCCCCGACTTTGCTTCCTTGCGGGGGGCGCGAAAGCACTCCCCAATTTGGCTTCTTCGCTGGGGCGCGAGGGCTCTCCTGGCCTTCAGCAGGGTCCCGAGTTGGGGGTCCTGGGCCCCTCTCCCCATTCCCAGGGGGGTGTGACGACGCTCCCCTGCCTCCATTTTCGTCTGGGCCAGGGTGGGCTCCTGGCACCCTGTGTGGGCATTTTCACGGGAAGCGCGATGGTGCTCCCTGACTTAACTTCTTGTGGGGGCAGCCCCCGGGACCTGACCCACCCTGGGGGCACAGTCAAGACCAATGGCGGAGTCCGACGTGCTTCGTCATCGGTCCGCCAGAGATCAAAGGTCGCCTATCTTCTGGGGGGCATATCTCAGCCCCCAGGGGACTAATTCTCGCCAGCTTGGCCTCTTCTTGCTCCTGGTGGCGCGCCCCAGCCACTGGGAGCACTTTCCTTCACCCTCCTGGTCTCAAGGAGGGTGAACTCAGCAGGGAGCTGTCTTCACTAGCTCCCTGCACCAGCCTTTCTCCTGGCTCGCCTCCTAGGCCTCTCTTCTCCTTGCTCAAATGCCCAGGCTTCTGCTCACTGGTCCTGGACTCCACCGCAGGCACAATCCAGGGTCCTGGGACAGTCAGGGGGTTCCTCCTTCCAACTGCCTATGGCGCCAGGCTCCAGCACCAGTCTTCCTCAGCACACCACACCCTAGAGAGAGCTCCTCTTCCTGTGCAAGACCTCTTAAAAGAATTTGGAGGGGGTTGGCAGGGGGCCCCGCTGACCTATCCTGCAGCGACACATCACCTCTCTGCCCCTGCTCCCTCCTTCCTGCCCAGGTCTCTGGAATAGTTCAAAATGGCGTCGTACAGGGGTCTCATGCCACATGGTCAATGAAAAAGCCCCCTTCCCCCCTTGCTGCCTTCTCTCCAGAGCAGCTTGGTGCCTGGCACCAAGTGACAGCTGCTGATAGATAACCTGCAGCTCCACCCACCTTCTCTCCCTCTTGGAGAGGAGACCTTCGCCCTTGGAATGCTTGCCGTGAAGGGCTAGGTCTCTGATGCTACAGCTTGGAGAGGAAGGTCATTAATCCAGCCTGGCAGGGTCACACCCAGCCAGGCTCTGGTTATGAGCTGAGTCAGAGGAATATGACATTTCTGGATGACCCATAAGCAGAACAGATATGGCTTTGGATTCCGCAGAATACTTCTTCTCACATAAGTTACAGTGTACTTTGGTGCGTGTCTGGAATTTGTAGGCCCTAGGGAAGTGAAACTACCCCATGTGATCCCCGTCTTCATAGGAGAATACTGGAGTGTTCCCTCAGTGAAAACAGTAAAGCAAACTGACTTTCTCTTACATGTTTCTTCCCATAGTATAAAGCCTATTCCATGTTACCACCCAACTCTGCATAATTCCTGCCACACCATTCTATCTGTACCTGCTCCTGGGCTGCGCACACCAGGAATCTCCCCCACGCAGCCCCTATACGTGTGCACACGCATGTACACACGTGTCTGCATGTAACCAGCCCGGTTCCCCTTACTCCGGCTGCAGCGCAGCGGCCTACTCTCACCAGGGGGACACCGGTAAAATCCACATGCAGCCTCTTTCTTTTTTTTTTTATAAATATTTTTATTGTCATTTTCAAAAACAAAGATAACATAGTTAACTGCGGTTACAGTCATACAGCCTTCGATGTTATTAGTCAGTATACAAAACAATTCATCTTCATGTATCCTCCATATCCTTTTGCAGCACAGGCATACAATAACTATAGATTGAAAACAGTTCCTTCGGGCCACGCCCTCCCCCAGGTCGCCAGGGGAACTCAGGCTGTTGAAGTATCTGGGGGGACCCGTCCAGTAGGATCCGGTTGAGTATCTCTCACTATTGCATCTAGACCATAGTACCTCCTCCATTTGCCCCACACCTTATGAAATTTCTTCGGGCAGCCCCTCACCTTGTAGGTGACTCTTTCGACTGCCATATACATATCCATCCCTGCCCTCCATTCTCGCAGTAGTGGTGTATCTACGGCTCCCCATTTCCTCGCCACGTCTCTTTTGGCTACTACCAGTGCTAGTGCAAGGAAGATTAATTGAGGTCTACCTAGATCGACATCATATGTGATACCCAATAGTATACGTTTGGGATCTAGGGGTAGCATGTGGCAAGAAAAACAAATGCAAGTTAAAGTAAATGGTGGGAAATGCAGTCCTTTACATTTAGAATCCTCAGTTAGTTTAATTACTGAAGATATCTGTGTGTAACCAGAGAGAAAAAGCATGTAATCTTAAAGGGCGCAGTGGGACTAGAGACTTGTGTATTTACAGTGTTGCGAGGTCCCAGTCTGTGAGTGGGAAAACAGTATACAGTATGGCAGTCATTATTTTAAAATTGTATGATGTGTCATATTTGGCTGTAGAATGTCACTTATAAGTTCACTGAAACTTTGGAAATGCCACACACTAGCAATCTGAAAACTTGGCAACTAAGCATTAGCAATGCAACTGTCAGATCACAGAAGAGCAAAACCTGTCATTCAAAACAGACCTGCTCCTGCTAAAAATGATTAACAATTAAAAAACATACAAACGTTTCCTACAAAATAACTGCCAGGTGCCTTCCCAAGTGCAGGCATTCATACAAGTCAAATTTCAACGCCTTCCAATACTCCCATGCCTGCTGTAGGGAGTCTATTCCCGCTTCAGATCATGAGGTGAGAATGGGGCAGTTGGGGTGGGTAGGGCTCTGAAAGGTAGCACAATCCCCTGGCTGGACTGACAGAGTGAAGGTGAGAGGCAAACAAAGGGGGTGCAGTCAGCACCCTCACCAGATGAAAATATAACTGCCCCTGATGGGTAACAATGGGGTCACCAGGTGTCACTGAGTTCTGCCCTTTCATTGAAGGAGGCTAGGTTGCCCCCCGCTTCAATCCAACTACAAATGGGTATTTGGTCAGCAAACTCATTACCCCACCCTCAGTTACACACTGCAGCACGGCCTCCACAGTTGGGTCCTGAGGAACCAAATATACGAGCTTCACTGTGCCCTGGTGAAAGCCAAAACGAGATTAAACTTAACCTAAATTTCACTACCATCTAAAAAGAAAAGGATACCATATGTCACAGACTCAGTCCCAACTCCAGTCACCCTCCAGGAGCACAGGAATCTCCTCAAAAATGTCCTTGTACCGCAGCAGGGTCCTTGTCCTCTAGTAAATCGGAAGGTATGTGTTAATGCGCCTTGTGGAAAAGGGTGCAAGAGGATGACAGACCCCATGAACGCCTACAGCAGACAGGGGGTGCAGTTGGTAGAAATGAACAAGGCACTGAGCAGCACATGATACAAACTGCACCATTCGTAGACGTTTGTACAATAGATACTGTAATCCGACCCTACGACGATACTGAGCTTGTCAACATGGGGAGAATTAACATGGAAGTCAGCCATACCAGCAGAATGAATGCTCATGCTCACATCTCACCGCAAAATGTGGCGAACCCAGTGAGCTATCTTACTAGGTCACAGAAAGGCTGCCTGAATCTGTCCGTCTGATTGCTGCACACTGTGTACTATCCCGAAAGAGGAAACCAAGATAAGGGACCAGTGGTGTAACGAAACTTGAAGGGGCCCCCCTGCAGGGTACGTGGAGGGGCCCCCTCCGGACTCAATCTGGAGCTCTCCAGCTGAAGTACGGTGCTGAGGGGGCCTCCTGGAGGTTGGGGGCACCCCTGCACAGGGGGGGCTGCGGGGGCCTGTGTTACGGCCCTGTAAGGGACCACTGGACAGCCTATGATTGGCATAAGTGGCTGCTCATTCATTCATACATAACCACGTGCATGCTTTAATTCACCACGAAGTACATGATTTCTCCCATTGACTGTTGATTTATCACCTCTATTTACATCGTTTTCCATAGCACAGGCCAGACATGAAGTGCGTCAGAGCGCTGCAGAGAAAATGCATTTACAGTATGTAGATAATGTCTGTGCTCGTGCACTCTTTACTTATATATGTCTTCATTTCCACACTGTCTGGGTGCTTATAATTTATCAAGCTCACGCTCTTCCTGCATTCAGAACTCTAGCCTCCGAAGGTGTTTGTTTACTGTGGGACTTTTTATTGATTTGTGTGCTTTTTAAATGTATTATTTTTGTTTATTCAGTTGTTTATTCGCGTCCATTTCTCCTTTGTTAATTCATTCTAACTTAGGCCCGGAGTATCGCAAGGGTTCAAACTTTGTCTGTACATGTTTTTTCATAATTTCATACAGGCACACCGCACACGGCATTCATTCTGACTTCAATCTGAGCGTGTGTTCTGATGATGCATGCTACTTAGTGATTTTAATTTACTTACTGATTGTAGTTTAACCCAGCAAGTCCAGGAACCGCTCCAAGGCAACGGCGTGCTCGTATTCTGAAGCCCGCAGGGCACTTAGACATTAACTTCTCTCCTGCGCTATGCCGTGTTTCGAACGTCGGAACTAGAGAACCTCCCTACTCGCATTTCCTGTGCCACTGCCAATCCAGACGCTGCTCCCTTGATCTCCACATTAGTGAACAATGTGACAGCAGCGTCCGGATTGGCTTGGGCAGGAAAACCAAGTGCTCATTAAGTGACTGTGTGGCTGCGGTTCTGATTCCCCGGCTCCTAACAATGTGCAGATAGGAGAAGACTCAAATGCGCTTGTCGGGCTGGACACAGGAAGGTACACGTCCAACCCGACATGCGGGCTTCTAGACTAGATGCCTTATGTCAATCATTTAAGCCCCACCTCCGCCCTCAGAAAGGTACCAAGTCTGCGATTTAAAAGCAAAGCAGACAGAAACATTTTTTAATGTAATTTAATATGGGGGCAAAAAAAATACAGGTGGGGCAATGCTCCAGCGCTCCAATTGAGGAACCGCCCCTGTTATTCAGGGTCTTGTTCGTTAGTGAGACGGCTTTAGTCGTGATAAGTTCCTGGAGTAGTCTCCCCTCTAGTGGTGCATATTCCAGCAGCGGAGAGTCCTCTCTCTTTTCTGCTAGCCAGGTGTGTCTAAGCTGTGCGTACTTCAGGAACTGGGATGGGTGCAATGAGAATTCGGCCTTGAGAGCATCAAAGCTTTTTAGTGTACCATTATGAATGATATTTCCTAGCATGGAGATACCTATAGCATCCCAGCCTCCGAAGCCCTTCAATTCATGTAGTTCCTTAAGCCAGGAGCAGTGCCACAAGGGTGTCTCCCTGGTCGGTTTATGTTCCCATCCAATTGCCTTCTTGGGCCTCCTCCAGGATTCTACAGTGACCTTAGTGGCCGGGAGGAGCTTCCCTTTGCCTTTGCCACCATAGAAGTAGTGCAGAAATGTACGGCTATTCATGGTTGTCCTCTCTAGCCTGTAGGTAGGGTGTGCCCCTGGTGCGTGTATCCACTCGTTGATTGGGGTTAGGTGCTCCGCCCAATAATAGGCTTCTATATCGGGTAGCGATATACCCCCATTATACTGATTACGCTGTAGCGTATGGAGCGCAATCCTGGGCTGTTTCCCTAACCATAAGAAAGAATGTACTTCTGCCGCTATCTCCCGGAAAAGTGCTTGTGGTAGGGGAAAGTATGTGTTTTGTAGAGCATATAAAAATTGTGGTAGTGTGATCATCTTAAACATGGACGCCCTGCCCAGCATTGTGCGTGGGAGGGATTTCCATCGTTGTATGTCCTCCTTAAAATTTGTGAGTATGCGTTAGATGTTTCTCTGATAGCAGAGGTTTTTAAATGTTGTAAGGTAAACTCCCAAGTAGGTAAACCCATTATCCGCAATCTGCAGATCTCCAGGGAGAGTGGGCCATGTGTGCAACACACCTGGGCTGTAGATCACTGATTTATGCCAGTTGATCGTGTAACCCGAATTTTGTCCATAGTAGTCTATAGTGTGGAACAAGTTGGGTATCGTTGGGTCTGGGTGTGTAATATATAGAAGTATGTCATCCGCATACAAGGAAATCTTTCCAACCCTATCATCTTCTGGGGAAATTAAAAATCCCTGTATCCCTGGGTGTTGGCGCACCAGACAGGCTAGAATCTCGATCATGAGGGCAAAGAGTAGTGGGGACAGTGGGCATCCCTGTCTCGTACCATGTCTTATGGGGAAATCCTCTGCTGTCCTTCCGTTTACCCGGACTCTTGCTCTGGGGTCTTTATACATTAGTCCCACCCACTTCCTGAAGCCGGGGCCTAAGCCAAATTTAATCAGGGTGGCCTCCAGAAAGGGCCAGTGGACTGTGTTGAACGCTTTTTCTGCGTCCAAAGATAGCAACAGATATGGAGTGTCTCGGTCTTTGACCTCCATCATCCAATTGTGGGTCCTTCTCAGGTTCAGCCTGGTCGCTCGGCGAGGTAAGAAGCCCGATTGGTCCTGGTGTACCAGGTTAGTGATCACTTGGCGCAGTCTTGTGGCCAGGATAGTTAATAATATCTTTACCTCTGTATTAAGCAAGGATATCGTGCGATAGGAGTCGCATTTATCCTTTGGTTTCCCTGGCTTGTGGATAGATATAATTGTAGCCATTCATAAGTCTAACGGGAGAACCCCATCTTCGCCTGCTTCTTTAAAAAGGATCAGGAGGTGCGGACCAAGAAGGTCCATGCATTTTTTATAGAGTTCTGCTGGTATGCCATTTGGGCCTGGTGTCCTACCTGGGCGTAACTGGACTATAGCTGCCTTGACTTCTTCAATTGTGATGTCAGAATCGAGCCCCATCCTGTCCGTATCCTCCAGTTTGGGGGTATCTACCTCCTGCAAATATGCTGCTATGTCCAGGGAGGTCCGCAGGAGCCGGGCCTTATAGAAGTCCGCGTAATAAGACGCGAAGCTCCGCAGGATCTGTTCGTCTCTGTCATGTGGTATTCCTAGAGGGTCCACGAGACGGTCTACCCATCGGGCCTCTATTTCCTTGCGACTGAGCCATGCTAGAAGCTTTCCTGATTTATCCCCCACATCGTATAATTTGTGCAGGGTTGCTTGGGCCTGTGCTTTAACCGCCTGGGTTGCTAGATCTCTATATTGGTGTTGTGTGTCTATCAATTGCCTCGAGATCCGGGGGTCCGGGTGCGTTATGTTCCTTTCCTCAAGGGTCAAAATCCGGGCCTCTAGACGTGTAAGCTCTTCTTTGTCTTTTTTCCTATCCCATGCTATGCGGTTCTGTGCTCTATCACGTAGGACCGTTTTATAAGTCTCCCATAGTACAACCCCGGATTGCACCAATCCCAAATTTTCTTCGAAGAAAATTGTAGCATCAGCTCTCATGCCTTTCAATATTGATGCATTGTGGAGATCCAACGCATTTAAGCGCCAGCATATGTTTCGGTCTCGTAGTCGGTCACTTATCCGCACATGTAGCGGGGAATGATCCGATTGGCCCCTGGCTAAGTATTGTTCCTCATATATGTCTCGTATTTCACCTTTCAGTAAAAACACATAGTTCAGTCGGCAGTAGACCTTGTGTGCGCCTGAGTAGTAGGAATATGGTCTCACCCCCGGGTTCAGGTGTCTCCAGACATCCACCAACCCTAGAGTCTCAGTAAGGCGTGTTAACAGTGAGGTCTGGGGTGCCTGGGCATGATCTCCCATCTGATCTATGGAAGTGTGCATTACTTCATTAAAGTCTCCCCCTATAACGTGTAGTGAGCCCCGTGTTTCCAGCAAGATTTCCATCAATTTGTTTAGTGTGCGTGCTTGGAGTTTCGGTAGTGCGTAGATTGAAACCAAAGTCACAGTTCTCCTGCCCCATCTTCCGGTCACACCCTGGGGGTCTAGCCATGTTCGGTGTACACAAAAGGGGGGTGACTTTTTGATGAGGATCGCCACGCCTCTGGAGCTGGAGGTGTACCCCACGTGGGCCAGGACCACATAGACCCCCTCGCCAGAAACCCACATTTGGTACCCCTGAGGTGAGTTTCTTGTAACATTACCACGTCGGGGTGTCTGCTCTTGATAAAGGATGACACTAGCCCCCTCTTGATTTTGTCCCCCAGGCCATTCACGATCCATGTCATTACGGTGAAGGGAGTATTTTCAGAACCTAACATTTGTGTCTGGTGCCAAAACGCAATGCGTGTCTATCGCTGCAGGGAGTTGAAGCCTGGCCAAATCTCTGGATATGTTTTGCATGTAAGACCACTGACTAAGCTGAGACTGATACTTGAACAATAACTTCACAATTAAAGCACACCCGTCCCCTGCCCCCCCTCCCATCCCCCCTCCCCCATCACACGCCCCTCCAGAGTCTCTCCCTCGGCGTTGTGAGCAGGGGTGGGAAAGGTCTGTCGCCCACCCTAACCAAAGAACGCTAAACGGGTCCCAGTACCTGCAACACAGTAAAGGACCTTAGAAGAAACAACAGGTTAAAGAAATATCAGGGGAAGAGGGAGAAAGGGGAGGGACAGGGGCAAGGAGAGGGAAGGGAAGAGGCCAGGAAGGGAAGGAAAGACAGGGGTACTGCAATCAATGTCTCAGGCCTAAAGTGGCCTATCACCTGCTCTTGGTTTTGAGATGTCTGTCTCTGTGCAGAGCCAAGAGGGTGCTGTCATTGGGGGCGTGAGTGTGTTCTTGCCTGGAGCCCCAGGCTGGAAAGTTGCAATAGGCCCTTGTAATCCTTGGTTATGAATTGGAGTCAGGCACTTCATCTTGCGTGGCCGGTTTCCCCATCTCGGAGTCTTGTTCCATGTCCACTATCTCGACCAGCAAGGGATGTTGCATCGCTTCAACTTCTTCTCCGCCAGAGGTGCTCTCTCTAGTGTCGGTTTCGGTACCAGGGTCAGTCCGCCCGAAGAGGCGGGGCATGCGTGAGTCTACAGTTCTCTGGGAATCCTGCAATCGCGGAATTCTTCTGCGTAGGCGTCCTGTGCCTTTCGAGGTATAGGGTGTCGCCCCTGTACTCAGAGTCGTCGGTGACATTGGATCTTGGCAGTTTTCTGGGAGCCAGTTGTCCTCTGGGTCGTTTCATTCCTTTTTTGGGTTTTCTGTTGGGGGCCCTCTAGTTGTCTCATGATGGGGCGTTCTTCTAGCCAGTGCCAGACCTCTTCAGGTGTCTGGAAGAATAGGGTTTTCCCCATAAAGATGATCTTCAACTTCGCCGGGAACAACAGCATATATTGTATCTTGAGAGTTCTTAGTTTTGCCTTGACGGAGTCGTAGGTGCGTCTCTGCCTCTGGACCTCCCTGCTGTAGTCTGGAAAGAACATGATATGCACGTTTTCATGTTTGAATTCCCCCATTTTCCTGGCTTCTCTAAGAATCAGGTCTCTGTCTAAAAAGTTCAGGAATTTTGCTATGATGGGTCTTGGCGAAGCGCCCGGTGGTGGTCTGGCAGAGAGAGCTCTATGTGAACGTTCAATGATGAAGCATGTAGAGAATTTGTCTGCAGGAAGGTTTGTTTAAGCCAGGTATATAGAAAGTCCGATGTGTTTCCTCCTTCAACGCCCTCTCTAAAACCCACAAAGCGGAGGTTATTGCATCGCGCTCAGTTTTCTGCATCATCGATGCGCCATTGGAGGTCTTTATTGGAGGCCTGTAATTCCGCCATTCCCTTACGGAGATCTTGGATCTGGTCCTCTGATTCTCCTATTCTCGTCTCCGACTCCGTGACCCTGGCAGCCAAGTTACGGAGATCTTGTCTTAGCAATGTCACTTCCGAGCCTACCCCCTCTATTTTCCCTTCCAGCACCAACCTGGAGGCCTGGATGGCCTGTAGCAGGGTATCTGTATCCGTACGGGTTGGTGGTTGCTCCTCTGGGGGTGGGGTGACCACTTTAGTGTAGCGGTCCATTTTCCCCTGCCTGGAAGTTTTGGCTTCTTTGTCTTTGCCCATTATATATAGCGGGGGTGCTACTATGGTGGCAGAGAATGGTTGCCTGTGCTTTCTATTTTCCAGGGGAGCCCGTTACCTTCCCTACATGCCACTGGAACTAATATTGTAGGCGCGATAAGCTTCTGGGTGTCCGCACCCCTCAGGCAAGCAGGGGGGGTCTCGCAGAAGGACGTCGCTCCAAGGCGCCACCCCGGCAGCCAGTATAACAGCCAAGGTCCGAGTCCAGCTCTTCGTTGCACCCACCTCGCACGTCAATGCAGGCCCCCTTAGTGTGTCTCTGGAGCAGGGGAGGGAAGGGGGTACTCCCCAGACCAGGATGGTGTATCTCAGGGGTCCCCCACGGCTTCCAAGGGCATTCCAGGCGGTGTTATAGTGTGGGGCATGCAGGAGGCACCTAGCAGTAGTGGCGTGCAAGGGTCTCCTTCATGGGGGAACTGAGGGCCCCAGGTATCCCATGGGGGCCCCAGGGAGCAGCCCCACCATCACGCTGTATTGTCCTCCGCTCTAGTCTGAGGCTTCTTCCCACTTTCAGCAGGTCGTGCGCCTACCCACTCCACCACCAGGGACTCTCAGGATTCTCTTCACCCCTGCAGGCTGCCCAGGTTTTCTTACCGCTGTGTGGGGTGTTGTGCGGCACCCCGAGGATCCCTGGCCGGGGCCTCGCAAATTCCTCCAGGTGTGTAGGCCAACGCGTCAGTCGTCGTCCGACGCTCGCTCCCAGGGCCCGCAAGGAGCGCCGCCTCAGGAGTCTCCAGAGCTCAGGAGCCAAACAGGGGAAGGGTCGGGGCGCCGGGCTCCAATGCTTCAGGCCCTGATGCACCACGGTCGTGCACCACACCAAGCCACTTCAGACGCCGGCAGCCAGCAGCGCCCACAGCTCCTGGACCCACCTCTGTTGTCGTCCACCGGTAAGACTTGCACCTACGTTCTCGTGCCACCCCTGAGAGCGCGGCACCGGCGTCCTCCACCGCAGTGTCCCGGAGAACGGGAGCTGCAACGTCGGAGACACCGCGGTGAGGCCGAGGTTAGGCTGTAGCGGCTGTTCACCAGCTCGGCGCCTTGTTGCTCAGCATGCCGCAGGCCCAGGCGGCACCGTGGTCGCCGTGTTCAGGATACTGCCGCAATGCCACCACTCCCCGTTGCACAGGTCGGGTGCCGTAGTTGGTTTAGTATAGGATCACTCGATCCGTGCCTCTGGACTGCCGGATTTATGCACGGATTCTTGCTATCGGCGGGAGCTCCATGAAAATGCATCCTAGTCGGCCATGCCGCTAGCCACGCCCCCTCCACATGCAGTCTCTTTCATCATGAGTTCACTGTGGGTGAGTCCCAACTTATGAGGCTCTCCCACAGTAAAAGCTCCACAATTAGGTGTTCAAAAAGCGAAACATCCGGGCGGCTCAGATGGTCAGAACCACCTTCTAACACACCATTAATCTGATAACATTTTATGGCCAAGTATTCAACCTCATCTTTAATTGGGAAATTAATAAAATAAATTACTTTACCTATTGCACCATTTACTAACCCTCCCTCTACATTAAAATTACAGTGCAAAATTACTTGACAGTTTTTGCTGACAAGTAAAATCTTTTCTAATCCTGCAGGTTTTGAGACAGACTTCTCTAAAGCACCCAAGTTTGCTTGTAGTTTATCTGTGAGTAGTATTGTGACTTCCTGATGTTCCATTTTATCAATAGCTGTAATTTCCAAAATCTCTTCTTTTTCCAGTTGTAGTAGTTGTTCATTAAAGTTGGAGCAATTTTGAAGTATTGGCATTAAACAAACTATAGACTTCTGTTTTTTAATGAAATTGTGCATTAGTTCAGCTGCTGTAATATTAAATAGAAATAGTTTCTTGATAAGAGGATTTTCCAAGGCATGTTTCCCCTCTTTTGTTAGAACTCCTATTCTAATGTCCTTCAGTATATCTGGATAAATTACATCGGATGCTTGACCCATATTTTTCACTAGTTCCCTGTATTCAAAGTGTAACCAAATATTTACATTGCCAATACTCTCCAGAGAATGTCTTGTTTCGTTATGCATAAGTGTTTTGAAAACAGGTTGTCCTTTAATGGGGGTGAGTTGCAGTAGGTCACCACATACAATTATGGGCCTAATTTCGATGTCGGATTGACTCATGTCCGCTCAACACCATATCGGTCTGTAACCACCCGACCTTAGGTCGGAGTTTCCGACGCCTGATTTGGATGTGACCGCCAGAAACATCCATTCTACAATAGAATAGGCCCGCAGCACAAGCTTCCATTGTAGAATGGAGGTTTGCAAGCATCCCTGCACCGTGTAGCAGGCAGCATGCGGTACGTGCCACACAGTGCAGGGATGTTGAGAGGCCACTTTGCAGAGGTCCAGGGGGGTAGGGGACCCTGCTAGGGGCCCCCAAAGACACTTTCTGACAGCCTTTTCATGTCGGAAAGGCCGACATGAAATGGCTGTTGGAAATTGCCATCATAATCCAGGCGCCGTCATTGGTGGATTATGGTGTGTTCTGACGGAAGTGCCGCAGATAGTCCCTCCACCCGATACCTCCCCCTGCGGAATCGTAATGCGGCAGGCGGACCGAAGGAGCAGACGCTGGAAGGACCGCAACCGACCATCAGTCGGTTGCAGTCCTCCGACATTGTAATCAGCCCATATATGCTTTCCTCCAAAGAGCACATCGTAGTTTGTTCTTAACATCTGCTGCATTCTTAAGTGCATGAAAACAAAACTTAAGTTGGATACCATGCTGACCTCATCAATGATTAATTGCTTCAGTTTCCTCAAAACTCTTGAAACCTCATGGCAAGCTTTACCAGATAGTTTCTGTTATTCCAGTTTATTGTCATGTTCTTCAGGTAGCATTAGTAGGCGATGTAAAGAATACCTTTAATGTTATGTGCTGCTAATCCTGTTGGTGCTATTTCTACACATGACAAATTTGATTCTGTCCTCTTCTATAGATAACCAGTGAGAACTTTAATTAGGAAGCTTTTCCTAGTGCCAGTTTGACCACTGATCTATAGCAATATTAGTTTGTATGAAGAAGAATCACACTGTTTCGTCTTGTGGAGAAATCCTTGCTCTATTGTATTTTTAACTTAATTGGAAATCTCTTTTTGCTTCATTGTTCAGTTGTTCTACTAAATGTTCGAAACCCACAGTTTCCTCTCTTGCTTGCTGCATTGCAGTCTCCATCTTATTCATAACTACAGCTTCTTCATTTTGAATAATTGATTCTCCAAGAGGATCTTGACTTGCTGGTTTAGAACTGTAGCTGCTTTGTGAACTCTTCTTGGCTATCTCAGCAGCAATGGTTTCTTCCTGTTCAATCTCATCTTTCAACATTTGCAGGTAGGTTGGATAGACTGAGTACTCAATGATGTCTTTCACAGCATTGAAAGAGTCTTCGTAACAGTCATAGTGTCAAAGTAATTCTGATTCTGCACGCCATGACTTCAACAACTGCAAAAGTGGCAAGTAGAAAAATTCTCTTCTCTCTGGGTTTTGGCAATTAAACTTTCGGTGGTTAATTAGATTTCCTTTGTTGTGTCTGACTAAACAGCCATCACATCCAACTACTCCATATCTTCCTTCTTCTATAATTTCAGTTACATTACTTCTGTATGTATAGTTCTGAAATACTTCATGCAGACACATGTTTTGAAGATGAGGACTCCTTGGGTGGTATGTATCCAGCATGTTAGTTTTCAGAATGTCTGTACTTCTGGGATAAAATTTGGCGAGATACTGTATTTTTGAGAAAGACTTTAGTACTCGATTTCGACAGCTTGCAAGGCTTACCCATACAGTTACCTTTGACTTGGAGAACAAACTAGCCAAGCTCAACATGTCTGAGCATTCATAGAACCTATTTCTCTGTGGGAAGCATTATCAAGCTGAAGCCCACCACCACCCGCAACAGGCTCCCCGCCGGAGCTGGAGCAAGATCACCACCGAGCAGCTCACCGCCTCCCTCAGCCAGAACACACCCACCAACACAACGGACCCAAACGAAGCAGCCAGCAACCTCGCCAAGTGGCTGACCGCCTGCGCCGACGACCTCGCACCACTAAAAAACCCTCCCAGCAGACCCGGAAGCAAGAAAACCCCTTGGTTCACCAACGAACTCAAGGAATCCAAGAAGAACTGCCGCACTCTCGAGAAAACCTGGCGACTCGACCAGACCACAGACAACAGGACCGCCCTCAAACACGCCACCCGCAAACACCACCAGCTGATCCGTGCCACCAAGAAGTCGGCACTCAAAGAACGACTGGACAACAACGCCCATGACAGCAAGGAACTTTTCAGCATCGTCAAAGAGTTCTCCAACCCCAGCGCCGGAAACAACGACATCACCCCTCGCAAGACCTCTGCAACTCACTCTCCGCGTTCTTCCACCGCAAGATCACCGACATACATAACAGCTTCGACGCACAAACCACGCACCCTACCGCCGAACCAACGCCCGCCACCACCACCCTCTGCAACTGGACCCCGATCAGCACCGAAGACACCACCCGCACGATGAACTCCATCCACTCCGGATCACCAACCGACCCCTGCCCACACCACGTCTTCAACAAAGCCGACGCCACCATCGCACCCCATCTCCGGGACATCATCAACTCCTCCTTCCACACCGCCACCTTCCTGGAGAGCTGGAAGCACGCCGAGCTTACCGCCCTCCTGAAGAAACCAACGGCGGACCCCACCGACCTCAAGAACTACCGTCCCATCTCGCTCCTTCCGTTTCCGGCCAAAGTCATCGAGAAGACCGCCAACAGACAGCTTGCCGCCTTCCTCGAGACGAATGGATCCCTCGACCCCTCGCAGTCCGGGTTTCGGGCCAACCACAGCACCGAGACCGCCCTTATCGCAGCCACCGACGACATCAGAACCCTAACCGACAACGGGGAAACAGCTGCCCTCATCCTCTTGGACCTCTCCGCGGCGTTCGACACCGTCTGCCACCGCACCCTAGTGAAGCGCCTCAGCAACATCGGAATCCGAGAGAAAGCACTGGAATGGATCATCTCGTTCCTCGCCGGTAGAACCCAGAGAGTCCGCCTCCCCCGTTCAGATCCGAAGCCACCGAAGTCATCTGCGGCGTTCCACAAGGATCTTCACTCAGCCCAACCCTCTTCAACGTCTACATGAGCCCCCTCGCAGCCATCGCACGCCAACACAACCTCAACATCATCTCCTACGCCGACGACACCCAGCTGATCCTCTCCCTCACCAACGACCCCACCACCGCCAGAGCCAACCTACACGACGGGATGAGAGATGTCGCCGACTGGATGAGGAACAGCCGCCTTAAACTGAACTCAGACAAGACGGAAGTCCTCATCCTGGGCTCATCACCCTCCGCCTGGGACGACTCCTGGTGGCCCCCGGCCCTGGGCACCGCGCCCAAGCCAACGGACCACGCACGCAACCTGGGCTTCATCCTGGACTCCTCCCTGTCGATGACCAGACAAGTCAACGCCGTCTCATCTTCATGCTTCAACACCCTGCGCATGCTCCGCAAGATCTTCAGATGGATCCCCACTGAAACCAGGAAGACCGTCACCCAGGCACTCGTCACCAGCCGACTGGACTATGGGAACACCCTCTACGCCGGAACCACAGCCAAACTTCAAAAAGACTCCAGCGCATCCAGAACGCCTCCGCACGACTCATCCTGGACATCCCCCGACACAGCCACATCACCGGACACCTGAAAGACCTGCACTGGCTCCCCGTCAGCAAGAGAATCACGTTCAGACTCCTCACCCACGCACACAAGGCCCTCCACGACCTGGGCCCAAAGTACCTCAACGACCGCGTGACCTTCTACACGCCCACACGCCAGCTACGATCAACCAGCCACGCCCTCGCCACCGTACCACGCATCCGCAGAACCACCGCCGGAGGAAGATCCTTCTCCTACCTGGCAGCCAAGACCTGGAACTCCCTCCCCACTCACCTTCGGCGAACCCAGGACCATCTCTCCTTCAGGAAGCAGCTCAAGACCTGGCTGTTCGAGCAGTAACTTACCCCCTCCCCCAGCGCCTTGAGACCCTCCCGGGTGAGTAGCGCGCTCTATAAATGCCGTGATTGATTGATTGATTGAAGCTGTACAATTCCTTGATGAGACTTTTTTCTGCAGAAATTTCCTCCCACATCTCTTTTTCATCTCTGTCTTCTCTGATTTGTTTTATATATGAAGTCACATAGCAAGCAATAGTGATGGAGTTGTCTGCAACAAATTGTAGATCCATATTTTTATTCCACATCTTCAGAATCACAGGGTTTTAGTCATTGATATACTTGGAAGCCTCTGTTCTTCTCAAGTTGTGTGTATTTTTGGGTGATTTCCGTGTGAGGTATGTCCTTCTGAGATCACAGGCCGTGTATATTCAAAACAACATCTTATTCTAAATTTTCCTTTGCATCTGTATTTTTGTCAACAATACTTCCCAAATCTATGAGTTTAAAACCATAGAACTTGTTATCTTAAACCCTTCTTACCAACATCTCTAGGAATGGCGCATGTCGCATACTGTTGTATGAAAGACAAGACAGACTCATCAGTGTCTGTACCAAATTCTGGGGCATCTTTCACCCATAACAGCATGTGAATATGTGGAGGACATCTAGCTTGGTACTCTTTGCGCCAAAAGAAATCAGTTACTTGCCAAAGAGGAAGATTAGTTTTGTTGCAGATGAAAGCCATCATCGCTTGAAACCTGTGGTTAAAATATCTGCAAACGTTTGCAGGATCCATCGAGCAAAGTTCTCCTGGTGTCTTCAGATTGATGTCTTTAATGTTTGAGTTTGCTTCTCACAGGAATTCAAGGAGGTAATCCCATGCATACTGAGTGTTAGGAACCAAGTCGGTGCTCCTAGGTACCTTGACATGCATTTGAGCTCACCATGACAATGAAACCAATATTCATTGGTACTACGTTGGCATCAAATCAATCAAGTTGTATTCCAGATTCTCATCTTTGTCCACAAATTCCCTTGCAGTGATATTTTGTAGATTCGCTCCGGTCTTCAGAATGTGGTTTACTACATAAGATAGACCTGACAAGTCGCTCTCAAATAAAAAGTAAAATATATAGGGAATACACTGGCGAAATCTAGGATCCTCTGAGTATAGTCTAGTTGTCTAGTTGATCTGTACTTAGCTGCTGATATCTGTACAGGCTGGTCATAATCCCTACCACCCATTTCTGTGGGGAAGAGATGTGGAAAACATTAAGCTTCTAAACTTTTCTCCCACACACTCAAGGGAGCTCATCTTGCTTCCTTCACTTGAAAGAGATCAATTGTATCACCAATAATCTCTTTAGAGTACATAGGGGTGAATCCTGTAGTGTTCATAAATTTCTTCTGATCGGGATCGATCCACCTTTTCAATCGGACCTCTTGATATTGATTTGCCATCCTCCATATCTGCTACATTTAGAAGAACATCTTTATAATAAGTATTATTTTGTAACAGATGTAATGTTTCTTTTTTACTTTACGAACTTCTACTAGCTCTTGACAGATTTTTTTACTTTTCATAGGGACACCATTGACTAGAATAATAAGTGCTTCTTCGAAATCTTTCTGTACCCCTACAGTTTCAATATTCTGCTTCTAATCTAATACACAATCTTCCTTTAAGACCTTCCTGTAACTCTGTTGGAGGTAACTTCCATGTCTTTGGCTCCATATAGACTGTAGTTTGAAATGGATGTGTACACTGTATTAGAATTGATTCATAAATATTTACATCTTGTAGTTCTTGAGGAATTGGAACTAATTCTAACTTGTTGTGGACTGCTCTAGCTGGCATTTTTATTGTCCTCCAACTTATTATAACAGTACTTACATATATTTTGTCGTGTAGAACAATCAAAGTGTTCCTCTACAAAAAATAAGCTGCAAATAATCGCCACTTATCTGTGTTGTCTTGTCAGTTTTTGTTCTTTGTTGACAGAGTAACATAACAAGTTTGACTTTTGTAGTGAGTGCATTGACAACATACACAAACACAGTCCGGTTTCTCGGAATACACTGCGTTAAACTTTTTAATCTAATACCTGTCTCCTGTTCTGGCACACCTGTGCATACCAAGTCCTAATTTTCCCTGCACTCCTCTTCAGGACCAAAGAAACAAAACTGCATACCATCACAAACCTTTTCTACCTCTGTCACTGTACCATGCAAAATAACTCTATTCATTTCTCCTAAAAATAAGGCAGGAGTTTTGACATAGTAAAGCCTCCTAACTAATGTTCTCATTTCAGAATGGTGTATAGTTAACATTCTGAAATGATGAACGGTGCTTTGGCACACTTTCTTTGATGGACAAGGTAGTGAGTGTCCCTGTAAATTAGTGTACTTCCTTACTTGCCATAGATCAAATCTTTGCAACATATCTATTTTCTGCTTCGGACTTCTTCAGGGAAACATAAGTAGGAAATTTCTCAACATATCAATTGATTCCTGCCGAACAGTACAAATACTGCTACTGTTCCACTTATACACAGGGGCCTGTCTACGCCTTCCTTGCACTCTTCTGCTATCACTTCCTCTACATTTCTAGGAACCATCACCTTTTTTGGAATATGACTACCATCCTTCATCTCATAACATCATCCAGATTCATCAACTTCATGCACTAAGGTGTTCTCTTGGAAATAGCTTTCTTCATTAAAGAAAGACTCAGTACTAGAAGCATGTCTCCATTCATCACTGAAAACTTTGCAAAAGTTAGTTCTATTCACAAGTCTTTTCTTTTGGCTTCTTTTACTCATCCACAACACTATTTTATCCAGTGTCTTAATTCTCTTTAGAATCAAAATAAATAGTTTGCTCCTGAGAGCAAAGGCCTTATTGTACGAAGCTGGTTCTGTATATAGTATATCAAAGTAAGGTATAGTGTGCACAGAGTCCAGTGGATCCCCAAAGGTAGGCAGAGGTAAAAGTATGCAATACCTTACTCTCTATTTGTGGTAGTGTGGGCGACCAGTAAGGCTTTATCAGAGGGTAGTGTTAAGCATTTATTGTACACACTCAGGCAAGAAATAACGTCACACACTCAGAGACTGAACTCAGACCAATTTGTTTGTATAAAAATATTATTTAGTTGTGTTTTATTTTTCTAGAACCAAGCCAGGCCTGGTACAGGTAAGTATAATAATACTTTGCAAGAATTATGCAGTGAAATACAGTTTGAGTGCAGTTGAATGCAATTGGATTGGTTACAGGTAAGTCATTTGTTTATAAAACAGTTTGAATTACTTTTCAGATTACTTTTCATGTTACTTTTCAGATTACTTTTTAAGTTACTTTTTCTACTCCGTGTGATATGCCTAGATATCACACTGGGACAGTTCCTAGACACAAGGTAAGTAAATCAGTTTTTATACATATGCAGTTTCTCAAGGTTTCATACCAACCAACTGCACACTTTGAACAATTTTCACATGAAAGCAGTCAATGCAGTCCTATGGGAGAAAACAATGTTATCGACTTACAGTAAGTACTTAGGTTTGGGAGTTGGTTTTCTGGGGTTAGAACCAGGGTTCCCCAGGGTCAAGGATGCACTCTTAAAGCACCCTCAGTGGCACTAGGGTGGCTGAGTGCAGAATGCTGAGGCCCAATGTTATCCAATGGGGGATTGGGGGCCTCCGGTTGGTGTCTGCTCATGAGCAGGCCACAAGGTTGTGGGAGCAAAGCTCCTGGACTTAGTCAGGGCAACGGGGGATCTGATTTAGCACCCAGGCAGTTGGATGCAGCGTGCTGTTTTGTCATCTGGTGCCCTGTTGTTTTCAATGTGGATTCTCCAGTTGCAACAAACACTGCAGGCTCGGGGACGAAGATCTTCTGGAGGCAGCCACCAGTTGGAGAGGTAAGCTGGGATGTTTTGGGATGCCGGGACACTGTTGGTTGGGTCGCCCAAGGCCGTGGGACATCAGGTGCAGGGGTGTTCTTTGGCGTCAGGTTTTTCTTACCGGCTCCGGTCGTGGTCAGGGGAATCCTCCAGACAAGGGCTGCAGGCGTTGGTTGGAGACTTGCGGTAGGTCAGGGATCACCAGATCTGAGGTCAGGATCACCAGGGAGACCTCCTCATGGCGTTGGGCCACTTGAACTCGGTCCATGGGCATCGGGTGCAGAGTGGTGCAGACTTGTGGATTTGGCCGGAGCCAGAGTGTGTGGGCAAGCAAATCCAGTGCTCACGGGAGACAAAGTCTGGTTAGGGAAGGCAGGACAGGTCCTCCAAGTTCTTGGGGACAGCTGGCTGCAGGACACACTGGGATTTCGCTAGAGCAGGTCGAAGTTGGGACAGGCCGGTAGGGCTGGGGCCAAGTCAGTTGGTGTCCTCCTCTTCTTCTTTCAGCAAGGCTGCTTTGGTCCTTCTTCTTTTCTCTTCTTGTCTGAGGAGGCAAGGTTCAGGGTTGCCCCTAAATACTAGATTTAGGGGCATTACAGGTAGGTACAGGTCGGGACCAATAGGTCCTTTCCTTGGGGTGGGCACACCACCTATTATGCCACCCTCCAGTGGGAGGGGGGACATAAGCCTCACTATGGGTGGCTGGGACCACCATCTGCAAGATGGCGGGACTGAGAGTTGTGCTTGGGGTTGGCAAAGGTGGGCACAGCTCTCCTCCTAACTTGGTTTTCCTGCCAATTCTCTTGCCCATAGTGGGCATCAGAACCGGTGGGGGCCAGTTGCTGGGAGCAGAAAATGGCTGGGTTAGCTCTCAAAGGCAGCAGACCTTTGAAGCTTCCCTTTCATGGATCCAGCCCATCCTGGGGGAGGAGGCTTGGCACCTCGACCCAGGATATGCTTTGTTTCAGGACCCTGAGAGCGGCAGGCTCTCAACCCAGGGGTCCAGAAATATGTCTGGTGGTGGCAGCTGGCGTGCAGCCACTCAGCCAAGACACTAGAGTTAGGTCATTTTTCAGGGGGCATCTCTAAGATGCCCCCTGAGTGCATTTTTCATTAAATCCCGCACTGGCATCAGTGTGGGTTTAATGTGCTGAGAAGTTTGATACCAAACTTCCCAGTTTTCAGTAAGGCCATTATGGTGCTGTAGAGTTCGTAATGACAAACTCCCACACCATATTCTCTTTATGGCATTACTGCACGTACAATGTCTAAGAATTGACTTAGATACTGTATGGATACAGGGCTCATGCACCTGTACCCTCACCACTGGTATAGTGCACCCAGCTAGAGGGGTGGCTTACCTATGCCAGGGCAGTGGGTTGTAGGCATGGCACACAGGGATGTGTGCCATGTTGACTCTTCACTTTGTTCTGCACCAAAACACTCAGCCTGCAATGGCAGTGTGTGTGTAAGGGTACAGGGCCTCTAAGGGTGGCACAATAATCGCTGCAGCCCTTAGAGGCTTTCCCTGGTCACAGTGCCCTAGGTACCTATGGTACCCTTTACAAGGGACTTACATGTGGCCAGAGAGTTGTCAATTGGGTTTTGCATCAGTGCAGTTTAGGGAAAGAGCATAGGCCCTGGGCACCTCTTTGGGAGGAATCCAGGGCACACTCAGTCGAAGTACATCAACATTAGGCAAAAAGTGGGGGCAACTTTGCAAAGAGGGGCACTTTCCTATACTTATCAATTACAACCTCAACACGTTCCTTGTGTCTGACTGCTTCTCTTGTTCTTTCATACTTCTTCATAGTTTTCATTAGATTGTGAATTACTCTACTACGGAACATTCTAACTCTGATTTCCTTAAACTGCCTCTGCTTTCTGGTTAAACTCTGTGCTTTTTTGTATGAGCTCTTACTCTTTATATCATTCACGTATACTTGCTTTTAGTTGGTCATAAACTTTGCTTATTATTTACTTGATTTTCCACTCTTTCCAGTTGTGCAGATACAATTTTTACAAATGTCTTTGTCCTCTTACCAGCAGCTCTTTTCTCTTTCACCACTTTCCCGCATTTTGCCCCTTTTCTTTCTCAGTTGTGAAGACATAGTATCCTTGTCTCAGATTCTTTATTTTATCACTTTTGCATAGCATTGTAACTGTCTCTAGTTAAGTAGAAATTGATGTCTGAAAAGAAAAAAAATATCTCTATATAGCTTTTCAGTATGTAGTATCAGATCCTGAAGTACCAACAGTTATATTATTGTAATATTGCTAACATTACTCTATCAATTTTCATGTGTATGCCTCTATGTCTTTCTCTGTATCATGGTATGTATTAGTCTCTTACTGGGTATCCTATTACATCCACTACTGTGTTCCTGTGTATTTACCCATGTTTAAATGATTACTTGGCTACATACATGATTCGTGTGTCTCAGTACTTTGCTACATATCCCAGTGTCTCTATGAGACCAGCTGTAACAGTGCCATAAGATGAATACATAAATGTGGCTGTATACAAATCTCTGTTTTAGTAGTTCTATAGCTGTTTAACTGTGTATATAAGTGGCTGAACGGATATCTCAGTGACTGTGTTAGGGGTTACAGGAGTATGTAGGTGGCTGTCCAACTATCTTTCATACTGCTGGATGCATAAATGGTTTATGAGTATATGAGTGAATACAGAAGTGTGTCTTTCACTCTGAGATTAGGTGAGAGAGAGGCTCTATGGTTTGTAAAAATGTATGTCAGTTGGTTTCTGGGTGTTAAACTTTATGTACTGCTTGGAGTGGGCATTTGGAACTGTATGAGTAAGTTAATAATACTCAAAAAGGCATCTTTCATCTTTTAAACATTGCTAATTCTGTTTCACTTCAAAATAGTGTGGATTGTGGGCCATAGTTATGTCTTTTGGGCTAGAGAGGCTGCTAGAAAAAGTGGTATTGACAGTGAATTGGGTTTGGCAGATGTGGACATTACTTGGGTTGGTCAGAGAGGGTCAAAGTGGCATCATTTACTGCCTATGGTTAAAATCAATAAATCAATCAGGTTTCCTATAAAGCGCAACTACTCACCCGTGTGGGTCTCAAGGCGCAAAAGCATTATGGATTTCCAACCCTCTGACCTCATGATTGTGCACTGTGGTGCAATGACCTAGGCATACTGACTAGGGTAGGACTGAAAATCCTAATGAATGATACCTTTGCACAATTAATTACACTTTTTCCTCACACTGTCTTGGTGTCCTCCAACATGTACCAAAGGCAGAAATGTAAATGGTCTAATCAATTCTGTCCACAGATTGACAAAGCCAGGAATCATAAAACTGTTTCTACATTATTCAGAAACCATAGCATGGGCTCTATCTACAATAACAACCTATGGTTGGACATGCATGGAATCAATAGAATTAATGTAGTACACCTAACAGATGAAGGCAACAGGGTGTTTCTCAGCAACCTGAAACTTTGCACCCAGTCTTATGTGCAGCTGTCACATACACACAATGAACATAAAGGCCCTTCTTAGAGCCACACTTGTGCCCAAAATATTGTTCATTTTCTTTATGAATAACTTTTTTTTCAATTTTTGGAAATATTTGTAACAATGTCGCAATGATCGCGAATACGTTACGAATATGCAAAACAAAAGCAGACATTCAATAGCCACCAGCCCATTCAAGATTCATAACTCTAAATAAGGAATTCTGTGCATCTGACTAGGTACATCACTATCTAAATAACTCTATAAAAACATGTATGAGTCTCTGAGTGTGTCTGTGAGTGTGTATATGACAGTTTGAGTGGGTCTGTTAGTGGGCGCATAACTGTCTAAGAAGCTCTGTCAGAGTGTGTTTGAGAGTTTGACTAGGTTTATGAGAATGTGCATCAGTGTCTGAGTGCATCTGTGAGTGAGTGCATGAGTCTCTAAGTGTGCTTCTGAGTGGGCGCATGAGTGTTTGAGTAGGTCTGTGACTGGGTGCATTATTTTCTGAAAGGGTCTGTGAGTGACATCATAAGACTGTCAGTGGTACTCTGACTGGGTGCATAACTGTCTGAGTGGGTCTGTGACTGAATGTGTGAGTCTCTCACTGAGTCTGTGACTGGGTATTAGTCTCTGAGTAGAGATAAGAGTGGGTGCATGACTGTGTGAGTAGGTCTGTGAGTGGGTGCATGAGTCTCTGAGTGGGTCTATGAGTGGGTGCATGAGTCTCTCAATAGGTCTGTAAGTGGGTGCATGAGTCTCTGAGTCAGTCTATGAGTGGGTGCATGAATTTCTGAGTGGGTCAGTGAAGGAGTGCATGAATCTCTGAGTGGGTCTGTGAGTGGGTTTGGGTCTGTGACTGGGTGCATTAGTCTCTGAGTGGGCCTTTGAGTGATGCAGGAGCATCTGAGTGTATCTGTGAGTGGGTACGTGAGTGTCTGAGTAGGTCTGTGAGTGGGTGCATGAGTCTCTGAGTGGGTCTGTGAGTGAGTGCATATGTCTCTGAGTGGGTGTGTGAGTCTCTGAGTGGGTCTGTGAGTGCCTATGTCTCTGAGTGGCTCTATTAGTGGGTGTGTAACTCTCTTAGTGGGTCTGTGAGTGGGTGCATGAGTGTCTGAGTAGGTGTGTAAGTGGATGTGTGTATCTGTTTGGGTCAGTGAGTAGGTGCTTAAGCCTCTGAGTGGATCTGCGAGTGGGTGAATGAGTGTATGATTGGGTCTGTGAGTGGGTAGATATGTCTGTGCGAGGTTGAGAGAGTGGGTGCATAGGCATATGAGTAAGTCTGTGAGTGGGTGCATGAGTGTCTGAGAAAGTGGGTGAATGGGTGTATGAGTGTCTGAGTAGGTCTGTGTCTGGGTGCATTAGTCTCTGAGTGGGCCTGTGAGTGGGTGCATGAGCATCTGAATGTATCTGTGAGTAGATGTGTGAATGTCTGAGTAGATCTGTGAGTGGGTGCATGAGAATATGAGTGGGTTGGTGAGTGGTTGCATGAGCCTCTGAGTGGGTGAGTGAATGGGTGCATGAGTGTCTGAGTGAGTCTGTGAATGGGTAAATGAGTCTCTGAGTGGGCCTGTGAGTGGGTGCATGAGCATCTGAGTAGATCTGTGATTGGGTGTTTGAGTGTCTAATTGGGTCTGTAAGTGGGAGCATGAGCCTGTGAGTGAGTGAGAGAGTGGGTGCATAAATGTCTCTGTGGGTCTGTGAATGGGTGCATGAGCATTTGAATGGCTGAATGAGTTGGTGCATCATTGTCTGAGTGGGTCTCTGAGTGGGTGTATGAATGTCTGAGTAGATCTGTGATTGGGTGCAAGAGTCTTTGACTAGGCGTGTGAGTGGATGAATGAGTCTGTGAGTAGGTCTCTGAGTGGGTGCATGAGTCTCTGAGTGGGTCAGTGAGTGGGTCCATGAGTTTCTGAGTGGGTCTCTGAGAAGGAGGTAATTTTCATAGTTGGTCTGAAAGTGGATGTGTGAGTGCCTAAGTGAGACTGAGTGTATTTTTTTCACAGATATGTGCGAATTTGTCTCAACTTTACATGGGGGGCCTTGCTGACAGTCGCGGCGAATTTGACATAATATTCTCATAAGCAGTTCCTCAAACACCCCTACATTCCTCTGATGGGGTCAGGGCACATGCAGCCTGACCCCTTATGATACTTTCTCCCATTTGGTTCCAGTCCCTGGGACTGTTCTGATTAGGTAAAATGGTGGCCGCAACTCTCTGCTCAAGTTGCGGCCAGCCAATCATTGATTCATCGCAAAATTGTCATTAATTAGCCAGGAGCACAGATAAACAAATTTGGATTTCCTTAAATTTCTCAACAACTACTGAACAGATTTACACCGGATAACTGAAACCGTGATCTATGTAAATAAAGCTACCTTTCTGCCCAATTTGGTGTAATTCCATCCAGCGGTTTGGGCCGAAGTCGTGTTCAAAGCTCCTATGGGAATAAACATGGGAAAGTGCACTTTTTTTATCTCCCTTTTTCTTGGCGCCCGCTTCACAGATCATCCCCAAACATTTCATGCACAACAAGACTCACGATGACACTTCTGGAAATGTTTGTGAAGACTCCTCAAATGGTGCCAAAGATATAGGCAAGTCAAAAAAAGCTTCTTTTATAGAAACATGGTCCTAACTATAACTACCTACTGGTGACCACCAGTAGGTAGGTAATATATATGTACCCAGAAAGTCTTTTATTATTCCTATCCTCAAAAAGGCCTGTTTTAGGAGGGTGAGACCTGCTTTTATCTTTTTACAACTCCTTTCAAATGACACTGTATTGTACACACTTAGCTTTTTAAGGGCCGCCTTCAGGCTTAGGTCAAGCTGTGATTAATCTTGACAGTGGGATTTAATTTATCCTATCCTTTAATTAGATCATAATGGATGTTTTGTATTGCTATTTTGCACATATGTGAGTTTTATCATTGTTTGTATGACTTTTATGGTTTTAATTGAAAAACCGAATAAAGTTTGCTGATTGTTTGATACAACATAAGTATGTACAAACTAACAGGCAACATATGTAAAAAGCCCGACTCACAAACCCACTCAGAAACTCATACACCAGTTCACAGACCCACTCGAAGACTCACACACCCACTCACAGACCTACTCAGACACTCATGCTCTCACGCACTGACTGACTTGCACACTCACGGAGGTATTTGCACACCCACTCAGACACTCTCACACCCGCTCACAGACCCACTCAGACATTGATGTACCAACTCTCAGACCCATTCAGATACCCACTCATACACCAACTCACAGACCTACTCAGATACTCCCACACGTACTCATAGACCCACTCTGACACTCATGCACTCACTCACAGACACACTCAGACACTATCATACCCACTCACAAACCTACTCAAGCACTCATGCACCCTCTCACAGATTGAGCCACTCACACATGAAGGCACTCACAACCTACTCAGACACTCACAGACCCACTCGGACACTCATGCACCCACTCAGACCCCTACTCAGACACTCATGCACCCACTCACAGACCTAATCCGACACTCACACACCCACTCACATACCCAGTGAGACACTTATGCAGCTACTCTCAAGCCTATTCAGACACTCACCCACCCACTCATACACCCATTGAAACACTCATACACTCACTCGCACACCAACTGAGACACTGATGCACTCACTCACTCCCTCACTCCCAAAGGTTACAGGGACATTATAGTTAGGAAATAGAATTTTTTTTAAACGTAGGAGTTCACTGTAAAAAACAAAGGTTACAGGGCTGTTATAATTAAGAAATAGAATTATTTTAAAACCTTAGAAATTCACAAAAAAACAAAGGTTACAGGTACGTCATAGTTAGGCTCAGATTTCACTCGTACAAAACCATAGAAACTTTGCAGTTATAGTTACTTGAGCTAACTATAACTTATACTCGAGCAATGCACTGCTTATGACCACACATAGCACATCAGTCATGACATGGTCAGTGACATCACTGATGATATCATCCACAGAACCACTCACACACCCACTCATACCACCATAGAACCTCTCATACACCCATTCTCACACAACCCCTCATGTACCCATTCACAGACCCATACCAATACTCACACAACCAATCACTCATCCATAAAGCCACTCACACATCCACTCACTCATGAAGCTACTCACACATCCACTAACTCACCCATACAGCCACTTATGTACCCACTCACTCACCAATATAGCCACTTACACATCCAGTCATACAGACATACAGACACTTACACACTGACTCACACACTCATAAAAAACTCACACACCCACTTAAACACCCATATAGAAACTCATAAAGCCACTCAAACACCCATAAAGAAGCTCATACAGTCACTCACTCACCCATACAGGCATTCATACACCAATGCACTCACCCATACAGCCACTCACATTGCCACACACTCACCAATGCAACTACTCACACACCCAGTAACTTACCCATTCAGCCACTGACGCAGCCACTCATGCACCCATACAACCACTCACAAACCTACTCACATACCCACAGAACAACATATATACCCATTCACACATCCATACAGCCACTCACACACCCAGTCACTCACCCTTATAGCCATTCACATACCCACTTACCTATACACACACTCAAACAGCTACTCACCGATACAGCCACTCACACACCAACTCTCTCACCCATACAACCAATCACACAGCCATTCAGTCACCCATATAGCCACTCACACACCCACCACTCACACACCTATGCAGCCACTCACACAGCCACTCCCACCCATACAGCCACTCCCACTCCCACTCACTTCCAATGAAGAAACTTACACAGCCACTCAAACACCCATACAGCCACTCAGACTACCACTCACACAGTGATACAGACAGTCACACGGCCACTCAGATGAGATATGTTAGAAATAGTTTGACTAATTACTAGCACAGAAATAATAGTAACTTAACTTATGCTGTAGCTTAGTATATGTCTTTAAATCACAGAAACGTTTATGAAACAGTTACAGTCACTGGATGATGTCATCAGTGATGTCATAAATGATGTCACTGACTATGTCATGAGTGATGTAATATGTGAGGTCATAAGAAGTGCATTGCGGGGGTGTAAGTTATAGGTAGCTCAGGTAACTATAACTGCTGAATGACATCATCCACAGAATAACTTACATACCCACTCATACCCCATACAGACTCTCATACACCCACTCACACACCCACACAATCACTCTCATATTCATTCACAGACCCATATATCTACTTATACACCCAGTCACTCATCCATAGAGCCACTCACTCACTCATCTCACTCACTCATTTCTACATCCAATTACACAGTCAATCTCATACACATACAGGTGCTCACACACCCATACACTCTCCCATATAGACAGTCATGCTGCCACTCACTCACTGACACAGCTACTCACACACCTACTTATTTACCCATACAGCCAATCAGACACCCACTCACTTCCCCATGCAGCCACTAACTCAGCTACTTAGTCATCCATACAGCCACTCACACTCCCACGGTCACCCAGAGAACCACCTACATACCACATTCACACATGCATACAACCATTCAGACACACACTCACTCACCTTTGCAGCCAATTACACATACTCTCACTATCCAATACAGCAACTCAGATCCACTCATTTACAAATACACACACACTTAAACAATAACTCACTCACCCACACATCCACTTTCATGCCCTCTCCCTCATCCATACAGCCATTCATACAGCCACTCAGTTAACCAAACAACCACTCACACACCTATGCAGCCAGCCGCACATCCACTAAGTCACCCATACAACCATTCATACACCCACTCTTTCTCCAATACATCCATTCATACAGTCACTCACTCATCCATACAGCTACTCACACACCCAATAACACAGCCATACAACCACTAACACAGTCAAACACTGACCCATGCAGGCACTCAGATACCCACTCACACAATGATACACACAGCCACATACTCACGAACACCCACAGAACCACTTACATACCCATTTAGAGATGCATACAACCACTTACACAGTGGTGGCTCCTCCGTAATGGTGGAGGAGTGTCACCCCACTGCCTGGGTCAGAGCCAGCAAGCGCAAAATGAAATTATGTTCTTGCATTGTTTATTTTGCATTTGCCAGCTCTTAGCCAGCTGTGTTGGGAGGGGCGGGGCCGAGGCATGGGAGAGGAGGAGTGCTACATGCACTCTGCTCCCTAAGTGCTCATGTGTGTTTGGCCAGCCATCTCAGGCCGACCAAAACACACATGCGCACTTAGGTTTTCTCCAGCCCAGCTGCGTTGAGCAGCCAATCTGGATTAACCCCACAGACTCCCTGGTCTGAGCAAGGCATCTTTCTGGCCTGCTCAGACCAATCCCAGCGCTGCACTGCAGTGTAGGGATTGGACACGGAGTCTGTCCCAGGGGCTGCTGGGACCAGCTGGAAGGAAGAGGAGAGGCAGCGTGATGAGATGCGACGCTGGAGCAGCCGGCGGCAATAGGTAAGTAGTATTATTTTTTTTATTGTGTTCCCCCACGTGATGCCTCCCGTGCGACCCCACCCACCCCACCACCCTTCTTTTTTGGCAGCCGCTGCTGCACTCACACACCCACTCGCTCATCCTTACAGCCACTCACACACACTCTCACTCTCTAATACAGCTATTCACACCCACTCACTTACCTATACACACATTTAAACAGCTACTCACTCATACATACATCTACTTTCATACCCACTCCCTCACCCATACAGCCACTCACACAACCACTCCGTTACCCATACAGCCACTCATACACCCACTCACACACCTATGAGCCAGTCACACAACCACTAAGCCACCCATACAGCCACTCACACACACACACCCACTCACTAACCCATACAGCTTCTCACATACCCACCAACACATCCATACAGCCACTCACACACCCACTTACAGACCCATGCAGCCAGCTTGACACCATCTCACACACTGATACAGACAGTCACATAGCCACTCAGATGACATATATTAGAAATACTGTCACTCATAAGAGGTGCAAAAAGCATAGTAATTTAATTTATGGAATAGCTTATATCTCTAAGTCTCACAAACGCTTATGAAACACTAACAATCACTAGATGAAGTCATCAGTGATGTTATGTGAGATGTCATCAGTGGTATCATCAGTGATGTCACTGACCATGTCACAAGTGATGTAATATATGAGGTCATAAGTAGTGCATTGTGGAGTCGCAAGTTATACTTAGCTCAGGTAACTATAAATACTGAATTTCTATGGTTTTATACAAGTGAAATGTGAGCCTAACTATAACGTCCCTGTAAATTTTGTTTTTTTCAGTGAATTTTTAAAGTTTTTTTGTTCTATTTCCTAACTATTCCATCCATGTAACCTTTGTTTTCGACCGTGAATTGTTAGTGAATTTCTAAGGTTTTTTATTCTATTTCCAAACTATAATGTCCCAGAAACCTTTGTTTTTTTCAGTAAATTTCAAAGGTTTTTTGTATTTTATTTCCTAACTGTAACCTGTAACCTTTGACAATGACAGTGTGTATTTGAGTGGCTGTATAAGTCAGAGAGTGGGTGTGTGGGTGACTGTGTGGGTCTGTGAGTGGGTGTGTGAGTGGTTTTGTGGGCGTGAGTGGCTATATGGGTCTGTGATTGGGTGTGTGAGTGATTGTATGCATCTGTGAGTGGGTGGTTGAGTCTCTTTGAGGGTTGGTGACTGGGTGTGTAAGTGCTGTATGAATGTGTGAGTGGGTGTGTGAGTTGTTTTGTGTGCATAAATTGGTGTGTCCGTGGGTGTATGGATGTCTGAGTTGCATACTACTAAGGTGGACAGGGTGGCCCCAAACAGGCTATGTCTCCAGGAGATTTTAGACTTTTGCATATTTGTAGTTATTGAAAGGGAGAAGAATGGACTCTGCTCTCACCAGGACAGGTCAAGAAAGAACTCATTTGTCACAGTTGCTACAGATTGCGCTTTGATAGATGAAGCATGCATTTGCCTTTACCAAGGATATTATATTGTTTTTCAATGTGGAATTGCTGAGAAAACACACTTTGTTTGCCTTTGTGAAGCCCAGGAAGTTAGGCTCATTTGTCCTTTACAGAAGTGGATGTTCAACTGGGGCACCTGCTATGTCTGTAAGTGCTTTCTGTTGAGGTTTAATTTCTGTGAAATGAGCATCAGGGCCAGAAAGGAACATCACCTGCTTGTCTATCCAAAAAGAGTCCACAGTTTTGCATAAAATGTCTACCCTACGTCAGTAGTTTATACTGGTTAATTACTAAGTGCTGCCACATTTGGTAAATGGCAGGTACATATTCTACAGTATAGCTGCATAATGGTTCATGAGGCAATGTCTCCAAATACCTTCTCTGTGTTTTGGCAAAGTTATTGTTCCTCATGTGTCTTCATCCAGAAAACTTTGTATAACATTAATCCTGCTATACAGAAGACAACAAGACCAGGCCTGGGTGTAGTTCGCGGAGTTTTGCTACGCAGAACTCCGTGAAGTTACAAAAAACTCTGCGAAGTTCCGCGAGTTGCGGAGTGCAGTGCGAACTGCAGTTTGTGCTGGTAGTCCTGCCACTCGGGTAGAAATTCTACCCAATCGGCAGCTCGCGATCGCGAACTTACCGTTCGCAATCGCGAACTTACCGTTCGCGATCGCGAGCTGGGAAAAAACTGCTGCACATTGCGAAGCAGAGATTTCTGCACTCCGCAAGCTCCACGGAGTGCAGAAAACTCCGCAAACTCCGTGAACAGAGCGAAGTTCACCGCCCAGGCCTAAACAAGACTACAAACCTGTGAATCTCCACCAAACAAGGGTTCTTTATTCTAACTATATTAAGCAAGTTCTTCTTTGTTTGGTGGAGATGTCGTCATTTTGTTGGGCTTTCAAGAACAAGGCATCATTTTCTTCGGCGTCAAAAAACAGATGTCCCCAGAAGGCTTTTATTTTTTATTAATTTTTTTATTGCTGAATTCGCCTTGAACAGTCGCAATACGTATATTCCACTACCGCGGTTATTCGCGAAATCGGCGTGATTTTTGGAAAGTGTAAAAAACATATATTCACATATTGTAATTAGTAATTGTGATCATTAGTTTACTAATATAACATATATAGTGACATTTACCTAAATAATTTTATGGTTGGACACTGTTTTATTCTATTTCCCGTAATCGTGAATACATCAGCATTCACAACAATGTCGTGAATATCACATGACTATTGGAGAAAGGAATTTTATTGGACAAGACACTTTTGATTATTCTAGAAAGGAGGTCCTCATCCACTATTCTTTTCTTCAGACTTCCATTGCTGAGATTGGAGGTTCACATTTCAGCACCTGCTCTTCTCAATTTGAATATTGATTTGGTTTATTTTTGGGAAATTATTTCCAAATAAAATGGCTTCTGATAGCATTGAAGATCAGGAGCCACACCTTGATGAAGACAGATCTTTGGAAGAGGAACCCCTGGCAAACAGCAATCAATTGCTTGGGACTTTTATACTATCGATGTAAAATTCAAGGAAAGATGATGGTCCAGAGATCCTGGTGTTGGATATAAAATCTTGAGAGTTTAGGAGGAACGTCGCTCAATGCTCTGGACCTTTCAGCCTCGTATTAACAAATAGGAGTAAGAATGTAAGCATGTGTTCCTCCCTTCAATCGGTCTGTTTTATTCATTAGATTAATTCCTTTTTTGTTACACAACACGATAGACCAAGTAGTATTGAGTGTAGGAGGATGTTTTATTTCCATTTGTCACTTTTTATAACCATTCCACTCTTTTTTTATCATGTTTCATGGCTAGTAGTTTAAGTAAAAAGAAGAAGAAAACAGCCGACACGTGTCTCGCCCATTCTTACTCCGACTTTTATACTATCCCCTCTGGGAAGAAGAAAGTTGTTGCTAAGCATGTAAAGTGCTAAATGTGCAAGGAAACCCTCTCCAGGGATACATCCAAGATGTATTCGTGTGGCACAATGAGTATCTTGTATCATCTGAAGACGCACCACTCTAAGGAGTTGACCAGAGCACAGAGCCAGCGAAGTGCATGGGATCCGTCTACCTCAACAGCAACACCAATTGCCCCGGGAGACCCTCTACCATCTAAGGTCCAGCAACAATTCCCGAAGAACTCACCCGAACTCCAAAGAATTGGAAATTTTTGTTTGGATTGCAAACAGGTTCTAATTGTAGTGGAACAATTTGTTGCCATACTACTGGATGCTGCAAAAGTGCATAAATGTTAATTTTATTTTTTTGAATGACAGTTTTTTCTCAAGTTTACAGTTTTTTCTTTTAAAACGTTTTCTAGTTGCCATTTTATTTGTAAAAAAAAAACCAAAAAATGCAAAATATTAAAAAATCCAAATAAAAAGTTCTGAAAATACACAAAAAAAGTTCTCGTTGGAACCAACTTTCTTGGTTTAAAAAATATAAACTGTATGTGTGTGTGTATGTATAAGATTATGAGTGAGTGAGTGAGTGTCTGTGTTAGTGAGTGAGTGGGTGCATGAGTGAGTAAGTAGATGTGTAAGTATTTGAGTGAGTGGGTATATGGGTGAGTGAGTGGGTGTGACTGGCTTTGTAGGTTCTGAATGACTTGGTAAGTGTTAATATGGGTGAGTGAGTGGAAGCATGAGTGTCTGTATGGGTGAGTGAGTGTGTGTGTTAGTAGCTATATGAGAGAGTGAGTGTTTATGTCAGTGACTGTATGGGTATGTGAGTGGGTAAGTGAATGGCTGTATAGGTGAGTGAGTGCGTGTGTCAGTGACTATATGGGTAAGTTAGTGGATGTGTGAGTGTCTGTATGGGTGAGTGAGTGCGTGTGTGACAGGCTGTATGGGTGAGTGAGTGCATGTGTTAGTAGCTATATAGGTGAGTGGCTGTGTCAGTGACTGTATAGGTATATGAAGGGGTATGAGTGGCGGTATAGGTGAGTGAGTGGATGTGTTAGTTCTTGTATAGGTGAGTGAGTGGGTGTGTTAGTGACTGTATGGCTGACTGAGTGGGTGTGCCAGTGACTGTATGGAGTGCGAGTGTCAGTGACTGTGTGGGTGAGTGAGTGGGTGAGTCAGTGACTGTATGGGTGAGTGAGTAGGAGTATCAGTAGCTATATGGGTGAGGGAGTGGATATGCTAGTGGGTGTAGGGGTCTATGAATGGGTGTGTGAGTGCCTCTATGGACAAGTGATTTGATGTGTCAATAGTTACATGGGAGAGTGACTGGATGTGTTAGTGATTGAATCGTGACTGAGTGGATGTGTGAGTGACTGTATGGGTGAGTGAGTGCTTGAGTTAGTACCTTTGTAACTACTAGCCATGAAACATGATAAAAAAAGAGTGGAATGGTTATAAAAAGTGACAAATGGAAATAAAACATCCTCCTACACTCAATATTACTTGGTCTATCGTGTTGTGTAACAAAAAAGGAATTAATCTAATGAATAAAACAGACCGATTGAAGGGAGGAACACATGCTTACATTCTTACTCCGACTTTTATACTATCCCCTCTGGGAAGAAGAAAGTTGTTGCTAAGCATGTAAAGTGCTAAATGTGCAAGGAAACCCTCTCCAGGGATACATCCAAGATGTATTCGTGTGGCACAATGAGTATCTTGTATCATCTGAAGACGCACCACTCTAAGGAGTTGACCAGAGCACAGAGCCAGCGAAGTGCATGGGATCCGTCTACCTCAACAGCAACACCAATTGCCCCGGGAGACCCTCTACCATCTAAGGTCCAGCAACAATTCCCGAAGAACTCACCCGAACTCCAAAGAATTGGAACTTTTTGTTTGGATTGCAAACAGGTTCTAATTGTAGTGGAACAATTTGTTGCCATACTACTGGATGCTGCAAAAGTGCATAAATGTTAATTTTATTTTTTTGAATGACAGTTTTTTCTCAAGTTTACAGTTTTTTCTTTTAAAACGTTTTCTAGTTGCCATTTTATTTGTAAAAAAAAAAAAAAATGCAAAATATTAAAAAATCCAAATAAAAAGTTCTGAAAAAACACAAAAAAGTTCTCGTTGGAACCAACTTTCTTGGTTTAAAAAATATAAACTGTATGTGTGTGTGTATGTATAAGATTATGAGTGAGTGAGTGTCTGTGTTAGTGAGTGAGTGGGTGCATGAGTGAGTAAGTAGATGTGTAAGTATTTGAGTGAGTGAGTATATGCGTGAGTGAGTAGGTGTGACTGGCTTTGTAGGTTCTGAATGACTTGGTAAGTGTTAATATGGGTGAGTGAGTGGAAGCATGAGTGTCTGTATGGGTGAGTGAGTGTGTGTGTTAGTAGCTATATGAGAGAGTGAGTGTTTATGTCAGTGACTGTATGGGTATGTGAGTGGGTAAGTGAATGGCTGTATAGGTGAGTGAGTGCGTGTGTCAGTGACTATATGGGTAAGTTAGTGGATGTGTGAGTGTCTGTATGGGTGAGTGAGTGCGTGTGTGACAGGCTGTATGGGTGAGTGAGTGCATGTGTTAGTAGCTATATAGGTGAGTGGCTGTGTCCGTGACTGTATAGGTATATGAAGGGGTATGAGTGGCGGTATAGGTGAGTGAGTGGATGTGTTAGTTCTTGTATAGGTGAGTGAGTGGGTGTGTTAGTGACTGTATGGCTGACTGAGTGGGTGTGCCAGTGACTGTATGGGAGAGTGAGTGCGAGTGTCAGTGACTGTGTGGGTGAGTGAGTGGGTGAGTCAGTGACTGTATGGGTGAGTGAGTAGGAGTATCAGTAGCTATATGGGTGAGGGAGTGGATATGCTAGTGGGTGTAGGGGTCTATGAATGGGTGTGTGAGTGCCTCTATGGACAAGTGATTTGATGTGTCAATAGTTACATGGGAGAGTGACTGGATGTGTTAGTGATTGAATCGTGACTGAGTGGATGTGTGAGTGACTGTATGGGTGAGTGAGTGCTTGAGTTAGTACCTTTGTAACTACTAGCCATGAAACATGATAAAAAAAGAGTGGAATGGTTATAAAAAGTGACAAATGGAAATAAAACATCCTCCTACACTCAATATTACTTGGTCTATCGTGTTGTGTAACAAAAAAGGAATTAATCTAATGAATAAAACAGACCGATTGAAGGGAGGAACACATGCTTACATTCTTACTCCGACTTTTATACTATCCCCTCTGGGAAGAAGAAAGTTGTTGCTAAGCATGTAAAGTGCTAAATGTGCAAGGAAACCCTCTCCAGGGATACATCCAAGATGTATTCGTGTGGCACAATGAGTATCTTGTATCATCTGAAGACGCACCACTCTAAGGAGTTGACCAGAGCACAGAGCCAGCGAAGTGCATGGGATCCGTCTACCTCAACAGCAACACCAATTGCCCCGGGAGACCCTCTACCATCTAAGGTCCAGCAACAATTCCCGAAGAACTCACCCGAACTCCAAAGAATTGGAACTTTTTGTTTGGATTGCAAACAGGTTCTAATTGTAGTGGAACAATTTGTTGCCATACTACTGGATGCTGCAAAAGTGCATAAATGTTAATTTTATTTTTTTGAATGACAGTTTTTCTCAAGTTTACAGTTTTTCTTTTAAAACGTTTTCTAGTTGCCATTTTATTTGTAAAAAAAAAACCAAAAAATGCAAAATATTAAAAAATCCAAATAAAAAGTTCTGAAAAAACACAAAAAAAGTTCTCGTTGGAACCAACTTTCTTGGTTTAAAAAATATAAACTGTATGTGTGTGTGTATGTATAAGATTATGAGTGAGTGAGTGTCTGTGTTAGTGAGTGAGTGGGTGCATGAGTGAGTAAGTAGATGTGTAAGTATTTGAGTGAGTGAGTATATGCGTGAGTGAGTAGGTGTGACTGGCTTTGTAGGTTCTGAATGACTTGGTAAGTGTTAATATGGGTGAGTGAGTGGAAGCATGAGTGTCTGTATGGGTGAGTGAGTGTGTGTGTTAGTAGCTATATGAGAGAGTGAGTGTTTATGTCAGTGACTGTATGGGTATGTGAGTGGGTAAGTGAATGGCTGTATAGGTGAGTGAGTGCGTGTGTCAGTGACTATATGGGTAAGTTAGTGGATGTGTGAGTGTCTGTATGGGTGAGTGAGTGCGTGTGTGACAGGCTGTATGGGTGAGTGAGTGCATGTGTTAGTAGCTATATAGGTGAGTGGCTGTGTCCGTGACTGTATAGGTATATGAAGGGGTATGAGTGGCGGTATAGGTGAGTGAGTGGATGTGTTAGTTCTTGTATAGGTGAGTGAGTGGGTGTGTTAGTGACTGTATGGCTGACTGAGTGGGTGTGCCAGTGACTGTATGGGAGAGTGAGTGCGAGTGTCAGTGACTGTGTGGGTGAGTGAGTGGGTGAGTCAGTGACTGTATGGGTGAGTGAGTAGGAGTATCAGTAGCTATATGGGTGAGGGAGTGGATATGCTAGTGGGTGTAGGGGTCTATGAATGGGTGTGTGAGTGCCTCTATGGACAAGTGATTTGATGTGTCAATAGTTACATGGGAGAGTGACTGGATGTGTTAGTGATTGAATCGTGACTGAGTGGATGTGTGAGTGACTGTATGGGTGAGTGAGTGCTTGAGTTAGTACCTTTGTAAGTGAGTGAATGGGTGTGTGATTATCTGTATGGATAATTGAGTGCATGTGGTATTACGTGTGTTGGAAAGTGACTTGATGTGTTATCGACTGTGTAGGTGAGTTAGTGGGTGTGTGAGTGGCTGAATTGGTGAGTAACTGGATGTATAAGTGGCTCTATCAGTGTGCATCTGGATGTCTCAGTGGCTCAATTACGCCATTCTTTGATGTATACCTTGACAATGTTAGTTTGTAGAACTACACAGAAAGAGATAATTAGGAAATTACTTTACTCCAATAGATGATATCATTCATCTGTTAAAAACATAAAGAACATAAATATAAGTTAGCATTACTTTCTGCAAAATTCCATAATAAACGTTTAGTTTCTGCAATGTATACGTTCAAACTATAAACCAAACAGTAGACATTTCTTATGCTATAATAGTATTTCACATTATAGTAAAGCATCTCCTTTTCCCTTTTCTACTGTTCTCAGCTTTTGTACTTGCACACCATAATCAATGTAGTGTATAAAATTTCATCATTGAACAGTGGCGAAAAACAATCATAAAGATTGTAAAAAAAAAACTTTCCCCATTTGAGCACCCGCTCTCTTTCTTTTCAAAATGAAATTTTGCTACCTTTTCCAACATTTACCAATAAAATGGCATCTGTTGGAAATGAAGATCAGTTGCCATACCCTGGTGAACACAATTTTTAAGAAGAACAACACCCAGCAAAGCGGCAATCAATTGCATGGGAGTTTTTCACCATCCCCTCCAGGCAAAAGAAAGTGATGGCAAAGCATATCAAGTGCTCCTTTTGCATCATGACCCTTTCCAGGGGTACATCAAAGAAATATTTGTGTGGCACTATGAGTATGCTGACACATCTTAAGACATATCACTACAACCACTGTTGAAAAAGAAAAAGAACATAAATATGTTAATATTACATTTACAAAATTCCAGAAACAAAATAGCATGCATTCTTTATGCTGTAATAGTATATCACAATATAGTAAGACATTTCATTTTCCTTTTTTTCTATTCTCAGCTTCCATACTTGTACATCATAAACAATATACTATATAAAGATTTATCCTTTAACTATGGGGAAAAAACAATCTCATAGATTGTAGAAAGACCCCAAAACTACACAGTATATCAGTACAAATAAGGGACACTTTGCATGTAGAGGGTAAGGCCATTGTGAAGGTGCTTTTACACGAGCTGGAGGTCTGGCTTAATGAGAACAATATCATACCATACTATCAGACAGGGTTCAGGCCAAACTCCTCTTCCATGGACAATGTGATTACTCTCTCCTACCTCAGCACCAAGGCCATTGAAACATCCACACTCTCACTTTAAGCCTGTTTCATCAATTACAGTGCTGTGTTTGATGGAATTGATCAGAACAGTCTCTGGACAAAACTTGCAGAGTGAGGAATACCAAGGCAACTTCTGGCAGCTTTCACAGCATTGTATACCAACACCTGGGTCCGGACCAAGATAACTCAAAATTATGCCACTGCAAAAATATATACAAACAAAGGTCTGAAACAGGGATGCGTCATTGCTCCCACTTTGTTCAATTTATACACAGCTGTCTTAAGCGTGGAGTTGCTGAAAGGAAACATCTTCTCACCTAAGTTAGGCTAGAAGAAACTACCTATCATACAGTCTTCAGATGACCTGGTGCTACTGGATCAAACAGAAATAGGGAGGAAGAGGGCCCTGGGTATACTCCACATATACAATACACAGAACGCTTTAACCGCTTCGCCGCGATCGGAATTCTGCCCAGGTGCTGGACATTCCGATCGCGGGTGTGGTCGTGACGAGCTCAGCTCGTCATGCGCACAGCACGACCGCGCAGCATGACGAGCTGAGCTCGTCATGAGCATCGAAGGGGTTAAATGCAAATGCAGCAAAAACCAAAGTCCTGGTCTCTGGCAAAAGAGCCAAGAAACATCAGCTGGAATGGCAATTGGGCCCTTTAAAGATAAGCAAGACTTGCAACTATAACTACCTTGCCGTTTGGTTGTCAGACACCAGTAAATCTTCCTTGCAGGCAAAGGCACTGGAAGAGAAAGCAGCCACAACCATGCATGCACTATCCAAATTAAATCACAACTTACAAAGTCATTCACCAGAGGGGATCCAAATACTAACACATGCGAAACGACTATGCTATGGACACCTTGCTTTCCCCGGTATGCTTACTGAGCCACTAGAGCGCTGTCATACAGCAGCATACAGGAAAATAATCAACATTCCCAAAACAACCCGGTGCACATTGTTTTGCCTAGAGTTTGGCCTCGTGAAAATGGATATTGAATGCAAAAATGATTTAATCAAGTATCACCATCATGTGGCCAGGGCAGATTCAGACTCAATGAGAGGTGCCTTGTGTTTGATATTTCAAGATAAAACGAGCAGCTGGTCAATGTACCTCGGAAGAACCAGAGGTTTAGTGAACTTGTCCTCTGAGTGTACAACAGACCCACTCAGAACAACAGAGCATTTAAAGAGGACCTTAAAAGAGCAGGGCAAGCATATATCAAGGGAACAGGACATAAATCAAATCAGAAACATCTCGGGAGCAGTGGGGCTTGATACATCTCATGAGGCCATGTCTTGCTAACCATATCTGAAAGCAGCCTTGGGAAGACAAGCTCCAAAGAATATTCTGCTGACCAGGCTCCTAACACTGCCGATATGGGAACATAGGTCACACTGGAAGACCATTCCCCAGGGTATGGGCAGTGCAGGCTGTGCCAATACCCCTCAGAATCAGCAGTGCACATTGTATGTTGTTGCCCAGCACTGTTGCTTTAGAGGTGAGACTATCTAAGGGTAATTTTTCTGCAAGCTGGTTTAAGAACGTGCAAAGAGGCATTGACATATTTTTACATCAGTTCTCCCATTAGAACTAGCATGGATCGGAAAGTTCTTTGCTACCACTGGAAGGCTTTTGCAAGATTCCCGTCCATCCTTGGGGACAGCCACTTGACAGTCTTAAGTATGAACTTAAGAAGGTAATCGATTGGTATGGCTTGATAACCTGACACTTTGAACTTTGAAAGAAATTACTGTCCATAAGCATAGCGTGTACCTACATTATGTCTTTAACAAGCTATGTTTGTTCACAACCATTGCTGGCAAACAGATCTGGCTTCTTGCAAATGGTCCAATTGTCATGTGGGATCTGGAATGGCTTGACGTTTTTACTACATCTGCACTTGGATGAAATGATTGCCCATGACCAGCTGCGAATCAGCATGTGGCACTTTAGCAACATAGCACCTTCATCCTTCAAGCAGATGCCACAAGCCGGTCACCGTTTTGGTTTACTTGATTAGTTTTGACATCGCTGCACTTTGACTATCATGCGCGTTTACAGAGCGCTCGTGTACGAGCATGTGGCACTTTAGCAAACAGTCCTACAACTTGGCTCCTTGTAAATATATGCGTGCTTTTAAATCGTTCTTGTACTGGCACATGGCACTTTAGCGAATGGTCCTGCAACTTAGCTCGTTCCACCTTGTAACATATGCTCGGTATGTGACATCTTAGTGACTCTGCACTATGCACTTTGAAAGAAATGCTTGCTTATAATTGTTATTGGACCTGCATGTGTCACTTTAGGAAGCTTGCATTCCTGTCACTCATGTTGAAGTCAGAAATAATATTGGAAATGTCCACCCCTGCTGTTTCTCATAAATTTAGTGCAATATATTAAGGTTTGAGACTCATGCAGTTGGTCTTTCGACTCAGGAAATAGGTCTTCGTTATGCTAAATTTTGAGCCACTCGAAAAGCTTTTACCATTTGGCAATTTGCACTTTGAATATTATGCCTGTTTCTTAAATCATACCTGAAATATTTACTCCCATTATGTTTTTAATCTTTTGTGATCTTTAATTTTATAATTTGTTGACCAACGGACCCATGCTTTCTGCACTATGAACTTTGAAAGAAATGCTTACTTACAATTGTGGTTGGATCTGCACGCGTCACATCGGTGAGCTTGCACTCTTGTCACTCCTGCTGAAATATGAAATTATATTGGAAATGTCCACCCCTGCTGTCTCTTAAAATGCTAGTGTGATAAATTACATTTTGTGATTCAAGCAGCTGGTCTTGCAACTCAGGAAGTAGGTCATTCTTATGCTAGGTTTTTGAGCCACTTGAAAAGCTTTGACCATTTGGCATTTTTCACTTTGAATATTATGCATCACTGTGTGTGTGGATGGGTCACTATATGCATCAGTGTGTGTCTGGGTGTGTTGGCGTATGCATAAGTGTGTGCCTGGGAGTGTCACCGTATGCATTAGTTAGTGTCTGGGTGTGTCAGTGTATGCATCCATGTGTCCTGGGTGTGTCAGTGTATGGATATTTTTTTTAACACATTTTATTGGGTTTTACAATTTGCATAGTATACAAACAGCACATGCCCTGTAGACATGATTCCACAAAATAATTATATCAATGATACATATGACAATTGTACGTATTCAACTGTTCAATTTTGGAGTCTCTGTAATAAAGTAAGGATGTTGAATTATATACATTTAAGAAGTGGTTCGTCTGTCATTACACCCAAATGATTAGATACATATGCAATTTTATGAACAAATTACTAAACCTCCTTTAACTACCCCACCCAACCCTCCTATCCCTCCCACCTTCTATTGGACTTTGCTCACAATTTTATATGAGTTCTTCCCATTGCTCCCAGCAGCCCTATCAAGAGTGGACAACCACACATGCAAGGCAGTGTTATATTACCTCATCAAGGTTAGCGTATGGCTGGAATGCATGGGCTGGAACAGGTCTACTGTTGGTAACTATTCTTCCTGGACTATGGGGAAGGGGTCAGGCACAAGCAGTTTAAATGCCTCCATCATTAATTCCCACTCCACTGATATGGGTCTTTTCCGCAGGCCCCGAGCTACTTCCCTTCGTATGGCCGCGCTTTTCGCGCCCCCCCATCTTGCCATTTCTTGGTGCCAGGTGTATTCAGTTGGGGGTCTGACGGATTTCCACTGCATCGTTATGCAGCGTTTCGCAATGAGTAGCGCTAAGTCAGTAAACCGTGTTTGTACTTTTTGTGTTTTCGGGCGTCATGACAGACCAACTAGACAGCTTCCGGCAGTGTCACTAATATATTGGCCTGTCGCTGCTCTGATGCTCTTTACTATCTTGTTCCAGAATTCCGTGAGCATCGGGCAGGACCATAGCAAATGAAGAAGATCAGCTTCTTCTAATTTACATCTAGGGCAGGTATGTTGTGTCTCGGGAAACATAAGTTGCAGACGGTGGGGGGTAAGGTAGGCTCTGTGTAGTATCATGTATTGAATGTATTTAAATTTGGCATTGCGGGACACCTTTCTCGGGTATTCTAACATCCCAGACCATTGTTTGTCTGTTAGCTCTTTCTCAAGATCTTCCGCCCATTTGTTGCGCACATTGAGGAGAAGGGCCCCAGTATGTACTCGGATACCTCTATATAACCACTTGATAAGGTGGCATCCTGTGCCCATTAGATATATTGCCTGGACCAAAGCGTGTGTTGGTGGTTCCACCCGCTGTGGTGCCCAATGTTTTTTAGTGTAGCGGTGTATAGCAGCATGTGTTAGATATAGGTTGCCAGGTATTCCATTTTCCCTAGCAAAGTTTTTGTGATCTATTAAGGCTCCATCACTAAACAGTGCTCCCACTGTAGAGACCCCACCCTCAATCCACATACGTATCCTGCGTCTAGTGATGAGACCCGTTGGCGTTGGAATCCCGATTAACGGGATATTGTCTGCATATGGGGAACAGTGATGTGTATATTGCAATGTCCTTCTCCAGTATGTAAGTGCCGTTCGTAGTAGAGTCGGGGCATGTTGTGGTATCGGGGTTCGGGGCAGCATTAAAGTGTGCAGCGTACCTTGATTGATATCCTGTGCTGTATAACCTATTTCATGCAGATTGCGGCCCGCAAGCCAATATGACAGCCATTGAAGTTGACTTGCGTAGCAATTTGCACGGAGGTCAGGTGCGCCCAGTCCTCCCTTATCTGTGTCTAATTGGAGTTTTGACAGTCCGATCCGTCTGCGGCCAGTTCCCCAGATCAATTCAGATAGTAGCGTGGCAGCGATTTAAAAATGGGGGTGGGAATTACTATTGGCAAATTGGTAAAGAAATATAGGAGTCGAGGGAGGACCACCATTTTAGATATGGCCACTCTCCCCATCACAGACAGCGGTAATGACGTCCAGAAGGCTGTTTGCGAGCGCAACGCTCTTAAGGCTTTGGTTAAATTACCTTCAATAATGTCCTGTGGACACCTGTAAATTTGTATTCCTAGATATTTGAATGTGTGCTGTGCTGTGCTATCGCTAGGGACAGACGTCCAAATCGTATCACATCCGGGCGCGGGCCAGGATTGAAGAAAAAGGCTTTGGACTTCGTTTCATTTATAGCAAGGCCCGAGATATGGGCAAATTGTGAGAATATCTCCGGAACTGGTTCCAGGGTATCAACCAGGTCCTCCGCATAAATAATGATGTCGTCCACGTAAGCAGACAGCACTTGTGTGCTGTTACCCAGCCGAATACCCACCTGCGCGGCCGAGGACCTCAATTTTATGGCCAAGGGTTCCAACGCCAGCACAAATAACAGTGGGGATAAAGGACATCCCTGACGTGGGCCCCTGCCAACTGAATAGGCATGCAAAATATGACTACCAGTGCGTGCCCTTGCTGTGGGGGTGGAATACAGGAGTTGCACCCATTTCATGTATTTTGGGGGTATGCCAAATGTTATCAGGGCCTTGGTCATATAATCCCAGCTAAGGGTGTCAAACGCTTGTCGCAAATCCAGTGTGATGCAGCCGGCATCGTGGTTGTCTAGTGGGGTTGACGTCATTACATGATAGAGTCGTCTAATATTCAATGATGTACTACGTGCTGGTACAAATCCACATTGATCTGAATGAATTAGTTTGTTTAGGTATGGTAACAGACGCAGTGCCAACATTGTACTTAATATTTTGTATTCAGTATTAAGAAGTGAAAGGGGTCTGTACCCTGCAATGTCAGTAGCCGTGCGACCCGGCTTTGGCAGGGAGACTACTAGGGCCTGCATTGTAGTGGAGGGTAATGATCCCGTATCTATTGGCGATTTATATAACTGTTCTAGCTGCGGGGTCAAAGCAGAGGAGAAAGTATAAAAACATTCTTTCAGTAGACCGTCTAGGCCAGGGGCCTTGTTCCGCGGCAAGGCCTGTATAGCTTCCGTTATTTCTGTTCTAGTGATGGGGCCAGACGGTTCCGCACGGTTTAATTGAGGGAATGATAGGCCATCAAAAAAAGTAGTGTAGGAGTCTTCCGCTACTTGTGGGGGGGAGTGGTACAGTGTTTTGTAATATTCACAAAACACCTCATTGATTTCCTGCTGCGTGTGTACTGTGACCCCACTTATCATGGCTACCTCGTGTATTTGTACCGATGGGGGTGCGTCATGTAGTATGCGTGCAAGGAGTGTGCCTGCTTTGTCTGCCTCGGTATGCTTTAATTGGGTATATGCTTTATAGTCTATTTGTCTAAGAGTTTCAAGTAACTCTGCATGTTGTATACGGGCCTCCTGTACCATCGTCACCTTTGTGGGGTTTCCGATCGCCTCCTGCTCAAGTGCGGACATGTTGTTTTCGACCCCTTTGAGTTTATTATGTATTTCCTGACAGGCACCAGCAGTGATACTTATAGCTATTCCCCTCAGCACAGTTTTGAAAGCGTCCCACTCTATGTGGCGTGTGGACGCCGTACCCATATTTTCAGCAAAGTAGTTTGTGATACCTTCTGCCAATGTAGTGCGGAATACAGAGTCTTCTAGCATGTGTGGCCATAGTTTCCAAGTGGGAACTGGGGTGGGGATCCTACCACAAGCTAGTGTAATCTCCAGTGGATTGTGATCCGAAAAGGTCTTACCCAAATATGTGGTATGCGTGACTTGTGTAGTGAGATGGGTCGAGCAGAGTATTCGATCTATCCGGGTATGAAGCTGGTGCGTAGGGGAAAAGAATGAGTATTCCCTACTTGTCAGGTGTTTCAGGCGCCATACATCCCCCAGTGTCCAGTGGTCCACCCAATCTCGCAATGCTTCCGCCTGTTTTATGGACCCAGCGCCTAGAAGTGGTGGATGGGATCGGTCTAAGTGTATGTCCATAACAGCGTTGTAATCCCCGCCTAATATCCATGGGTATTCTGCCCATCTAGCCAACTCCAAATTAAGGCCACCGAGGAACTTATCCTGATCAAAATTCGGGGAGTAAATACTGCCCAGTACTATCTGTGCACCATCTAACGTACCACGCACTAGTATATACCTCCCAGATGGGTCCGCCCGTTGTTCTATCATTTTGAAAGGGACCCCATTCCTGATCCAGATTGTTGCCCCCTAGCAAATGCTGAATATGAGGTAGAAAATATTTGACCTCTCTACTTTTTCCGCAGCTTACTTACTTCCACCTCAACTAGGTGGGACTCCTGTAGGAACACTACCTGTGCCTTGCGGTGATTCAATTGCACATATATTCTATGGCGTTTATGTATTGATCCCAGGCCTCTTACATTCTAAGTAATTATATTATAGGTGCCCTGCATTTGGTCTTGGTGTCGTGTTCATGGCGCTGTTGCTCTGGGTATGGCAAAGTGGGAGAGCTACAGTGTGGTGCATGAGGCAGTCCATTTTCCTAAATCCCGTAACATTAACAATCAATACCCGGTCCAGCAGCAAAACTGTGCTGGTCCAAACTAAATACACAACCGTGTGAACATGAATCAAAAACTTTAGTGCATTCGCCATAGTTGGGGGGGTGCGTATTCCACTACTCTGGCTACTAAAATAAGTGTCCCAGGGGCTCAGCCCAGCACGGACCATAGGTGCTTACCAATATGTCCATAGTTAATGCTGACAGTCTTAGAGTACCTCATACGACGCTCTGGATGTACTTATTGGATCAGCCCACCTAGCGGTGTCTCAGCCCAGGAAACCATCAGCCGTCTGAGGCGTTACGGATCGGAATAGTGCCAGGCTACCCTCAGAGTCAGAGTGTACAGTGTTCTTGTCTGAGGAGTCCGAAGTTGTGTGACGGCTACAGTCACGGAAGGTGGTCGCCACTGCTATCGCCTCCGTTCGTCCATCTTGAGCTTGTTCCGGTGTGGGGTTCCCGGTCTGTTGCTTGTTGGGTGACTTGTTACGGCGAGACCTACGACTCCGGGTGCTTCTTAGTGTCCGGGAGTGCTTTGCAAGGATAGTCCAGAAGTCGATGGGGGAAACATTACCTCCAGCCATTCCTCCGCCTCTTCCGGGGTGTCAAAGAATTGCGTTTTTTGATTGTGGATGATCTTCAATCTCGCTGGGAACAGGAGGGCATATTTAATGTCCAGGGCCCTAAGCTTCTTTTTAATGTCTTGATACAGGGGCCGCCTGCGCTGTACCAGCATGGTGTAATCTGGGTACAAAGACACTCGGTGATTCTCATAGGAAATTTGAGATTTTTCCCTTGCAGATTACAATAGTATGTCTCGGTCCCTAAGGTTCAGTATCCTGGCGATCATGGGGCGCGGTGGAGCTCCAGCCGTAGGCCTGCCTGTGGGGATTCTGTGCACTCTCTCCACGCAGAAGTGCGCCGAGAGGCCCTCTGGTGCCACATGGTCCCGGAACCATTGTTCCATAAATTTAGTTGCATCGGGGCCTTCAGATCGCTCTGGCAGACTTATGACACGGACATTGCTCCTTCGGGCCCTCCCTTCCGCATCATCCACTCTGTCTTGGAGTCCGGACACCTGACGTTGCAAATGTGTGATTTGTATTGTGTGTTCTTTGTGTTTCGGCAAGATCTCTGTTAGGGCGAGCTTGTGGTCTTTGACAGAGTCCGCTAGTTTGGCATGATCCGCCTTTAGGAGATTGAATCCAGTCGTTAGGGTGCCAATTTGCTGTTCTATTGATCTTCTTGTGTCTCTCACTTCTTGTAGGATTAAGTCCAGTTTATCTGGGGGTTCTTCCAGGTTAGTTGGCGGGATACAGTTAGAAAATTGGGTGGGGGTGTCCACATCATCCGATTGTTGCGTGCCGGAAGTGGTTGCATCCGTTACTTTCCCTCTTGGGCGCCCCATCCTGTAGTGTTGTCTGATTACACTTCCGTAGGTGTGTCTCTGAGTTAATCCAGCGGCTCCAGTACCGGGTGGCGTCCCTCTGGCCTCCCAACTTCTCAGAACCTCACCGGTGTGTTGCGGCGCAATAAGCGGCCTCCGCCCAGCACGGCGACCACGTGCCAATCTTGGCACAGTAATGTGCCTATTGTAGAGCAACCAGGGTCTATCTACACAACAGAGTCCGCCAGCCGACAGACCAGTGAGAGGGACGGCACAAATGGGGTGAACAGGGATCCACAATCCAGGAATCCGGCGATACAGATCTGATCAGCCGTGTCAGCACCCAGCTCAGCAGCTCAGCGACCCACGGGCCTCCACCATACATTACAGTGTCCGCAAATATCTAAGACGGGGGCGAGAGGTGGCGCCGGTGCAACACTTTATTATATGAGGAGTGGACTGTCCTATGGGATCTTCAGGTGTCTCCCCCCATAATGGCGTGGTTCCAGCGGGGACCGCTGGTGCCCGGGCGCATATATTAGTAGTAATGGCACCTTAGTCCTCCACCATCTTCCAGCAGGTGCAGCCTGCACCGTCCGCCCCCTGCTGCATTCACCAGTCAGTGGCCGAGCTCTTCACCGCTGCAGCGTGCACAGGCTAAGGGAGGTATCACGGCTCCACCGGGCTCAGGAGATGATGGATCTTTCTGCGTTGATCACAGGAGGCGGTATGGCCTTCTCGCTGGTTACAGGGGTGGTCGCACCCCTCCTCAGTGTAGCGTACCCAGCCAAGACAGGGACAGCACAGTGGTGGAGATCGGGTCCCTTGGATTCGCAGCGCCTTCCCAGCTGCAACCCAATTGGCAATGCAAACAATGCCCGCTGCGTGCCCCCAGCCCATGCCGGTCATCGGCCTCAGAATCAGTGGGGAGAGGGATGGCGGGTAAAGCTCCAACGGCGGCAGCACAATGCCTCTTCTCGATCGAGGGGGGGCCGGTATCGCAGGGATCGGGGAGTTCTCCGAGAAGCAGTCCGGTCAGGAAAGCGGGCTGTGTCCCTCGTGCACTCTCAACTCGTGACGGTCCTCCGGCCTCAGGAGCACAACACAGCACGTAGGGCAGGGTATCTTCCCATCAGATCTGGCGCACATCCAGCACTCTCCATAAGCTTTGAAATTAGGCGCCCATTTGTCGCGCACGGAGGCCACCGTCAATCCTCCTCATAGCCGGCAGGGGGAGAGAGGCAGCAGCGAGCATGGCCAGTCAGGCCGTAGTCCGCAGAAACGTCCAGGGACATCAGCACTATCCAAACTCCAGAGATCCAGACCCCATTCGCAACAGGATGTGTTTCCGGGGGGTCTGTCTCAGCCAGCGATCTCCAGTAGTTCGGCGTGGGGGCCGCCGCTCCTCACCTCCCCCTCGGCATCCGGGCTCAGCTGATCACACGGTCCTCGCCTCGCAGGCAGAGCTTGTCCTGCATACAACGATATCTCGAGCTCCGATCAGCGCAGCATCGATATCCACGCGTATCAGGTATTTAGCAAATGTTCCCACAGCTTATGGCACGTTTCAGGCGTAATTATGGCAGGATTATTGCAGGATTTATCGGTCCGGGCGCGGAGCTCTCCTACTTCGCGTCCGCCATGCTTGCCAGTTGGCCACACCCCCTCGTGTCAGTGTATGGATAAGTGTGTTTCTGGATGTGTTACTGTATGCGTTAGTGCGTGCCTGGGTGTGTTAGTGCACGCATGAGTGTGTACTTGAGTGTGTTAGTACCTAGATCAGTGTGTACGTGGTTGTGGTCCTGAAAGCATTACCGGGTGTCTGGGTGTGTCAGTGTATGCATCAGTGTATATCTATCTACAAGCTACCCTAGGGGTCACTTATTTGTAGAAAAAAGAGAGTTTGAGGCTTGGCAAGGAGTTTTAAATGCTAAGTAGAACTGGCAGTAAAACTGCACATACAGACACTACGTAGCAGGCCCAACACATGCTTAAAGGGCTACCTGTCTAGATGTGCCACCAGGAGTATCAGTACATTAGTACATATGTAAAAAAGTGAATCAGTCCCTCTCTGGGTGTGTCACTGGATGTGTAAGTAACTATGTCGCTATATGGCTAGCTGTCTCAGTATCTTTATGGATCTCTATATTTGTATGTAACTGGCTGTAAGGATTACTTACTGGTTTTATTAGTGAGTGTTGGGATTTATAATTGTGTCTGCAACTGGCTCTCTCACTGCTGAATACATGACTTTCTCTATGGACATATGACTGAATGTGTAAGTGCTCAAGTCTCTGTCTGACTGGCTTGATGAGTGTTTCTATACTTTTGTAAATATTTATGTAAATTGCAGTATCGGTGGGACACTGGATGTTTAGCTGGGCATATGAGTTTGAGTGTTCATGTGACTAACTGAAACTTCAAATTACATGTCTTACACTTGAAAGACAGCACCCTGCCTATGGCCTATGCACACCCTACTTTAGGGGTGACATATCTAGTACAAAGAAAGTTTAAGGCTTAATAATCAGTTATCAATGCCAAGTCAACCTGGCATTAATAAAAGCACAGAAAAAGGTCTCTTTTCGAGTCTTGAACCGGACGCCACAACTAACCTCTGGAAGATACATATCCCACTTACTTATTTCACTACTATTTCGCTCGCTCACATAAGGACTAACCACAAAGATAATACAGTATATGTTGTTTACTCATCAAGCCCTGAAGAAGTCCCAAGAGGGACGAAATGCGTTGGCTGTCTTGTCAATTGCGTGCTGTGATTTTAAAGAATTTTCTATGGAATAAAAGAATAAAAGGAACCATTTTCTAAAGCAAAAACACCGACTAACGTTTTTCATTTGGGAAGATATAACTTCACTTCTTTATGATGGACTATGGACATTAATTGCCTTTCACTAATTACTTATTTGTTCATTTGAGTGCAGGGCCATTCTTGCTCAAACCTGGCATTAATACTGCACACTTAGGGGCCGATTCCGATTCAGGCTGGAAATCTCCCTGACCGAGCTGGACCCGGAGAGATTTCCGACCGAATCGGACCCTAGCAGCCCGACTGAACGAGTACGATGCGCACGTATGCTATCGGACTCGATTCGGTCGGACTCCCATTGAAGTCAATGGGAGCCAGTCGTACGACACGTACACGGGCTCCCATTGACTCAATGGGCACGACGCGAACAAGGGCACCCCCTACAGCGTGTTCGCGTCGATGCGGGTCGCGCCGTACATGCACATGTAGGGGGACCCATGGGTCCCCCTGTGTGCGACTCGCGTGCCTACACTTCCAGGGGGTCCGACACGGACCCCCAAAGTGCGGCTCCGACAGCTCCTTGGAGCCGGACTGCGCGAGTCAGTCGGAGCGGACGAGGTGCGCATCGTACTTACCCGGCCGGGAACGTCTCCATTGCGCAGTGCGAGTTGTCCCCATGCGAGTCGGTCGGAGCGGTTGGGTCCTGCGAACGAGTCGGTCGGCGATTTCGCGAGCGCACGCATCGTACTCGCTCGCCCGGAAGCACGTACAAATCGGTCGGGAAATAGGGCTCCGAATCGGATCCAGTAAAGCCGAATCCGATTCGGAGCCCTACCGGCCGAGATCGGAATCGGCCCCATAGTCTCTGCAATAGCAGGCCCAAAGCAAGTTTACTGGGCTACTTGTCTAGATGGCTGACTAGAAGTGCCAGTACTTCTGTATGAATCTAAATAAGGGTATCATTTCCTTCCTGTGTGTGGTACTGCATCTGTAAGTAACTATAAAACTATATGACTAGCTGTCTTAGTTTCTCTATGTGTCTCTATATGTGTATGAAACTGACTGTATATATTACTTACTAGCTCTATTTCTGAGTGTTGGGGTTTATAATTGCTTGTGCAACTGGCGCTGTTAGTGCTGTATACATAAGTGCTGCATGGACATGTGACTAGGTGAGTAAGTGCTTCTGTCTCTGTCTGACTGAGTGGGTGAGTTCCTGTATGCTTTTGTAAATACATATGTGAGTTGCAGTATGGGTGGGACACTGGATACGTTTAGCTGGCATATGGATGTGGAAGTGTGCATGCAACTAACTAAAAAGTATATGTCTTACCTCTTAAGCACATAGCACCCTGCCCTATGGCCTACTTACACCCTACCTTAGGGGTAAATTATATGTAGTAGAAGGGAAGTGTATAGCTTGGCAAAGAGTTTTAAATGCCAACTAGACCTAGCAGTAAAACTGCACACACATGCTCTGCAGTAGCAGGCCCAACACATGTTTTAGGGCTACTTGTCTGCATGGGTGATAAGGAATATGACTACTTCAGAAGATATCTAAATAAGTATATCAGTCCCTCTCTGGGTGTGTCACTGGATGTGTAAGTAACTATGTCGCTATATGGCTAGCTGTCTCAGTATCTTTATGGATCTCTATATTTGTATGTAACTGGCTGTAAGGATTACTTACTGGTTTTATTAGTGAGTGTTGGGATTTATAATTGTGTCTGCAACTGGCTCTCTCACTGCTGAATACATGACTTTCTCTATGGACATATGACTGAATGTGTAAGTGCTCAAGTCTCTGTCTGACTGGCTTGATGAGTGTTTCTATACTTTTGTAAATATTTATGTAAATTGCAGTATCGGTGGGACACTGGATGTTTAGCTGGGCATATGAGTTTGAGTGTTCATGTGACTAACTGAAACTTCAAATTACATGTCTTACACTTGAAAGACAGCACCCTGCCTATGGCCTATGCACACCCTACTTTAGGGGTGACATATCTAGTACAAAGAAAGTTTAAGGCTTAATAATCAGTTATCAATGCCAAGTCAACCTGGCATTAATAAAAGCACAGAAAAAAGGTCTCTTTTCGAGTCTTGAACCGGACGCCACAACTAACCTCTGGAAGATACATATCCCACTTACTTATTTCACTACTATTTCGCTCGCTCACATAAGGACTAACCACAAAGATAATACAGTATATGTTGTTTACTCATCAAGCCCTGAAGAAGTCCCAAGAGGGACGAAATGCGTTGGCTGTCTTGTCAATTGCGTGCTGTGATTTTAAAGAATTTTCTATGGAATAAAAGAATAAAAGGAACAATTTTCTAAAGCAAAAACACCGACTAACGTTTTTCATTTGGGAAGATATAACTTCACTTCTTTATGATGGACTATGGACATTAATTGCCTTTCACTAATTACTTATTTGTTCATTTGAGTGCAGGGCCATTCTTGCTCAAACCTGGCATTAATACTGCACACTTAGGGGCCGATTCCGATTCAGGCTGGAAATCTCCCTGACCGAGCTGGACCCGGAGAGATTTCCGACCGAATCGGACCCTAGCAGCCCGACTGAACGAGTACGATGCGCACGTATGCTATCGGACTCGATTCGGTCGGACTCCCATTGAAGTCAATGGGAGCCAGTCGTACGACACGTACACGGGCTCCCATTGACTCAATGGGCACGACGCGAACAAGGGCACCCCCTACAGCGTGTTCGCGTCGATGCGGGTCGCGCCGTACATGCACATGTAGGGGGGACCCATGGGTCCCCCCTGTGTGCGACTCGCGTGCCTACACTTCCAGGGGGGTCCGACACGGACCCCCAAAGTGCGGCTCCGACAGCTCCTTGGAGCCGGACTGCGCGAGTCAGTCGGAGCGGACGAGGTGCGCATCGTACTTACCCGGCCGGGGAACGTCTCCATTGCGCAGTGCGAGTTGTCCCCATGCGAGTCGGTCGGAGCGGTTGGGTCCTGCGAACGAGTCGGTCGGCGATTTCGCGAGCGCACGCATCGTACTCGCTCGCCCGGAAGCACGTACAAATCGGTCGGGAAATAGGGCTCCGAATCGGATCCAGTAAAGCCGAATCCGATTCGGAGCCCTACCGGCCGAGATCGGAATCGGCCCCATAGTCTCTGCAATAGCAGGCCCAAAGCAAGTTTACTGGGCTACTTGTCTAGATGGCTGACTAGAAGTGCCAGTACTTCTGTATGAATCTAAATAAGGGTATCATTTCCTTCCTGTGTGTGGTACTGCATCTGTAAGTAACTATAAAACTATATGACTAGCTGTCTTAGTTTCTCTATGTGTCTCTATATGTGTATGAAACTGACTGTATATATTACTTACTAGCTCTATTTCTGAGTGTTGGGGTTTATAATTGCTTGTGCAACTGGCGCTGTTAGTGCTGTATACATAAGTGCTGCATGGACATGTGACTAGGTGAGTAAGTGCTTCTGTCTCTGTCTGACTGAGTGGGTGAGTTCCTGTATGCTTTTGTAAATACATATGTGAGTTGCAGTATGGGTGGGACACTGGATACGTTTAGCTGGCATATGGATGTGGAAGTGTGCATGCAACTAACTAAAAAGTATATGTCTTACCTCTTAAGCACATAGCACCCTGCCCTATGGCCTACTTACACCCTACCTTAGGGGTAAATTATATGTAGTAGAAGGGAAGTGTATAGCTTGGCAAAGAGTTTTAAATGCCAACTAGACCTAGCAGTAAAACTGCACACACATGCTCTGCAGTAGCAGGCCCAACACATGTTTTAGGGCTACTTGTCTGCATGGGTCATAAGGAATATGACTACTTCAGAATATATCTAAATAAGTATATCTGTCCCTCTCTGGGTGTATCACTGGATGAGTAAGTGACTATGTTGCCATATGACTAGCTGTCTTAGTATCTCTGTGGGTCTCTATATGTGTATGTAACTGGCTGTATGGATTGCTTACTGGCTGTATTAGTGAGCGTTGGGGTATATAACTGTATGGGCAACTGTGTCTGTTACTGCTGCATACATAAGTGCTGTATGGGCATGTGACTGAATGTGTAAGTGCCTCCGTCTCTGTCTGACTAGGGGGTGAGTGCCTGAATGCTTTTGTAAATACATATGTGAGTTGCAGTATGGGTGGGACACTGGATGTTTAGCTGGGCATATGGATGTGGAAGTGTGCATGCAACTAACTAAAACTTCAAAGTACATGTCTTACCTCCTAAGCACATAGCACCCTGCCATATGGCCTACATACACCATAACATAGGGGTGACTTATATGTAGTAGAAGGGAAATTTAAAGCTTTACAAGGAGTTTTAAATGCCAACTTGACCTAGCAGTAAAACTGCATACACAGGCTCTGTAGTAGCAGGCCCAACACATAATTGTGGGGCTACTTGTCTGCGTGGGCGATTAGGGGTATCACTGCTTAAGTACATATCTAAATAAGTGTATCAGTCCTTGTCTGGGTGTGTCACTGCATTTGAAATTAACTAAGTCACAATCTCCTTATGTCTATGTATTTGGCTGTATATATTACTTACTGCCTCTATTGCAGAGTGTTGGCTTTTATAAATGTGTATTGACGTGCCTCTGTTACTGTTGTATACATAAGTGCAGTATGAACTTGTCACTGCATATCTACATGCCTCTGTCTCTCACACACGTTAGGTGAGTAATTCTGCTTTTCTAAATATGTATATAGCTTGCAGTATGAGTGAAAGACTGCATATTTAACTATGCATAGGGGTCTCAAAGTACACATGTGACTCAATGAGACTTTCAAGTGCATGTTTTACCCTGTAAGTAAATAGCACCTTGCTCTATGACTGACCTACACACTACCTAAGGGGTAACAAGTACATTATAAAACAGACATTTAAAGCTCAGCAAGGAGTTTTTAATGCCAACTCAACAATGTACTAAAACAATACATGCACACTCTACAGTCCCAGGACAGCACATGATGAAAGAACTACTCGCACACGTACTCTGAGACCCAGACAGACACTCACATACTAACTCACACAACCACAGAGATACACACACACACATTCATAAACCCACACAAACACTCAAACAACCACTCACAGATCATACTTACTTTTAACAACCTCCTGTATACACATACCTATACAATCATATTTTTTTAAACTACATTGCAATTCACCTACCTGCAAATTGAGTTGGTTCATCAGGTATTTTTTATCATGTTGTCTCAGAGAAGATGTAAAAACTAAGCATAAGAATGGTATACCACTCTCATATAAAGAAATCATTAAGGACAACCTTTTCGTCTTTGCACTCAGAGATACTGTCTAAGGTAGCATATCAAAACATCCCTTTCGTATTTGACTTTTCCTCACTCACTTCTCAATGGTCACCATTTCTTAACCCTTTCTTGAAATTTAGTAAATAAGCCCAATCTGGTAGTGATTTTTGGCGTATTCGCAAATTGGTCACGTTACGGGGACATGCTGATTGTCACGATGAATTAGTGAATTTTTCATGTGGGGAAAATAAATCATTTTTTGACATATTTTACACTTAAGAGGTCTCTGAAGCACCCCTATATTGCAGCCATGGGGTCAGGGTTACTCTACCCTGACCCCTTATACCACTTTAGTTTCAGGCCCTGGGACCATGTCCAGTTACTTAAAATGATGGCAGCAACTTTATACACCGGTTTCAGTCAGCCAATCACGGTATTCCTGTTGGCGGGCACATTTGCGATTCGCTGCGAAATAGTTGTGAATTATTCATGCAACTAGATATACAAATTTGGATTTTCTCTAGTATCTCCAAAACTACTGAACAGATTTAAACAAAACAAAAAGGGCACTTTCTGGACCAAGAGCTAGCTTTCTGCCAAAATGTTGTGTAATTTAGTCAAGCAGTTTGAGCTGTTGTTGTGTCTAAAATCTCTATGGGAATTAAAATGGAAAAAACTCACTTTTTTCTACGCTGCCTTTTTCTCAGCCCTCACTTGACGGATCACCCTGAAACGTTCCTTGCACAACTAGATTCACAGGTACACTTTTTGTAGAAATCTTTGTGAAGATTTGTCAAACGGCGCCAAAGTTATAGGCAAATCAAAAAATGCTTTGTCTATGGAAACTAGGTTCTAACTATAACTAAGATTACAAGGACGGACATTATGGTTAGGTTCAGATTTTATACACATAAAATAGAAATTCAGCAGTTATAGTTCTAGTTATCTTAAGAAACTATAACTCGTGCCTTAAGCTAACTGTAACTCGTGCCACCGCCATGCACAGTTTTCTCATCAATAATTTTACTGCAAATTTGAAGTGACATTATCAATGATGTCATAGAAGATGTCATGACTGATGTAATATGTGGGGTAATTAGCAGGGCATGGTGAACAGATAGCAGATAGAGTAGATATATTACCCAGTGGGTAATATGTCTATTTTTATGTGGATACATATGTTTCTCTGTGTGTGTGTGTGTGTGCGTGTGTGTGTGTGTGTTTGTGTGTGTGTGTGTATGTATATATATGCAAAAAAGAAGAGAACTCTGGGTAGTTCCCGAGAAAAAAGGGGGTCCCAAAATGCGTTTTCACCATGTTAATTCCCTTAGGAACTTTAGACACGGATACAGCCCAAACTGCTGAACGGAATTACACGAAATTTGGCACAAAGGTAGATATTGGTCCAGGGAAGCTACTTTTTCTAATTTGGTGAAAATCCGTTCAGTAGCTGTAGAGTTATTAAATGAAATTCAAATTTGTATATATAGGGGCGCGGATCCTCCGAGGATCCGACATTCCCTGTGCTCAAATCTGATTGTCTGCCAACACTTCAAACCAGAAAGTGTTACCTGAGCTAACTATAATTTACGCCCTGCAATGCACTGCTTATGATCTCACATATTACATCACTCATGACATGGTCAGTGACATTACTGATGACATCACTGATGACATCTCAAATGACATTACTGATGACATCTCAAATGACATCGCTGATGACATCACTGATAACATCATTCCACAGAATGACTGACACATCCACTTACACCCCCATACAATATCTCATAAAGCCCACTCCTATACAACTAATGACATACCCATTCACAGACCCAAACAATCACAGACTGGAGTGGGAATAGTATATTTCACTCCTCCAAAATCAACACTTTCCCTACTGTTGCAGACTGGAGTGGGCTGGCATCAGTCATGTCACTGACCATGTCGTGAGTGATGTAATATGTGAGGTCATAAGCAGTGCATTGTGGGGCTGAAGTTATAGTTAGCTGAAGTAACTATAACTGCTGAATTTCTCTTGTTTTGTATGACTGAAAATTCAGCCTAACTATAACGTCCATGTAACCTTTGTTTTTTTCAGTGAATTTCTATGTTTTTTTAATTTTATGTTATAACTAGAAAGGCCCTGTAACCTTTGGTTTTTCCTGTGAATTTCTAAGGTTTTTTTAATTGTATTTTCTAACTATAATGTCCCTGTAACCTTTGGTCTCGTCAGTGGATTTCTAAGGTTTTTTAAATTTTATATCCTAACTATAACGTCCCTGTAACCTTTGTTTTTTCAGTGAGTTTCAACATTTTTTTAAATTTTATTTCCAAACTGTAACCTGTTGAGGTTTAATTTCTGTGAAATGAGCATCATGCCAGAATGAATCCTGATCTGCGTATTTATCCAAGAAGAGCCACCATTTTGTGCAGCTCCCCTACCCAACTGGAGTACTTGCTACTGACTAATTAGTAGGTGCTACCCCATTGGGTAAATGTATAGTGAATCGCCTACACTACAGCTGTGTAAAGAACACCACGGAAATGTCTCCAGTGACCTTGTGTGTCTGTAACTTTACCAGTGTGATTGCTGCTTGAGCGTCTTCAACAGATAACTATAAAAGGTAGCATTGCAGAGAAAACATACTTGGATGACTTGTACTTTACAAAAGTAAGTGTTTCTTTGTTTGGTGGAGATGCGATCGTATTCCTAGGGCCCAAGACCCCGTTTCAGAAAATATCAGCAGGAAATGAGTTAGGAGGACTTTTAATAAGTTGTCCATCATCCTGGGAATAGGACGGGAAGGCGTTGCATACCGCTAATGTATATGGTGTGAGACCAAATGGGTTGGGCTTCTAGGCAAGTTTACATACTTTTAGTTTTTAAAAGTTTAGAATATGATTTCTGGTCTCAGCAGCAGATGACAAGAAAGAATCCCCTCCTCACAGAGACTATGTGAGATATTGCGCTCGGAAAATCAAAGATGCAAACACTTCCATCACGGATTGCAAATAACTTTTCTGTGGAAATGCAGAGAAAACACACTTTCTTTTCCTTGGCCATGCATAGAAATTTAGGATGATTACTACTTTACAGAAGTGGAGCTTCAACGTGTGCACCTGCTTTGTATATATCTGTAAGTGCTTCCAGTTGAGGTTTCATTTCTGTTAAATGAGCATCATATCAGAATGAATCCTGCCCTGTGTATTTATCCAAGAAGCCAAAGTTTTGTGCAACACCTCTTCCCAAGTGGAGCACTTTTTACTGGCTAATTAGTAAGTGCTATCGCATTGGGTAAATGTATGGTGCATCTCCTACACTACAGCTGCGTAAAGGATACAGAGGAAATGTCTCCAGTGACCTTGTGTGTCTGTAACTTTGCCAATGTGATTGTTGCTCGAGCGTCTTCAACAGATAACTTTACAAGGGGGAACGGCAGAGAAAACACACTTGGATGATTTGTACTTTATAGAAGTACATGCTTTTATTTTTTTACTATGGTGAGGGGGGTTCCGGGCGGCCCCTCAGCCCCCTCCCAGGGCCAAATTTGGCCCCAGGGTCCCCATCCCCCAGGGCCCGACCATGTCACCTGGGTGCAAACAGGGCACCCAGTGTGCAATGGGACCAGGAGGAGCCTCAAGGTCCCTGCAGTTCATGCTGGCTTCCTGCCTTCTGCAGGAGCCAGCAATGCTCTGACAAAAAGGGGCTGCTGAAAGGCAGCTCCCTGTCTATCAGTGCAATATTTTATTCGCTTCCCTGCACCCATATTTGCGTGCAGAGAAACAGATGAAAACTTTGCTTTCTGGAAGCTGGAGCTGTTTGACAACTCCGGCTTGCAAAAAGCGGAGTTATGTTTGCTTTTGCATGGTAGGAAATGTCAACTCCCACCAAGCAAAAGCAAACTGCTACCTCCCAAGGGTGGGCACCTCAGGAGTTAGCAGGAGCCGACCCTGGAGGGTGACAGTCCCCAGGGCCAAAAATTACTCCACGAGGGGGGCCATGTGGCCCTCCTCCATCGTAGAATTTCGCCCCAGGGAGGTGGTGGTCCCCATGCCGGGGAACAATACGGACCCCTTGCAATAATTTATTTCAGCCCCAGGGAGGTGGCAGTTCCCAGGGCTGTGGGGTGGTGCGCATGCCCTGCATTCATTTAAGTTCATTTGCCCTGGGGAGATAGCAGTCCTTGGGGTGCGGATGGGCCAAGCAGGCCCGCTCACACACATATTTTAAAGTGCCCCGGGGAGGTGGTGGTCCCCGGGGCTTTTATAAGCCCCGGGGACCCCCTTCCTTTATGTTCCTGCTCATGACAGCGGGACCTGGCGCACCCGAGGGCTCAACATTACAGGAGTGCTGGAGCCCAAGCTTCTTTGTTTTGTTTTATTTCAGCGGGAGCCACTGATCCTGCACATCTCCTGCCAATAATTTTTTAAAAAAATGCTTTTTTTGCCCCCCCCTTCACGAGGCCTAGGGGGTTAGGGTATTCCTACCCTGTCCACTTCTCTTTTTCTTTTACCTTTTTTTCTGGGACTCGGCTGAAGCTGAGTACCAAGATGGCTGCCAGCACTTCCTGCTTGAAGTGTTGGTAGCCAATCACATTTCAGCACACAAACTGTTGGATGCTCAGAGGATCTGTGTCCCTATATATACAAATTTAGATTTTCTTTAATATTTCCAAAACTACTAAATGGATTTACACTAGAAAAAGGCACTTCTCTGGACCAATATCTACCTTTCTGCCAAATTTGGTGTAATTCCATTCAGCGGTTTGGGCTGTAGTCATGTCTAAAGTGTCCTATGGGAATTAACATGGGAAACACATGTTTTTCTACCCTCCGTTTTGATGAGCCCCCACGTTACGGATCGCCTCAAAACTTTCCATGTACACTTTTTGGGGAAACTTTCTTGAAGATTCGTAAACCGGCGCTAAAGATATAGGCAAGTCAAAAAACACTTTTCCTATGGAATCATGGTTGTAACCATAACTACCTACAGGTGACTGCCAGTATATATATATATATATATATGTATATGTATATATATATATATATATATATATATATATATATATATATATATATATATTTCTCTCTCTATATATATATATCTTCAGTTACAAATTCCTCCGTTCCAAGGAATAAACCGGCACTCCAGAGGTTAGTCGAAACTCGAAACTCGAAACTTTTATTGTTTTGGTGATGGCATATCCACGCGCTTCGGCTGCCACCTGCAGCCTTGGTCACGATAACGAGCCATGTTTATTTCATTATTTAAATGCATACGCCTTTCCCCAAAAGGAAGAGGAAAGAGGTCAAGAAATTAACATAGACAGAGGACAATTTCATTTCATACATAAGGCATTTTGGGTTCAAATGTTTAGGCGCCATCTTGGAACATATATATATTGCTTACTACGCTCCTAAACAATGTGATACATTCAAATTAGACTGGCAATCTTATAAAACCATTTACAAAAAATTCATTTAAATCATGATTTGTAAAAGGATTTCAATAAAATATATACACAATCCAATATAAATGTGACATTTAACAAAACCAATTGAATGCTCATAAATACTAGTTTGAAAAGGGAAATTTCCCCTTTTTGTAAAGTGCTTCAGTGATTCAAGTCAAAAGCTACAATATATTGCACTTATTTAAAGCATTTTGTTGTATTTACTGTCACACCTATCTGCTTTCTTATCTTTTCAATATTATAGAAAAGGTCAGAAATGTGTGCTGGTGGTTTCAACAAGAAAGAACATATCACATCCTAATTTGTATTCATAAAGTGCGTAGTGCTAATTGTTCCTTAAGCTGCCAGTTTGTTTCACTTAATTTCCTCAAGTGTTAACCACAATTTCATGCCTTTTGTATCTAAGTGCTAGTGACTACTTAGATGTATTTATTCATACATCTATTTATTTTTTAACTTTTTGTTTTTATTTCATATTTTACTATCTTTTGATTAAAGTGCTAGTGCTTACTACTAAAAAAAGTGCTAATGGTTTGTAAAGTGCTTAGTGCCTTTGTCCTCCTCCATGATATATTAAAAGAAATTAATGTTATAAAACTAAAAAATGGCTTTCTTGAATGTGCAGTTATTACAGCTTGTTAATAAAGACATGTGAACAAATCCTCGTCCATAATTAATCCATTAGGCTCTTTACTGCCTAATTCCAAAATGTAATAAGTTTCCAGTTTTCATAGTTCTTTCTCTCTATTTCCCTTTTCTTTTTAGGGACTTCCGCTATACAACTATCGCGCATTAATGTTGGATTGCTTTGGTGTATCTTTTCAAAATACCTCGCAACAGGGTAGCTACGATCATTATTGCTTATAGCCCGCCTGTGTTGCAGAATCCTTTTATGTGCTGGCAAGGTGGTGCTGTCTACATATATTTTTTCACAGGGGCACTTTAAAATATAAACTACAAAACTCGACTTAGAGGTTAAAAATCCTCTTATTTTTACAGTTTTATTAAAAACCGTCTTAAAATTCGAGAGATTTTCCCCATGCTGACAGGCTTTACATTTTGTACATTTTGTACATTTTTTAAAACCCTCTTTCTGTTCTAACCAGGTTTGTCATCCAGCATTCTCACTGTATTCACTTGTCACCATATGATCTCTTAAGGATTTAGATTTCTTATAGGTTATTTCTGGATACTTCTTTATCTGGGATCCTATTACAGGGTCACACCTAATGAAGTGCCAGTGCTTTTTCAATATTAACCTCATCTCTTCGTGTTTCGTGTTATACGTTGTTATGAACCTTTGTATATTTTCCCCCTGTTTGTATATTTTCTTCTTCGCAGCTTTTTTTGATGGCTCAAATAACAAATTCTCTCTACTTAACATCCTTGCTTTTTTAGAGGCACTTTCCAGGATCCTAATAGGATAACCTCTCTGTAAGAACCAACTCTTCATTTCTTGTTCCACGATTTTATAATCTTCCATTGTACTACATGTTCTTCTAGCCCTGTAGAATTCTCCCAACGGGATACTCCTAATAAGGGGTGTAGGGTGTGAACTAGCCGCATGGAGTATCGTATTACCAGCGGTTGGTTTTCTGAAGACCGTGGTGTCTAACTTGTCTCCCCTCACCATCACCCTTACATCTAGGAAGTCTATGGTACTTTTACTGTAGTGCCCCACAAAGTTCAGATTCAACATGTTCTTGTTTAAATCATTGATGAAAAAAACCACTTCCGTTTCCGTGCCCTGCCTCAGCACGAAAACGTCATCAATAAACCTCAACCACACTAAGACATTTTCTGTCCACTGTTCCAATTCCGGTCCTTTGAGCACCTGCTCCTCCTACCAGCGAAGATGTAAATTTGTGTAACTGGGGGTGAAGCAGGTGCCCATTGCCGCCCCTTGTTCCTGTTGTAACAGTTCATTACCAAACATGAAAATGTTCCTGATAAGGAACCTCTCCATCATTTCTAAAACCATAGCATTATGTGCTGCGAACCTCATTGGTTTTGTTTTAAAAAAATGTTGTGTAGCCCTTAGGCCATCTGTGTGCCGTATACTAGTATATAGGGTTGAGATGTCTAAAGTAACCAATACCATATTGTCCTCCCAGTGGCTAGTGAACTGCCCAGATGGACGATCTTTATTTTTTTCTTTTGCCGCCTTCCCTGAGATAGGCCTCTTTGTTCATAGCATATTTATCTATTTATACCCTTAGATAAAATCTGGATTGGTTTGAATATGCGCCTTTGAGCGCCTTGTCCCACGGATACTGGACCTATATATTCCCTGAATTTCCGGGTATTTCAAAACTGTCACGTGTTGGAGCCTGAGGAGCCCACCCTTTTGCTGTACCTACCATATCGTATTGGTAAGCCTTACTCTATTACGGGGTATCTTTTAATGGGCCCTTACACTGTCCGGAAACCCTCCTTTGCCCCTTCCTCAACAAATCTTTTCCAAAAAATTATTTTGCAATTTTGCTCTGATTGTTATCTCAGATCCCTCTTGTTCTTTCAGATCCAGTGTGTTGAGCTGGTCTCAACTAACTTTCTCTATTGCAGTCTATTTACCTGGATGCCCCATGTCAAGGTATATTGTATATATGTTTATACACAAATCTCTTGGGCTAATTTGTGTCACCATACTCATACATTTAAACTGCACGTGAACTTGGGTGAGTCTTTCTCAGTTTTTTGTCTATTCTTGTTTCATTTTCTGGTGCACGCTCTTCCCATTCATTTTTTGACATCTTAATATGACTATAAAAAGAAAAAATTCTCTCCTCATTTCGCTGCTAACATATTATCCCCCTATCTTAAATTCGTCACTCATGTTAAACCTGTATCCTGCTGACTTATGTAAACTTAAATCGCTGTGTATGATATTTATTGTCTTACATCACTCCCTTATTCCCTCAAGTGCTTCTTTCCTTGTGTCCCACATTTGACCTGGTCGCCCTGATGAAGTTGTGACCCACATTGGGTTAGACACCGAAACGCGCGTTGGCGCTGGAGAACTTAATGCCTCAATATATTTCTACCTTCCACTACCAAGAGGACGCACGATAGTTTACTGTTAATGTCGATTCTTTGTATAGGACCCTGAATTGCGTTGGATCTTTGACCACGTTTTTTATGATGAATTGTTCTTGAGTGGTTAGAGTGTTTGAGTATGTGTGCATTTGTGGATGTGAGTTTGGTCTGAGTGTATGAATGTGGGACCCTCTTTATATGTTCTGTGTACACTAATGAAATTATGTTATTGTTTGCAAACACTGACAAAATATTGTAAATACTAATAATAAAAAATATTTTTTTTTTTCCTAAAACGATTTTTTCTACTCTTTTGGGGGAATTTGTTTTGTTAGCCTAGCGATGTTCTAATATACTAGTGACCTCACGAGCACCCAGATATCATCTTTAGACAGGTTGGGTTCTTTTTGACTGTTATTGGCACACCTAATAAAGTGCCAGTGTTTTTCAATATTAACCTCATCTCTTCGTGTTTCGTGTTATACGTTGTTATGAACCTTTGTATATTTTCCCTGTTTGTATATTTTCTTCTTCGCAGCTTTTTTTGATGGCTCAAATAACAATTTCTCTCTACTTAACATCCTTGCTTTTTTAGAGGCACTTTCCAGGATCTTAATAGGATAACCTCTCTGTAAGAACCAACTCTTCATTTCTTGTTCCACGATTTTATAATCTTCCATTGTACTACATGTTCTTCTAGCCCTGTAGAATTCTCCCAACGGGATACTCCTAATAAGGGGTGTAGGGTGTGAACTAGCCGCATGGAGTATCGTATTACCAGCGGTCGGTTTTCAGAAGACCGTGGTGTCTAACTTGTCTCCCCTCACCATCACCCTTACATCTAGGAAGTCTATGATACTTTTACTGTAGTGCCCCACAAAGTTCAGATTCAACATGTTCTTGTTTAAATCATTGATGAAACAAACCACTTCCGTTTCCGTGCCCTGCCTCAGCACGAAAACGTCATCAATAAACCTCTCCACACTAAGACATTTTCTGTCCACTGTTCCAATTCCGGTCCTCTGAGCACCTGCTCCTCCTACCAGCCAAGATGTAAATTTGTGTAACTGGGGGTGAAGCAGGTGCCCATTGCCGTCCCTTGTTCCTGTTGGAACAGTTCATTACCAAACATGAAAATGTTCCTGGTAAGGCACCTCTCCATCATTTCTAAAACCATAGCATTATGTGCTGCGAACCTCATTGGTTTTGTTTTTAAAAAATGTTGTGTAGCCCTTAGGCCATCTGTGTGCCGTATACTAGTATATAGGGTTGAGATGTCTAAAGTAACCAATACCATATTGTCCTCCCATTTCACATCATAGATATGTTTGAGAAAATCTTCAGAGTCTCTTATGTAAGAAGGGAGTGTTTTAACAATAGGATTGAGAAAGAAATCAATATATTTTGAGGCATTCTCAAAAATGCTGTTACAGGATGAAATTATTGGTCTTCCCGGTGGGTTAAAAATGTCTTTTTGGACCTTTGGTATCATATAGAATACTGGAGTTACTGGATTGTCCTGTTTAATAAATGTATACTCGTCCCAACTTAATAGATTTTGTTCTTTCCATTCTATAAGTCTCTCAGAAAAAAGATCAATCACTTTTTCATAATCTGTTGATGAAATTCTTTTATAGCATTCTGTATTGTTGAGTTGTTTCAAAGCTTCCTTCTTGTAGAGGTCCCTCCCCCAAAGAACTACATTTCCCCCTTTGTCCGAGGGTTTCACTAGAATTCCTTGTTCTTTCTTAATTTTTCCCAGGACTTTATGGATTCGTGTTTCTCTGGGGTCCATTTGTCTTTTTTGATCCCCCATACTTTTGTATAATCTCTGCATGTCCCTTATTACATTCTCAGAGAATATGTCAAGATTATCTCTCGCCATTTGCGGTATAAATTTCGATCTTGGATGAAAGGGTGTGCGATCTCCATTACTCAGTGTCAGTGATGTTACTTCGCTTGTTAGTTCCACTCTTCCAGCTTCCTCATTAGGTTGGCTCTCGTTTTCATCATCATTCACTAGAGACCACATGTCCTCTAAAATAGGAATGTCCGACACAGTTAAATTATTATACTCATCAGGAATGGTGGTGGTCAGATCTGGTGTTTGAGGAGGTTCAAGGGAATTCTTTGTTTTGTGCAATTTCATCAACTTAAGTTTGCAAACTAATTCATAAAAGTCCATCCTACTATTAGCATAGTTGAAATCATTCTTGCGACAGTAGGACAGTCCTAATTCAAGTACTTGTTTGTCCTCGTTTGTGAGTTCGATGCAGCTTAAGTTGATAATTGTGTTTCCGTGAACTACTTCTTCCCCTTCTGTTTCACATTGGAATGCAGTGATCTCTCTGTTGTTCCTCCTTGTGCTCCTCCGATATCCCTGTCCTCCTCGTCTCTGTTTCCTCTTCCTCTTCCTCTTGGTCTTCCCCGACCCCTCGTTATCTGATGGTCTGATCTCTGATCCATTTGTAAAAAATGGAGTTCGTCTGTGACTGTGAGTTTAGTACCCACTGCTCCTCTTCTTGTGGTGTCTTCTTGTTCAACTTCAGAACCAGTGTCTGAACTTATTTCACTCTGTGAAGTTTCCTGGCTTGTGATCTTACTGGTCCGAACTTTTTGCCTTCGTACTGTATCAAACCGCTTAGCGAACGTATATATCCGTCCATTTTCGTAGTCCAAGCGGTCTCTTAAAAATGTTGTTGCCTTCCTATCTTTAATTCGTTTTCATATTTATCCAATCTACTTTTCAAATTATGTTTAAATTTGTTAATTCTCACTTGGTCTCCTTCTTTTGCCAAAATATTGTTCAGTTCCTTCATTTTCTTCATGATTTCATCCCTTTCCAGCTCTGCATATTTTATAAGTATTTTTATCATATTTGTGGAACTTTCTGCACTGTTAATCTGCCCACTCACTCAAAAGGCCTGGGTTGGGGTTTTCATAAGTGGGTGTGATCATGATTCTTAGTCCTCGTGGGACTCTGCCCACTTGTATATATTGTTTGAGGGAGGCAACCTCCCACCAGCGTGAAATCTCTCTTTTCTTTAACTTTTCAAAATCCTGCAGTTTTCTGCTTAATTCGTTGCTGTTCCCTGGGACTCTTTCCCCTGTCATTTCATTTAGGGTTGTTGATGTAGCAGTTTCAATAAAGAGCTTATCGGCTTCCTGCTGCCGTACCGCACATTCATCATCACTCATAGTGTTACAATGTTCGGTAAACCGCCTCTGTCTACAAATGACTCTCTCTCCCTCCTAAAGTCACGGAGAGCGTGTCACTTTCAGCCCAGCTCCCGCCTCACTTCCACTTGCCCGTCTTACCAGAGTATTCGATCGTTCCGTCGCTGACCGGGATCCTCCGATTCCAGTCCCGGGAATTCTCTATCTCTCTGTGTTGCTTTGTGGGCCGTGTCTCTACAGCTTGGCGGGGGGGGAAAGCCTGCCTTTGAGCGTTTCCTTTGATCTTGGCAGTCCCTGGCATGCTTCCCAAGCGCCAGTGGTGCTGGCAATGAGACGTCCGCCACGTCTCTTCGTATTCAATTACAAATTCCTCTGTTCCAAGGAATAAACCGGCACTCCAGAGGTTAGTTTTCACTCGAAACCTTTATTGTTTTAGTACATATATATACACACCACTCTTCCATTGTAGATGATAAATGGAACGGCACTCCTCATAGCTTTTTAGCGGTTGAACACAAGTGTCTTGACTACTCAGAAGAACCCTACAGTAACTTTTTGAATTAGAAATAACACTGAAACTCACCAGTTATATTTATCCCTAGTAACTATAACTCGTGCCCTAAGGTAGCTATTGCTCGCACCCTCGCTACATGTTCTATAACATCATTGCTAACCAGTGGCGGCTGCCTTGGAACGGGGGTGGATTAAAAAAATAAAATAAACTTACTTTATCTGCCGCTCCGCCCCACGCCTCTCTCGCCGCCTCAAACCTCTACTCTGTCTGCTGTGTTGGAAGCACTGGAAGCACCCAGGCTTCTGGACTCTCCCAGCCAATCACCACGCTGCAGGAACAGCATCATGATTGTTCTGAGTATCCTGTTTGGATGCTCAGGCAGTGCCTGGGGAGGCTGAGCATGTACTCCATGGGGCTGTGTAACAGCCCAAAGGAGAACATGCCAAGTGTGCATGACGGTTTGGCCCTAGAGGGCCGGCCAAAGCGTCATGTGCACTTAGAGGAGTACAAACCACTCCTCCCGCGCTCTGGTGTCACAGATCCCAGCCCCGGCCCGACTCTCGCATAGAAAAATAAAATGCTAATAAGGTCCTGTTATTATCATTCTATTTTTTTTTTTTTTGCACCGCTGAAATAGCAGTGGGGTGACGCTCCTCCGCCTCAGCAGAGGAGCCGCCACTGTTGATAACATCACTGCAACATTTGAAATAACATCATTGATGAGAAGACTGTGTGATAGTTATAGTTACCTTTAGGCATGAGTTATAGTTACTAACTATATCGTCACATTGTTTTTTTCAGTGGCTAACTTTTGCCCTAGAAAGTAAATCCAAAATAAATATTTTTCACAGGTCTGTGTTAGTTTTCTGACGCAAACACAGAGCAAAATGTTCTCATATCTGCTCCTAAGAACGCAATGGCCATTTCGCCTAAAAGGAGTGCATCACTACAGGGACATTTGCAGGGAAATGATCCTAATCGTTTTTTATAAACCGAGCCTTTTTTTATTTGATAGCAGTAAAAAAAACAATTAGATATAAAACTCTAGACTCTTCACTGGGTAGATGTGACAGGCGAGATAGGGCTCTATTTATGCGGTAGATGAGGAATCACGGATCGTGCTCATATATAAAGCATCCATGAACTCTTTAACGGAGCGGCTTCTTGCAGGCAGCTGATTTATTTGCAAAACTCAGAATCCGATGCTGCTATTCAGAATGACAGCGCGATGCATCACGAAATAACGAAAACACGGTAATGTGTAGCAGAGGCGATCGTGTGAATGCGGAAAGCCTCCTTTACGGATAATGTCCGCCGCTCCTGTTTTTTTTATGTGGATATTGAGTCGTCAAACTATGCATGTTCAGCAATATGATAAATGGCGGAAAACAGCACCGTGTGCGCAAAACTGCATCTGCAGTAGTTTGTCTGCATTTTAATAGCAATGATTTCTGGTTTTCTTTTGTAGACGTTTTTTGTTTACATTTAAAATGTACCCACATCATCTACGATGCCGGTACTCCCAATGATGCAGGCATATCTTGCTTTATTATTTGAGTATTACATCTGAACATGGGGTGGCTTTTCTGACGTCAGCCGGTTGTTAAATTCAGATATTTCTAGTTCTGATCGTCTCATGTTCAATGAAAATCTTCAGATTGTTTTTCCAATTTCAGCTTTGCATGACTTTAAACGTGTACTTGGTCAAGGGGTTTGGACCCACAGAGCATGTCATAAGAGACATTTTACTCTCCAGAACAATTTTCAGTAGATTGCAGTTGTGTCATTGCATCTTTCTTGAGCTCAGCTAGGTATTTCGTAAATCGTACTTCTGATTAACTGCTGAGGTCTGGAACTGATCCCGAGTGGAGAAATAGCATCAATTTCAAGCGAAATCTGTCAACCACTGCAGTGGTTACTAGTGCCCCCACTGTTCCCCAGCAGCACAAAATATCAAAGTGAAGAGAAGGTAGTGATGATAAGGCTTTTCAAAAAGTGGTTTTAGCCAGTGTTAGAAATGGGGTTTCTGGTTGGCAGTGGTTTGCACACTGCCCAAGCAGGGACCCTCACTCTAGTCAGTGTAAGTAAGTTACACCCTCAGAATAACCCGTGCTTACCGCCTTGGCAGCTTGGCAAGAATAGTCAGGCTTATCCTGAGAGGAAATGTGTAAAGTATTTGTACACACACACAGTAACATCATGAAAACACCACAAAAGTATTCCACACCAGTAAAAAAAAAAGCCAATATTTATCTGAGCAAAACAAGACCAAAGCAACGAACAACCAACATACACAACTCAAATTATGAATCCTCAAAGATTAAATGCAGTTATAAAGGTTAGAAACACAATAGCTCCAACTGGGCCATAGCGACGTGCTTGATGGAGTCGAATCTCAATGTTCAGGGACGACTATGATGGAGCGCGGGCTGGATACGGAGTCGTACAGACCCTGGTTACAGTACCTTGGAAACGATGACAAAACAAAGATGTTGCGGGGCACCGGGGAGGTGAGGTGTCACCGGGGTTGGTGCAGCATCGGTTCCTTTCTGTCAGTGCAGGTCATTGGCAGGTCGGTGCTCGGGACATTGCAAGGCACAGGGGAGGTGATGCAGCGTTGGCAGCAAGGCATTGGTTATGCTGGCAGAGCGGGGTTAATGAAGTGTTGAGAGTCAAGCCATGCAGCGTCGATTTCGCAGTGTCGGTGTCACACCACAGGGCCACCAGGACGGCAGCAGAGTCGGGCGCTACAGACTTCAATAACACAGTACTCGGGACTCCCTCTGTGGAGTGTCTTTGGCGATGCTGCAGCTGCGTCAGGCCTGTGTTGTAAGTCGTGGTCGTTGCGTTGAGCGGGTAGAAAGACTCTGGTGCAGGCAGCGGTGCAGTGTCGTAGAAAGGTGCTGGTTCCGAAGTCGCACTCAAGTCGATGGGCTTGACCACAGCAAACTCACTTCCAAGGGCACAGAACTGGAATTGGCACCATTTGCAGAGTAGGGTTCTCAGCAGAAAAGCCCAGATGCTGCAGGTGAAGACTTTGATGGCCCTGGGACTCCCAACAGGAAGATCAACTCAAGCCCTTGGTAAAAAGTTTAAAACAGGATGTAGAAAGCAAAGGTCATTTCTTTCACTCCCAGGACAGAAGCAGCAGCCAAAGGCCAGCACAGCAAACAGCAAAGTGGCAGTCCCTCCTGATAGCAACACAGATCTTCTTCCTGGCAAAATGCCCTCAATCCAGACGTGTTCCGAGTATATGGTGTCAGAGGTCCAGTACTTATACCCATTTCAGCCTTTGAAGTGGGCAAACTTAAAATAAAGGTCTTTGTAGTGCACAGGACCTTGCCTTCTCTGGCCCTGGCTCCAGACACACTACAGGGGGGTAGAGACAACTTTGTGAGGGGATAGGCACAGCCATACTCAGGTGCAAGTGTCAACCCCTCCCACCACTCTAGCTCAGGAAGACCCATCAGGCTGATGATGAGCCATCAGGATATGAAGGGCACATCTCAGATCCTTTTGTGTGTGACTGTCTAGAATGAATTCACAAAGCCCAACTGTCATCTAAATCAGATGTGTACTCTAGGGACAGGCAGAGGCACAGAGTGGTTAAGCAAGTAAATATCAACTTTCTAAAAATGGTATTTTCAGACCTGCAATTTAAAAACTATGGGGCATATTCTCAAGGACTTATCGCCGAGTTAATGGCACTTTATCGCAGCCAAAGTGGCGATAAATTCATCGCACCATTCACAAGCTGGTGTTAACAGCCCATAAGACCAGTTTACCCGCGATAGCATCCGCAAAAAACATCGCCACAGATGACCCCGGCAGCTATCACTAATGAGATGCAGCGTAGGCATTCCTGTGCAAAAAGCCGCGACAACACCACTCCTCAACATTCTCAACGGCCAGCCAGATCCGCGATAAAATCACAAAACATGTGATAAGGCGCGTTAGCAGCAGGAAATTAACGCCTGCTCTGACCTGGTGTAAAGTCGGACCACAGACTGCACCACAAAATGGAGCCCAGCCCACAGCCACACCTGAAGAACAACAGATGCCATGGAGCCACTGAACATGCGGGCCGGACACCCAAGAGGGCCCCAACACCCACCATCCCCCCCAAGACCACCCCCACCCCCCCCGGAACCCACCTCCCCCCCCAGACCAACACTGAGGCAGCGCAGACAAAGACAGTGACCCTCCGAAAATGCACCAACCTCACAGACCCAACACCAGAGAATGTCATTGCCCACTATATGCCCAAAGGGACAACCCTCCTCCGCATCCTGGCCACCATTGCCCATAGGCTGACGTTACCAACACAGCGGACAACCAACATCCCACCGCAGACAAAGCTGCTGGCCGTGCTGCACGTGTTGGCCTCTGGTACCCTCCAACCAACATCCGCCTGAGACGGAGGAGTCACACAGCCAGGCCAATCCAAGTTCCCCACAACAGTCATGGATGACACCATCAGCTTGGTACCCCACTATCTATACTTCACACACACTGCGCAGGAACAGCCAGAGACCAAGCAAGGCGTGTACGCCACAGCTGGCTTCCCGCACGTGTCAGGGGGGAATTGACTCCACACATGTCCTACTAGTGGCCCCTGGCGACACTGCACACAATAAGCGCAACAGAAAGCGCACGTATCCCACCAATGTGCAGGCAATAGTGGACGACCGTGGAAACCCCGCCAATGCCGCCGCCAACCACCCAGGCTGTGTGCATGATACCTGCACCTCCCGACAGTCCACCATCAACCTGCGCCACCAGGATGGCACCCACGGAAATGCACTGCTCGTTGGCCAATACCAAATGCACACACCACACACCTCAACTCCACAATCATGCAACACACAACACAGGAAATGCACACGTCACAAGCTCACATACAACATGCACACCCACCAGACACGACAGCACAACTCACTGTGGGAACCTGGGCCAGCCATGTACATGAGCCATCAATGGCATGGCACCTCGGACACACAATAGCAGAATGTCGGAAGAGGTGGGGACCAGGCATGTGCGAAGGAGGCAAGGGACCGATGAATGAGAATGTACACAATGCCAATTGTGGCGTGGATGTGCTGGCCAGACTGCAGTATGCAGACCACACACATATCCATGTCGACACACACCGCTGGTGTTTGGAGTGTAGTGGACAGTGGACGCAACCATGTCAACCCAGCCAGTGGGGAAGATCGCGGAAATGTAGCTTGTGACGCCCCCCCCATAAGCGTGAGCGGAGTGGGCTGGCCCGTCGTACGCCAGACCAGCGTAGGGGTGTGAATAAAAGGCATGTAACTTTGGGCGTGGTCCTCTTTCCAAATGCCCAACCTCTCTGCCAGGGCGGCGCCTCTCACCCTGCCACGAGGCCGACGCCATGAGCGGTGTTGCCAGCGATCCTGTGCGCCTGCTGCACCTCGGGATGCTGGTCCCCAAACCAGTCCTGCCTGCCCCTGCGCACCCAGGCCACAATGCCCACCTCCCGACACCGGCGTGTGTCGAAGAGGGCCCACCACGTGCCGGTGCAATCTCCAAATCCGAGGCCTGCGACCTTGGCAGCCTCCTCAGACCATCACAGCCTCCACAACACAGGCCTGCAGTACTCCATTCACGTTGACGTACTCCACCAGCATGCACAGGGGACAAGTAGGTCACACATTTGGAACTGAGTCTTGATTACACCATGGCAGAGCACATAAATCATGGCTTAGTGTATGTCACTATACACCCTTCGATGTGGTGCCAACAGGTCTTAGTGTTACATCACAGCCGCAAGATTCTGTGGGCCCACGCGGACTACTGCTCTCGGCCTACGCTGCGCTCGAGTACGTCACAGTATAGGAACTGAACATCGTGTGTGCTGCAGTGTGCCACGGGGATGGGGACATGACCCTGGGTAATTGTGGGTGTGCAGTGTGCTACACATCATTGTGCATGTGTGCTATTGTGCCCATCTCCCCCCGTCCCCCCAGTCCCTGTTGGTTACTCACCCTTTTGTTGTTGTGTCAGGTCCTCTCGAGCTGTGTCCGTTCTCCTGCTTCCTTGCACCGTCTCCACACTGATGACTGGCCTCCATTTCCTCCGGATCCTCCTGTGGCGCAGGACTCCCACCTCCTGTCGCCGTTGCTGCATTCCTGTTGGCAGCGGCTTGGGGCCTGGTTTAGGTTTTCACATCATGCCAGCGCCTCTTGGCCTCCTCCATTGGCCTCCTCGACACTCCGGCTGCATTCAAGGTAGTCTGATTGTGGGTCAGTTGCTGGTAGTGTTCTGTCACATCCGTGATGCTGGTCTTGTTTTCCTATGGACTGCACCCCGTCTTCCTCTCCCTCTTCTCCTTGGCCTTCCCCGACCCGGTTGGTCCTTGCTGGTGGTCTGTGGGGCTTGTGGGGTTCGCGTTGGCCTCTGCGTCGGTCAGGGTGCATCCATGTTGCTACGCACTTTGGATTGTTTCTGGTGTGTTGTTTTTGTTGCTTTCATAGTGCATTTTCCCGCCAGACGCGTGGGATTTGCAGGCCTGCCGCTGGTTTTCACTGCTTTTTGTATTGCGATTGGCCTAATCGCAGCTTATTTTGCGTTCGTGTTTTGCATTTCTGCGGCGTGGCATTGATTTTTACGCGGCCATTTGACGCGTTATCTGGAGACTATCGCATGGTACCGCCTTGTTGTAAATACTTGGTTAACAAGGCGTAAATTTCCCGCGATAGACTGCGATGTTGGAGGTTGCGTTAAGTAACTTTTGCAATGGTTATCACACGTTCTGGAGAATATGCCCCTATGTGTTTTTAAATTGTGAGTCCATAGACACCAAACTCCAAATTTCTATGAGATCGCAATCGGATGATACATTTGTAAATTGTTACAAGGCAGCTCCAGTGTTAACCTATGGGAGAGATAGGCCTTGCTGTAGTGAAAATCAAATGTAGCAGTTTTTCACTACCAGTGCATGTAAAACTTAAAATCACATGTCCTATTTAAATGTACTGCACCCTGCCCAGGGGCTACCTAGGGCATACCTTGGGGGTGCCTTACATGTAATAAAATGGAAGGTTTGGGCCTGGCAAGGAGGGGTATTTGCCAGGTTGACATGGCAGTTAAAAACTGCGCACACAAACACTGATGTGGCAGGCCTGAGACATGTTTGCAGGGCTACTCAGGTGGGTGGTACAATCAGTGCTTCAGGCCCACTAGTAGCATTTGACTTACAGACCCTGGGCACACCTGGTGCCCTGTACTAGGAACTCATTAGTAAATTAAATAGGCCAATCATGGAGAAACCAAATTCCATTATATTTTAGAGAGGGAGCGCTTGCACTTTAGCACTGGTCAGCAGTGTTAAAATGCCCATAGTCCTACAGCCAGCAAAAACGAAATCCAGCACACAGTGAAAAACAGGAGGTCAGAGGTAAAAATACAGAGGAAACCACGCCAAAAGATGCCAGGTCTAACGGCCAGACTTCCCATGGGTTCAATACTTGCTACAGTCACAAGAAAAAGCAAAGGCTTAATAGGCCCCTAGCATGTATGCATGCCTGGGCTGTATCCCCTTAGTCAGTGCCACCCTGTTGTATTATGTTATGGTATCTGGATTTGTAAAACATGACTTATTATCACTCTAAAGGGTATCTAGTGTGTAGATGGGTCAGTGTGGGGAAAGGGGTGACAGAGTTGACAGGGGTATTTAGTTGAAGAGCCAGGTCTTCAGCTTCTTGCAAAATTCAAGAAGCAAGGAGGAGGCCCTAATGTGTAAAGGGAGGGCATTCCATGTTTTGCATAAGATGTGGGGGAAGGCAAGGCCTCCTGTTCTGCTTTTTCAAATGCAAGGCATGAGTGTGAGGGAGAGTGAAGCAGAGTGTAGGTGTCTGTTGGGTTGGTGGTAGTGCAGGTAGCTGTTGAGGTATGCAGGTGCAATGATGTGCAGAGCCTTGTATGTGTGTGTGAGGAGTTTGAACTGGCAGCATGTGTGTATTGGTACCCTGTGAAGCTGTCTTAGGTATGTGGTGATGTGGGTGCAAAGAGGGAGGCCTAGGATGAGTCTGGCTGTGGCATTCTGGATGGTCTGAAGTCGGTGGAGGATGTGTTTGGAGATTCCAGTATAGAGTGTATTGTCATAGTCTAGTCTGCTTGGGATGAGGGCTTAAGTGACTGTGCATCTGGTGTTCCTGGGAATCTATTTGACGATTCTTCTGAGCAGGTGGAGTATGTGTGGAAGCAAGAGGATCTGACTGTGTTTACCTAGGCTGCAATGAATAGGGTTGTCGTACAAAATGATTCTCAGGTTGTTTACGTGGTTGGTAGGAGTTGATGTGGGGCCAAGCTCTGACGGCCACCTGGTGGAGCCTCTGGGGGAGTTTCTGTTGTCGAAGATTAGCACTGCCGCCTTGTTGGAGTTTAGTTTTAGGCAGTTGGTTTTGATCTACTCTGCTACTCTGATCATGCATTTGTTGAAGTTGGTTCTGTTGGTGTTGGATTTGTCGGACATTGATAAGATGAACTGGGTGTCATCGGCGTAGTAGATGATGGAGATGCTCTGTGCTCTGATGATAAATGTTGAACAGGGTTGGGCTGAGAGATGAGCTCTGTGGAACTCCGCAAATCAGGTTTGGATTGAGTGTTACATTGCTGTGTGATATTGTATTCTGGTGGGTCGGCCATTGCGATGTTGGGAGATGACAAAGGGTTTAGCCATGTTTCCGTCAGGAAGAGGAGGTCTGGTGTGTTGTCATTTAGGAGGTCCCAGATTTCGATGGAGTGTTTTCTGAGAGAGCGCTTTTTGAGGAGCATGTGTGCGTGTGTTTGCTGCAAGATCTGCGTGGCATGGTGTGGGGTGTTGGCCTGTCTTGCTGGTGTGGGAGGATGACTGCAGGGGGGGTGGGTAAGCAGGATGCTGCAGGCCAAACAGCAGAAAGGGCAGGAAAATGGTCCTACAGTGCTGTGTGGAGCAGATTGAAAAGTTTGAAAAGATTGAAAAATGAAAGATTGAAAAAGAGCATAAGAGTGGAAAAATGCAAAAGAGTTCAGAGGGCAAGAGTGGAAACATGCAGAAAAAAGCACAAGAGTAGAAAGTACAGAAATAGGAACAAGAGTGGAAAGTGCCATAAAAGGCATGAGAATCAAGAAGTGCAGAAAAAGGCACAAGAGTGGAAAAGGATAGAGAAGGAAAAGGCAGAACTGATACACAAGAGAGAAGTAAAGTGAGAGGGAGAGAGAGTGGTGAGAAGAGGCTGAAGGAGGAGTGAAGCAGGAACTCAAGGTGCAAGGCCGGGTCCAAGAGGTCCTAAACTAGTCAGAATGCCAGACCTAGGTAAGTGGAGGGGAAGCTGGGCCTAGGCACCTACTCAATGGGGTTGTGCAGCAACCACCATCATTAAGTAGATCCTGGGACGGAGGAGGAGCACAGGAGGCAGTAGGTGGGGCTAGGAAGGGCGAGAAAAAGATGCAGGAAGAATCAAGAAGATGTGGGAAAGCAGATAAGGAGTGGGGGAGGTAGAAAAAGCACTGGAGGCATGTGGGGGGAGGTCTGTGATGGCCTGAAGAGGCAAATGGGAAGGAGCAAAGATTAAAAAGGTTGAAAAGATTGAAAGGTTGAAAAATTTAAAAAGCGCACAAGAGAGGAAAAATGCAAAAAAGAGTTCAGAGGGCACAGAGTGGAAAAGTACAGAAGAAGGCACAAGAGTGGAAAAGTGCAAAAAAGGCACAAGAGTGGGAGTGTAGCTGCCATAACTTCAAGAACAGCTATACTACTCTTGATGCCTGATCAACCCTGGCATAAGTACATGGGACTGTGCTCATCCTAGATTGGGAGTTCTATGTTGACGGCCATATTGTGGAACATTAGACTGACTTGTGGGTGTCCTCTGCCTTCAGTGGGTGTGCTTGATTGTTACAGTTTTTCATTATAAGAGGCTCAGGTAGCATTGCTTACTACTAGATCTTTGGTATTTTGTATTTCCTCTCTTCCCCCATAACCTGTTGGAGTAAGAGCAGCATTGTGAGTGCCTTCAGATCGAGGGTTACATGGTGCCATATGTGTGTGCAAACATGCATTTGTATAACTCATCCAGTAGGGCGTGCCTCCTGTGTTTGTGCTTTTCCATAATGCCGACAATCAACTAAGTTCCATAATAGCAGCATCATGGAATGAATGATCAAGGAGGAATTCTGATTCTGTTAAGTGCAGGTGTACATCACATCCCAATTTTGCATTTGGGTGTGTATATTCCTTGCATTTCTAGTACGCAAATGAACTGGTTACAGGGTTCTTGATGCATAGATGTGGTCGTTTGATGCTGAGGAGGAAACTAATATTGTTAATAAAGTTTCTCTTTTTTGTCTGATGTACTTTGGTGCATGTGAAATTTGACAATGTGTGCCACATTGAGTGTGAGTCTTATTGGCCCAATTGCCCTGAATTGTCCAATTGCCCAGAAATCCATGGACTTGAGGTAACATTTGGCACTCCAGGGCATTAAGTGGGGTGGATCCTGACAGGTCTGGGCCCCATCAGTAATCAAAAAGGTTGACTGAAAAGAGTCCCTTTCAGGCTCTGTATTTAGCCCTTTTTCATTTTCCCAGCAGAAAGACAGAACTGTTTGTCAGTTCAGCAATGGTCGGATAGGAAGATGAATAATGGAAATCGATGCAATTTTTGTATTGTATGGATTCTCCTCCCACTCTCTGAAGCCGGACTATGGCTTAATCTCAAAAGAAAAGAGCGAAATGTGAACCTGAATTATTTCTCCCATTTGAGAGGCATGCGATTCTACTCTCACTTGATTCAGGCCATGGCTCCAATTACATAGGCAGCCCCACGTGAAAAGGACTCCTGGTCGCACCTTTTTGGCCACGTGCCTTTAACAGACACCCACCCCAATTATTTTAATCCCACTTAAAGCCCTGTGGCACTATATGTGAGATCACATATTTATTTTCTCTCAGCAAACTTGGCCTCACGTGCATACCTTTTTGGGACTAATATTACGTTTATTACATCTGTTATTCAGCGCACAGATAGCCTTGGGTGAACGTGCGCTTTACAAATACACATGTTGTGTTATGTTATTCTTGTGTACCACGTTCTTGACGAGATCTTTTGTTGTAACATTACTGAAGATGCATACTTGGTCAGTGAAATCATGTTTGGATTTCCTATTCTTGTGTCTTCCTCCTTCTTGTAGCCTCGGTTATGATGAACTCTGCCATGTGTAGTGCATTTCGTGGTGATGATACCCGCTACTCCTCTTGGAAGAACTTCTGACAGGGACAATTCGTGCCACTATCTGTCTTTTGTTGTGTAGTATGTGTGTGTGGCATGGGGGCATGTGCACCTGCGCATACTTGTAGTTCCTACTCGGTTAGTTTAGATTATTATATCACTGCCACATTTGCCTTTAAAAACGGATCTGATATTCAAGGTAATATGCTTTATTTTTTAAGACACATTTTTCAGATCGAATTTTTTTTTCAGGATTGTTGGTTTACTTTGTTGTTTCTCCCTATTCTCTTGCTTTGGTCGGGTCTTTTTGGTAACTTCTGTGTGCGTCTGAAACAGTGGCCTTGTGAATCAGCTTTTGGTGTGATTGAGATGTAATTCTTTTCTCCTAAGTGTCTGAATGTTATACAGGTGTTTGTATACGTTGGTCTAGGTTATCACTTGCTCATGTAGTGTAGTTGCCTAGAGCTGTAGGTGGTCTCAGTCTCTAGACTCAAACTCATGCTTTTGAGCAGTGAATGTATATTTGTCTTTTTTTCCATATTTCTCAATATATTCTTTCCGCGATGCAGTCTTGCCAACCAATGACAATTAAACAAATGTGTGACTCTGAGTGCCATTTGTAGACTTTGTAGACTCTTTTTTCATGACAATACCTCTATTCAAAAAGACCCCATGGAATCGATTCACAAAGGCATGCACGAGTACACAAAAGAGTACTCCTGTAATAATTTTTAACATACTTTCACATGCCTTTGTGAATTGGCCCAAAACATCTAGAATTTGAGTAAAATCTAAATATTCAGGAAATGTTCATATGGAGTTTTTTTCAAATAGAAATGGCTGTGCCATCTTTGCACCTTTATTACTACGTAGTTGGAAGGTTGTTGGCCTATTGACAAAGACATGCAAGAGTTTATAGAAATAATCCTGTAGTTCTACTCATGAAGGAATTTATGAATCAGTCCCTGAATTGTACCAGTACGTGAGGGTGAGACAAAGGCATTCTGTACTATTTTCACTCATCACAAAAATGAAGGCATTTGAATATTTAAAACATCTTTCTATTTTCCTGTGCCAGTTAAATAACAAATGAAATATGGCATCATTTGAAGAACAGCACTTGAATATATTGTATTCCTCAATACAGCTTACATTGCAGAAATCCTGTACTGCATTACATTTTTTGCATGCTAAATAGTGGGCTTATTTTACTCAATGCACTCATTGATATTATGACATTTGATCGTTGCTCATGAGAAATGAGTATGAAAATGGATTCATAAGGACACATTTATACAATTGCAGGCCCTCACTCAGTGAGATAAGGTCTGCCACAACATGACCATTGCTGCTTACTGTAGAGAGTCAGCTGGGGACTGAGCTCTTTAGACAGAGAGCTCAGTTTGTAGACATACTGAGGTATATCCTAATATCCCTGCCCTCTAGAAGAAGGGGGATTTTTTGAGTGACAGGAATGTCCCACAGACCTTCAGGAGCCCTATGTTACATGAGACCATTAGAAACAGCACCCCAGCCAAAGGCAGCGTGTATTCGTCCCACCACTCAAAAACAAAGCAGTGCTCATTTTTCTGTTAATCCTCAGGCTAGCTTAGTTTACCTGGAACTGCTTTGTCACCCTTCTGATGCACATACCAAATAGGGGGACTCTAAGATTATGTGTGCCTACCAGGGGTCGTATTACATAAAGTGCCCCGGGGGCCCAACAGGAGTTGGCGTCTGCTTTGCGCACCCCCGGGGCACTTTGGTATTACAGAAGAGGCCGCAGACGGTTGTGTGACCCCTTCTTTAATATCAATAGCACTGGGGCACATAAAATGCCAGCGCTATCTTCAAGGGGGCATTCTCTCATTTGCAATGGGGCGTGCCCCATGCAAATGAGAGAATCTCTTTGCCTCTGCACCCACGCCATATTACCGACGTTGGCGCAGAGGCAAGGAAGCCCTCAGGAGGTGCACTGACAGTGCGCCACCTAAAAGGTGGAACGCTGTCAGTGAGCCCCCTGATAGCAGCCCTCTGGTGATGTAAAGGGGGCCCCATGGTCCCCCCAGACATCCGCTTGCAAGCGGGTGCAATCACTGACTTCACCCGCGTGCAAGGGGATCTCTAATCCCCTTCAAAAGTGCAGGCGGGTGCTGCCTGCACTGTGAAAACACGAAGCGGCTGCAAAGCAGCTGCTCCGTTTTTCACCTGGATGCGCAGCCCCCAGGGCAGTGCGAGTTCGCGGCTGCCCTGGGGGCAGCGCATTCATCGTAATAGGGCGCATTTTCATTGTTTACGCCGGGTGCACCTTTTTAAAGGTGTGCCCGGTGCAAACAATGAAAATGCTCTTTATGTGTAATGTGGCCCCTGCTTGGTTCTATTGGCAGGTGTATAACGGAGCAGTGCAGCAGACTAACGCATCACATGCAAAATGTATGATTTGAGCAAGAAGAGTTCATCATCATTTTCATGGCAAACTCTATCATATAAGAAAGGGTCATCATTGTCTCACATATTACATATTAATAGGTAGGAAATCAAATAGTCAAGGAACTAACTTGAAATAGTAATTAAACAGGTCAGGTATCAGCCAGTATAGATAGTACTTCGTATTTTGGTTGCACAATTGCTGTCAGACCTTCCTTGTGATGTGGTGAGTCCTCTTGTCATCTTTGTATGTTTGCTACCACATTATACACAAAATTGGGAAATATCCTGTCTCGGATGAACATCCTAACATATCCTCTAATAGAGACGAGAGATTTGACTTAAGCGAGAGACACTTCAAGAAATGGATACTTGAATTCACATTCTCCTCTGCTGCTCCCCTATGCCCTAGAAAAAGGATAAAGGGCTTGTTGTATAAAAAGGCAGGCTGCAAATACTGACGTGCCTTTTGTTTTGTGACGTATGTAATAAAAGGCTGTGCCATAAATATCCATTTGCAGGTCATAGAATGACATCCTAATCAATAATAATTCGGCAGGTAGCAATTTGAGACCCACTGTGATTGGCTATGAACACAGAGATGGTGGCCTCCAGTGGATAGCATCCTTTCATCCACGTTCCCATTTGGAAACAATTTTTAAGCAGCTCTTGTTTCTTACAGTACACAAAAAAAATGTTTCTAGTTTAGGAAGACATGGAGTGGAGCATCCAGTGGTCACCTATACCACTTCCTACTCTACCCAGGACACACAACATAATTACCAAAGGAGAATCTGAAAAAGCTTCCCCTTCACAAATCAGTTACTACCTCCTTTGATGTGCCAGCAACTGCTCAATGGTTTGCGACTGCAACTGGCATACAAACCATTGATGCATCTCATTGCAATTCTCTAATAGGATGGGACACCCTTTTCACACTGTCTCCTAATTACATTTCGGAATGAATTAGAAACCCCCTTTGCAATACGGAAAGGCATTTCTGAATCACAGAAGGGATTTAGTATATTTGTAAAAGATACATTTTGACGTTGTAAACCCTGTGATTCTGTGGACCGCAAAATGGTTTTGTACATTGGGCAAAAATGCTTCCTAGCCTGAATGCACCCATGAATTTTAGCGAACACAAGGAGATGATGGACGGAGCACTGAAACTTTTCAGACACTCACCCCCAGTCACAGATCTGGGTTGAATCCATCATCATTCTTTAGCTCACTCCGCCACCTCAGTTCAGACCCAACTATATGCAAATCAGTCTTGACCCTGTGCCTCATGGGAACAGTCTAGCCCGAACTGCCAAGCCAGGTCTTCCCTGAACCAGAGACAAGCATCCTGTGATTGGTTTCTGGGTAACACCCTTCATCAGCCAGGCTAGGTCCTAGGATGCTTGTTTCAAGTCCAGGGAGGACCTGGCCTGGCAGTTCGGTCAGGACTGTTCCCATTGGGCACAGGGTCAAGACTGATTTGCATATGGCTGGGTTCAAACTGGAATGGCATGGTGAGCAAAAAACAATGGATTTAGGCCGAGATCTCTGTACTGGGGTGAATGGATGACATTGTTCTGCATTCTGTCCATCAATTGTTGTTTTTGCATTTGTCACCCTGAGTGGGACGAGTATGCCCAGACGTAGGTCCCGTGCTCTCCATGCCACTGGAGTCAAGCTATCCTGGCTGATGATGGATGGAACCCTGAAACCGGTCCTAGGATGCTTGTTTTCAGTCCAGGTAGGACCTGGCCTGGCATTTCGGCTGGACTGTTCTCATTGGGCACAGGGTCAAGACTGATTCGCATATGGCTGGGTTCAAACTGGAATGGCATGGTGAGCAAAAAAAGATGGATTTAGGCCCAGATCTCTGTACTGGGGTGAATGTATGACATTGTTCTGCATTCTGTCTATCAATTGTTGTTTTTGCATTTGTCACCCTGAGTGGGACGGTGTTAGACCTGGTACCATTGGTGTGAGTCTCCCTTCCATTTTTTCACTGATTGCCTCCTCTGTTTAGGTCTCGCCTAGGCAGCGCTTGCGCTGTCTCGTTGAGACATGCAGTATACACTATAGTGGGGAAGCTTCGTGGAAGCTCCGCCCACTCTCCGCCCATCATTTTCATTGGCTTGGGTCTTAAATGCTGCCTTCCGATTGGTTGTAGGCTTGTTAGTCCCTCCTTATGATTGACATGTCTTCATTTGTGTCCTTCCACGGCTACTGGCCCCTTTACTGCACAGACTACTTTCTTCCTGTGCCTCCCCCTTCCCCTCCGCGCTTCTCTCCTGTGTCACGTCTTTTCCTTGTTTTAGAACCACGCAGGCCGCCGTAGCCAGGCATACGTCATCGCCACGGGGCTGCGATTGGGCCGTTTCAATAGTCACAGGCTACTTGAATTCAGAATGCAGCTGCCCTGCATAGGAAGAAGGAGAAAGTGCAGGAGCAGCTAAAAGTAGCGATCGAAGCCGGAGGAGTTCGCGCGCATAGAACCCCGACACAAACATTGAGCAGCGCACCGAAATAAGCGAGCCGGCTGCAGGGGAGCCCCGCACAGTACCGATCACACGCAGCGCTGCTCCGGGGAGTGGCTACTCTGCACTACCGTCATGCACAGCACCTGATCCTCCAAAACCTACGCTTAAACATTAATTACAACCTTAAATCATTCTTTTCTCTGCCGCTAGTGTTAATCTAACAATTGTGGGAATAGGTTTTCTACAAATAGTTAGTATTAATATTCTTCAGCATTGGATTCTGGAGATTTATAGCGGTGGATTATATTTTAACAAGCGTTTCAGAAAGCGGTTCTAGTCTTCTGTAGGTCATGTGGATTTCAGCCTACTCCCGCCTACCTCAAGATGGCTGTCACGTTACTTTTGGGTTTTGAACATTCGTGTCCTTTGTTTGTTTTCAGTGAAAGTTCTCTGACAGAAACGCCTGAGTAGAAACGGAAGATGGGTTTCTTGGGTGTCAGTGAGCATGGCGTGTGCTGGGTGGCGTGCGTGTGACGTTTCCTGGCCGAGTTGGGCACAGCTGTCTGCGCTATGCCAAAGTGCCGGTGACTCTGTTGAGAAAGTTGCGGGGCCACAGACAAAGTCCCGCAAAGGCCACAGAGTTCCACAAGTTTTCATAAATCCGCTGCCGGAGCAGACTGGGCTCTGCCTGCATCGAGCTTCGTCGCCTCAGAGCCGCATTATTTGTGTCCAGTAGCCGGTAGTGAACCAGGGCCACTGATCGGGTCCCTCCCGCTGGGCCATCACCGCGCAGAGCATGGACGGGCTGGGGGTTGTAGCTGCCCTTTGCGAGGTTCCGCAATATCACCCCTTTTCCGCCCCTTCTGCACTTTTGCCCTACAAATCTGCCCCCGTTCCCTTTCCTGCCAGCCCCAACCTGCCCTGCCAGGCTCCCTGCACCATTGTCCAGATCACTCTCCTCCTGCACTGCACCCTTCAGCGCCCTCCTCTACTGCCCGTCCAGACCTCCTCTTTAGGAGCTCCCTTTTGCACTGCCGTCCTAGCCTCCACCCCCTCTGAAGGTGCAAGCGATAGAGGAATGACGGGTCCAGATTAATAACCGGGGCTAGTCTAGAAGTCTGCTGAAAAGGATCAGGAGGTAAGTGCTCAGGTCTTTCATTTTTGCAGCTATAAAGGTGCTCTCCATTACTAATCAATTTCATCTAAAGCGCTTCAACCTCTCGCCAAGAGTAGTAGGCGCTATAAAATGTGATACTGTGTTGACAAAGGATTTTCTCTTTCGTTGTCCAAACTGTGATCTTAGAACACCGTGGAGTGCTCGCAGTCAGCCCTGCAACCACCCACCAAGAGATTTCAAAAGCAGGTTTATAATAATTTATGCCAAGCAAAGGGACGCAATGCAGTGAGAATGGAAGTTAACTTGATGTGTGTAACTTGTATAGCGCACACCAAACGTGCATTTCTCTCGACGATTAATAATCGTTTTCAACGTGCATGTTAGTGGTACACTTGTAACCTGCGCTCCTTCTGCCGTATGAACTCAACCTCCTGAACTGTTTTATCAGTGGGGAATGTGCGTGTGCTTTACAAATCGAAAGACGGAGGAAAACTGTTATAAATATTTTTAAAACCTTAGAGAGCTGTGTATGCCACCTCCTTTATTCAATATATAAATGTAATAATATTGCCCTTTTTAGTTTTTCAAAAAACATATATCTGTGGTATTACCGTGGAAGGTTACTATTTTGTTCGTGACCCTAGCGTAAATGAGCACTTCAGTTATTGAAACAAGAGCCTCCAAGAAGAATTTTCAATCCTTGATGTAAAGGAGGGAAAGTGCAATAGGTCTCGCATTTCCGCGAGTTTCAGCTATTGGCATTGTAAATGACAATGCGTTTTATTTGTTTCAAAAACCAAAACATAATAAAAGGCATTATCATTTACAATGCCAAGAGCTCAAGCTTGTTATATGTAACGCTTGGGGTTAGTTTTGCGACTTGGCAACGTTGTAAGTAACGAGTTTCCATTACCAATACAATTGTACTCATATTATTGACCTTTTAAAGGATGGAAATGCTGCAAAAGGGGCATTAGCCTTCACAGCTATTTCGGCAGGCTAAATTACTATTCTCTGTCACATACAGACAACTGGTAAATGCAGGTCCTAGAGTGTAGATCTGTTATCCTTCTTACATACTGTTTTTTAACAGTACTAGGATATTTGGCTGGGCTATCGGAAAGATTATAGTCGCGACACATTCTTTAGAACACCTTCAGAAAGATGTTTAACCATTTTGCAAAATTACATTATGACCCAAAATTCTCTCTCTTCCGTTTTCCCTCCTTAAAAATTTGAATGCTGCACAGACTAAACTACTGTGACTACAAATTGATTATAATTAATTCTTTTCTTTTTGTCTAAAGTTTGCAACTTGACACTTGGCATGCTTTCTTAATTATTTAATTAACTGTTTACTTTTAGTTGTTACCATGGCTCTCCAACTTGAAAGGCAGCACAATGCAATAATAGTCATGTAATTAGCTCATGAATAATATTGGTTTATGTTGCACAATTTGTCTAGGACACAATACCCTTTTTTAAAAACCACTGGGCCACAAACAATGCCTACCTTTATATTGTAAGACATAAAAGGAACACAGTGATGTGTGCAGAGTGCTGTAGTTTCCCAATTCTATGTGCGAGTAGGCCGTCTGGTCTACGCTTTAGCTTTGCATTCTAGGACTTGTGGTCCAGATTTTCTTATGGGTTGAACAGAACTACAAATCCTAGAATGCAAAGTAGAAATTTCACTACACAAATCCACTCCAAACCACATAATTCCACAATGCACAATTCTACAACTTACAATTCCAATCCAACCCACATAAATCCACTCCACACCAAAGACATCCACCCCACTCCAATCCAATCCAAAACACATGGGTAAAAGATATTGTCATTTACAATGCCAATAGCTCTAACTCTCAAAAATGCGAGACCAATTTGCATTGCAAATGCTTGTTTTGATATGTGTTGCTGGTTTAGATGCTTTGGGCACTGTGCCACTGCTATTCAGTGCCACAGTGCAAGTGCTCCCTGTGGTAAATTGATGTATTGATTAGTGACTCCATGATTGGATTATTTGATTTACTTGTCAGACCCTAGTATAGTGCACCCTGTGTGCCCAGGGCCTGTAAATCAAATACTGCTAGTGGGCTTGCAGCACTGATTGTGCCACCCACAAAAGCAGCTTGTAAAATGTGTCTCAGGCCTGCCATTGCAGAGCCTGTGTGCAGTCTGTGACTGCCATGTCGACTTGGCAAGTGCACCCACTTGCCAGTCCCTAAACCTTCCCTTTTCTGCATATCAGACACCCCTAAGGTAGGCCCTAGGGCAGGGTGCATTGTATGTGAAAGGTAAGACATGCCCTGATGTGTGTGGCATGTCCTGATAGTGAATTACAGCCATTTTCGTTTTTCACTATTGCAAGGCTACCTGCTCCCATAGGCCAGAATGGGCAGTTTGATTATAACATCTTATAATCCTAACTGACCAAGGGAACATGGTAGAAATTCGAGTTTAGTATGCCTGAACTCAGAATAATAAAATACATCTTTTAGTGAAGTTGGTTTTAACATTCTGTGTTTGAAAATACCACTTTTAGAAAGTAGGTATTTTCTTGCCTAACCATCCAGCCTGCCTCTGCTAGCTTGTGAATTGTATGTCTAGTTTTGTGAGTGACAGGGGCTGGGGGGCTCCAGGAGACAGGGTGAGTCAGCACTAGGCTGAATAGACCTAACTGCATTGGGAGTGGTGGGAGGAGTAGCACCTGGGCCTGAATAGGGCTGTGCCTGCCTTCCACAATGTTGGCTCCACCTCCTGTGGTGTGTCTGATGACCCTGGCCCACACTGACAAAGGAAGAAGGTGTGCACTGGCAGAATGCACCCAGAACTGGTTTGGACTAGGTACAGGACCCTCTGCCTTCAGAGGACAAAGGATTTATGGGTATAAAAAGGGGGACCCAGACCCCAGAACTTTAGATCACTTCTGGAACAACAAGACGAACCTTTGCCAAGGAGAAGAACTAAGGAAGCTGCAGGAGTTTGGACTGCCCCTGTGCCAGTGTGCTGTTTGCTGGGTTGGCCTGCAGTGGTCTTCATTGCCAAGGAAAGGAGAAGGAACTTTCAAAGAACTTTCATCATCTTGCAGAATATTTCTCCAAGGGCTTGAACTAGAGCTTGCCTCCTGCTGAAGTCTCAGGGCTACAAGACTTCACCACCAGCTCCCTCTTGAATTCCCTTGCTGGGGATTCTGTCTGCAGAAGCCTGAGTGTCGCTGGGAGCTGGAAGCGCGACTCAGCGAGAAGAAGCGTGTCGCTGTCGCAGCTGTTGCCGTCGCATCGCCGGAGAAGCGTGTCGCCGCCGCAGAGGCCGCCGCCGCATCACCAGAGAAGCGTGTCTTTGTCACAGCTGCCTGCCGTCTCATCACCGGGGAAGCGTGTCACCACCCCAAGGGTCGCCGTCGCATCACCGGAGAAGCATGTCGTAGCTGCCTGCCGTCGCATCACCGGAGAGGCGTGTCGCAGGGCCTGTTGCGGCTCCAAAGGTACAGAGTTTGCCGCACAGCCGTCGGGCTTGCACGCATCATCTTCACATCGTCGCATTGCATCAAGGGCGTACTCTCATCGCATCGCACCGGATCGTCGCATCGCATCGAGACGCCTGCTTGCCGCATCGCCCTCCCTGCGGACCCTTTGTTTGTTTTGCGTTACGCATCCAAGGTACTTTTGTGAGAAACGTGTCCCATTTGTCATCATCTTGAACTAAGTTACTTCTACCATCTTTAAGTCTATTTTAAGTACTGTATTGTGGATTTTTGTCGTTTGTGGTCTTGTGTTAAGTCTATATAAAGAATACTTATTTTTTATAAAACCTGTGTGGTGTCCATCTGTAGTGTTTTCACTGTATTACTGTATGTGTTCACAAATGCTTAACACACTGCCTCTGAGATAAGCCTGTCTGCTCGTGCCAAGCTACCAAGGGGGTGAGCAGGGGTTATCCAGGAGTGTAATACTCTTTCCCTGACTAAGAAGCAAGGGTCCCTATTTGGAAAAAGGTATATACCATTGCCAACTAGAGACCCCCAGTTCTAACAGACGGGTATGCCCAGACGTGGGTCCCGTGCTCTCCATGCCACTGGAGTCAAGCTATCCTGGCTGATGAGGGGTGAAACCCCGAAACCGGTCCTAGGATGCTTGTTTCCAGTCCAGGGAGGACCTGACCTGGCAGTTCGGGTTGGACTATTCCCATTGGGCACAGGGTCAAGACTGATTTGCATATGGCTGGGTTCAAACTGGAATGGCATGGTGAGCAAAAAACGATGGATTTAGGCCCAGATCTCTGTATTGGGGTGAATGTATGACATTGTTCAGCATTCTGTCCATCAATTGTTGTTTTTGCACCCATGCGTTTTAGACCAGCAAGTGTTAGTCAAATTGGTGAAATTAAAGCAAACAAAAACTACAACTTCTAAAATGTGCTGGTTTCTTAAACTGAAAACCGGGGAAGATGAAGCCATCCGCCAGGCCTAGCTACAAGCAAACACTCAATATGGTGTTATAGTATCTTTGGACCATATCAGAAGTCAGCAGCTGTCGCCCAAGTATCTTCTACTCTTGAATTTATTATTAAATTCGGAAGTAGTGCATGAGCTACTCATTAATTGATAGCCTTAATTTCATCCTGTTGTGCTGTTTTTTTAACCATTTTAGGACACACCTGGACTGAACATGGTTTCAGGAACAACAAAGGTTTATTATCATTTGCCTTTGCCATGTACAGTAGCTCCCAGATTAAAAAGCAGCCCTGTTAATGTCAGTGGGACAGTATTACTAATAGTAAAGACCTAACAAAATGCACCTCCATATTGTGCAGTCTTATGTGAAAAAGTATTCTGGAGAAATTATTACTTTGCTATTTTGGTTTTTGAAATAATAACTTTCATGTTCCAAAGAAATATATTGACTGGGAGCTCCACAAAAAAATAAGAGTCCTTCTTAAACATAGAAATAATACGTGATAATTGTTGGTCATGTGGAGCAAAACTCTGTGGCTAGACTCACACCTGGTCAGCGCCAGGATAACCTCCCAGGTGAAAGTGCGCTCTACAAATCTGCATACATAATATAACATAGCATAGCATAACACATAACATATCATAACATAACAGAACACAACATAACAAAGTGCAGCAACACATGTTCTTTCTCACTAAGCTTTCCAAATCTGAGTCAAGTTCCAATCCTTCTCTCATATTATATATTTGGGCTATCAATCCTGACCCCAACTCTCCAAAAAAAAGTGTTCTCTACTGAATAGTGTTTGCGGTCAAACCTATGCCTATGTCAGGTACTTATAAAAACGCGACATCAGCATCCTTTCCTAATCCACCTACCGTAAATAATTCACTCATATTTTACATAGTATTTCTATCAGTCTGTGGCAGGAGCATGGATTTCTGCTTTCGTTTACTTCCCAGGTTCTGTGCCGAGGAAGATTTTCACGCCTTCGTCCGTGGAGCAGAAGCTGTCGTCCCACCAGGCAGCACGCGCTGAGCCTGCGCGCGCCGACAAGGGGACGCCAGGCCTGCTAGGAGCGCCCTCCTTCACCGCGAGCTTTAAACACCGCAGCCGGGCTCCCAGAGGACCTGGACTTTCTCAAGTGCCTGATACAGCTCTAGGGGTCCCCTGAGCAAATCAAAATGTCCCCTGAATATTCTTTTTTAAGGAAGGAGGGCAAACAATGCCTCAGTTCTACCTCTCTTGAAATCACGAATTCATGTTATTCTCTCTTATAATGTGGTGTTTCCTGGAGGCGGTGAGCGGCGCCAGAGGAAGACGCTCTGAATTTAGACATCCCAACATTTGCTACTGTGCGGCCTAGTGCAGCACAGAGAGTTTTAGAAGCTTTTTAAACCTGTGCCAAAAGACATACACACGAGGGCAGGTTTATGAATTGAACATCATTCATTGCCTGTTCAAAAAGCTCAATTGTCAAAGGTTTTATATTTTATTGAAGCGTTGCCAGTTTTGTTGAAGATGCCAGGAGACCAACGACGACTGTCATGCAACTCTGACCCTGCTACATAAGCCACCCAGATCGAACGCAGAGTGCCAGTCTCGCGAGGTTTACCCTACAGCTTTAGACACAGCAGCTCTAGATGTTGCTATGACATGAGGTTACATATAAACGTAGGACTAATTCACAAAGCTGTTTGCATGTGTAACTCAACTTAAACATGCATGCAAAGAGATTTATTTGCAGGTGCAAATTCATGCAGTTGTAGATCAGTGGGGTCAGGTGCGATATTACATGAGAGTACATCTGGTGCTTGGGCACAGTTGGGCTTCTAATTGTCCAAGCCCTGGTAAGTGTGTGCACACTCACTAACCTGTGATTCTTAAATATTCACATACTTTCTCTCATGCAACAAGATCTGAGATGTACTTGTGTCAAAAGCAATCGCAAAGCTCTTTCCAATGTGGGAATGAACAGGGTAAGTGTATAAGAATGGGTTTCAACATGGGCAAATAGTTATCCTTTGATGTAAAAAAGGTGAACCAGTGCAAAAGTGCTCACCCAAGACAGTATATACAAGTTTGTAAGCACCAATGCCTTCACATTAGTATGAATGAGAATTCTGAAAGGTTTGCGAGGAGTACTCCTGAGAATCTGTGACTGAGACAGTATGTACTTTCGGATACCTATAACAATGCTATAATTCAATAATCTACAATCAAATACAAGAGTAAACCTATGCTTTCACATTTTTGATTCTCTTTGTGTATCGGATCAGCCTGTGCTTTAAACTGAGTCAGGTGAATGTTAAAGATTGTGAAGTAATATCAAAAATGTTCTGGCATTTACCCACATAGGCGATAAACCTGGCCACATTGGGGCAAAACCATTGACAAAAGATCAGATACTGCAATTTAGAAGCACTGGGCTTGAGTCACAAAGATTTTGCTTTGAATAGGTGTCACGTATTCTTTTTTTCTTTTTTATATTTTAATTTTTATTGAGCAGAAATAGACAAAATAGCAGAGAGCAAACAGCATTTCTAAAAAACAAAAATCAATAGACTGAATAGCAGCTTTCACATTTGTTCTCTACAATTACAACTCCATTAATTGATTTTATAATGAGAAATTCCAAAGTGCAGCAGTGCGTAAGTCATCCTGCTGGAGCAGGCCATAAAAGAAATATCAAATCACATATTACCATGACTTAAAGTGACTTTAGTAAAAGGTGCATAACGTGCATGAAATGGGCAACATGCAAAGTGCAAAAAAGGTAAAAATATTGCCATCCAACAGCATTGATCATTTACACAGTTTTTACCCATCCTAGGAATTTTTGATAATAAGGAAACCTGGAGCAGAACAACCCCCTCCATAAATCGACCCTGCATGTTGCATAGATGGAAACAGCCTCTCTATTAAGAATCTATGGCTCCACTTGAGCTTCAATAGCCTCGAAATGGTGCCGTTTAGCAACAAACCTCTCCAAACCCCCACACACATTGCATAAGCCTCTTCAAATTTCATGGTGCATATCATCTTTTCCTTCTGGCCCTGGATAGTTGGAACCTGGCTGATTCTCCCATTTTGAAGACTGAAGGAACGAGCAATCGCTAGTGAGATAGAGATGAAGAACTGCCCTCCCTTATTAAACCGCTTGCTTTCCTTGGAGACCCCAAACAACACTACACTTGCTTCTGTAACCATCCCAGACTGCAAAACCTGTCTGATGAAAACAAATAGCCCTTCCCAGAATTTGGATTGTTTCGGACAAGTGAAAAACGTTTGAAGCCAGTCTCATGCACCTTTCTGATGACATTCAAAACAATTATCAGAGACAATTGTATATGTTTTATGAGAGTCGCTGGGGTATAGTATGACATCCAGGGGGACAAGAATAAAATTTGTCGCTCTCAGAGACTTATACCCAATCTCTGAAATAGCGGGCCAGTCATTCTCGGATAAACTACAGTGTGTTTTTTCAAAAACTTTGCTCAGAAAACAATTAATATGATCTTTTGAGGAATGATTACAAAGCAGCATACACCACTTACCTATCCCTGTCAATTTGCCTTTTACAAGTTCATAAAGAACAGGGTGAGTTCCTTGTCTCCACCCTCTGGATATTGGCTGACAAAAATGGTTTATCTGATGAAATGTTGGAAATGGCCCTTTTTGCAGGGTTATCCCAAAACTTTTTGCTTCTTCCTCCTTTGTTTTTCCTGACCTGTGGTTGTTGGCTATAGGACTCTGGGCACTTTACCACTGCTGATCAGTGCTAAAGTGCATATGCTCTCTCTGTAAATTGTTATTGTGATTGGTTATCCATGATTGGCATATTTGTTTTACCAGTAGGTCCCTAGTAAAGTGCACTGAGTGTGCCAGGGCTGGTAAATCAAATGCTACTAGTGGGCTCGCAGCACTGGTTGTGCCACCCACATGAGTAGCGCTGAAAAGATGTCTCAGGCCTGCCACCGCAGTGCCTGCGTGCAGTTGTTAACTGCCATGTTGTCCTGGCCAGTGTACCCACTTGCCAGGCCTGACCCTTCCCTTTTCTTACACTTTGGACACCCCTATGGTAGGCCCAAGGTACCCCCCTGGGCAGGGTGCAGTGTATGTGAAAGGTAGGACATGTACTAGTGTGGGTGACATGTCCTGATAGTGAAATACTGCCAATTTCGTTTTTCACTATTGAAAGGCTATCTTGCCCATAGTACAGAATGGGGAATGCTGTGTAACATGTTTACCTGCATATCTTCCCATAGCAGCAAGATAAAAATTCGGAATCTGGTATCCCTGAACTCAGAATTTAATAACACATCTTTTAAGGAGGATGGTTTTTAAATTCAGTGTTTGAAAATAGCACTTTTAGAAAGTGGCTATTTTCCTGTTCAACCTTTCTGTGTGCCTCTGCCTGTTTGTGTATTGACTGTCTGGTTTGTGAGTGACAGGGGCTGGCTCCAGGAGGGAGGGTGAGTCAGCACTAGGCTGAATAGACCTATCCGCATCTTGAGTGGTGGGAGGAGCTGCACCTGGGCCTGAATAGGGCTGTGCCTGCCTTCCACAATGCTGGCTCCACCTCCTGCGGTGCGTCTGATGGCCCTGGCCTCCCCCCACAAAGAAAGAAGACATGCCCTGGCAGAGGGCACCTAGAACTGGTTTGGACTGGGTCCAGGACCCCTCACACATGAAGAACAAAGATTTTTTGGGGTATAAAGGTAGGACCTGCAACCCCTGTAAATTAGACTACTTTTGCCAACAAGAGGAATCCCTGCCAAAGAAGATCAGCTGAAGAGACTGAACAGAAAGACTGCCCTTGCTGTGTGTTCTCGGGCTGACCTCCAGTTTGCTGTTACTACTAAGGAAGGGGAGAGGGGACTTTGGTGTGTGCTCTGTTCCCCCCACCTGCTTGAAGGAAGGACTTTGCTGGGTGCTGTGTCCAGGAATAAGTGTCTCCAAGGGCCTGAGAAGAGCGGGCCTCCTGTTGCAACTCAGGGACACAAAAGTTGCAGAAGAAATCCGCTGGTGAAATATCCAGTGCGTGTGGCTGCGCACTGCTTGTGGCCCCGTGACCTTTGCCCTGCCTGCCCGTGTCTTCAATCACTTGGTGTGCTCGTCGGCACACATCAGGGCTCTGGGCGAGGTCCGCCGTGCCCCCATCGCGGATCCCTGCCGGGCGGTCTCGGTGAGCGAGAGTGCCTGCCAGGGCACCTCCCGAGATGAAGCATTAGGGGTTAATATCACCGCCGCCGGCCCGGTTCCCGAAAGGAGAGAGCGGCGCTTAATGTGGAAAAGTCACCGCCGCCGGCCCGAGAGCCTCGGGGTACTGTGGTTACTTCTCTGCTGACGTCAAGGAAGAGCCGCGCTGGAATTGGCTCCAGCGCGAGGCGTTGCCTAGCAACCAGGGGGCTCGTCTGCTACGAGAGCCGCGCCGGCCCAGGAAGTACGGAGCAGCCCGGGGAGCCGCTGAGAACCGATCAGCGATCCAACAGAGACCACGCACCCAGGTAACAGCCCCCACCAGTTGGCAGAGCGGAGGCGGGTTACCCTTGGGAACAGGGAGCGCGAGTCCGGGGTGCGGGCACCGCGCTCCGTGCACGGGCACTTGGAAACTGACTTCCTCATTTGTGTAAAAATTGCACAGACCCCAGTAGAATGGTCCGGGCTCCACGCCCATAAGAAGAGGGTGATTTAAAGAGCTGGCAGTAATGGCGCGCGCTCGCGCCGGGTGACAAGGGGAGTTTTGCAGCAGTGGGGAGTGCCCGCTTTCAGTCACGGTGCAGTGATTATTCCTCCACATTGGGGCAGTGATTTTAGTTCCATTGACTGGGCAAGTTCTCCCAAATATTTTGGTACCGCCATCTACTCGATTCCCACGTGCTAACGAAGGAGGCTCACAGCCAGTTGAGCCCACAAGTATTTGTGAATCACAAGAGGAATTGTTTTGGTGTTACAAGACTTTGACTGCAACAGGACTTTCTTTTACCACTAAAAGCATCACAAAAGTAAACAGAATCCTACAAAGACCATTTCTATAAAGAGAGTAAACTTTATTTATATGTATGTGCCTTTTTCTACCGTTTTGATCTGACCTAAGCTATATAAAGATATTGATATTTTTATAACAACCTGTGTGGTGTACATTTGTGGTGCTTTACTATATTACTGTGAGTGTTAGTGCAAATACTTTACACATTGCCTTGGGGATAAGCCTGTCTGCTCGTGCCAAGCTACCAAGGGGGTGAGCAGGGGTTATCTACAGTGTTTTTCCCCCTTACCCTGACTAGAGTGGTGGTTTCTGCCTGGCTTTGGCGCAAGCCTTAGCCAACCAGAAATCCCATTTCTAACATTGGTGGTCAGCGGTGAGGATTTGAACTTTGGTTTGCACTTGACCCACAGTGATTGGTGAACATCACTAGTTTAGTGCAGACCACTACGCAATCACATACTGTATTATTTTGTTTTTTGGTTCTATTTTTGATCCTTGAGTCATCCACGCATCAAGTCTCAGAAGGATAAACCAGCAATTGATGTTGCAGAACTGGAGTTTGAAATTGAAATGTTAAGTGGTTACAAAGTAGGTCAACTCAAACGGTTCTGCAGGAGCTTTGGATGTCCCATGGAGAGCAGCTCCAGGAAGGAGGAGCTACAGAAGGCCTTAAGGGCCTGGTGGGAGGCCAAAGAGGCTGGGGAGACAGATGGTGCAAAGGTGGAGGAAGATGCGCAAGGGGATGGTTTCAGATCACAGGATCTGCCTGTGGGAAGAGCAGCCTCCAGGGCTGGCAGCAATCATTCCGCTAGCAGTTTTTCCTCAGAGGAGTTGGAGGAAAACCAAAGGATCAGGGAATATGAGCTGGAGATCATGAGGCTCAAAGAGAAGGCAGAGGAGAGGGCTCGTGCCTTAGAGGAAAGGAAGAGTGCACATGCCTTGGAAGAATTGAAATTGACCTTGGCACATGAATTAAGAATGAGGGAGCTTGATTTGGTGCTCGAGAGGCTTGAGGCCATGAGTGTCTCAGGCCAGCAAAAAGAGATATGTTTAGCTCAGGAATTGAGCTTTGCTGAGTTGGAGGTGGAGTCCAGCTCAGATGGTGGCAGCAAAATTGAGTTATCTAGTGCTGAGGGAGCAGTATACACACCCAGAGATGTGGCGCCTGACATGAGGGAGGGGGTTGACATACACCAGGGGGTTCAGGTTTATGAGGTAGCTCCAGTGATGTGCAGTGTCCCTGAAGTAGATTGGGGAACTGACACAGGGGATCATATTCCTAGTGATAGGAGGGACGCTCTACTGACTCTAGATGAAAGGTGCAGGGAGAGGGGTTCCCCCATGGTAGATGTCCTGGTGTGTGAATGTGGCGACCACCCAGAAGAGTGTGGGTTGAGTGACAGAGACAGTCAGACACTGTCTTGCCAATCTCAAGAGAGTGGTGTGGAGTACTTGTGTGAGGCACTGGATGGTGAGGCAAAGGGTAGCTTGGTTAATAACTGTGGGGGGCTATATGATTCATTTGTTGGAGAGCATATTTTAAGTCCCTGTTTTCCAGAGTAATGCCAACACCTGGTGGAGTGTGAGTTCTCTGAGTCCTGGGAACTTGCGCTGGAGGTAGACATTCTGGTGGATTCCAGAGGGTCTGAAGAGGCATTTGGGAGTGATCCTGAAGGGGGTGGCTCAGGTTTTCCCCGACCAAGTGAGGTAGGGGAGGTTAGTAGTAGCCCAGATAGGTCCCAGTGTAGTGGGAGGGGTATAGGGTCCCACGTCCAGTCTCAGAGGAGAGGGAGTGGGAGTGGGCTGGGTCCCAAGGTGCCCAAAACCCAGTCCCAGGACTTGGTTGGTTCCATAAGGGAACACCAGGAGGGGGGCTTAGTCTGTACCGGGAGGCCATTTCCTGAGGGGGATCTCCTAGTGTCAGGAGAACCTGGAGCATCTGTAAACGGAGCTCCAGTGGTTCTGGTGTCTGGCGGTGCCGCTCCAGTTGGGAGGGTGCAGAAGTCCAGATTGAGGGGTGAAAGGGGGATGTGTTCCCCAGTGGGTCAGCGGCCAGCCAGAAGGTCTGAGCCTCACAGTAGTGACCATGGTGACACCACTTCTGCCCTGGGGGATCTTCGCGCACTATCAGGTGGACAGGGGTCGGGAGATCTGCGCCAGGCAGACTGTCACACGACACATGAGTCATGTGTCACCCTCGGGGATACTGTGTGAGTCCCCAGAAGTCCTGGCGTGCCAGGCAAATGCTCAGCCGCAGGGTTCAGCCCCTGGGTTGGGAGGGCAGGTTCAGGTTCTGCCTGGCCTGGAGGGAAGGACACCTGTAACCAGTGTCCTGACCGGCTTGGCTTCCAGGGGTACCGCTCCAAGTGGGAGGGTGCAGCACTCTGGAAGGGGTGCAGAGGAGGGAGTTCTCGCCTCTGACCCCGGTGCAACCTGAGGGTTTAGACCCTAGGTGGGGAGACCAGTTGCAGGGGAGAGGTCCTGAACTGGTGGGAGAGTTGTGTTCTGAGGGTGCCTCTCCTGGGAGGAGAGTGCGGGACCCCAGAAGGAGAGGTAGGGAGAGGAGAGCCTCACCCGTGACCTCTGGTTAGCCTGAGGGTACAGACCCTGGGCTGGCGGGCCAGTGTCAGGATGCCATACCTGACTTGGCAGGAGGGAGAGTGGAGAAAAGGTACCAGACACCAGGGGCTACTGCCCCCCACTTTCTGACGCCACTGAGGTTAGAGAGGCCTGACAGGCATGAGGCCTGGCTCTCATCACTGACCGCTGTCAGTGGCCCCTGTGGCTGGTTGTCTCGGTAGACAGAGTTGCCCCTGGTAGGGGGGCAGGAGCACACCCTGGGGGTGGACTGGGCCACACCGTTGTGTTGGCCAGGTGGGTACTGTCTACCAGTGCGGACACATCTGTGAGCGAAGTAAGGTTAGGCGCTGCACAGATGGGGTCCCAAGGTGAGGAGAAGGGTCCCCCATGGTTTAGCCTAGTGGGCCCTGAGAGTATAGATAGAGGGATCCAACGGGGTTCAGGAAGGCATAGAACAGGAATAGGACCCGGCTGTTCGGGCCAGTTTCCGTGTTCTATCGCCCCAAGCAGGGAATCCCATCGAGGTATCGTTTGGTCTACCCTGGCTTTGGGCTGGAAGGGGGTTGTGTTGGAAATGGCCCTTTTTGCAGGGTTATCCCAAAACCTTTTGCTTCTTCCTCCTTTGTTTTTCCTGACCTGTGGTTGTTGGTTATAGGACTATGGGCGCCAACCAGAAATCCCATTTCTAACATGAAAGCTTAAGAAAAAGCATTTACACTGATCCCTGCTCCTGCAGATGAGATCCTTCCATGTAATAATTTTACCTCTTAAAAAGAAATCACCAAACTCCTTAAAGCCTAAAGAAATCCAGAACTTAAAATCCCAACCAGATATAGGCAACCCTCAAACAGACCCTCCAGGGAATTGCAGAAACGAATAATCAATTGAAAACTGATAGGATTTATAGAGGGTGATCAACCGTCCTCTAAACCCCTGGAGAGACTTGTACCTGGTGTTTTTGGGTGATTTTTCTGTTTTTATAAATGCTGGTAGGCTAATTGCAAACTCCTGCACCATTCTACTTTTAAAAAATCATCTAATACACCGCTGCCTTCTAATAGTCTCACTAAAATATCCATTAAAGCTGCCTGGTAACTCTGCATATGGGGGAATGCCACACCACTCTGAGTTTATCTGATTGCAGAACATCCAATTTCACCCTTGGTGCCTTTTTATTCCAAATGAAGCTCCTTATAGTATAATCCAGTTCCTGGAAATAGCTATTACTGACTTTTATCAGTACATTAGAAAAAAGAAATATGAGTAGTGGTAGGACAGCCATTTTTATCAGGCAATCCCGCCCAATTATAGTCAGAGGGAGAAGAGACCAACTTTCCAGTAACCCATTATTTTCCTAAGCATTGCCTCATAATTCAACCAAAACAGCTTTATAATATTGTTAGAAACATGCCTCCCAAGATATCGTATGGAATTTGGGTATCTTGCTTGTGCCTGTAGTGAAACTGGAAGATTTGCAGCTGGTACGTTGAAAAGCAAAACTTTGGTTTAACTCGGTTCATCCTATAGCAGCCGATACCTGTAAATTCTTCAGTCAGCTGTAAAGTACCCTTTATATTCTCTTCATCTGGTTGAAGATACAGTATAATATCATCTGCAAATAGCTTGAGCCTGGTCATCCTCTAAACTGGTGCCCTGATGTTCCCACTACATATCTTTTCAGCCAGAGGCTCTATGCATTTTTTAATAGTATTGGGGAAAGAGGGCACCCCTGGCGTGTGCTTCTTTTAACTAAAACCATGCCGGCCATCCTAGCATTTACAATTACTTTGGCCTGCGCACTGTGGATTAGGTTCACAAGCATTGAGGTGAATTGTGGGGGAAGCCAAAATTTATGTAAGCTAAAAAACAAGTCTTCCCAATTAACGAGATTGAAAACTTTTTTAGCATTGATCATAATTATCACCACTTTTGTTTGGTTGGTCGAGAAATAATCTATCGCTTGTGATAAAAACTGGGCATTTGCTGTCATAAGACGATTAGCGTCAAACTAACCCGGGGCGGTGAACTCCGCTCTGCTTGCGGAGCTTGCAGAGTTTTCCGCACTCCGCGTTACGTGGAGCTCGCAGAGTTCCGAAAAACTCCTCTTCGCGCAGCCGAGCACAGTTTTTTTCCTTGCTCGCGTTCACCAACGTCAAGTTGGCGAGCGCGAGCGAGGAAAATCCACCTCCTGGCGAGATTTTTCCTCATTCGCAATCGTCAACATCAAGTTGGCGAGCGCGAGCATGGAAAATAAACCTCCCGGCGAGATTTCTCAACGCGGGGGGGTCGGGTTTCTCATTGTGAGTGGTCACGTATGCTCGCGTTGAGAAGCTGCCCGTTCGCGTTGAGAAAGCTGCTGTTCGAGTAAAAATCTACTCGAGTGGCAGAAAGGAAAGCAGCGCTCGCTTGCGCTGTGCATGGTGCCGTTCACGATGATTGCACAGTGCGGACAAGCATCCGGCACTGAAAATCACCGCGAACGGCATTTTTCTATTCATTCCGCTGCTTGCGGAGCTCTGCGTAGCGCGGCAGAGTTCTTTTTCCACTTCGCGGAGTTTCGCGTAGCGCAACTCCGAGAACTCCGCCCAGGGTTACGTCAAACCCACTCTGATCCTTATGGATTAAAAGCTGGGCTGCAGGCACAATCTGAGTAGCCCAAACTTTCATCAAAAGTTTGTGATCAGTGTTAAGGAGGCTAGTAGGTTGATAAGAATTCACATTTCTCATATTGTTATCTTTCATTAGAAAGCTTAATATAGTAGATTCCTTGAAAGAGGAAGGAACCTCCCCACCCTCTTTTATATAATTAAAAAGATCTGTTAATAAAGGCAAAAGCTCTTTAGGAAAGATTTTATAAAACTCAGAGAGAAATCCACCATTTACACATGCCTTAACATAAGGCATCTTTCTAAGTGCTTCGTGGACCTCAATGGGTGTTATTTTTCCCAAAAATGCATTAGCCAAAGAATTCAGAAGATGGGGTAGCTGAACAGAGGCATAATATTGTTGTATGCTAGCCAGTGGAACAGAGTACTGTGTGTGTTATATGTCTCTGTAATGTTGCAGGAAAACCTGAGCAACTTCATTCTACTTTGCTACTAATTTAGTGGTAGCCGAGTATTCAATGTGATGGATTGTTGCTCTCTCATTCTTAATTTGAGTGGACCAGGCTAAAAACTTGCCTACATACTGGTTTTCTTCAGAAAGTTGTTGCTAGTAAGCATGGAGTTATTTATTTCCTCAAGAGTAAAAGAATTCCTGGGACTTTGCTTTGCCCTGCCTACTTGATCCTCATGGACCTTCATACCAACTACTCCCTCGCTAGCTTTTTTAGTATTGTCTATTGCTAATTGTAAACCCGCTATTTGTTGGGTGTGCTCTCTGACTTGATTTGCATTGAAGGCAATGATATTCCCTTTAATTGTGGCCTTAAAGGCCTCCCAGACTGCAAAGTATGAGAAAATACTCTGCGATGAGCCCTCTCATCTCGGCCACCCACTCTGGGTTTGATAAAAGAGATCTGTCGAGCTGCCACTTCGACCTCGCAATGTTAGAAAATCCCAGATCCACCACAGTAGAAACCACCAAGTGAATGGGAGGGCATTTGCCCAAGTATACGACCCAGCATTTTTAATTGCCTAGGAAACTTAAACAGAATTGAGTCAGGAGGCAGGTATCAAATGATTTGAAAAACAGGTGTATTGTGCAAAACCTGGGTGGTGTTCGCGCCAGGGATCGACTAATTGAAATTTGGATTTCAAGGTATCAATCACCTTTTCGGTTTTGGGTTGCAGCTGTTTCTTCACTTAATTTTTTGTGTCTAAAGCCAGATCCTGAATGAAATTATAATCGCCCCCCAAAATCAAAGGGCCCTCAGTCCCCATTGCAACAATATGGATCTGAGAAAGTGAATCAACATCATCACTAACGGGCCATAGTAGTTAAACAGGTTCAAAAGGAGCCCCTTAACAGAGACTTTTACCAATAACCACCTACCTTGGAGATCTCAAATCACTTCCTTAACATCCCAGTCAATACCTTTACCCAAGTAAATTGCTACCTCCCTTATCGCAGCTTGAGCTTAGGCAAAAAATGCCAGAGAATATTTGTTGGGAACTAAAATCTTAGGAGTATTACTCAAGATGAGTACCTTGCAAAAAGATGACTTCGGGTGAAAAAGACGAGAGCCATCTAATCAAGCCCCAGTGTTTGCGCTTATTTATAATGCTGTTGGCATTACAAGAAATAACTCTAGCCTTTTGCATCACTGAGAAGATAAATCATAATGCCCTCCCTACTAAGCAAATTAATATCAGTCATTGCTGGACCTCCTTCTTGAAATCTACTCCCGTTTCCAAAAATACAACATCAACATCCTGCAAACCACCATTTAAGAATGTGACCATATCACTCATAGTATTGATTTTTCACATGAAGTCTCCTTCTGGCCCCTTATACATCTGCCTTTTTTTTCCTGAGTGTGCTCCTCCCCTCCCTGAACACACACCCTCGGAAAACCCTGTGACCCCATGGACTTTCCTACCCAATGAGAGGGGGGAATTGCTCGTCCTATCCCCCACTCATACATATTCACAGTGCCTTGGTGTGGCACTAGGAGCCTACATTCCAATGGTGACCACCCCCACAGGCTGACCTTGAAATTAATTCCCTTGAAAAACTAAAAGAAACATTGCACAAGGAAAAAAACACCTTTCAACAAACTTGGGTCACCCCCGCACCCTCGATAATACAAGATAATGTAAGCCAAGTACACAATTAATTTTTAACATCACTCCTCCTGTTTTAGGCCTCTGTAAGACTTCATTATAGCGCCAGGACACCTCTAGGTAACAGTTGCGCTCTAGAAATGTCAATAACATAACATAACATAACAAAACAGACCTACCAGAGCCTCAACATGAATCAAAATCACACAAAGGAATATACATTCAGATATGATTACATTGCTGACACTTTAGGGCCACCACCAAGGTAGTAGGTAGGGGTCCCTGTAAGTCCAGCAGCAAATTCATTCAGATTGTCACAAACTTTCCCCTATACTCAAATCATATATTACTGTGATGCTGGTGCAATAGCTCATTAGCCTGCTTAACCGTTCCCAGTATCTGAAATTGTCCTTTGACTAAGACCTTCAGTTTTGGCTGCTGTGCCAGGGCAGCTTGTACACCTTGGGGCATATTCACAAGGAGCTATCGCCGAATTAACGGCACTTTATCGCAGCCAAAGTCCTGATAAATTTACCTCCCCATTCACAAGCCGGTGTTAACAGCCCACAGCACCAGTTTACCCGCGATAGCAGCTGCAAAAAACATCGCCACAGAGGACCCCCGCAAATATCGCTAATGAGATGCAGAGTAGGCGTTCCCGTGCCAAAAGTCGAGACAACATCACACCTCAAAATTCACAACGACCAGCCACATCGGCGATAAGAACACAAAACAGGCGATAAGGCGCGTTAGCACCAGGAAATTTACACCTGCTCTGACCTGGTGTAAAGTCGGACGGCAGCCAGCACCACAAAAGGGAGCACAGCCCAGGGCCACATCCGAAGGGCAACAGATGCCATGGAGCCACTCATCATGCGGCCTGGACACCCAAGAGGGCCACAACACCCACCGCCACCACCCCAGGACCCCAACCCACACCCGGAACACCCCCCCGGGACCACCACAGACGCAGCGCAGACAAAGACAGCGGACCCCCAGGAAGCGTACCAGCTGCACAGACCCAACATCTGACAATGTCACCGTCCACTACAGGCTGAAAGTGACAAACATCCTACGTATCCTGACCATCATCGCCTAACAGGCCTACGGCACCAACACAGCTGACAACCAACATCCCACCCCACACAAAGCTGCTGGCTTGGCTGCACCTGTTGGCCCCTGGTACCCCTCAACCAACACCCGCCAGAGTCAGAGGAGTCTCACAGCCAGCCACATCCAAGTCCCCCACACCTGTCCTGGACATCACCATCACCCTGGTACCCCAGTCCCCATACGTACAACACAATGCACAGGATCCGCTGGAGACCAAGCAAGGACCATACGCCCTAGCAGGATGCACGCACGTGTTGAGGGCAATACACAGCACACATTTACTACCTGTGCCCCCTGGTGACACAGTACACAATCACCGCAACAGGAAGCACACATCTCACATCAATGTGCAGGCAACAACAGAACACCGTGGAACCCCCAACAATGTCGCCTTCAAATACACAGCCAGTGTGAATGATACCTTCATCCTCCGACAGTCCATCATCAACCAGCATTCCCAGGATGGCAACAAGGGAAATGCACAGCCCCTTGGCAATATCCAAATGAACACCCCACACACCTCAACTCCACAACCTTGCAACTCACAACTCTGGCAATGTACACGTCACAAAATCACATACAACAGGCACAACAACATGCCCACCCACCAGACACAACAGAACAACTTACAATGTTCACATGGGCAAGCCCTGAACATGAGCCAGCAACGGCATGGCACCTAAGCCACATAATAGCCGAATGTGTGGAGAGGTGGCAACCAGGCATGTGTGAAGGATGCAGTAGAACCATGATTGGGAAAGTACACAATGCCAAGAGTGGCGGAGATGTGCTGGACACACCGCAGTATGCAGAACACACCCATATCCATGGCGACATACACCGCTGGTGTATGGAGTGTAGTGGACAGTGGACGCCACCATGTCACCCCAGCCAGTGGGGGACCTCGCAGAAATGTTGCCTGTTACGCCCCCCCTAAGCATCACCGGAGTGGCGTGGCCCAGCGTATGCCACGCCAGCGTAGGGGTGTGAATAAAAAGCACGTAGGCCTGGGCGTGGTCCTCTTCCTGAAAGACCAACGTCTCTGCCAGGGCAGCGCCTCCCGCCCCACCATGAGGCCGACGCCGTCCTCATGAGTGGAGTTGCCTGCGATGCTGTGCGCCTGCCGGACCCCGGCACGCTGGACCACAAACCCGTCAGGCCCGCCCCTGCGCAGCCAGGCCACACTGATCACCTGCCGACACCGGCGTGTGTCAAGGAGGGCCCACCACGTGCCGGCACAAGCTCCAAGCCCGAGGCCCGTGACCTTGGCAGCCTCCTCAGACCATCACGGCCTCCACGACACAGGCCCGCCTTACTCCTTTCTCGTTGACGCACTCTACTGCCACCTTCGGCCCACTCGTCGGACCAGTAGGTCCCATGTGTGAAACGGTGTCCTGAGTCATGAATGGCAGTGACCAGATGTCTACTGCAGGGGTGATATCACTAAACACTCTGCTATCAGTGAAGCAAACGAATACATCACAAGCACACAACACGTGTCTGTGGGCCCATGCTGACCGCTGCCTCCGGCCTACACTGTGGCCCAGTAGGTCACAGAGTCTTGATTTGGCAATGTTGGAGTTCACATCTGTGTACCGGCATCATCGCAGACTGCATCCCCTCTCAGCACCTGTGCCACTAAGTGTGTTCCCCAACATTCATGGACACTCACTGGTCGTACATTGGTGGCGTTTGAGTCTATGGAATAGGGGCTAGTTTTCATCCTCATGTAGCTGATACCGAATTGTTGGTGAAAATGAGGGTTGCGCTTTCCACTCCTCCATTTTCTGCTTCCAGAAAACATCAGACCTTCCGCATCATGCCCTGGAGGACACCTTACACTGTCCCCCGCAACCCTCCGCAACATACACCTTGGACATTGATGGGGACCCGCTCAGGGAGCATGGCCCATCTGACTGCACCGCAAGTCACCATCCTGTGGCTGGGTGCCTGTGCCGGCCGCAGTGCATCGGGGGCCACTAACTCTGTGCTGCTCAGGCCTGGGACCCCTTCTTCTGAGACATTGAATGGCCTCTGTAGCTATGGTCTTGGGGTTATCAACGCCATGTGTCTGTGGCCCTGCGCTGTCCGCATCCTCCAGCCTCAACTGCGAGCCACCAGGGACCACACATAGCATCGAGTTTTGACCGGCCCGGACGTCGCATCACCGCAGGAGGCACACGCCACCACCGCAAGGACCACCTCCAACCGCCATCTGCCAGAGTCGAAACGGTGGTCCTGACAGACCTACGGAGTTGCTCAGACCTGTCGTGGATGCCATCATCGGCCTGATACCCTGCTCAGCACTCCAGGTGCCAGTGACTCAGTGCACCGCAAGCCATTGTCCATTACTGATTGAGTTTTGTGCTGTTGTGAGGTGCGCAGCAATGTCTCCTCATGCAGTGGGGAAGACCTGGGACTATGATGAGGAAGATGTGTCAAGTGTGCGGACGGGAGAAGGCACAGACAATGGGAGGGCAGGAGGCAACAGCCCCAAGGCAGGAATGCAGACTGGTGGTGGTAGTCAAGCTACACACCCGGATCTATTACTGGGTATTGCGCTGTGGACTGCGGTCGCAACTGTCACCTCAGGCAGTGTGGGAGACCTGGGACGTTGATGAGGAAGTTGATGCAGGTGTAACACACCCCACTGCATCTGCATCAGGACTAACCCGAAGGGACACAATCCTAGCAATTTCTTCACATGAGCGCGCTCTTCTCTAGTGCCCCTACCTCAGTGCACTGCAACTCACAGAACCTCCTGACTGAATATTGGGTGACCTCTGTCCTTACTCCGGATCCCTCCATGTTGCTCTGCAGTTGACTCTGTTATGCTGGTGTTTTCTGTTTCCATTACACTGGTGTCCACTGTTCAGGTTGTTGCCAGCACCAAGCACTCCATGCAGGCTGGCTTATACTCACCCCACACACATCCAGCACAGGCGTCACTGTACATGTGGCCCTGCCAATAAAGGGGCCGGGCGCACGTGCCCATAGCCAGTTCAACATGATATGTGCATGTGTCCCTGTGGTCTTGTTGTATGCATGGGGGCCCTGGGCCCTACGACATTACATTGTGCTGTGTACAGCAGACGCAGACATGTCACCGCAGGCAGGGGGCTAGAACCTGGACATGTAGCTTTGTTGTCACCCACTCAATTCATAATGGGAGTGGACTGTGCCGTCGTACGCAGAGCCAACATGGGTGTGTGACTGATATGTGCGTGCCCCTGGGCGTGGTTCTGTACTGCGTACGTGCATCTGCATGTGTCTCTATGGCAGTGTGGGTCTCCTTTGTGGGGTGTAGGTCATCCCTGAAGGGTATTGGACACCCACGTATGTGTTCTAGTTCGCATTCCATGGGTTCGGCAACACCCGCACCTGTTGGGCCACCTCCTTTTGGCGTTCTGACACCTGGCATTGGGGTGCCATGTGTGGGTCGGTGAAGTGTTGTGAGCCAGCCGTGATTGCGTGTGCTTCATGCTGAGTGGTCTGTTGCAGGGGCTGGGTTCTCCTCTGAGTAGCTTGTCTGCCCTTGTCCTGGTGGTGGGTTGTGTGGGATGTCCATGGGCTGTTGTAGGGCGTCGGTGTCGAAGGTGTGGTGTTCGCCTCCGGCATCACTGATGGGTTGTCTGTTCTGACCTGCTGGAGGTGTTGTTTGTCCCTCTGCATTGTGAAGGGGAGGTGCATGTTGGCATTGTGTTGGCGCCTTGTTCTTGTCGACATGCAGACTGTGTGACAATGTACATTGTGACTGTTTGGGCGGTGGTGGCTATTTGAGTTGGGACAGTGTACATTTGGCTTGCATGGCTGATGTGGGGTTGTAGCCGTAGATATGCATCTCACAGTTCCCTGCTTTGTCCAATGTGATTGTTCTGTTTCTGCGCCTGGGCGGACCCAGTTGTGTCCCCTGTTCTGCAGTGTGGGTGTTGCACTTTGTGCCACATTGTCATGATATGTGCTGTGATTGCTATGTGTGTGTGCTGCAGTGTACCACGGGGATGGGGGACATGTCCCTGGGTAATTGTGGGTGTGCAGTGTGCTACACCTCGTTGTGCATGTGTGCCATTGTGCCCATCACCCCCGTCCCCCCAGTCCCTGTTGGATCCTCACCCTGTTGTTGTTGTGTCGGGTCCTGTCGAGCTGTGTCCGTACTCCCACCTCCTTGCACTGTCTCCACACTGATGACTGTGGCCTGGGTTTCCTCCATCTCCTCCTGTGGCACTGGACTGCCACCTCCTGTCGCCGTTGCTGCCTTCCTGTTGGCAGCGGGTTTGTGCCTGGTTTAGGTTGTCATGTCCTGGCGGCGTCTCTTGGCCTCCTGGATTGGCCTCCTCGGCACTCCGACTGCATTCCAGGTGGTCTGCTTGTGGGTCAGTTGCTGGTAGTGTTCTGTGACTCCGTGGCGCTGGTCTTGTTTTCCTGCGGTCTGCACCCCGTCTTCCTTTCCCTTTTCTCCTTGGCCTTCCCCGACCCCGTTGTTCCTTGCTGGTGGTCTGTGGGGTTCGCGTTGATCTCTGCGCTGGGTCAGGGTGCATCCATGTTGCTACGTGCTTTGTCTTGTTCCTGGTGTGTTGTTTCTGTGGTTTTTATGGTGCAATTTCCCGCCAGACGCGTAGGATTTGCTGGCCTGTGGCTGCTTTTCGCTACTTTTTGTACCTCGATTGGCCTCATCGCATGATTTCTCGCATTCCGCATTTTTTCGGCGTGGCGTTGATTTTCACGCTGACATTTGATGCGTTATCTGGTGACTATCGTATGCTACCGCCTTGTTGTGAATTCCACGTTGACACGGGGTTATTTTCCCACGATAGGCTGCGATATTGAAAGTTGCTTTACGCTAGTCTTGCGGTAGTTATCGCACGTTCTTGTGAATATACCCCCTTGTTTCTTAAACAGTTCCACCATGGATTTAAACTCTTGGCGACACCGAGCTGACACTGCAGACAAGTCCGAGAAGATATTAAAGCAGAACTTATCTAAATTCTGGAATCTCTTTTTCTTAATAGCTTCAAAAAGTATTGACTCTTTCATACGGAAATCCCTGAAATTCACCAAAAATGTAAAGTGATATTTAGCATTTGCAGGCTGAAAAGATGGCACCCAATGAGTCTGTATAATTGAGAAACATTCCATCTTGGGCGGACTATCAGGGAAGATATAACTTTGAATCAGATTAGAAATGAATTATATGGAAACTTGGCCAGATTCCTGGCCTTCTGGAATGGCAGTAAAGCGAAGATTCGAGCGTCTGGTCAAATTCTTCAAGCTTCAATTGCATTTCTGAGATCTCCTGCTGAAGCCTGGCTTGCTGTGATTCAGAGCTCTTTGAGAATCTTAAAGATCCGATATGTGTTGCTCAGCATGAGTCAGTCTGGTGCTCAAATGGAGTAAATTCTCATTAATTTTTCTCAGCTGTGATTGGACGTCTTTGTGGGCCTTTTCTAGAGCGCCCTTTATCTCCCTGATTTCTGTAAGAACTACTTGGAGCATTTTCCCTAGCTATACCATGTCAGAGGATGTTTCTGGGGGCACTTTACCACCAACGAACAATACCTATTCAGCCTGTGCTAAGGGCTTGAGAGCCTGGGCAGACTGCAGTTCTTGAGTGGTGTAGAGTAAAGGTGTGCAGGAAATAGCCAGATGAGGATGCGTTTTCCAAAGTTTGTTTATTCTACCAACTGGACCCACGACAGCTTGCCACAGCAGCAGGACAGTCAATGAGTCAAAAGCCCAACATTCTAGAATTCCCCACATAATGACTGAAGTCCATTCTAATACGTTACATAGAAATGTTTAAAGAGACACATACCTGAATTAAAAAATAACTATAACAACCCCATATTACAACCCCTTTTTTTAATGAAACAAAAGCAGAATTTAAAATACTCAATAATACATGTAATCTCTGGAGCGAACAGGAGCAGATCTAATTCTACCACTACTCCTATGCACGTTATCCCCATCACCCCTGGAAATATTACCATCACTTCCAGTTTGCAAGCATTAATTGGAAATCCTACCATTGCTAGCTCCTCTGTCAGAATCTGTGCTGAGTGGACTTTCTTTATGTGTCATGCCACTACCACTATGAAGAGAATGAGTTAAATGACCAAAATCAAACCAATCACTACTTACCAACCACTTCATTCTTATATCACTCTGATCATTCACTCTCTGACAAATTATGGTTGCTTGTTCCTCACTCAATTTGGCCAACGCATTTCTGTTCCACCATCCTCTGTCTTGCCATAAAACTGCCATCCTAGATACTCTCAACACTCTAAGAGGCTCCGAAAATCTAGATTGTCCTTTTCCAACCTTAACAAGTTTTTTGATTAAAACCCAATCACCAGGAACCAAGATTCTTTCCTTCACATGCATACTTTTGTCATAATCACGTTTGTAGCTAGCTTGCTTTCTCTCACAAGCTCATGCACTTTCTGTAAATCAAGATTGTGATATTGCCCCACTTTATCCAATAACCACGTAGGACTCAACACAGAAATTGGTTTTCATCCCCTTTAAAGAACACAAGGAGAAACATTGGTAGTGCTATGAGGAGTGATATTATAATTCAAGACCTTGTGATGCAAATATTCATCCACATCCAATTTGTTGGCAATTGCGGTTTGCACACTCTCTTTAACAATCGATTTGCCCTCTCAACAAGTCCATTTGATGCTGGACTATTCAATGGTACAAGAATATGACTGATATAATTCTTCTTAAGAAACTTGTCCATTTCCTCAGAAACAAAATGCGTCCCATTGTCAGTAACAATCTCTCTGGTAATGCCTTCAATAAAAAACAAACGCTACAAAAGGAAGTGAATGAACTGGTATCAGCATTTTTAACAAAAGCAAAATACAACCATTTTGAAAAATAATCAATGGCAACAATAAGAAACCTCTTGTCACCATCAAAAACATTAAATGGACCAGCATAGTCCAATCCTAACTTTTCCCATGCACCTTTAGTCCATTCCACAGGACACTGAGGTGCTGTGGACATTTTACAATGTTTATCGGAACACAAACATTCTGTACACTTCTCAACAAAAAGTTTGACCTGACCATCAATGCCAGGCCACCAATAAGTCCGTTCACTCTTCTTGACTGTAGCAGTAATGCCTAAATGTCCTTTGTGAGCCAGGGAAATAATTTTTCCTCTTGACCCTACCGGTGGTACAAACATGTCTTGTCTTACCAAAATATCGTTGACTAAAGACAATTCAGATGCTACTTGAGAAAACAACTTTACATCCGAAGACATGCTCCTATCGCAAGGCCAACCTTCAATAAGAAATTTCCTAACTCACTTTAAACAATCATCCTTCTCACAACTCTCAAACCACTCCTTCTCAGTAATTTTGAACTCCTCCATAACATCACCCACAGTTAACACAAACTCATCGTCATTGTTCCCAGAATCATGGTTGTTTTCATTCTCCACAGGCAAACATGACAGGCAATCAACCCTAACATTCTTTCTCCCTGGCAAATACTTGATGTCAAAATTAAAATCTTGCATTCTTGCAAATAATCTGATAAGTCTTGATGAAGCCTTATTGAAACAACTATCTCCCAACATGTAGATCAGAGGTTTGTGGTCCGTGTATAATTGAAATTTCGTCCCCCAAATATACATTTTAAATTTCTCAGAAGCCCATGAACACTCTATGCCTCACGTTCTATAGTACTATAATTTTTCTCAGCCTCACTGAGGGGCAGATTTACATGAAACTGACGCATCTGTATAGATGTGTCAGTTTCCCTGCGCCTGCGTGAAAAACCCTTGCGCCACTATAGATGTGCCGTATTTACAATACGGCGCACTATGGCGCAAGGATTGACAGATGCGTCAGAAATTCTGACGCATCTGTTGGCGGAAAAGTCACGCATTGTTGGAGTCGTGTCGCAAGCATGATGCAACTCCAGCAATGCGTGTTGCGGCCTATTCCCAATACACTGCGTCACGCAGTGGCGTCCTAAAAGTCACGCAGTGAAATCTTGTAGATTTCACTGCGTCACTTTTACGAGGCTTTCCTGCATGGGAACGCCTACCCTGCATACATTATACCTGACGCAGGTATAATGTCACGCAGGACTTTACAACGTGACGCATCTCCCTAGATGCGTCATGTTGTAAATTTGCCACATTTTGTACGCTGCCGCTGCGTCACAAAAGTGATGCAACGGCAGCGTAAAAGTGACGCAAGGGGCTTGTAAATCTGCCCCTGAGTGTTATTGAGGCAAAAGCTACTGTCCACTCTTGTACTTTAAAAATTTGACTCAAAACAGCACCCAGACTTTTGGAACTGGCATCTACAATTATAATACTTCTTTCACCATGTTTAAACGGTTTGATAGCAGGAGCATTCACTATCAACTCCTTAACAGAAACAAAAGCATTCTGAGTTTCCTCAGACCATACATACTTCACAATTTTCTTCAACAAACTCCTCAGTGGCTGCATAATAACAGCATAACCTTGCACAAATCTGGCATAATACTCACTTAGACTAAGAAATGCCCTCAGGGAATTTTTATCCATTGGCACGGGTGCATCATTAATTGCAGTTAACAAAGATAGTTTTGGTTTTATCCTTCACTTGAGATATTGTGGCCTAGATAATTCACTTCCTCTGTGATAAATGTACACTTGTTCACATTGACAGTCATACCATGTGTCCCCAACTTGTTCAAAACTTTTTTCAATAATTGATAATGCTGGTCCAAACTTTCAGTATGAATAAGGATATCATCCTGGAAAGCTTGAATACCAACTTCTAACCCAAAAATGTGATCCACACGCTTCTGTAAAACACTAGCAGCGGATACCAACCCAAATGGCATCCGTTTATGCATCTACACACCAAATAGTGTCACAAAGGTTGTCAATGGCTGTGAATCCACTGATAGAGGAATTTGGTGGTATGCAGATCATAAATCTATGGTAGTAAAATATATACTCCCACCTAACTTAGCCAGCATCTCATGAATTCTGGGAAGAGGATGACAATCCACTATGATATTTCGATTGAGAACTCTCAAATCCGAACACAAGCGTATATCCCCAGAACATTTGCGTGTGACAACAGCAGCGGAAACCCATTCTTAGGATTCAACAAGCGTTATTATACCTTGAGAACACATATCATCAAATAACTTTTTGATATCATCCCTGGCGGAAAGGGAAACAGGTCTGACCTTCTGTATAACAGGAGTAACGCTACTTTTCAATTTTATAGTGTGTTGAAATCCTTTAACCGCCCCAACTTTATTGCAAAAAACATTAGTAAATTTAGAAAATAAATAATTCAAGATTTTATCATGCTTTCTTCCATGCTCAACAGACAAAATAGGTAAATCTCCTAACACCACTTAAGTATTATTCCTAAACTAGCTTGATCTTGCCAACCTAAAATGTCACATATATTTTAGTAAAAATGTCTCTCTCTTTAAATTTAATCACGTCAGAAAAGTAACCCTTTATAATGATATCATACTCTCCGAAAGCCTTGGGGTTGACATCTGTAGGTTTTAATAATAAATTCGACCAATAATTACTAAATATATTCTCTGCTACAATTGTAATAGGTGACCCCGAATCTGCCATAACACCTACATTAATTGATCCAATTTGTACCTCACAAATAGGTCCTTTCCACCTTTTCCCAGAATTACCTAATGCACTGACTTCAACCGTTAACAACACATTATTCAATGCATCACATACTGACTCATCTTCTACACTGAGTTGATTCACTTTAGATTTATCCTCAATGGACCTGCACACAGTATATAAGTGCCCGATTTGTTTTACAGTTGTTGCACCTTTTTCCTTGAGCAGGACAGTTGGTGCTATTTCCCATATGAAATTTTGAGCCACATCTGTAACATGCTTCATTCATCTTTCTTTCTAAAGTTTTCTTTATCTTATTCTTATGAGAAACCACATTAACATCAGAATCATGCCCAGATTAAACTAGTTATTTTCCCCTGTATTTTATTTATTTCTTCCTTTGGGAATTTGAGTGGGATGCAATTGAATAAGTATTTCAACTTCGAGAGAATAGACATTTTTACTAGATTGACCCTCCCATAGATCGTTAATGGCAAGTTCTTCCACCTGGAACTAGTTTCATCTGGGCATATCGTGTGGTATGACTTTCCTGGAAAAAGTTAAGACGTCATCTTAAGAAGGGTGGGTTAGCCCTGACAGATCTCAGTCTCTATTGTATGGCATTTCAATTTAAAAACTTTCGTATGCTTATGGGGGAGCCTGATTTTTCTACCCTGGGCTCACTTTTGGGGGAAATGATTAAAGAGCTTGGACCAGTAGCTTTCCTTTATAAATTTGGGGCCCAAAAGTTAGGTTAAAGGTTTTAAAAACCACACTGAGTCTTTGGTGTGGAATAAGGAAGATGTTAAACATTTGCGTCCATTTCACCTTCAGAACACCCACCATCCACAGACACCAGCACCTGCTCCCACGAAGAAACGGGATCAAAATCACCGACGACCAGCTCACCTCCTCACTCAACAATTCCACCCCAACCATCGCGGAAAACGATGACCCCCAACACCGCAGCCCGAACCCTGCATAGATGGATCTCGAACAGCGCCAACACCATAGCCCCCCTCAAGAAAAACAACAATAAAACCGCGCCAAGAAAGTCAGATGGTTTACCACCGAACTTCGAGAGTCCAGACGCACTTGCCGCCACCTCAAAAAGGCCTGGAGGAACACCAAATCCACAGAAGCCCACAACAACTTCAGGGCCACCACCAACGCCCACCATCAACTCATCAGAGAAACGAGGAAAAAAGCGATTGAAGACAGAACTCCACCCACGCGCACAACAGCAAGGAACTCTTCAGCATCATCAAGGAGTTCACCCAACCCACCAGAGAGTCTACCGACATCACTCCCTCACAAGACCTCTGCGACAAACTCAGCACCTTTTTCCACCACAAAATCAAGAGCATCTACAACAACTTCGACGAAGACAACCAATACACTGAACACTCACCAACCACCCCCGACACCCGGAAACCAGCGATTGACAACTGGACAGCCCTCACCACCGAAGACACACTGAAGACAATGAAGTCAATCCACTCAGGGTCCCCCACGTACCCCTCCCCCACCACATCTTCAACAGAGCCGCCGACACCATCGCACCCATGCTCCGCCACACCTTCAACCGCTCCCTGGTGACCGCCTCATTCCCCGACGACTGGAAACACGCCGAGGTCAACCCCCTCCTGAAGAAACCCTCGGTGGACCCCACCGACCTCAAAAACTACAGACCCATCTCCCTGCTCCCGTTCCCAGCGAAAGTCATTGAGAAAGCCATCAGCAGCCAACTCTCCACATTAATTGAAGAACACAACATCCTCGACTCCTCCCAATCCGGCTTCAGAAAAAACCACAGTACGGAAACCGCCCTCCTGGCCGCAACAGACGACATCCGCACCCTACTGGACAAAGGAGAAACAGTAGCCCTCATCCTCCTCGACCTCTCAGCGGTTTTCGACACAGTCTCCCACTGCACCCTAATACACAGACTCTACGACGCAGGAATCCAGGACAAGGCCCTCGACTGAATCCGCTCCTTCCTCTCCGGCAGGACGCAGTGGGTCAGACTCCCCCCTTTCCTCTCGGACCCTACACCTACCACCTGCGGAGTCCCCCAGGGCTCCTCCCTCAGCCCAACGCTCTTCAACGACTACATGGCTCCACTCGCCCCCATCGTCAGAACCTACGGACTCAACATTGTGTCATATGCAGACGACACCCAACTCATCCTCTCCCTATCCAACAAGCCCAACACCGCCAGACGCAACTTCCGAGAAGGCATGGAAGCCGTCGCCAAATGGATGAAAAACAGCTGCCTACAACTAAACACCAACAAAACAGAAGTACTCATCATGGGCCCAAACCCCGATGCCTGGAACGACACCTGGTGGCCGCCCGCCCTCGGAAACCCGCCAACCCCCACGGACCACACACGCAACCTGGGAATCATCCTGGACTCCGAGCTCAAAATGGACCTCCAGATCAACTCCGTCTCATCTTCCTCTTCCACACCCTCCGCCTCCTTCGTAAGACCTTCAAATGGATCCCCCTCGAACACCGAAAGACCGTCACTCATGCCCTGGTCACCATCAGACTCGACTTCTGCAACGCACTCTACGCCGGAATAAACAGAAACCTCACCCGCAAGCTACAGAACATCCAGAACGCCGCCGCAAGACTGGTCCTCAGCCTGCCAAAACACTGCCACATCTCCCAGCACCTGCGCACACTCCACTGGCTCCCCGTCGAGGCGAGAATCATCTTCAAGATACTCACCCACGCACACAAGCCCCTCCAATGCACCGGACCAGCATACCTGAACAGCTGACTCAATTTCCACGCACCCCAAAGGACCCTACGATCAGCCCAGCTCTCCTAAGCCGTAGTCCCCCGCACCAAAAAGACCAGATCGGGAGGCCGCTCCTTCTCCTTCCTCGCAGCCAAAGCATGGAACGCCCTTCCGCTCCACCTCAGACAGACAACATCGCTCCCCATCTTCGCAAGAAACCTCAAAACCTGGCTCTTCGACAGACCCCCTCCTTGATGGAATGGAACCTGCACCCCCCCCACCCCTAGCACCTTGAGACCCTTACGGGTGAGTAGTCGCGCTTTAACAAACCCCTGATTGATTGATTGATTGATTGATTAAACATCGGGTATTATTCAGAATTCGCACCGATTTGGAAATCCCCTGGGACACCGGAATGCTTGAAGGATGGACTGAGTCTTCCTTAAAACAAGCAGGGATATCCAAATGGGGACACTTGATATCAACGGAAGGCATGCTACCTTGGGAGGTGCTTAGCATAATGACGGATAATAGACTGTCTAGATTTAAATATATGCAGCTTACATCATGGTTCGCAACAGCCTGGTATTTTGAGATTCTCCTCCAAGAAGTTAACCCAAAAAATAAAGAAATGGCAAAGTGGTACCGACAATTCCTGTAGGCAGAGGAAGAGAAATTGGAGGCCCCCTGGTCAGATGTACTCCAGGAAGAAAACATACAATCCCTTTGGATGGACTCTCTAAAATTACTATACTCAGTCATGCCCGCAAACTTTAAACATCACCCCTTTTTTGTAATCAACAGGCTGTACTGGACTCCTCAAAAAGTGGCTAAGTTTGTGACACAGCCAGTACCCAGATGTAAGAGATGTAACCTTCCAAGAGCTAACGATGTACATATCTTCTTTACATGCCCTGAGATAAAAGAATATTGGAAGATTGTGGAAACCACTATGAGGGGTATTTTAGGGGAACATGTAGTTTTGACAGAGGCCTTGGTACTCCTAGGGGTGGACAATGCTATGCACAACACTTTGAATAGTAAGCAAAGGGGCCTAGCATTCTACCTGTTGCTTTTGGCCAGGCGGGAGATTTGTTAACATTGGTTAGACCCTGCTCCCCCACACCCTACGGGGTGGTTAAAAGTGGCCAAGTGGACTAGCAATATGGATATTAAATGCAATCCTCGATGGTTGGGGGAAGTTTGGGAGGATTTTATAAAGTGGGTAGGTTAGCACTCATGACAATATGTAAGGCTGTCGGAAAAACACCCACATACAGTCCTATGATTACACCAGGTCATGGACCAGGGGGTGGTTTATTGCCCCCCCCCCTGATACGACCAAAGCCTGGGAGGCTCGTGGTGAGTGAATGCAATGGCCTGCGAGATGGATCGAGGGTTCTAAATGGTCCAAGAGTTGCAGACGCCATGGTGATATAAGGACAAAAAAAAAAACATCAGAATCATTTGTATTGCTTAAGGGTGCTACATGCACCACACCAACACCATCTAAAGATTTGCTGGAACAACTATCTGTCAAAATTTTAGAAGAAACAACATAACGCTCTATACTTCTTGCTATATCCATAACTTCCTCTAAGGATGGATTCTTACATGTCAATATGTGTTCTTGGATCTTCTTATTGAAACAATTAAAGACCAGTTGATCGCGTAAAGGTGTATCCAAATTACTGCCAAACTCACATTTGGATGCTAACACTCTCAGCACTGCTAGATAATTTTCAATAGATTTCTCAGGCATCTGCTTACGTTTGAAGAACACATGCCTCTCAACCATAACAGATGGTTCATCTACATATTGTTTGCCCATACGTGCTAAAGCTTCAGAAAAGACATTCCAATTCTCATCACCAGCCGGTGCAGCAACAACTGGCAGACTATTAAAACCTTGTTGGCCAGCACTTCCCAAGTGATTTAATAATAAAGTTTTCTTTCTGGATGCTGTGTATCTAGTAGCGTCTATAGCCTCTAGATAATTTTCAAACACCCTATATCACTTGTGCCATGCTGTAAGAGGTTTACCTGGGTTTTGTAGAAAGAGTGGAGGCAGCATTACATTACTTGACGTAGCAATATCACACTTTGAAAATAATAAAAAGACAGTTTTGTAAATGTGTGCCTGTCACAGTATATGGAACCCAACAGGCAAGTAAAACTCCGCAAGTACCTTGAATTCCAAATAAATGAAATCCCTGAAAGATAAGGTGATAAAAGTTAAGCGTGTGCCTGTCACAGAGACAGGAAAAATAGAAGACACAGGATTATGTTCTCTTGAAGAATCTTCTCATCTGAACCGTGTAGTTGAACCGGAACAGATGCGCAACCAACAAAGGCAAAACGTGTGGCTGTCACGGACACAAGCAACAGAGAAGTGCAGGAAATACCGTATTCCCAAAGAAATCATAAGGAATATGCCCAAACACTTAAGATGGCCGCTGACAACGTGTGCTGTGTGCTTTTCTGCAGGCGATCGAAGTAGTAGTAATAGCGTGGACTGAATGCACTGACGTCAGAACCTCAATCTTCCTGGAAGAGATGGCAGCATAGAAAAACATCCAGCTTTCACAGCAGAATCTCCAGCGTTCACACAATGGTAAGAGCGGAAGAATTTTGGGCTCGAGCAGCTTCTTTAAACCAAAATAAAATAAAGGTTTGTGAAACATCCAACGTTTAAAACGGTACATCTGCCATTCAAAATATGCAGATATATCCACAGAAATCAAACGGAACAAAGTTGTTGAACACCGATCACAGATACTCAGTTAATAAGGCAGGGTTTTCCAAAACATAACACTCATGTTTTACAGGGTGTCCGTGTGTTCCTTGCAATCCAGAAAAGACACAAAAGGCTTATCCAACTTGTAATCGGTCAGTGGGTCCCAGATTTCCAAACGTTAACAAATCGTCGCCATATAAATGTAGAGTAAAGGTGTGCAGGAAATAGCCAGACGAGGATGCATTTTCCAAAGTTTGTTTATTCTACCAACTGGACCCACCACAGCTTGCCACAGCAGCAGGACATTCAATGAGTCAAAAGCCCCACATTCTAGAATTCCCCAACATAATGACCGAAGTCCATTCTAATACTTTACATAGAAATGTTTAAAGAGACACATACCTGATTTAAAGCATAACTATAACAACCCCATACTACAAGTGGCGATAGGGGTGCAAGTTCTCGCCTCTATTTCCATGCTCTTACCCTCCCTTACTAAATGTTTTACTTCTTTCAAGCCCAATTAGGGGAATGAAGGTTTCTCATTGCCACGTGAAACATGCGTAAGAGCTAAATTACATCCTGACAGCTCATCCTGGCATGACCGAGAATTGATTTCTCCAGGAGAATCCATCCCCTGAGCTGGTCCAGTTCTGGGGGAAGAGAAGTCTTATTGACAAAGAGCGGGGCAGCCGAATCAACGGGCTGAGGCTTAGAAGAATCTCCGTTAATACTAATCCTGTTCGTAGTAGTATTCATAGTATATGATGAATCTAAAGAAAGTACCTCTGAAGTGCTTGAATTTAACCCTCCACTAAAATCTCCTTCTGTTTGCTGAGGACAGTCGTCCTGCTTGCCCCCTGATAGCATATTTTTAGAGCCACTTGAACCATATTGATTATAGCTAAGCTGGCAAGTTTTGTTGTTTTTGAAGCTTTGGATGGGGTATGAGTTCTCCCCGTTATCTCTCGGGCTAAGGGTCGCCTCATCAAGATGGGAGACTGGGGGGACGAGATGCTAATATGTCAACTTGCAGGCTCCTTGTGCACCAGAAAAATAATTTAACCTCTTTTTCCCCCGCCTTAACACCACAGGAGAGGGGGGCCCAAACAAAGATCTGTGGTTTTACACAATTGAGGATCCACTCGTGCTTTTACTGCATGTTTATGCCCTTAGTCAAGTTCCCAGCTGTAGCAGCACCTGCATCAGCTGAATACACAAGGATTTTCCAGCGGAATCCTACTGACAGTCGGTGCTGATATACAAAATATGTGGGGGCCAGGCAGCAGCAAGCCGCACTCACACCTGGGAGGGCTGTCTCTGCCACCCCGAAACTCCCACTACTCTCTGAGAGCACCTAACGTGCTCCTACAAGGCTGCTGGCCCCCGCCGTTAATGCTGCTGGCTCGGAGCGTGAAGCCCCTCTCACCTCAGCACAGCCCTGGTACTGCGCCTCCCATGGAGCAGCTTTTTCCCTCGATGCGTAGCCACAATAACGACAGTGAGGGGCAGCTCCAATCTGCACTGGTGCTCAGGGGCTGAGTCGGTTCACCACCATGAAATGCACGCTGGGGGCCCGCAACTTCAGCTTAGCAGCGCGGAGCTCAGAAACACTTGAAACGCCATTACGCCCAGTAGCGAGGCGGTCCCAGGAAGCAGCTCTCTAGGCGCTGAGCATGATGGGAGCTCAATGCACCCTGCTGTCACAGAGTCATGTCCCATATTCTTGTAGTATTTCGTAATAAACTCCTGAATACAAAATTTTCCAGCTATTGCGACAAGAATTTTAGATTCTATTAAGGACACGGAGGCGAGGATTATGCTGTCTCACAGCAGCCAATGAGAACAAAGTAACACAGTAAAAAACTTCATTACCCATGAGGCTTTGAACCACGCCTCCTTAACACAACCAATAGCAATACATCACATATGATAAAGCACTGAGGCACCATCTTGGCTTCCTCTTTCTTTGTAAATCAGTCCATAAGTGTCCATAATAAGGAACAAACTTGACTCCCAACAGAGAGTGAATCCTAGGAACATTTCTCAACGGAGAATACGAACAACAGATCCAGGGAGCTTCCTCAGCGCTCGACCACGCAATGGTCCCGATCCTGATCCAGCAGCTCCTTAACTCTGTTTGGAATCATTTCCTGTAAACAGAAACAGTCATGAACAAAAGAACCCAAAAAGGCTCAACATATCAGGGCGGGAAAAACATCAATAAAATATCCATACAACATGACAGTTGACATCAATCTGTCCCACTGGATGGGATAATCCACGCCTCCGTGTCCTTAATAGAATCTAAAATTCTTGTTGCGATAGCTGGAAAATTTTGTATTCTATAGCAGGACCGGAGACTTCTGATTATGCTGGTTCAAAGCTCATCTATCACCAGCGAAGAAACATGTGAAATAGGTTTGTAATAAAACTCCTTAAACGTGGAATCTGAAGACCAGTCGGCAGCTCTCAGAAGGTCTTCTAGTCTAGACCCCAATGCATAAGCTTTAGAGGCCATAGCTCCCCTGGCGGAATGCGCGCCATAGACAGATACATCAATCCCAGATTCTGACATAACCCAGCGAACCCATCTGGCCAAAGTGGCCGCAGAAACAGGCCGGAAGGGCTTCTGAATAGCAATCAACAGCTGTCCCAAGATGTCTGTCCTATGCGCCAAAGTGCGCTCCTCATACATTTTTAAACATTGCAAAATGCACAATTTAGGATTAAGCGGAAAAGCAGGATACTCAACCGAACAAGACATGGTCTTGGTGCGCTTAGATATGATGAAGGAAACACCCTGTGGAGAAAAAATTCTGCCTGCCAGGTCTAAGGCATGCACGTCTGACACCCTGCGACAGGAGATTAAACACAATAACATAGCAAGCTTGGCCAACAACTGTTTTATCGATAATTGATCGTTGTCTGGCCAAGATGTTAACAGCGTCAAAACCTTGGAAATGTCCCACAACGTAGAGTACCTGGGACGAGGTGGTCTAGCCACACTAATGCCTTTGAGCAATTTACATACTAAGGGATGCATCCCCACCGGCTTCCCATCAATGTGATTATGCCCGGCTGACAGAGTGGATCTAAAATTATTGACAGACCGATAGGACAAACCTGACTCTGCACACTCTGACACAAAATTTAAGATCTCTGTAACATCTGATCCCACGGGATCCAATTGCCGTTGCAGGCACCAACCCATACATCGTTTCCATGAAGCCGAATATCGCTTACGGGTGGAAGGAGCCCAAGCCTGTTGCATAAAGTCGGCAGCCGCCGTCGAAAGGCCCTCAAGCTGCTCATGTCTCCTGAGAGCGTCCATACCATGAGGGAGAGTTGGTTCTGCAGGACCAGTGGATGAGGAGCTCCTACTGGGTCCTGGAGAAGCAACGGAAAACTCGGAAGAATGAACGGTAAGTCCACCGATAACTCCAATAGTGTCGGAAACCTTGACTGAGTCTTCCACAAAGGAGTGACCAACACTACTGACGCCATCTGCCGACGAACCTGAGCCGCCACCCTCTGGATCAGGGCAAATGGTGGAAAGGCATAATGTCTCTGAGGTCCCCAATTCTGCAGGAACGCATCTGTTCCCAACGCCATCGGATCCGGCCTCCAACTGAAAAATAGGGGGAGGTGAGAATTGAGCCGGGAGGCAAAGAGATCTATCTGGCAAGGACCTCGCATATGCATGATCTCTGAAAATAAAGACGGATGGAGCCTCCAGTCGCTGAAATCCCTGAGGAATCTGGAGTTCCAATCCGCCACCTGATTCAATTTGCCTGGCAAGTACTCCTCTATGACATAGATTCTGCGGTCTAGGCAAAAGTGCCAGAACTCTTTCACAATGTTGGCTAACATCTTCGATCTCGTCCCCCCCAGGCGATTGATGTAACGAACCGCCGAGACGTTGTCCATCCGGAGAAGGATGCAACAATTCCCCCTGAGAGGAGAGATCGATTTGATGGGGAAGGAGCCCGCTAGCAGCTCCAGGCAGTTGATGTGCTACCTCAGTTCGTCGGCGGACCAACGTCTTCCGGTGGCAAAGTCTCCACATCGAGCGCCCCAGCCCCACCTGCTGGCATCGGACTCTATTATCACGTCCGGAGAGGCGCCAAAAATAGCTCTTCCGTTCCAAGCCCCCATATGTTCCAACCACCACTGAAGCTATTCTTGAGCGTCTGGTGACAGAGGGATCAGATGGTCGTAATGGAACCCTTTCTGAAGATAATAAATCTTCAGGCACTGTAGCGCCCTGTAGTGAAGCGGTCTGGGGAAAATGGCCTGAATGGAGGAGGCCAACAGGCCCACAATCCTCGCTAACACCCTCGAAGAGATCATCTGTTTGGACAGGGTGGACGTGATCTCTCGTTTGATGGACCGGATCTTGGACATGGGCAGGAGAAGTTGCGCAGATACTGAGTTGTTCTGAAACCACAGAAACTCTATCTGTTGACTTGGGGTGATCATTGACTTCATGAGATTTATCATAAACCCCAACTCCTGCAAAAGGGACATCGTCCATTGTAAGTGCAGCAGAAGCGTGTGCGCGTCCTGCGCCAGGAGCAGCATATCGTCTAGGTATATGATCAACCTTACCCCCATCTCCCTCAACCGAGAGGTCACTGGTTTTAGCAGTTTGGTAAATACCCAGGGCGCTGAAGACAGGCCGAAGGGGAGAGTGCGATAGCGGAACCATTGCCCTTTCCATTGGAACTGTAGGAATTTCTGATGGGAGGGGCAAACTGGCACCGTAAGATATTCATCCTTCAGGTCCAGTCGCACCATCCAGTCTTGTTCCAAAAGGAGGTCTCTTAAAAGATGGATTCCCTCCATCTTGAAATGCCTGTACACTACAAATGGATTGAACTCTCGGAGGTTGAGGACTAGTCTTTGTCCGCCCCCTTTCTTTTGAACCAGGAAGACGTTGCTGCAAAACCCTTCGGCACTGAAGGGCCCTACAGCAATAGCGTGCTTGGCCAAAAGCTCTTGAAGCTCGGAGTCTATAAAAGCTTCTTCTTGTAGGGAAAAACGGAGAGGTAGAGGAAGATGTGTTTGATTCGGAGTTTGTATCAATTCTATCCGATACCCTTGGACCGTCTGCAGGATCCACACATCCGAAGTCAGTTGCGCCCAGTTCGCTGCAAAGTGAGACAATCTGCCCCCTAGGGGAACCATAGGTAATAATTGGGAACTTACCAGAGGACTGGGTGTCAAAATTCTTGTATCCTCTATTGACACCCCTGTTGAATCTGCCCCGGAATCCGCGTGATCTGGTGGGATAGAACCCCGCTTGTTCAGGTTCTTGCGTGTATCCTCTGCGTCGAGGGGCGAACCCTCGTTGAGGACTGGGGTTAGAGTAACGGCCGGTCGCGCGTCCTCTGCCGCGTCCGGCCCTACCGGAGACCTGATGGAACACTCGTTTGAGTGAAGATTGCGATTTGTCTAATGAAGCAAAAGTGCTGACGAACTTCGCAATGTCTTTGACAAACTTGTCCCCAAATAATTGCCCTTCCGCAAGGGGGCCTGGTTCAGCTGTTGCTAGATCCGCTAGCTGCGGGTCAATCCTCAGGAGGACGGATTTGCGGCGCTCGGAAGAGAGAGCGCAATTAGCATTGCCCAGTAGGCAGATGGCTCTCTGGGTCCAACCCGCTAACACCTCAGGATGAATGGCCACCCCCGTTTCCTGCGCCTGCAAAGCGAGTTCAAGGATCTTAGCTAGGGGCCCCGCTACGTCCAGGACCTTGTCCGGACACGCCCGAAGGGCGCGATCTATACCCTTTTTGGGGTCCTTTTTATACTTCTTAAGAAAGGTGGTCATGGAAGAATCTATCTCGGGCGTGAGGGCTACCTTATGGGCCAGGTCTGGGCGGGGGCATTCAGATTTTAAGCGCGCCCTAACTTCTTTATCAAAGCCCTTTCTGAGGTGTGTCTGCATGTAGTCCGCTACTGCGGAGGGCGGTGCCCAATCGGCGGATCGGGGATGAACAATGTCCGACGGGTCAAAGAGAAAGGGAGTGGCGGGGACCGGGGGGGAAGCCGGGTGTTTGCGCTTTTTGGCGCACTTGCACGGTCAGGACTCTTCCGAGGAGTCAGTATCGGTACCCGCATCTGTGGTAGTAATCAAGACTGGGGTAGCAGGTGGAGGGGGGGGGATCCGGGGCCTCAACTACTGCCTGTTCTTTGGATTTATACAGTGAAGAATAGACTGAGGCCATGAATTATCAACTGGAATGGCGGGGAGAGGTGCCGGGTCAGGTTTGAGGGACGGGGCAGGTTTCCCTGTAGCTAGTTGTTCTAAGCTCTGGGAAATAGGCAAGAGGGCCGATGAGAGCATTTTATCTAATTTCGCATCTAATTTCTTGTCAATGATATCCTCCATGGATTCTTCATAATGGTAATCCTCTCCCTGGAGGTCCTCACACGCAGCCACCTCCTCTTCATAGACATCACAGTTAGACATATTGTTCCCAGAACGTGGGGCAACTCAGAAGCCCGAGGGGCAGCTTAATTATCCAGCCCAAAGTCCTCCAAGAACCAGGGCGTCGGTTGGGAGCAAAGCTGGGGCGGAGGGGGCCAACAAGGTACCAATATCCCTGTCCAACAGGTCTTATAAAGGGACAAACCCTAAAGCCTACTGTACTTGGGGATTCCCAAAAATGATCAAATCCCTTACAGCCACTGCTGGGCAGTCAAGGGTTAATTGTTGTGAGACTTGCCAGGCGTGCATGCGCGATGCAAGCAATTAAAATTGAAGGCCCGGTACCGGCTCCACCTCGCCTGCTGCGTTGTAAACCGCCCGTTTCAGCCCGGGAGAGGCGTCATCAACCAGCTGAATACATCGGGGCCGCACGCGTGCACTGACGCGTGCGGGCTCCCGAGACGCACGCCGGCTTCCCAGCTGGGATTCCGGCCTGCGTCTCGCTCCCGCGGGGGGGCCAGATCCCCGCCGCGCACGATTAGCGGTCACAGGCACCACACCGCAAACGGACTCGGGGCAAGTCAACGGGGAAGTAAAACAGCGCAACACGCGCTGAAGGAAAAACCCTAATTAATAGGCACAAACGAAACTACGCGCGCGCTCGCCTTCAAGAAAAGCAAGTTAACATCGAACACATCAAAACACATTCGATAGGTAAATAATTCAACAATATCGCAAAGCGAAAATACTGCTAATTAAAGGCAACACTACCAATTTAAGGCACAAGTGAAGAATAAAGCAATGAGGCACTTATCTTGACTGCGGAGCAGCAAAGAAAGAGGAAGCCAAGATGGTGCCTCAGTGCTTTATCATATGTAATGTATTGCTATTGGTTGTGTTAAGAAGGCGTGGTTCAAAGCCTCATGGGTAATGAAGTTTTTTACTGTGTTACTTTGTTCTCATTGGCTGCTGTGAGTCAGTAAAGAAATTGAGACAGCATAATCAGAAGCCTCCGGTCCTGCTATAGAATTACAGGAGCAAGCCAGAAGTACTTTAAAAGTACGACATTCAGGCATGTTTGTGAAAAATGTAGTTTGGACTACATAGAGACAAGCAGCTTTTGTTACCTGTAGGGGCATACTTTTCCTTAATATTTAATATATCAGTATTTATACATTAAGCATTCAGATCTGTGGGCTTCAAAAAATGCACTTAAGTGTTCATTAGTGGGATTTTAAAGGACAGCCCAAAGCACTTTTCATTACCATGTGCACCGCATTAGTTTGCAGTCCAGCAATTGCACAATTATGTTCTTTTGCGCCATACAGTTTACTCATACATTTGGGGTATGTAAATACACCATGCAGCCCACATAAGATATTCACCTTCCACGCAACCGATTCATTTCAGTACCATGGAACTTGAATGGCATTTGTTGGCTACAGGTTCATATTTCACAATTCCTATTGTCAGCAAAATCAAGAAGGAAAAATAGGAACAATAAAGGGGGTCACAAATCTATCTATCTTTCTATTTATCGCTATCTTTTAAACAATGTATAAAGTGCAGGTTTACCAAAGAGTTCCTTGGTACTTGCTACATGCCAGTATTGTTCTGGTGTCTCTCTCTTTCTCTCTTCCTGTCCCTCTCTCTCTCTCCTCTTTATTTCTCTTTTTTTGCATTGCTTTTGGTATTGTTTGGAGTGGAAGTGCCGTACTATGGCACAAAAAAACAAATACAGTTTTTGGGTGATAGTGACAAGCTGTACCTTTAGACATGTCGTACTTGTGCTAGAAGTGAAAATGGCAAAAATAAACACAGGTAAGTGGGAGAATGGTATCTGAAAAGGAATTTTCAAGAGTGTGATAAAGATACAGGGTTGTGAAGGTTAGTGGAAGAAGGAGGCATGCTATGAAATCAAGAATAAACAGCCTTGATATTCTGCAACACCTGGATTTGTCAATGCCAGTGGCAGGCTTCTAAAAACTTTATGCCTCTGCTCTAAATATTTTTTAACAAATTAAGATTTGCCTCTAACACTGCCTTTCATTGCTTCACACATAAGTAAAAGTCAGTAAAATGTTTAGTTTGATAAAACAAATACATTAGCGATGGGAAGTACCACAGGACAAAGGTAAGTTTCCATTCTTTTATTGAGGTCCACGCAAGTAGGTGGAAACATGACGGATCAGGCAGGAAAGCTGCTGCAACTGCTGTTTAAGTTCTTATCATAACATTTCAAGCATCACTGCATTCTCATCACAGAATCCAGTCCCAACGGTTGGCATGCTAGAACAGGAGGCATTGTCTTCCAGGATGGTCCCACATGAGGGATGCTTTCCTCAGAGAAGCTGCTTCATTTATCCTTCATCAGGTGGAAGTACTAGTGTGCAAACCTCTTTCTGTGTGTGTGAGTCATGTTGAAACAAATTAAAACGTTAACTAGGTGAGATATAACACTGAAGCTTCTGCACGTGAATGCTATTCAACAACATCTGACAGAAATCACAACTTCAAAAATGCTGAATCCTTGCATTCTAATGCATTTTTTCTATGGTTTTGGTCCTAGAGCCTCAGCCTGTGTTTGACTGCCTTCCAGCGTCTTCTTCGAAATGTTGCTGGTCTTGCAGTAGCTGTGCTATATGTGTAAATGAATTTATATAGGTATGTGTTATTTGTATGGAGCAAACTTAATGAAAAAGCAGTGGAGAGCTATATAGCATCAAAGTCAAGCAAACAGTCAATGAGTGATAGGAGAAGTAACTGTAACAATAAACTTATGGGAGCAGTCTGATGGGGTCCTGGTTGTAGGTGTGCTGAGAGCCACCAAAGAGGGTCTGCAAGAAAAGCGGTGGTGTTAGTCATGATGGCTTTGTAAATCATGCAGATGATTTTACAGATGGTATTGGTGGCAGGGGAGCCAGTGGAGGATGGGGGGGGCTGTTATTGTATTCCTTCAAGCCCTGAATAAGAGGTCCTACAGCAGGTAGGATGCCTTTAAGAGGGAGGAGGGCACTATGGAGTCTGGGAGGCCAAGGGGCAGGCACACCTAGATGCTAGAAAATGAAGCCTTAAACAGCAGTTCTGAAGCTTGACAAAATAATTTAAGATATACTGCATGATAATTTAAAATGCACTGTGTCAGCTCTGTGATTTTGAGTCAACCACATATTTCTAGATCACCCCACTGCAACACACTGCAACATAACACTATCATTTCATGGAATGCCGGTATGCCTGTACCAAATAGGCATATACGCTGCACTGCTTGCCCCACCTGTCAAAGAGAGAAATGACATGGCTTGCTGGAAAATAGGATTCAACCTTGAAAGGAAAAAGACAGAACATCTTTCTTTATGTTTTGGGCAAAATATATTGTAAACATACAAGGTAAGACTGTCAGGAAGGCTGACCAATGTACCCCATTTTGCATTTGACAACAATACAGAAGGATAATAGGAATTCATTTTGTTGAAGCACACTTTATTAAATCAAGGTCTAGTGAATTGTTTGTTGCAAATGAATATGTAGGCATGTTAGACTGGGATCCATTTCTCCATAAAGGCCCTGCATCACAGTCCTTGTCCCAAAGATACTCTTTGAGGCAGCACAATTTTACTACAGCCCCTCAGTACCATCGAACACTATGCACATCATAGTATACTGGATATTACTCTAGTTAAAGTTTCAGTGTAGATTCTTACTAAGCATTCTACCATTTAGTTCTATAGATATTAACCATTACATACACTATCAGAGCAAGGTAAGTAGAGGAAAGATCGAGATTCTAGGAACAGCCAGGTGGCCAGAAATATAGGATAAGTGCATAAAGCGGAAATATGTGACTTTAGTTGTTCTTGAGAGCCTTCACCTGAGCATGATAAACATTATAGTAATTCAGGTCTTTCCATCCATGTTCCGGACATCCTTCCAATCCTTTCTTGGAATGGCGATTTCGCTAATCATTACATTGTCACCTGAAGGCTTATAGAAAACACCAAGTGATACCAATGAGCAAGTAGTAGGAGTGAAGGAAACAGAAGAGGGAAGAAGACAATGGCTGCACCTTTAGAAGATGTTTATATTGTGCTCATACGTGAATAGCTTAAGTCATCAAGCATTTGTTGGTTTGACTTTTGAGCCCCTGTTGGGCCTTTCAAAATTGGTCCTTGGCAGCAAGTGTTGTTCTTTTTAATTTTATCCATTGCCCTGACAAAAGCTATAACTTTCTGATTGATTTCTGGGAAATTGTCACCCTTTAGGAATGATACAGTGCTAGAATGGTCTTTGACATGAGCTGGCCTCAAGACATCCTGATAGGTGGTCTTTCTGTACTTGGAACCAGTGGCATAACAAAACTCAAGGGGGTCCCCCTGCAAAGTACATTGAGGGGCCCTCTCTTAGGAGTCAGTCAGGAGCTCTTAGGCCAAGGTACCCTCTGGAGGAGGCCCCCTGGAGCAGGGGCCTAGGTTATGCCACTGCTTGGAATACCCTCACACTCAAACAGACAATAAGCTTTCGAGTTTACCCAGGTTATAAGTGCAATCTGCTTGAGGAACAATCAACCATAGTGGATCACAAACCACTTGAAGAACTCTTACCCAGTTGACTCTTAGGGACCTGCCAATGGAAGCAATATTTCCTCTCTAAAAAATCATGTTGAAACTGTTGTGACATTTGTGATTTTGTGATGTGCTCATTTACTTACCCTGCTAACCCCTAGACAAGGCATGCCTTTTGCACTTGACAATCACAGAGCAGCTCATTCCTCTTCCTGCTACTGAAACCAAATAGTTCTGCTCTAATACAAAATTATAGAGCTAACGTCCATCTGACAAGGCTTGTTCACTGAGAGCCTAGCCATTTGGCAAGATACCTTGAGAATTTTTCACTTCACTGTGCAGAAGACTATGAAGGTGAAAATGTGTCATCATTTCTACTACCAGATATAGAGGAGTATTTGGAGATAAACTCTATCTATCTCGTTCCATAGGTGAACTGCAAATGTTAATTTAATATTTGAATCAAAGACATTCTTCCAAGCTCACAGGTGCTGAGTTTGTTTCTTTTCATCCAAAAGTCGCTCAATTCATACCAAGCTCATCTTAACCCAACTTCAACCAGTGTCAAATTCACCTCAAATTTAGTTTGAATTCCATCTCTCTTCATCACTATATACACATATATATATATATCTCAGTGGCAATACCAAAGCGCATTCTGTAGTTTTTGAGAAATTAAGGTTTAAAATGTAGGTATATATCTTGCCTCGGAGGTCTAAAAATGTTTTCTTATTTTTGACGGAACCACGGACGCATGGATGATCTGTGGATCTGCACTGCCATAACAGCAAAATTAAAGGTGGCTTCCCACCCTTTACTGGGATTGGTCAGGCCCTGGGTGTCACCAGTTTGCTTTTTTTTATGTTTTTGGGGAGGGAGGCATGCGTGGAGCCCCCTCCCTGTGCTTCCTGAAGACCCCAGGGTCCCCAACCCTCCGGGGCTAATTTCCTTTCTTTTGGAGACCTGGAAACCCACAAAAAAAAATGTCCAGCTCCAGTTCACACACAAAGTGGGTGCTGTCCAGGGATCTGGCAGGGGCCTTGTGGCTCTTCCAATGGCCCTAACATATTTTACAGGTGTGGGTGCCCCAGGTGGGAGTGGGGACCCACCAAAAACAAAAAGTGACCAGCTCCTGCAGACACCATCAATTGGTGCTGACTGAGGAACTGGTAGAGGCCACAGGGGCCTTTGAGGCTCCCTCGGCAGCCCGAATAAAAAAAAGCTGTGGAGATCCATCAAGTGGGGGGCAAGAAAGAGGGGGGGTCCCAAAATGCATTTTTCCTAAGTAATTTTCTACAGGAAAATTGAAAAGCGATACCAAAAAATGGTCTTGGTCAGGAAAGTTTGCTTTTTTGAGATTTGGTTTATAATCATTCAGTAGTTTGTGAGAAATTAAGGATCAAAATTGATGTAAATATCATGCTGCGGAGGGCCAAAAATGTTTTCTTTTCTTTTTTTACAGCACAACAGATCCTTGGGGGATTCACAGTTCCTTAAAAAAAAGGTGGGCTCCTGCCCTATTCCGGGATTGGCCAGGCTCAGAGTGTCACTGGTTTGATTTTTTAATGTTTTTGGGCAGAGAGTCGTGCGTGGATCCGCCTCCCCGCACCTCCTGAAGACCCTGATGACCCTAACCCCCAAGCTCCATTTTTTTTGGTGACCAGGGAACCCACAAAAAAAGTGTACAGCTTCAGTCAACACCCACAGAAGGTGCTGGCCAGGGAGCTGGCAGGTGCCGCAGGGGCCACAGGGATGCAGGAGCATTGGGGCTCCATCTACAGCCCCAACATATTTTACGAGTTTGGATGCCCCGAGTGGGAGTGGGGCACCCACCATAAACAAAAAGTGGACTGCTCCCGCAGGCACCTTCAATGTGCTGACTGGGAAGCTGGTAGGGGCCATGGGGGCTCTGGACTCCCCCCACAGCCCACATCAAAACAAAAGCTGCGGGTGATCCATCAAGCAGGGGGCCAAGAAACAGGGGTCCCAAAATGCATTTTTTTCCACACAATTATAAATAGGAATATTTAGGGCCAATTTGTTTTTGGGGGGGACTGGGGAACCCACAAAAAAGTGCCCAAATCCTATTAACATCCACAGTAGGTGCTGGATAGGGAGCTGGCAGGGGCCACAGGGTCTTTACCCACAGCCCCAACATATTTTACAGGTGTGGGTGCCCCAAGTAGGGGTGGGGCACCTACCAAAAATAAAAAGTGGCCAGCGTCCACTGTGCACCATCGATTGGTGCCAACTGGGGAGCCAGTAGGGTCCATGGGGGCTCTAGGACTTCTCCCACAGTCTCTATCAACCGGGTGGGACAGGGACAGCCACAGAAAATAAAATAAATAGGAAGAGTATAATAAATGAGTGGTCCGAGCCGTTTATTTATTATTTACTGCACCCGGGAGGAGCGCACCATAATGTCCTTCATGGGGTAACATAAATATATGTTGGTGCACCAATATGAGCAGGGCACCATCAGCATATCTGTTGAGTGTTGCAGGAGGCTGTAGGAAGTACAGTAACTCCCCCAAAAAAATTGTACCTTGTCTCTAACTAACCTATTCAATTAATCTTAAAAACTGTTATCAAATAAAAACACTTTTCTAATTTAAAAACATTATAAAAAAGGCCACAAAAATGCACAACAAAATACTTCCTGAAGAGCAATGGCAGGAAGACAGTATCACTGTGTCAGATTACAAACCTACAAAAGAAAACTTCAACCCTTCAACAAACTACTAGATGCTACAAAGTACATTTGATAATAAATGAAAGCTAACAGAAGTAATAAAAGATAATATAACAAATATGTAAAACTATGCTACATGTTCTTTTCTCCAAAATACAGGTGCATCCTTGTTAGAAATGGGATCTCTAGTTGGCAAGGGCTTGCACCTTTGTCCAAGTAGGGACCCTTCTTCCTAGTCAGGGTAAGGGTTGTTACACTCGTGAAGTAACCCCTGCTCACCCTCGTGGTAGCTTGGCACGAGCAGTCAGGCTTAATTCAGAGGCAGTGTGTAAAGCATTTGCACATAACCAACAGTAATACAGTGTAAGCACTACAAACGGACACCACACCAGTTTAGAAAAATAACCAATATTTTATATACTCAAGACAAGACCAATTACGACAAAAATCCACAATACTGTACTTTACGAATGAATACTTGATACGTTAACTTCTTCTTTGCAGGAATAGCACAAAAGCAAAGTTCGTACGAGTCGGTAGCTCCGTCCGAGCCTACCGTGATGCTGAAAACCACAGAGTCTAACAGTTCCAGCCGACCGCGTCGATACGGGCCAGCAGAGTCATGAACAGACTCGGTTACAGTACCTTTCTCGTGGTGGCTGGTACGGAGTGTACGAGCCGGTCGGCGTTCGTCGCGGTTGCGGTGCAAGACGGAGCGATGCAAGGTGCGGTGTCCCTCGATGCGGTGCAGGCAGCGGCTCGATGAGCGTCGTGCAGACGGAGTCGGTGAGTCCAAGGCATGCGATGCAGGGTGAGACGATGCTCGATGCGGTGCTGACAGGTTGCGATGCAGGCGACCTAGCCGGAGTGCGGGAGCTGGCGTCGGACAGCGGTGCGAGTCGGAGCGGTGCGTCGCAGACGTGCGAGCGGTGCCCCAAATGCGGTGCGGTCTCGACTCTTGAGCCAGTTGCAGCGACCTCGTCGGTCGGGTCCGGTTGGTTCAGTGAAGCGATGCGAACTGCGGTGCCCACAGGTCACGTTGCAAGCAGCGGCTCGATGTTGGCGGCGTTGGACGTCGCCCACGGTGAGACCAGGGTTGCGATGCGAAGCGGGGCAATGCGGTCTGCGGTGCAAACAGGTCACCGGCCAGGGATGGATTCGGTTGACGGAGTCGGTTGCAGTTCCCTTCCTCTGTGGCAACTGAAACAGCGTTCCAGAAGCGGTACCCAGAGGCTTGTGAAGTCTTTGTAGTCCCTGAGACTTCTTAACAGGAGGCCAGCTCGGTTCCTGGCCCTTGGAGATACTCAGCACAAGTTTGTAGAAAGTTCAGTCCAGTCCTTTCACTGCCCAAGACAGAAGCAGCAACTGCAGGCCAACCCAACAAAGCAACAACACAGCAACGGGGCAGTACTCCTCCTGGCAGCTCTTCCAGCTCTTCGTCTTGGCAGGTTCCTTGATTCCAGCGAGATCTAAATTCATGGGGTCAGGGCCCCAATATTTATATCCCAAATTCCTTTGTTCTCTGAAGGCAGAGAGGCCTTTGCCTAGTCCAAACCAGTTCTGGAGCACTTTGTTGACAAGTCTCCGTCCCTTCTTTCAGTGAGTAGGCCAGGGACATCAGACGCACCACAGGAGGTGGAGCCAGCATTGTGGCGGGAAGGCACTGCCCTATTCAGGGCCCAGGTGCGACCCCTCCCACCCATCTACATGTAGATCTTGCTATTCAGCCCTGCGCTGACTCACCCTGTCTCCTGGCATCCCCCAGCCCCTGTCACTCACACTCCAGACAAGGAATACACAACCTCGCAGAGGCAGGCTTGGATGGTTAGACAAGAAAATACCCACTTTCTAAAAGGGGTATTTTCAAACACAGAATGTTAAAACCAACTTCACTAAAAGATGCATTTTATCATTCTGAGTCCAGGCATACTAAACTCGAATTTCTACCATGTTCTCGGGGTCAGTTAGGATTATAAGCTGTAATAATCGGAACTGCCCATTCTGGCCTAGGGGGAACAGGTAGCCTTGCAATAGTGAAAAACGAACTAGGCTGTAATTCACTATCAGGACATGCCACACACACCAGGGCATGTCCTACCTTTTGCATACAACGCACCCTGCCCACAGGGGTACCTTGGGCCTACCTTAGGGGTGACTAACAGGTAGCAAAGGGAAGGTTTAGGGACTTGCAAGTGTGTGCACTTGCCAAGTCGACATGGCAGCCCCAGGCTGCGCACAGGCTCTGCGATGGCAGGCCCGAGTTACACTTTACGGGCTGTTTGCGTGGGTGGCACAATCCAGTGCTGCAGCCCACCAACAGCATTTGGTCTATAGGCCCTGGCACTCGCAGTGCACTTTACAAGGGACTGACACATAAACCAAATAGGCCAATCATGGAAACACCAATCCATAACACATTTTATACGGGAGCACTTGCACTTTCCCACTGGACAGCAGTGAGGAAAGTGCGCAGAATCATTACACCAGCAAAAACAGAGTCAAAACCGGGAGGTCAGAAAGCAAAAAGTCAGGGGAAACACGCCAAAAGATGCCAAGTCTAACACATGTCCCCTCCAGCTGAAAGTAGGGAGAACTACCCAACCCCATTGGAGTTCTCTTCACTAAGGCGGAAGAACCTGGACAGACCATCTGCGTTGGCGTGTTCTGTACCAGGACGGTGTTCCACCGTAAAGTCCATTCCCTGTAGGGAGATGGACCACCTCAGCAGTTTTGGATTCTCACCCTCATTTGCATCAACCATCTGAGGGGCCTGTGGTCTGTCTGAACCCGGAAGTGAGTCCCAAACAGGTATGGTCTCAACTTCTTCAGCGCCCAGACCACAGCAAAAGCTTCCCTTTCTATGGCACTCCACCTCTGTTCCCTGGGACGTAGTCTCCTGCTAAGGAAGACTACAGGCTGATCCAGGCCCTCTTCGTTCAGTTGTGAGAGCACCGCTCCCACACCATGCTCTGAAGCGTCAGTCTGCACGACAAATTCTTTGGAGAAGTCAGGTGCCTTGAGCACGGGCGCCGTGCAAATGGCTGCCTTCAGGGTATCAAAAGCTTTCTGGCAGGACTCAGTCCAGATCACTTTCCTGGGCTGCCTCTTAGAGGTCAGCTCTGTTAATTGGGCAACGATGGTGCCATAGCCCTTAACAAATCTCCTATAGTAACCGGTGAGACCTAAGAAGGCTCTCACCTCTGTCTGGGTCTTGGGGGGTTCCCAAGCAAGAATGGTGTCAATCTTGGGTTGTAGGGGCGCCCCTGGCCGCTTCCTACCTGGTGTCCCAAGTACACCACAGAACCCTGCCCGATCTGGCACTTACTGGCCTTGATCGTGAGGCCTGCACCTTGCAGAGCCCTCAACACTTTCTCAAGGTGCTGTAAATGTTCTTCCCAGCTGGAACTGAACACAGCAATGTCATCCAGGTAGGCGGCACTGAAATCCTCCAGCCCGGCCAACACCTGATTGACCAACCTCTGAAAGGTGGCAGGGGCATTCTTCAACCCAAAGGGCATCACCCGGAATTGGTAATGACCTTCTGGGGTTGAGAATGCTGATCTCTCCTTGGCCCCATCGGTTAAGGCAATCTGCCAGTACCCAGATGTCAAATCAAACGTGCTGAGGAACCGGGCAGCTCCCAACCGATCAATGAGCTCATCCGCTCTGGGGATGGGGTGCGCGTCAGTCCTGGTGACGGCATTGAGCCCACGGTAGTCCACACAAAACCGGAGTTCTGGAGTGGCACCGGGCGCCGCAGCCTTTGGGACCAAGACCACTGGGCTGGCCCAAGGACTGTGGGAGGGCTCAATCACCCCTAACGCCAACATCTTAGAGACCTCCTCCTTGATGCTGGCTCTGACCCGGTCAGTCAACCTGTAAATCTTGTGCTTCACAGGAGGGCTGTCACCAGTGTCCACGTCATGGGTACACCAGTGAGTAACACCGGGGGTCAGAGAGAACAGTGGGGCGAACTGTCCCAACAACTGGCGACAGTCCCCCTGCTGCTCCTGAGTCAGAGTAGGGGAGAGGATCACACCCTCTACTGACCCATCATGCTCCTTGGTAGACAGGAGGTCAGGGAGAGGCTCACTCTCCTCTTCCACCCCATCATCTGTCGCCAAGAGCATACTCACTTCGGACCTCTCGAAGTGGGGCTTGAGGCGGTTCACGTGAAGGACCCTCAAAGGGTTCCTTGGAGCCTGCAAATCCACCAGGTAGGTGACGTCACTTTTGCGCTCCTTTACCTCATATGGCCCAGTCCACTTGTCCTGCAAGGCACAAGGTGCTACTGGGGCCATGACCCACACTTTTTGCCCAGGTTGAAATTCGACCAGAGTGGCATTCTGGTCATACCATCTCTTCATTTCTTCCTGGCTTGCTTCTAGGTTCGCCTGAGCGAGTTTCCTGAAGCGGGCAGTTTGGTTTCTAAAGGCCAGCATGTAGCTAAATACATCCTGGGGAGTTTTCCTGGGAGCTGCCTCCCAGCCTTCCTTTACCAAACTCAGAGGTCCTCTCACAGGGTGGCCATACAGGAGCTCAAAGGGACTGTACCCAAGAGACTTCTGAGGCACCTCCCTGTATGCAAAGAGTAGGCATGGCAAAAGGATGTCCCACTTACGCCTCATGGGTTCTGTTAGACCATTGATCATGCCTTTCAAGGTCTGGTTGAATCTCTCCACCAGACCGTTTCCTTGTGGGTGGTAAGGAGTGGTGAACTTGTAGGTTACACCACACTCCTTCCACAGGGATGTCATATACTTCGATATGAAATTGGTCCCCCTATCAGAAACCACCTCTCTGGGGAATCCCACACGGGAAAAGATCCCCATTAACGCCCGGCCCACCACTGGCGCCGTCGTTGTCCTGAGAGGGATTGCCTCCGGGTACCGGGTGGCATGGTCCACCAAGACCAGGATGTACCTGTTGCCCATGGCTGTCTTGGGATCCAGTGGCCCCACAATATCCATCCCTACCCTTTCAAAGGGTGTACCAACAACAGGAAAAGGTTGGAGAGGAGCTTTGACCTTCCTCCCACTCTTACCACTTGCCTGGCAAGTTTGGCAAGACCTACAGTGTGCATCTGACTGCCTTCGCATTTGGGGCCAAAAGAAGTGGGTGACAAGCCTGTCAAAGGTCTTGTCCTGCCCCAAATGTCCTGCCAAAGGCACGTCATGAGCCAGACCCAGTAGGAAGGTCCTGAAGCGCTGGGGTACCACCAGCACACGGGCTGACCCAGGCTCAGCAACCTTAGGCTCACTGTATAGGAGACCACTCTCCCAGTAGATCAGATGTGACCCGGACTGATTACCAGCTGCCTGGTCTGCAGCCTGCCGCCGCAGACCCTCCAGAGTAGGGCACTCGTTCTGCTCCCTGCAGAACTCCTCCCTGGTGGGACCCCCTTCTTGCTGCCAATGGGTCAGCTCAGAGATGTCTCCCAGTTCGGCTACCTGCTCCCCTGTAGGCACCGGGGCATCCCCCTCGAGGTCCGCCTCCTCCCGGTCCGTGGGAACTTCAGGGGCCGGTTTCCCGCGCCCCTGCCCTTTCTCTTGGCAGGGACTTGGGCCACTGTTTCAGGCTCCAAGTCCTCTTGATCACCCTTTCTGGCTGCCATTGACCGAGTAGACACGCATGCCCACTCTGGCAACCCAAGCATCTCCAAGTGAGACCTGAGCTCAACCTCCTTCCATAAGGACTGCTCCAGGTCGTTTCCTAGCAGACAATCTACAGGCATGGTAGGGCTCACAACCACCCTCAAGGGACCTGAGACCCCCCGCATTCAAAGGGAACCTGCGCCACCATACACTGGCGCTCAGAGTTGTCGACAGCAACTACTTGGTGGAATGCTCCTGGGACTACTTGCTTCTCAGACACCAGGTGACACCGGACTGAGGTCACACTGGCTCCAGTATCTCTGAGAGCCTCTACCCTGTTCCCATTAATGGTCACCCAGGTGCTATATTTCTTTGTGTTAGGGGGCACCTGGTTTCCTGGGACCATCTCACTGTCCCCTAGTGAGACAAGGGTCATTTCTGCGGGATCCCCACCCTCCTGTGGGCACCCCTCCTCCCCAAGCGCTACACTAGCCAACACTTTGGACTGTCCACCGGTGGGTGGCTGTGTCCCCTTCGGGCACTTGGGGTCCCCCTTAAAGTGACCTACCTGGTCACATGCATAACACTTGCGGGGGCCGGTCTCAACAGGCTTCCCTGTAGAGACCCCTTTCTTCTTATCACCGGGGGCTGGGAACCTTTACCCTGGGTACTAGTTTGGGGCCCTTTAGAGAACTCCTGTGCTTTACCCTTGTCCCCCCACCTTTCTGCTGGGGACCCTGCCCACCTTCGGCTGAGTCTCCCCCAAACGCTTTCTTGTGGACCCTGGTACTCACCCAGCGGTCCGCTTCCATAGCAAGCTTCCTGGGGTCAGTTAGCTTACTATCGACTAGGTGCTGGCGCAGATCTGCAAAACATAGACTAGACAAGTGCTCCCATGCAATCAAGTTGTAGAGCCCCTGAAAATCTGTTACACTACTGCCCTTCACCCAACCATCCAGAGACCTGCAGAACACATCCACACATTCCAACCAAGTGTTGGCATCAGACTTCTTACTGGACCTGAACTGATCCCTGTACTTTTCAGGAGTAAGACCATACTTCGTGAGAAGGGCATCCTTCATGTCAGCATAGGTGAGGTGATACCCCTTACCCAAAGCTATCAGAGCATCCCTTGCTTCTTCAGGGAAAAGTGGCCACAATCCTGCTCCCCAATTCTCCTCAGGGACCCCATTCATGTGTATGGCTGCCTCATAACCCTGAAACCACCTTTGTATGTCATCCCCCTTCTTGAACTCCTTGCCTACGTTCTTGGGAATGTGCACAATCCTGTCTGCCTTTCTGGACGAATTGCTGCCACCATCTGAGCCTGACTTACTCCTAAGTTCTAGCTCCTTCAGTTCTCTCTCATGCTCTAAGAGCATCTTCCTCTCCTCTATGGCCAATCTCTTCTCCTCCCGCTCACTCTCCAGCCTGAGCTTCTGCAGCTCAAACTGCCTTGCCTCCCGCCTGTCCTCCAGCTCCTCTGGGGACAGACTGCTGCTGCCTGACCTGGCGGGTTCCCCCTACCCAAAAGCACATCCACCCTGGAAATAGGCTCCTCCACCTCCTCACGGAGATCACCAGGCTGCCCATTGGCCTGTCTGGCTGCTACCCAGGCCCTCAGCGCCTTCTGTAGCTCCTCCTTCCTTGTGAGGCCTTTAATTTGGACTTTCAGGTTTTTACAAATCGCTCGTAACTCCTTTACGGCGTAGGATTCCAACCTGTCCTCCTCAAAGATAACTTCCAGAGATGCAACGGATGATGCAATTGATTCAGGCATGACAAAAGTCGTGAGTTGAAAACTGGCAAGATCAAAAATAGGCCAAAAGAAAAAGAACCAGTATGTGGTACGTAATGGTCTGCAATATGGTAGTAGTGCACACCAATCACTGTAAGTCAAGTGCAAACACAAGTCCTATCCTCACCGCTGACAACCAATGTTAGAAATGGGATCTCTAGTTGGCAAGGGCTTGCACCTTTGTCCAAGTAGGGACCCTTCTTCCTAGTCAGGGTAAGGGTTGTTACACTCGTGAAGTAACCCCTGCTCACCCTCGTGGTAGCTTGGCACGAGCAGTCAGGCTTAATTCAGAGGCAGTGTGTAAAGCATTTGCACATAACCAACAGTAATACAGTGTAAGCACTACAAACAGACACCACACCAGTTTAGAAAAATAACCAATATTTTATATACTCAAGACAAGACCAATTACGACAAAAATCCACAATACTGTACTTTACGAATGAATACTTGATACGTTAACTTCTTCTTTGCAGGAATAGCACAAAAGCAAAGTTCGTACGAGTCGGTAGCTCCGTCTGAGCCTACCGTGATGCTGAAAACCACAGAGTCTAACAGTTCCAGCCGACCGCGTCGATACGGGCCAGCAGAGTCATGAACAGACTCGGTTACAGTACCTTTCTCGTGGTGGCTGGTACGGAGTGTACGAGCCGGTCGGCGTTCGTCGCGGTTGCGGTGCAAGACAGAGCGATGCAAGGTGCGGTGTCCCTCGATGCGGTGCAGGCAGCGGCTCGATGAGTGTCGTGCAGACGGAGTCGGTGAGTCCAAGGCGTGCGATGCAGGGTGAGACGATGCTCGATGCGGTGCTGACAGGTTGCGATGCAGGCGACCTAGCCGGAGTGCGGGAGCTGGCGTCGGACAGCGGTGCGAGTCAGAGCGGTGCGTCGCAGACGTGCGAGCGGTGCCCCAAATGCGGTGCGGTCTCGACTCTTGAGCCAGTTGCAGTGACCTCGTCGGTCGGGTCCGGTTGGTTCAGTGAAGCGATGCGATGCGAACTGCGGTGCCCACAGGTCACGGTGCAAGCAGCGGCTCGATGTTGGCAGCGTTGGACGTCGCCCACGGTGAGACCAGGGTTGCGATGCGAAGCGGGGCGATGCGGTCTGCGGTGCAAACAGGTCACCGGCCAGGGATGGATTCGGTTGACGGAGTCGGTTGCAGATCCCTTCCTCTGTGGCAACTGAAACAGCGTTCCAGAAGCGGTACCCAGAGGCTTGTGAAGTCTTTGTAGTCCCTGAGACTTCTTAACAGGAGGCCAGCTCCTGGCCCTTGGAGATACTCAGCACAAGTTTGTAGAAAGTTCAGTCCAGTCCTTTCACTGCCCAAGACAGAAGCAGCAACTGCAGGCCAACCCAACAAAGCAACAACACAGCAACGGGGCAGTACTCCTCCTGGCAGCTCTTCCAGCTCTTCGTCTTGGCAGGTTCCTTGATTCCAGCGAGATCTAAATTCATGGGGTCAGGGCCCCAATATTTATATCCCAAATTCCTTTGTTCTCTGAAGGCAGAGAGGCCTTTGCCTAGTCCAAACCAGTTCTGGAGCACTTTGTTGACAAGTCTCCGTCCCTTCTTTCAGTGAGTAGGCCAGGGACATCAGACGCACCACAGGAGGTGGAGCCAGCATTGTGGAGGGAAGGCACTGTCCTATTCAGGGCCCAGGTGCGACCCCTCCCACCCATCTACATGTAGATCTTGCTATTCAGCCCTGCGCTGACTCACCCTGTCTCCTGGCATCCCCCAGCTCCTGTCACTCACACTCCAGACAAGGAATACACAACCTCGCAGAGGCAGGCTTGGATGGTTAGACAAGAAAATACCCACTTTCTAAAAGGGGTATTTTCAAACACAGAATGTTAAAACCAACTTCACTAAAAGATGCATTTTATCATTCTGAGTCCAGGCATACTAAACTCGAATTTCTACCATGTTCCCGGGGTCAGTTAGGATTATAAGCTGTAATAATCGGAACTGCCCGTTCTGGCCTAGGGGGAACAGGTAGCCTTGCAATAGTGAAAAACGAACTAGGCTGTAATTCACTATCAGGACATGCCACACACACCAGGGCATGTCCTACCTTTCGCATACAACGCACCCTGCCCACAGGGGTACCTTGGGCCTACCTTAGGGGTGACTAACAGGTAGCAAAGGGAAGGTTTAGGGACTTGCAAGTGTGTGCACTTGCCAAGTCGACATGGCAGCCCCAGGCTGCGCACAGGCTCTGCGTTGGCAGGCCCGAGTTACACTTTACGGGCTGTTTGCGTGGGTGGCACAATCCAGTGCTGCAGCCCACCAACAGCATTTGGTCTATAGGCCCTGGCACTCGCAGTGCACTTTACAAGGGACTGACACATAAACCAAATAGGCCAATCATGGAAACACCAATCCATAACACATTTTATACGGGAGCACTTGCACTTTCCCACTGGACAGCAGTGAGGAAAGTGCGCAGAATCATTACACCAGCAAAAACAGAGTCAAAACCGGGAGGTCAGAAAGCAAAAAGTCAGGGGAAACACGCCAAAAGATGCCAAGTCTAACAATCCTCTACAAGAAGAAAAAATGCTCAAAGAAAAAGAAAATACAGACATGGACACCAAATTACTCAAAAGACAAAAAGATGACCTAACAAGTAAGAACTGTTCCATTCTTTAAGTATTTCTAAGAAACGGTAGAGTCTAGGGTGACTTCTTTAAGTGTTCCTTATAATCCCAGCCCCCTGATATGCCTCTGTGTGTTTTTGCATCATTAGAGAAGTAATTTAGCTTGGGTAGACATTGCTAATCCAGGCTGAATTTTACTGGACAACATTTTTAAAAATGGTAGATGTGTTGCAGTGATGATGTAATATTTCAGCATCTATGAGACCTGTATATATTTTATTGTCAAAACATAGCCTTTGGGGGTCAAGTAGTCTTATAGAGACAGAAAATAGCTCTTCAGAGCAACCCTTCTGCCATCTTCCAAAATGGCGGTTCTATAATGATGTGTTTTAGCCATCATATTGGCAATTTATTTTAATATTGTTTTTGTTTCAGGTTTTCTGTTGATTCAGATTCGTAAACATGAGCGAAGCAGGTGGTAGCAGAGGATCTTTAACTCCTGACAGAGTGTTGCTAACTACAAAATCTGGGAACTCTTTCAACAAAGAAAAATGTGTCATATGACAAACTAATGCGAAAGAAAAGCTAACATCAACTGTGGCTGGACAGAAGAGAGTTTAAGAGGCTGCAGAAATACGGCAAGACAAAGTTCACAAAAGATTGAAACTGATGGTGAAGAGGATCAAATATTTTATCATTGTAACAACAAGTGCTACAAGTCTTACACAATGGAAAAAAGCCTCTAAAAAATGTGTCAAAAAATAGCAGAGACCACTGAATCACAAAAAGAATCCAAGTCTTCTGAGAGAGCGATGACAACCAAACTCAATGCCCATCAACTTAGAAGACTGATGGCTACCCCTCGTATACCTCCAACAACTGATCAGAAAGCAGAGGATCTTCAATGTCTTATCTATGGTTTAGCCAGAAAAAGGGCCAAAGGGATTGACAAAAGAACAAAGTACAGAGTATGTGAGTCTCAAAGGGCAAACATGTTTTTATCTGCAGCTTGTTTCTTTCAAAATGAAGTTTTCAGCTGAGCAGCTGATCTAAACAGCGAGGTGAATGTATTTGCAGCGGATTTGTATGCCCACCCAAACTGCATGTCTGCATACATTCAAAGATATGAATGAACTATGAGTTCCTAGCAGCAACGTAACCAGCAGCCTTCAGTTAAGTTTGCGCTCTTTGAAAAAGTAAATTAAGTTTTACAGCCACTCTTGAGTGCTTGCTATGGGTTCACACTCAGTGAGATCAGAGAAATAATGGTCAGCATTGATGAAATTCTGTTGATCCATAATAATGAAATTAAGATTTTTCTAGTGAGAATGTACAATGACAGAATTCGATTTTGTCAGTCTAACAAAAAGAATGAGCCACTTATGGCGTTCTCAGCTGATTTGACTCCTGAAGTTCTTGCTGCCAAAATAAGATCATAGAATGCAGTAAAATCAGCAGGAACCATTTTAAGAAACGTCCTGAAAGATTTAGATTTTGGACTTAATGACAAATCTTGTGATGCCCCAGAGCTCCGTAAACAATGGGCCTGATATTGCCTGATATTGTCTTAACATTTGTTACATCATTGTTTAATATCAGCAAAGCAAAACTGTTACAAACTACAGTTCTTGAGCTCAGAACAGAAGCAGATAACATTGATGATAGCTTTGAAGATATAAGCGAAGAAGTGGAAGACAATCCCATGAACCAACAGGCTTAAACTGTGCAACTGTAATGTCTTTTCCAAATCATATTTTACGAATTACATCATGGCAAAAAGAAAACTCTGCTACACATGATGACTACCCATGCAATCTATGACAAGTACAAAAGTAAGGAGCTAATCAGTTCAATTAATACAATTGGTGTATCAACAAGTTATAATGATATAGTATGGAGCAGGAACTTGTTAGCAGCTTATGCTGGAAAATCTTGTGAATCTGACAGCACACTACTTCCAAGTCACTTTACCAGGAAAGGATTTACAATTGCTGCTCTTGATAATTTTGTTTGTGAAGACAGCTCTTCTTTGTCTGGAACATCCAGAACACAGGATACTGCCATGGTGCTTTTTCAAGACTGTACCAATGAAGTAGCTGCATGAAAACAAGTTATGTCAGCTGTAGGCATAAACAAACAAAGCTGTAAACTTATAACCCAACTGCCTTCCCAACATGCGCAAAATCACTACGAACCATCAACACTTTCCAGTCTACCAGATGGTTTCAAAGTGGCTGTGGACATGGATCGTCTTCTACCTGATGCTGCGACCCGCAAAGCTGATTTAACAGAATTTATCATATCGTTTATTCGGTGCGGACTGAAGGATGAAAAGCCAGTTCCTCCATGGGCTGGAATTCATGCTCTGATCTCCCAGAATACTGGCACACTGAAGATGGTTTACCAGTAATACCATCTCCAGTCAAAAGCCACGCAACAGTATACACAGCTCTAAAAAAATTCCAAAGTGTGCGCGCTCAGTTTGAAGACCAGCCTATCCTTCCAATTTTCGTCGATATAGGTGTTTTTCATTTTTTTATGTGCAATCCAGCAGAATGTGATGAATTTTATCCAATGATGGGTGTTTTCCACATGACAAATGTTGCGTTGCAGTGTGCAGTAAAATATCCCAGTGGATGTAGCATAGACAATACACTTATTGAGGCTGAAATCTTTGGAACCAAAACTGTCCAGTTAGTATTGAGCGGAACTCATTATGTTCGTTCATTACAAGGTATGCTCATCATATCTGAGGCTATAGAAACTTTGAGTTGAAAATCTTTCACAAGAATGACAAATAAGGTTTTGCATATCTTATCCGGAAAGCGTCAGCCATGCTGCCCGTTTTTTATCTTCACCTAATACTGCCTGGTCTAGAGAGCAGCTTTTATCTATGAATAAAGTGGCCTGCCCAGGGCTGGCCATTATTGATCTGGCCATGACTAGTCAGGAGTAATGCTGTAACTCCTGCTCCTTCACACTGACGGACAGGGAAGAGAGGGCGAATGGCACTTTAACTTCACTAAAATCACCAACAATACACCTCAGGGCTACTAATTCCAACATAAAGGCCTGTTTGATAAATTGTAGATTTCTCCCCAAACACTCGGATGAGATCTGGCTCGCCCTGGAGCCAAACTCCTGGGACCTTATGTTTTTAACCGAAACCTGGTTAAAGGAAAGCTCTAACCCCGACCTAATGTTGGCAATACCTGAGGGTTTTCGGATCTCTTATGCCAGCCGGGCTGGTAATAAGATAGGTGGCGGTCTAGCTATTATTATGAGGGATGGCTGGGAGATCTCTTGTAGAAGAATTGAGCGCATAGGGATTATTGAGGCGCTGTTCTACTGTATTAAAATCTCTCCCTCCTCATCGATGGCTGGGATCCTGGTATATAGACCCCCTGATGCCCCATCCTGCCGTCTGTTAGAGCTTTGCGATACCATCGCTGATCTGTCACTGAGGTACGCCAACTTCACAGTCCTTGGCGACTTCAATGTCCACATGGACAATGGTAAATGCTCTAAGGCCTCTCAGTTGGCAGATACCCTGGAGGGTCTAAACCTGATGCAAAGGGTGTGTGCCCCCACCCACATAGCGGGCCATATGCTGGATCTTATCTTTTCTAATGATTCCAACCTGAAGGTAGAGGCCCCGCTACCTCTGACCTGGTCTGACCATCTGTTAGTTCCTTTCAGTTTTGCAGACGAATCCTCAGGCTGTAGTGCCAGGCCAATCTGCGATAAAAGCAGAAACTGGAGGAAGGTCTCCCCTGAAACTTTGGGACCCTTGCTACAAAACGCACCCCCTCAGCTGACAGGTGACCCAAGCAGTGATGTATCCAGTTTTAACTACTGGGTCACCTCCACCCTAGACAGAGTGGCCCCTCTTAGAACAGTTCAATCTGCCATGAAAAAACCCTCTGCCCCTTGGTTTTCCTTGGAACTACAAGCGGAGAAAAGTTTCTGCAAGAAGCTGGAGCGCTCTTGGCGTAAATCTTACAATTCGGTGGCTAAAGGCTCCTACAGAGCGGCTTTAAAAAAAATTCACAGGCTGAAGCGCAACACCATTAGGGACTACTATGCTAACCAAATTAAACTGTCTGACAACTCAGCCAAAGAAGTATTTAAAATTGTCCAATGTTTTACCAAGCCAAAGGCTCTTGACAGCAGCGTGTCCCCCTCGGCCACCCTCAGGGCGGACCTATCGGACTTTTTTCAGGAGAAAATCTAACTAATCTACTATGTCCCCTTCTATGTTAAATCCCACCTCCGACCCCCATGGCACCTGGTCTGACTTTCGCCCACTTCTCCCGGAGGCATCTCTCATTGAACTGTACAAATGTAAATCAGGTTCTACTGGTGACCCCTGCCCGGCTCAGTTCTTTAAATTACTTGGCCCATGGTTCAATACGCTGCTGAACCAGATTTGGAACTCCTCTCTGACAATGGGTATCTATCCCGCTGCCTGGAAACAAGCCTATTTACTGCCTATTCTTAAGAAACCAGACGCTGACCCAGCAGAGCACAATCATTTTAGGCCTATTTCCCTTCTACCAGCACCAGCTAAAATTTATTGAGAAGGAAGTTTAGAAGCAATTGTCTGATTTCCTTGAATCTAACAATTGTCTCCATGACTCTCAATCTGGTTTTAGATCAGGCTACAGCACAGAGACAGCATTTTTGAAAGTTGCTGAAACAGTTCGTGAAGCGGTAGACCAGGGCAGCTCTGCACTGCTTGTGCTGTTGGATCTTTCTGCAGCATTCGACACAGTGTCTCATCAGATTCTTTTGGAGAGACTTAAGCACTTGGGAGTGAGGGGAACCACGCTGGCCTGGTTCCAGTCGTTTTTAGAAAACTGCTCTCAGCAGGTATTTCTCTGCCCCACGTGTCTTTGCAGAAACCCCTTGTGTGTGGTGTTCCCCAGGGCTCTGCTTGGAGCTCTCTATTATTCAATGTCTATTTGACCCCCCTCGCATCTCTGGTCGAGGATTGGGGATTGAAAATTGCCTCCTATGCTGATGACACTCAGCTGGTGTTCTCTTTCAGGGAACACTCCGAGGCTGCTTTTGCCAACTTTAAGCAATGCCTGATTAAGATCTCGTCCTGGATGATGGAAAGTTGCTTATAATTAAACACCGAGAAAACAGAGGTCTTATTTTTCAATCAATTATCACCCCTGCTGCCTGAGCTCTGGTGGCCTTCAGAGTTAAACCCCATGCTGATCCCAGTAGATTCAGCCAGAAATCTGGGGTTTAAATTTGATAATGACCTCTCCCGTAAGGCCCAGATTCGCCAAGTCTCCAAGTCATGCTTCTGGAAGCTGAGAGCCCTACGGAGATTCCTTCATTTCCTGCCTATTGATTGCAGGAAAACAGTGGTCCATGCATTGGTCACGTCTCAGCTAGATTACTCCAATAGCCTCTATATTGGATTACCAGCGTATCTGGTCTGCAGGCTGCAAATGATTCAAAATGCTGCGGCCAGACTTATTAGGAAAGTGCCGTTCCACCACCACATCTCCCCCCACCTGTGGAGCCTCCACTGGCTGCCCATAAAGACGAGGATTGAGTATAAGGCGCTCACCATCGCCTAAAGAGCCACTAGAGATCGGGGCCTGGGCTACTTGAAACGTAGACTCCAAAACTACCATCAAGACCGGGTTCTGAGATCTAATCACTGGAAACTGCTCAGGATTCCTCTCTTTTTTAAGGTGAGGATAGGCAGCTGAGCTTTCTTGGTGAGAACTGCGTCACTCTGGAATTCCATGCCTGTCCATCTTCATATGATAGAGTCAGAACCGGCATTTAGGAAGGCACTGAAAACCTGGCTCTTTAGCCTCCCGTAGCTCTCCCCTTTCTCCTCACTGTGAATCTGCATTTTAGCGCTGGGACACCTCCGTTGGAGGTAGCCGTGCCCTTTATAAATACACTTATTATTATTATTATTATCTCAAAAGTGAACAAGACACAGGGTGCACTTCATTCAAAAGACATAATGCAAAGCCAGGCAATGTTCAATACACTCAGTTCAAAATCAGAAAACCTGAAAACCAAGTTCCTATAGTTAGTCAAAGAATGTGAAGAATAATCAGAACTTTGCAAGTACTGGGGAAATGTTTTACACATGATAGCTGTAGTGAAAAACTTGGTACATGCTGATTGGGAAGGTGATTGGGAGCTTCACGCGAAATTGATTGCATAAATTACCTGAGATATGGGTCCTGGTATTTGAAAAGAGTGAAGAAGTTAGAGGTGGAAAAACCATAACTCTACAGAAAATTCATCCAAAGACATTTTGTGGTGAAAGACAGAGAGGGAAGCTTCAATGCTGCAGCTCCAGATATGAAACTGGAACAGACGATCTAGAGATCTTAGAAAAGCTCCAAGGGAATTGTTGGTCAGACTCGTAAAAGTGAATATGTTGCTCAATGGCAGCTAGTTTACTATGAAGTCCTTCCTATTTGCAATGTTTTTAGGAGAGAGATGACAAATTCAAAATTAATGGGCCATTGTGAAACTGTTCCTCACCACGCACTTGTGGGAAAGAGAGGGGAGCGTTTTGATAAACATGTTGACAGCATTCTTCATTTCATTCAGCAGCAAGGAAACCCCTTTGAAATGACTGAGCCTGTGCAACTACACAACTTCGTGACCAACAATATGTGGATAACGATATAAAGACACATCTACTAGTTGTCCTGGAACATGGATCGAAACTATACGCAGAACTGAAGCAGGAGGGATTTGTATTGAAAGAGAAAAAGCTGTTTGACATAATCACTAAAGCTAAACTTCCACACTTTAGTTGACATACTAGGAGTTTTGCCCAACCAGCCACTACAAAACAGGTTACAAAAACATTATTTTCACAAGCACATAGAGAGATAGATCTAGCAAAAGAAAAGGGTGAATTTATCAAGGACATTCTGTTGCATGATCTACTTCCAACAAACACATTATTTGATGGAGATGCTGCAACCAAATCATTGAAGCACATACTCGTACAAGCGCTAAAAGAAAACCTTTCACCTGAAGAATTTCAATTTGAAAAGGTTTCTTCATTGAAAACTGCTGTTGTTGTGGACTATGAGCCAGATGTACGACGGTATTTAGCATGCACAAACGGGTTTGCGACCCGTTTTCGCATGCTAAAAACCTGTGGCCAATGTACAAACACTATTTTGTGAGTCGCAAATAAATTTTGACTCGCAAAATAGTGTTTAGCGACTCGCTATTAGGAAGGGGCGTTCCCTTCCTAATAGCGACGGCAAAGCCATGTACCAATGTTTTGCGACCGCAATTGCGGTCGCAAAACACTCGCAAATTACCACCCTCTTCAAGAGGGTGGTAATGCAGTCACAAATGGGAAGGGGTCCCTAGGGGACCACTTCCCCTTTGTGACTGGCTCTGAAATATTTTTTAAGGCCAGGCAGTGGTCCAAGGGACCACTACCTGCCCTTAAAAAATTATACGAAAACGTTCCATTTTTTTTTTTAAATGCATCCCGTTTTCCTTTAAGGAAAACGGGTTGTATTTAAAAGAAAACTGCTTTATTGACAAGCAGTCCCAGACATGGAGGTCTGCTGAGCCCAGCAGGCCACTATCCCTGCGAGGGTCAGACTTTCCCAACGGGGTCGCAAATTGCGAGTGGTTCATTAATATTCATGAGCCTTGCAATTTGCGACCCCATTGGGAATTGCAAACAGTGTCTCTGACACTGTTGTACTTTCCAAATTACGACTCGCAATTTGTGAGTCGCAATTGAGCGCAAATTGCGAGTCACAATTTGGAATGGTCGTACATCTGGCCCTATATGTCACAATTGCGAATGGTCAAGATTTCATCCATGCAAAACATCGGAGAGGCCGTTCAGACTGTTCTTCAGATATCAAAGACAGTGTGCAGCTTGCAAGAACTGCACATTGTCTTTGGCAGTTATCTTGAACTATCTGTCAAAAAATGTGAGAGAATCAGACAAATTTCTACTAGTGGAACAATTGACCTTGTCTGCATCAATCATTCCACACCTGTACCTGTGCAACTTGATAACTTCTGGTCATCAACATCGAACAAGATGAACTTGGAGTGTTAACTCACCAAAACATTGCTGATGCTTCAGTGAACACTGAATTTCCAATTATTGCAAGTGGAATGATTGTCATTGATGAGTTGGTGCCTGCAGAGATATATTCAAAAGGTATGGGCCATATTGACCAAGATCTTAACAACAAATTGAAGGAAGCTGACCTTCATGCTGTGCTACAAGTTGAGAGGGCTGTTCGAAATGGTTCCAATCGAGTCATTGTACTGTCAAATGACACAGGTGTTATTTTTGTGCTACTTAGATTTGTAGCAATGTTCATAAGTTAAGGATTGTCAGAGTTATGGATAAGTTATGGAATAGGCGAGAAAAGACACTTAATCCTGCTTCATATTCTGTACAAGAAACTTGACCCAGAGATGCCCAGTGTTCTTATCAAGGCACATATTCTTACGGATGATGACGCTATGAGCAAAATTGGAACAAAGCTTGGAGCTTTTACTGCTGAACCTGTGAAGTTTCTAAAAGAATTTGCTGAGACAGAGAAGAATGTGACTTTAAAGATGTAGAAAAATACCTTGTGCATGTGTGGAAAACAAGTTCTGTTACACATTTGACATTCTTCGGTACAGTGAGTTCAAGAGATCAGTCCCACAAAGTGACCTTCCGCTGACATCATATCTGTGTGTGAACACATTAAAAGAGTGTTCTACTTAATCAGAAGATGTGTAAATGTTTTGGATTATGCATATGTAGAGAAAGATTTGTGTGAATTTGGTTGGGGAGATATTGATGGGGTGTTAAAGCCTACGAAATTTCTAAACCCTCTACCCACAGAACAAACCTGTACATGTAATTGCAAAATATGTGCTACAAAAAGATGTCACTGTTGGTATGCAATTCTCATAATGTTCAACATTCTTCAAATGTACTACGAGCGATTGCTGAAAGAAAGAAATAAAGTGGACTATAAAAATGTGTCTAAAACAGGAGTGATAAACATTATTATTATTTTTATATTCAGATCATAAACAGTGTTTGGTGTATACATGAAAGAATTTAAAATCATTATCATTTGTTTCATTTCTATATATGTCTCTTCTTCCTCTATAGCTGCCATTTTGGAAAATGGTGGAAGGGTTGCTCTGAGGAGATATTTTCAGTCTCTATAAGATTGCTTGACCCCAAAACCTATGTTTTGACACCAAAATGAAGTATATAGGTCTCTTGGTTCCTGAAATATTACATCATCACTGCAACACATCTGCCAATTTTTAAAATGTAATCTCGTAAAATTTGGCCCTGATCAGCAATGTCTACCCAAGCTAAATTACTTCTCTAATGATCCAAAAACACAAATCAAAAATGAAAATCTCTGGACAGCAAATTTTTTTTACGGAGGTATATCAGGTGGCCGGGATTATAAGGAACACTTGAAGTAGCCACCCTAAACTCTACCAATTCCTAGAAATACTTACAAAAGAATGGAACAGTTCCTAATCTCAACTCAAACCAAAAATCTGGAAAAAAATATCTACCAATGTATGAACTCTTAGCATACAAAGTAAGATGCTTCACGAACACTGACACTTTATTAATATTTATTTCTAAATATTATTAAAGCAAATTTACAATACCAATCTGAATGACAAATGAATTCAAAAGGTAAAAATACAGATTGATAATTCAACTTTACTACAGTAAATATTTACAAATAAATAAAAATACAAATCAAAATGACAACCATTATTTTAAATAAGTAAACACTTTTTTATGAACTAAAAAAATATGCTAACACCAGCAAACTCATATATACACAGTAAAAAAATAAAATTAATTAACATTGCCCACCCAATAACATAAAGAAATAAATGAAGATAGAACTTATGATTTCATAGCTGAAGCCCTGGTCAGTGAAATAATGATACAAAAAATGCAACCCCAAATTTTTTAATGAGTCAAACATGTCAAACCAGAGAAAAAACATCCAATATGACTCCAAAAGTCCCCAGAGTTCATCCAAAATCCCAAAATTCGTACAAAATAAACATACTATCCAGGAAAACTGAAAAACCAAGGAAAAGAAAAATATAATATTGGTTAAAAAAATAACCAATGCCAAATGAATTTTGGTTAAAACTAAAGTGTGAAATCTGAAAGAGATCTGTAAAGGAAAACATATATAACCCACCCTAAAAACTCTTGCAATCATCTTATAACACAAATTCAGTAAAAAGCATTAATATTAAATATAGGCACATAGAACACACCTAAAAAAATACTAATAAACTTTACATTTCAAAATAAGGTCTACCAAAATATTGTTAACTAGCACATACTTGACCAAAAACGAAAAACCCTAAAACAGCATCCAATAACAAAGACTTGCCTTGCTAAATATAAACACATGCTCACTACCACTAAACTCTAAGAAAATAAGTTTAAAATAGTCTTACTTCAACTGGAGGCCAGCAAAAGGTAACCATGACCTAAAACTCCATGAACAGCCCAAAATGACAAAGAAAGACTGCGAAATGAAAGAAACTAGAAATAAATAGTGAAAAAATAAAAATAAAAAAGACTTCCATCCCGTGGAAATCAACATAAAAATTGTACTTTATATCGAAATAATTATATAATAATACAAAACATGTTAAAAAGTTACAAACTTTGTCTGTTTTAAAAAAAATGTACAAAAATGTTTTTTATATAAATATGCATTAAAATACTGATAAAAATATAAAACCAACGTTTTCAGTACTTTGTAATATAATATAATGCATACAAAATGTAAGTAATGTAAAACATTGTTTGTTAAAAATGACATGTTTATAAAATTGTGTAACTGCAAATAGAATTGTATGCACACTGCAGCCAAATCATATGTGTAAAGGTAATTATTCTGACGTAATTAAAATTACTTTTCTTGGCAACAAAAAAAATCTTGTTTCAATTATTGAAAAAAATGCACAGAAAAAATGGTATATTTTAGGTGATGTTTTATATAACAAAAAAACTAGAAAATTACACTTTAAAAACAATATTAATGCACAATGTATATACTTAAACTGCTATAATGTTTTAATATAGAAAATAAAAAATATAAATAAATGGTAATAGTTCATGGATATCACATTTACTATTGCCAATAATAACCTAGCCATTTAAGATAATGTGTTATACTTTTGGGAATGTCCAATTTACCACTCCAACACCAAACTTAGCCACAATCGAGAACGTATTGGACTTGGGGGACTTCATATTTACTCTTCCCAACCTAAACTTAACCACAATGGGGAAAGTATTGGGCTTTGGGGGTGTTTAGATTTAATATTTTAAAGATCAAAAAAACATGTACTCATAGCAAACATGCTGTTGTGGGTATGTCTGGTTCGGCATGCTTTCAGAGATGCACAGGTCTAAGTGAGCATGGCATAGCCTTTTATTTCAATTCACAGTGCACTGTGTCTAAATGCTCACAGTGTAGAAATCGGAGTTTGCTTGCCAACCAATACGCAGTAGTGCACCAAAATGAGTACATAAGACTGAACCTACAGACATCCTCCCACTGGTTTATTGAGCTGCACGTGAGTCAGGTGACCGAGTCTACAGACTAAAGTGCCCTGGATATATCAACTCAGAGTGTACCTACTATGCAGGTGTGACTGTTCCTAAAGGCTCACAGTGGCACACAAAGCACTGTGTGTATATATGAGCTGGAAGATGTTTCTAGACATCTGTAGGTAGAGTTATAGTGTCCGTGCTTGTTTAGTACTAAACTAAACTTTTGTTGTGATTCTTTCTTCAAAAGAATATTGATTAGGGTTCAGGCCTACATACTCAACGGAGTGTACAACAATGACTCATCGTGGTGTATAGATCATGGCACATGTGATGGGTCCTCTAGAGTCACACCCTATAAAACTCACCCGGATGTTCTATATGATCATAGCCAATCACAGTGCGAAAGTGGCAACTTTGAAACTCAGTTGCATCAAGCATCCTCACTTACTAAGCTGAAAATTCATCATCTGTAATGTGTGCTCCTGGTTGGCTAATTTACACAGCATCTAATGAGAGTTTTTGATATTGTTACTGAAAGAAACCAGATGTGTGACTGCTTCACTGATTCAGCAAAATTGGATCTGATAAGGGAATTTTTTTTAGGTATGATAACCTGCCAAAGTGGGCCTTGAAAGATCACTCTGGTTGTTTGGTGTGTGTGACTGGAGATCTGGCTATCAGGGAGCCTTCTGTCTTCCATTAGACTATGTAAGTTGAGTTTACACTCTCCCCCCTTCACAGGTGTTACTGAAAAAACTGGTTTCGTGATGAAACCATTATTGCAAAAAACAGCATTTTCAAAGAAATGAACTCTGCAATACTGCAATGAAATTGATCTTTCATAAATAGATGTTTAAGGTTGGCATGTTGGTGGTCTATGTTTGGAAATCTATTTTTTTGCAAAATGTGCTTTTGCAGTCCGTTTTCTTACTACTGGCTGTCATGAATACCTATCTCCTCTCCCTCCTCATGGCCCTCCTCTTCTACCCTAGTATTCCACCTCTTCCTCTTCCTCCACCTGGAAATCTCAGGTCTTCTTCCTCCTGACTCACCCTGGTATTTCCCATTTTTAACAGAGGTTGCAAGTAGCGATGTCTTGACATGAGCTTTCTAATCCTCACCATGTGTTCCCTAGGTCACCTTCAACCTCCTCCTTAGGTTTCAACAGCTGTGTTCACCTGTCCTGCTCTCCCTCCTTCCTCTTGACTCACCTTGGTCTTTCCTTTAGCTATAGGGTTTGCAAGTAAAGCTATCTTAGCATGCTCTTTCTCTCCCTCTTCGCCCTCTTCACCATCCTCCTTTGCTGCAGTAATCTCTCTCTGTATCCTTAGGTTTCAGAGGAAGAGTTCACCTGTACTGCTCTCATTCCTCCTGACGTGCCTGATGCTTTATTTCTCCATGGGTTTCCCTGAAAGAGCCAACTTTTTTTGTGCGTCCCTGAGGTCCAACCCCCTCCAGTGTTCTTCCTAGCAGATATGACTTTGTTTCCTGCATTCTCCACATATTTTATTGCAGAGCTGGCCTGCCCTGATCTCTCTATGTCTGTTTCCACAATCTCAGAAGTTTTCAAAGGAGTTCCTAATGGAGCTGACCAGCTCTCTCTTCTTCCTCACAGGTTGTATGCCCTGTCATGGTCTCCACACTTTTGTGTGCCATAGTCCCCCTCCTACTGCATAACGTTTTTTTAGCAGATCTTACCTACTCTGAACCCTCTTTATTTCAGCATGAGTTAGTCAAGCACAGCTGATCTGTCTAGGTCTCCTTCTCTTTCCATAATTATGAAGGTCTATATTAGCTACAAAGCCATACAGCACAGTACAACAGAAAACTGAGCACATCAAGAGGGCACAGGATAAAAAGTAGAGTCAGTGGCAGAGGATGAGACAGTCAGGGATATAGAAAGTTATGGCTAGGACCTAAAAGGGCCAGAGATGAGCTATAAAAGGTTAGACAAGGGATGATGATGATTCTTTTCCAAGAGGCCACAATGTTTTGAGGTGTTGAATAGATGAATTTATACCTTCTTGTGGAAGTGGAGAAAGGATAGAGCCTGTCAGATGTAGACGACAAGATAGAGTTCAAGAACTTTGGTGAACAGCAGAAGGCCTGAAAACTTGAATTCTTCCTGCACGTTCTGATCTCAAGTCCAGAAATGCTGCTGCTGCAAATGTTGCAAAACTTATAACAAGTTTGCCAGGTACAATAAGGTGATGATAAGAGTGTCTTGTAGAAATAAAGCATGTCATGACTGTGATATGAGAGTAGAGGAACGACTACCTTTCAGAGCAGACACAGTCGGTACCAGGCACTTTTCGTCTGGTGTACGACATACATCCTGGGGTTGGTGTCTATGTGGAAACCAAGAGAAGTTCCATTGTCAGTGAGTCATGGAGCGCAGCTGCAAAGATTTATTGCTGAGAGCCAATCTTGCCCTTGAGGTTGCTTGCTGTCACTGGTGTGACTGGTGACAAACACACTTAAGTCGGCTGACATTGTCTCCTTCTTCATATTTTTTCATTGCAGAGATGACATGCCTTAGTTTCTCTTGTCCCAGACGGTCATGCTCTCCATTCCCCTCTATGGGATTTCCTAGAAGAGCTCAAATGCCATAGTCTCCTTCATCCCTGCCCACCACTGTATCCACCCTCCTCCATTTATACTCCTAGCAGACCTGACTTGCCCTGGTCACCCTCATCCTGGTCCATTATGGTCTTAATCCATTTAGGTTTGGCTAGAAAAGCTGAACGTCCATTGTCTCCCATATCCGAGACTGCCTTTGGCTCCCTCCTTCTCTATAGGTCTAGCTTGAACTCTTGCGTAAAAGTTTCTAGGATGAAAAAACGAGGTACTGGAGCAGGGTCGGGCTGGGACAAATAAAAGGCCTGGACACCTAAACAAATGTGGCCCACTGTAGTGAATTAATAAAGAATGTGTTATCTCCGTGCACTCTTTTTTTCAATTTCTTCCTTTTCTTTTTCTTATATTTGTGGTGTGTGCTACTCCATCATTGGCACTGTGTATGTCAGTGCTGCAAAACGTACTGTTCGTAAGTATCAGGTTAGGCGAACCAGTCCCTGGTAGATAGGTGCACTTTATCTTTGAAACTGACTAGTTTCTCATCAAAGAATTTGACCTTCTAATCGATAAAAACACTTTAGTGAAGATGTCTTCTGATTACATCATCAATTTATTGATATTTTCCATTTCTTAACAATAAAACCAAGGTTCAGCTCATACGCGGGATTGTGAAGCTTTGGCGTGTAGTCTTCACGGAGCATGGATTCTTCTTCAAATACGTTTCTTTGGATTATCGGAGACCCCTGAAGAAGGGTCACCTTTGACCCAAAATGCATTGGGTTCGTTAAAGCATTTGGATGTTATTTTACAAATGAAGAAGGATTTAATGTTAAGAAATGGAAAATAGCAATAAATTGATGATGTAATCAGAAGACATCTTTACTAAAGTGTTTTTTATCGATTAGAAGGTCAAATTCTTTGAAGAGAAACTAGTCAGTTTCAAAGATAAAGTGCACCCATCTACCAGGGACTGGTTCGCCATTGTAGTGAAGGACATAGCTTAAAAAGTGGGCATTGTTTGCAAAACAGGGACTTTTTCAAGCATCCCATCCTTTTTGTAATACCGAGTTGACTAAACTACAACAAAAAACAAAGCTATACAATATCATTCCATGTGCACCACAGACAGAAAACAGTCTCTTCTACACTCTGCTCTTCCCTATCACCAACATGAAGAGGTGGTAGAAGGGATTCAGGTACAACAAATAGACCTTTGATACAGTAAGTGGTTTGACCATCACACTATGTAATTCTATTTTTTGACATTTCACTATGGCTTCAGTGTTCACTGCAGGGAATAGAACATAATACAAGCAAAATTCCTGTGTAACTATTTTCTGACCACTTGCAACAGTAACCCATATGTCTCCTTTTAAATACATAGAGTGTGCCTACAAGGGCTGTTCACCCTCGCACCCTATAGGGCACTGAGAAACCCAACAAGGGGTAAGTGATTCTGAATGGCCCAAACCCACTCCTCATCATAGAAAAGCATGTTTATCGGCCTAGAATTTGTTTGACCTACGTGTTGCGTATGTCACATTCTGGCACATCATTGAGTGAAGATTTGCAGTGTTAACACCGAGCATTGTGTGCTTTCAATTGTATGTAAAAGGCAATAATTATTCATCTTTTATCCCTGCCTTACAGATTTACCTGTTACCACAAAAAGGACCATATGTATGTATCCATGAGAGTGTGCATGCTGATTCTTCAAAATTACAAATTGTGAATCACAACTGAATTTTACAACATTGATAGCGAACCCCTAGCCCTGATGAAGGCTGACTGGCCCTTGAATTAAACTATGGCTGTACCATGTAGATCCTGTGACCCTGGAACACTAGTCCCCTCCCAGTTTTCTCATAATAAAGTTTGTACCATTTTACTCTTACCCATGAATAAAATATCTGACCGGTTCTTTACCCCAGTTAATGTTATTTCTACAGTTGACCCTTAACATTATCAAGAGTCAGGAAGGTTGAGCCAATCCAGATGTACCATCATTCTGGATGAGGGACTACATGATGAAGTATGCCATGAACAATCTGTGTGTGAGTCCCTAACAAACTCTAAATGGGGGTTCTTTAGCAGAACAACCATTACTGTGTAGGGTTTCTACCTTACTGCCCCATAAATCAGTGGGCCATATCCAATATATTACATGGATACATAAACCTCTGACATGTGGGTTCAATGCCTCACACACAACAGCGTACCTCTAACTTAGCTCACAATCTTTCCAAAGTACTCCACTATGCCCTTCTCAGCCTCTGCCTTAAATAATGCATCACATAAGGCTCTAGAGGGAAATGCCCATGGTCTAATGGTGTGTACAGGAGATGGCATACATATGCCATAAACACCGGTGAATGTTCAGAGTAGGCACATGGGTAGATGGTCATCCCTTGTTTCCACCTCCATAAACAACAGTGCCACCTTAGGGTTAGTAAAAAAGTAAAATCTATCCCTATATTTGACTTTTTACTTTGTGTGGTATAGGGATGCCTCATCCATGCCTCCCTGCTTCATGAATGCTTTCCATGCTTATTGCACACCAATTCTGAAGTCTAAGTAGAGAGAGATTGAAGACCTCCTCATATTTTAGAATTTTTTCCCTGGCCAATCTCAGGGCTGTGCAGCAGTAATTTAGAATACTTGCTATGATGGTCACAGGAGAAGTACCTGGCAGAGGTCTTGGTGCTGAAGCATGGTGCGTTATTTCCAATATAAAGATTGAATAAACGTTTTCAAACCCAAATAGAGTCTTCAGCAACGTCTTGGCAAACTGTGCCAATTTGACATTATTGGCTTTCCTGGGGACCAACACAATGCACAAATTATTCCACCTAGTTCTGCATTCCTAGTCTTCGCTTGTTGTGAGAAAAGTAGTGAGTTCCTTTTCTTGCTGGTGGTACCTTTTCAGTCACATCATCTTCCACTTCCGATATGCACCTTCTGGATATATCTAGCCACTCATTGTACTTATCAAGTCTTTCTTTCAGTCTATCAATGTGGCTAATAAAGGTGTAGATTTTTCCATAGATCGGGTATAAGGTTTGTTTCATTTGGAGAAACAAACTTTCTACTTCCATATCATCATTGTCTCTGTTACTGGCCTCAATATTTTTTTTCTGTCTCCTGGAAGAGGGCTTTGTTGATTCTGGTGCCTCAAATGTCAACTTTGCCTGCAGTTGGTCTGTTTTCACGTGGTCCTTTTCTCCCTTGCACTAAGAAGACAAGATCAAAAATCACACCAAGGTGTACAAACATATTCAGCTCCAATGATCACTCTTAGTGCAAAGTAAGCATGAGTGTGATATCACATTTAGGCAATAAAGAAAAATAATCCCACTTCTAACAAGAGTAAGATCAATATAAACCTGTGGTATGAAATAAAATCTCGAAAGGAAGCACAACACTCTATAACATGAGCCCAAAAAAGGTCATGTATTGCAACAGAAGCACAAAACAAACACTAGCCTCCCTGAAAAGAAGGCCCAACTAAGGCATAGGACCTGTGGAAAAAAGTCCTCAATAAGCAAGAGACTTAACAAAAGATTAAAATAAACATTTTCTGGCACTTTGCTTCCAAATTGCTCCAATATCCTGGTAAGAAAATAGTTGCTGATATGGGTCCTAACAAATGCACCTTTTTCAGATGGGTTCAGAAGGGTACAAGCAAGGCAAAATCAGTCTTGTTTTTTTCAATGTTTGCACATTGGCAGAGGGAACCCAGGTGCTATCATCAAGGAAGATACCTTTGCTAAGATTCTTTAGCCTGTAGATGTCAAAGACATCAGTGGCGAAGTAGTCACAGATTTTCATGAAGCAGGTAAGATGTGGACCACTTTTGACCAGTAGCGGCTCGCACAGGTAAGAGCAGTGAGTTGGGCGGGGTGTGGGTGGTGGAAGTCGACAGACGACGGGATAAGTAGTATGAAATAAATAAACCACTTACCTTGCACTCGCCACATCACCGTCAGTCAGTTAGTCAGTCAGTCAAAGCAATGTTTATTTAGACCTTGGTCTCTAAACAATTCTACAGCCAATAATAAGTTGAAGCAATTAAAAGCAATATTTATACTTTCCCAATTTAACAATAATTAAAACAACATACTTTGTACAATCTCATATCAGAATAGATAGTTTATCAAAAATGGAGTAAAACATAGTAACTTTCTGCAATGAGGGGCATGACTCTTTATAAAAATTATATATATGTTAAAAACTCCCTTAAAAATACTATACAATCAATTTCTAAGAAGGAAAAATGTTTAACCTTATATAAAATTTAAGACCAGTTAAAATCTCTAAAATACGGCTACTTCTCACCAAGGAAATTTTTAATTGCCCTCAAATATTTCCCCAATGCAATCGCAATCTCAAGGTTTGGCATTTCTGTGAATAATTCTACTGCCTGTATCCGTCGCCTTGTATCATATTTTAACAAGGTTGGGCGAAGATATCGTTTAACCTGCTCTAATACAGTTGCACAATCTAACAAAATGTGCAATATGTCACCTTTAGTTCCCAGTGTGCACTTACAATAACCATCGTTAAGCAACATATTTATTTTTAGTTCTTCATTTACCAGCCATGGATTTATACCAATTCTTAATCTTAAAATCTAATGTCTATACCAGCGATTTGGTAAAATATCCAAATAGGGAAACCAATTTTCATTTAACCATGAGACCCTCATAAATTGCACAGATTTTTCTTAGCCAGATATTTCATAACTGCTTGTCTAGATGCTTCTTGGCTATATTTTCTAAGCTCACTTTTTGTGAAGTCTGCATGCAAGGAGTCCTGGCTGATTTCCACTTTAATATTTTCACAGGCCAATAATATTTTCTTCCTTGACCTCTTAGCCCATTTCAAACTACTATTTTGGATCTCTTTCCTACACCATTGGGATACCTTCTGGCTTGTCTCTATATCCAGCCGTTTCCAAAATCTAATTAAAGACATTTGTGACTGCACACTCCAAGCAATTGTACCTATCTCGGTTCTTATAGCTTGGACCATCGACGAATGTGGCAGAGACAACAATGTTTTCAGGCACTTCCCTTCCTCTAGGTCCCAATCCCCTTTACCATTTAAATAAAGGACTTCTGCTCCATAGAGCACTTGTGGAGGCACCATTGCATTAAAGGCTTTCAACAGCGGTCTGTGGGACATATCCTCATATTCTCTATTGAATTTTTTCAATCCACAGATCGATATGAAAGCCTTCGCTTTCTGGGCTTTTAGATGAGTATACCACTTTAAGGACCTATCAAACCACACCCCGAGGTAGCGATATTCATTCACAATTTCCAGTTTCAAATCACCTAAAAACCAATTAAATGTAATATCTTTTTTCCCAAAACATAAAATTTTTGTCTTATCCATATTTACAGTTAAAATTTTTCCTTCGCAATATTCTCTAAATACATTAATTTTTCTTTGGAGGCCTATTTCGGTTTGGTCCAAAATTACCAAATCATCTGCATACAGTAGACAGGGCACTTTATTTCCATCCATTCTCGGGCTTGCACTTCTTTTGATTTCTAAGGCGGCAGGTAGATCTGCTAAAAATAAGGCAAATAACAATGGGGCCAACACACATCCCTGCCTCAGCCCGTTCTTTATTGTTATTTTGGGCGTCAATGACCCTTCTGTATCTTTAATTATTTGTGCCCAGTTACCGCTATGCAGCTCCTTTATTATAGCCAATAGACCTTCGGGTATATTTTTGTTTACAAGGGTTTGCCACAAGGAATTCCGGTCAACTGAATCAAATGCTGCTTTAAAATCAACAAAGCAACAACATAATTTACCATTTTGTTCTATTGACTTACATGCTATTGCCCACAAGGCAAAGCAGTGATCAACCGTGGAGTGGCCTTCTTTAAAACCCCCTTGTTCAACTGGCACAATCGATAACTCTTCCGCCCAGTCCTTTAGTCTATTTAAAATAATTTTCGAAAAGACTTTTTCCCCGATGTCTAGCAAATTAATCAACCTATAGTTTTGTGGTTCGTTCATGTTACCTTTTTTATGAACTGGTCTTATTACAGCCCCCTTCCAATTCTTAGGTGTTTTCCCTATCTCTAAAATAACTAAAAACATACTGGAGAAAAATCTCACCCACCACTTCATCTGGGACTTTATTATAATTGCTGGGAGGTTGTCTGGTCCTGCTGCACGTGTTAATTTCAATTTGATTATTGTATTTTTTACATTCTCTTCCGTAAAGTCTGGTCTAAATTCTTCCATTAACTCATACCAAGGCTGGGACTCATCTATTTCTAAATCGCCCCGGGAACCATACAGATCCTTCAAATGCTTTTCCCACACTGCCTCTTCCACCACACAGTTCATCTCCCCCACTTGGTGGTCAGCTGTGGCTTTTACCAGCTTCCAGAACTGTCTTATATTTTTTGATTCGATAGAGTCTAACAAATTTTCCCAGCATTTATCTTTGTACGCCCTTTTTGTACTTATAATTAACTTTTTATACTCTCTTTTCAATTTTTTAAGATAGCTTTGCCTCTTCAGTTCATGATTTTTACCAATTCTTCTTATTACTTTCCTTATTTCTCTTTTTTTCTTTAAACACTCCACCGAAAACCATTTTGGTTGTCCAGCGGGGATTAAATGTTGATTTATTTTATCTTTTTTCAGTTCCTTTCGGAGGCATTGCACTACTTGAGCTATTTTTCCTTCATACCATTCCAAAGTCTGGCCCCCTATATCTCCAAGGACTATCTTCTGTTGGAGTTTCTCTAATTTTTCCATATATTCTTCTGTTAATCTAGTAGTCACTCTTTTAGGATATTCAACTTGTTGAGCAATTACTATTTCACGGGGTTTCGGGGTACCCCTATGGATCTTCACTTGCAGGGGATTATGATCACTGTCTTCTTTCCAATTTATTTTAAATTCCCTTATAAAAGGGAAGTTCCAAGCGAACATAAAAATATAATCTATAGGGCAGTTTTGTGTACCTATTTTAAATGTTTTCTTTGCTGGACAGTCTGACTCAGTTCTGCCATTCAGGCAGAATAGACCCTTTGTCCCTAAATAGTTTCCCAGGTCCTGATCCTGTCTCGTGGATTCACAGCTTGGAAAAGATGCTTGTTTAATCCCATATGCCTCCAGAATTTCCCTATGCCAAAGATCCACCGTCTTCGGATGCAATTTATGATTAAAATCACCCATAATAAAAAATATATCCGACTCATACTTCCCACATAGAGAGTCTACATCCTCTTTAAAATGCCCCAGCTCAATTCCATACTCTACAGCATTCTCCCATTGCATGTATACATTTATAATAATTACATTTTCATGCTTTTTGTCCATTATCGATACCAAACGGGTCCCTTGCTCACTTTGCCACTGGATTCAAGATAGCCTGGCTGATGACGTCTGTAAGCCAGAAACCGGTCCCAGGATGCTTGTTTCCGGTCCAGGGAAGACGTGGCTTGGCAGTTCGGGCTGGACTGTTCCCATGAGGCACAGGGTCAGACTGATTTGCATATGGCCATGTCTGAACTGGGGTGGCGGAGTGAGCTAAAGAATGATGATGGATTAAACCCAGATCAGTTGACTGGGGGTGAGTGCTTGCAATGTTCAACACTCCGTCCATCATCCCCTTTGGTTTTGCTATGTTCGCCCTCAGTTGGCAGGGTATGCCCAGACGTGGGTCCCTTGCTCACTTTGCCACTGGATTCAAGATAGCCTGGCTGATGACGGCTGTAAGCCAGAAACCGGTCCCAGGATGCTTGTGTCCGGTCCAGGGAAGACGTGGCTTGGCAGTTCGGGCTGGACTGTTCCCATGAGGCACAGGGTCAGACTGATTTGCATATGGCCATGTCTGAACTGGGGTGGCGGAGTGAGCTAAAGAATGATGATGGATTAAACCCAGATCAGTTGACTGGGGGTGAGTGCTTGCAATGTTCAACACTCCGTCCATCATTCCCTTTGGTTTTGCTATGTTCGCCCTCAGTTGGCAGGGTATGCCCAGACGTGGGTCCCTTGCTCACTTTGCCACTGGATTCAAGATAGCCTGGCTGATGACGGCTGTAAGCCAGAAACCGGTCCCAGGATGCTTGTTTCCGGTCCAGGGAAGACGTGGCTTGGCAGTTCGGGCTGGACTGTTCCCATGAGGCACAGGGTCAGACTGATTTGCATATGGCCATGTCTGAACTGGGGTGTCGGAGTGAGCTAAAGAATGATGATGGATTAAACCCAGATCAGTTGACTGGGGGTGAGTGCTTGCAATGTTCAACACTCCGTCCATCATCCCCTTTGGTTTTGCTATGTTCGCCCTCAGTTGGCAGGGTATGCCCAGACGTGGGTCCCTTGCTCAATTTGCCACTGGATTCAAGATAGCCTGGCTGATGACGGCTGTAAGCCAGAAACCGGTCCCAGGATGCTTGTTTCCGGTCCAGGGAAGACGTGGCTTGGCAGTTCGTGCTGGACTGTTCCCATGAGGCACAGAGTCAGACTGATTTGCATATGGCCATGTCTGAACTGGGGTGGCGGAGTGAGCTAAAGAATGATGATGGATTAAACCCAGATCAGTTGACTGGGGGTGAGTGCTTGCAATGTTCAACACTCCGTCCATCATCCCCTTTGGTTTTGCTATGTTCGCCCTCAGTTGGCAGGGTATGCCCAGACGTGGGTCCCTTGCTCACTTTGCCACTGGATTCAAGATAGCCTGGCTGATGATGGCTGTAAGCCAGAAACCGGTCCCAGGATGCTTGTTTCCGGTCCAGGGATGACGTGGCTTGGCAGTTCGGGCTGGACTGTTCCCATGAGGCACAGGGTCAGACTGATTTGCATATGGCCATGTCTGAACTGGGGTGGCGGAGTGAGCTAAAGAATGATGATGGATTAAACCCAGATCAGTTGACTGGGGGTGAGTGCTTGCAATGTTCAACACTCCATCCATCATCCCCTTTGGTTTTGCTATGTTCGCCCTCAGTTGGCAGGGTATGCCCAGACGTGGGTCCCTTGCTCACTTTGCCACTGGATTCAAGATAGCCTGGCTGATGACGGCTGTAAGCCAGAAACTGGTCCCAGGATGCTTGTTTCCGGTCCAGGGAAGACGTGGCTTGGCAGTTCGGGCTGGACTGTTCCCATGAGGCACAGGGTCAGACTGATTTGCATATGGCCATGTCTGAACTGGGGTGGCGGAGTGAACTAAAGAATGATGATGGATTAAACCCAGATCAGTTGACTGGGGGTGAGTGCTTGCAATGTTCAACACTCCGTCCATCATCCCCTTTGGTTTTGCTATGTTCGCCCTCAGTTGGCAGGGTATGCCCAGACGTGGGTCCCTTGCTCACTTTGCCACTGGATTCAAGATAGCCTGGCTGATGACGGCTGTAAGCCAGAAACCGGTCCCAGGATGCTTGTTTCCGGTCCAGGGAAGACGTGGCTTGGCAGTTCGGGCTGGACTGTTCCCATGAGGCACAGGGTCAGACTGATTTGCATATGGCCATGTCTGAACTGGGGTGGCGGAGTGAGCTAAAGAATGATGATGGATTAAACCCAGATCAGTTGACTGGGGGTGAGTGCTTGCAATGTTCAACACTCCGTCCATCATCCCCTTTGGTTTTGCTATGTTCGCCCTCAGTTGGCAGGGTATGCCCAGACGTGGGTCCCTTGCTCACTTTGCCACTGGATTCAAGATAGCCTGGCTGATGACGGCTGTAAGCCAGAAACCGGTCCCAGGATGCTTGTTTCCGGTCCAGGGAAGACGTGGCTTGGCAGTTCGGGCTGGACTGTTCCCATGAGGCACAGGGTCAGACTGATTTGCATATGGCCATGTCTGAACTGGGGTGGCGGAGTGAGCTAAAGAATGATGATGGATTAAACCCAGATCAGTTGACTGGGGGTGAGTGCTTGCAATGTTCAACACTCCATCCATCATCCCCTTTGGTTTTGCTATGTTCGCCCTCAGTTGGCAGGGTATGCCCAGACGTGGGTCCCTTGCTCACTTTGCCACTGGATTCAAGATAGCCTGGCTGATGACGGCTGTAACCCAGAAACCGGTCCCAGGATGCTTGTTTCCGGTCCAGGGAAGACGTGGCTTGGCAGTTCGGGTTGGACTGTTCCCATGAGGCACAGGGTCAGACTGATTTGCATATGGCCATGTCTGAACTGGGGTGGCAGAGTGAGCTAAAGAATGTTGATGGATTAAACCCAGATCAGTTGACTGGGGGTGAGTGCTTACAATGTTCAACACTCCGTCCATCATCCCCTTTGGTTTTGCTATGTTCGCCCTCAGTTGGCAGAGTATGCCCAGACGTGGGTCCCTTGCTCACTTTGCCACTGGATTCAAGATAGCCTGGCTGATGACGGCTGTAAGCCAGAAACCACTCCCAGGATGCTTGTTTCCGGTCCAGGGAAGACGTGGCTTGGCAGTTCGGGCTGGACTGTTCCCATGAGGCACAGGGTCAGACTGATTTGCATATGGCCATGTCTGAACTGGGGTGGCGGAGTGAGCTAAAGAATGATGATGGATTAAACCCAGATCAGTTGACTGGGGGTGAGTGCTTGCAATGTTCAACACTCCGTCCATCATCCCCTTTGGTTTTGCTATGTTCGCCCTCAGTTGGCAGGGTATGCCCAGACGTGGGTCCCTTGCTCACTTTGCCACTGGATTCAAGATAGCCTGGCTGATGACGGCTGTAAGCCAGAAACCGGTCCCAGGATGCTTGTTTCCGGTCCAGGGAAGACGTGGCTTGGCAGTTCGGGCTGGACTGTTCCCATGAGGCACAGGGTCAGACTGATTTGCATATGGCCATGTCTGAACTGGGGTGGCGGAGTGAGCTAAAGAATGATGATGGATTAAACCCAGATCAGTTGACTGGGGGTGAGTGCTTGCAATGTTCAACACTCCGTCCATCATCCCCTTTGGTTTTGTTTTGTCCATTATCTGCAACAATAGTCGACATACCAAGAGCCATTTACATTTTACTTTTAGCACAACCACATTCTTTGCTACTTTTGTGGACAGTAGCGTAATTATCCCCCCAGCCGGGCGTCCAAACCTTTTTTACCTTGCTGGTCGGTGGAGTTGGAGAAAACCATCAAATATCGGGGTCTCGTCGCATAGCCAAGTTTCTTGTAAACAAATAATTTCCACATTATTTGTTAACCTAATTATACATTCTTGTTTTGTTATGTCTCCAAGGCCATTTATATTCCAAGATAGGAAATTAAGGCTATGCGACTCCCCTCCATCCTATTCCACCTCACTCAGGCCCCCCTCTTCATCCGTATCAACCTTATACCACTGGGAATGGCCTGCGGGACTACTTCTTTGGCTCCAATTGCCCCAGGAATTCTCGATTGCCGAGTTATTAACTACTACCTTCAGATTACTTCCCCCTCCTTCTTTTTCCTCCTGTAACCTCACCTGTCGCTTTCCAAGGCCTGCATGACAATCTAAAAAATGACTGCCTAAATATCCTTTTCCTTTTAATTCTCTCTCTGGGATTAGGCGAATACCCTCCTGCTCTATCTCCCTCACCGCTTTCCCGATTGCCGATTTTACCAGGTCGGAATAAAATAGAACTCTTGTGATCTCCTTTCCATTTTCATTCTCTATAAAGCCCACCTGTCTCAAGTCTTTTGTTCCTATTCCCCTCAGACTTGGGCACCTAGAGAATGAAAATAGGATTTGAGACCTATTTAAGGGTTTAATCTTCCTTATTTTCTTTCCTTTTTTTCTGATTGGTCTGGTTCAAAATACAGCCATTTATTACTTCCCCCTCTGACTCTATCTTAGGGAATTCTATTCCTACCTGCCCGATGTTTTCCCACTTACCAATCCCCTGTTTACTTTTTACTTCTATTTTACCTCGTTGCGGGGTTCCTATTTCTTGCTTTTGGTTCTTCTGGAAATCTATTTTATAACCCGCATTATTTATTTTTGAATCAGGTTTTATTTTTAGTTTCAGCTTACTTGGGCCTTTACTACTTTGTTCCTTTCCTTGACTTTTGAAGATCTTTCTCTTACCCTCAATTCTTGGGGTCTTTCCTGGTAACATTTTTTCTAAAGGGAATTTTGCGATAGTCTCTTCCTCCTTTTATTTGTTTCCTCCCTAATTTCTACCTTGGTTTTCCTCTTTTTATCTATCTTTCTCTTAGGTTGACCTCTATTATTCCAGAAGCTATATCTCAAATTTTCCCCTCTTCTTTTTACCAACATAGGTCGTTTCGATATATATACACTGTGTGGGGTATCTACTGAATCTACACATTCTCTCTGTACCGAAGACTGAGGGTCTGCTACTGGTCTCATCATATGTGGCATTTGACCTCTTATGCCTTGCAATTCCTCCTCAATCTTTTTTAAATATAACTTTTGCATTTTCTGGACCTCATTATTTAACAATGTAACTTCTAGTATTCCCTGGAGGGTTTTCTGTAACATCAACAGTAAATCCATCATTGAGGAGGAGGGAGTTGCGGAAAAGTCTAAATCCTGTCTGCTATTTCTCTCGGGGTCCTCTATTCTTTCCACACTCGATGCTTCCTGTTGAATTTGAATTCTTTTTACTTTTAGTGGTGGATCTGATATATTGAGTACATCCCCCCAATCCGCTCTCGATCCTTGGCTAGTGTTCTCCACTTGACCTGAAGTCTCTAATTCTTGTACTTGCGTCGAGAACAATTTAGGGGATGAAGACAATCGTGGTGCTGTTATTGGGTCCTCCTCGTTTAAAAGGAAATGATTTATTGAGAGTGATGCCTCCGATATTTCTTCAGGGGGTTCTACCATATCAATCTCATTATATTGCACTGCTTCCATTGACTTTGTAACTAGGTCTAACTGTTTATAGTGTTTACCTACAAAGTCCTTTATAGATTTAGAAGCCAACACATTTCCATTAGTTTTTTGCAGGATCCTTTTAGTTGCTTTCTTACTTTTTCTCTTTTGAGGCACAGCTCCAAGTCCTTCTTTTAGGCTAGCCTGGCTCTCCTGGCTCTCTTCCGAGACCATAATCTCCCCGGAGCACTCTTTCCTTCCCAAGTTTTGCTCCGTAATCTCCTTACGGGTTTTTTGTTTCCTTTTTGGTGCCATTGTCCTTTAAAGGTAGCAAAAGTATCAAATATGTCCCTTTTTTACTATGGATTTATATACTCCAATTTTGCAGAACTTTTTCCACGTTCAGCTGAGCTTCCTGCTTTCTCCTTTTTAACTTGCCCCCTAACCACCCAATTTTTACACTTATAGGTTACTTAGAGGGGCAAATTGGGTACTAGGAAACTGTTCACAAAGCTTACCTCTGTTGTGCCATTATCCTGCCATGCCACCCCTTAGCGCCTCTCCAGTCCCCCCTACCTTCTCTGGGGAGGGGGGGTCACTCCAACATTCACCCCCTTCTCTCAGATAATCGCCCACTTGCCTCGTCTTCCCTGACTCACAGCTGTAGGCAATTGCAAGCAATTACAGGCACAAGCTCCATATGCCTCCTCTTTACTTTTTCGGCAGCCCCCCCGGGGCTTTCCTCCCGGGGCTTTTCTCCTGCTGTGGCCTCCCGGTGCTTCGCCAGATTCCGCTAATTTCAAGTTAGCCGGTCCGCTAGCGGTACAACTCTCTCTTCGCGTCCTGCTTCCCGCGTCCCACAACTCCTGGTGGGCAAGGCGGTACTGGCGCAGAGTGCGTGGCGACGCGACGGCGTTTTTCGGAGGGCGGCGGCAGGCAGGCAAGCAGCAACAACAGATCGGTGATGCGGCGAGCGCAAAGTAAGTCGTTTTATTTATTTGTTTATTTCATATTACTTATCCCGTTGTCTGTCGACTTCCACCACACCCCACCCTGCCCCTCCCCCACCCCACCACCCCACCGCTCTTACCTGTGCGAGCTGCGACTGCTTTTAACACATACTGAGAGAGATTGAGAGAGAGTTGGCATAAGAGGTGAGGAGCATGGCAGGCGTGGGGCAGAAAAAGAGCAAAAACCTTAATTTTTTTAGATGAACAATGATATTAGCAGCAAAATAATCTGAGAATTATAGACAACAAAATGAGGACAATCCATTCAACTACATTGCCGAACATACAATTCAATGTAGTTCAAATAATGCAGCCATTAATTTGTTTTGATGTTTCAGGGTAAATATTTCTACTATTCTACCCCAAGTTACATTTTGAGCCCTCCCCCCAGACAAAGGATAGGACTTGCTGCATCTAGAAACAATCTGACACCCTCCCTTACACAACTGGCAACGTTTAGCTAAGATCTTAAATTAAATACATATCACATCATATCTAAGTTTACTTTCAGAGTTGTCTATTTCTACTAACATCTGTCTTGGAAGCCTTGTTCAACCAGTGTATAAATAAAGGACTAGATAGTTAGCAATCAAAAATGAATTCAAAATGACCTCCAGAAATTAGAGGAAAAAAACCAATCATACATTGTTATTGTCAGTATTGTTTAGGAACAGCTTTTCCTTACTAATAAGCTCAATTTGTACCCCTATTGTATAAGAAGAGAATACTGCAATTTATATTTTCACAAGTACTAATCTTAGATTGTAGGAATGTATGCCAAATCTTCAATCAGACTGTCAGACATGCCTTAATAAGATTAATAGATGAGCAGGGTCTGGTGGGTGTTTGGAGGCTAGTGAACTCTAAAGATAAAGACTAGACCTCGTTTCCAAAGCTCATTTATTATTCTTTAGAATAGTTTTATTTTCTAATATCCCAATACCTCTTGTTGGGTCCATACAAGCAACAATTAGGAACATTCATTTGTCAGTCAATGTTGAAGTGTAATCTATTGTTAGTTCTGAAATCAGTGGCCTAAAGCAGTGGTTCCTAAATCCCTCTATTTATTAAGGCTATGTCCCTGATTGCAGTTTTAAAATGGGACATCTTTCACTTCCTAGAACACAGCCTATGGCCAGTGCAAGACCACATTGACATCCGTGAAGCAATTGAAGGGCTACATTCAAGGCATGTTGATGTCCTAAACTTGATTCAACAGAAAAGAGATTTAATGGAGTATGATTCACATCTTAGAGAACTAGAAGGCAAATACAAGACTGACACTTCTAATATAAAAATACTGAAACAAGTTGAGCAATCTAAATACTCAATTAACAGACACTAAAATGAAACATCAGAATTCACCTTGTTCCATCTGAAATATGTTTATGTTTCCTTTGTGGATAAAAATGAGATGAGGTTGGCTTACCAGCTTCTAAATTAAGGCATGAAAGCATAATAAATTGAAAGAGTAATGAAATCACCATTAGGTGTAGAATTACGGGCACATATAGTTTTATTGGACAACTCTACAAAACTTTTCAAGCAGGGCTATTGCCTTTGCTGGGAGATAAGTTCAATCCAATTACATTATTTTTGCCATTCATTTACTTCATTGATGAAAGAAACAACCATTATCGTCTTACCCTAACAACGAAAGGACCTCCGTCTATGTAATATTAAAGGCCAGTATTTGTGCTGACTATATTGAACTGCCTACCAGAATCTAATAATGGATAATTAGTGATAGCTCAGTTGTCATTTGTAAAGGCGAGATCATAAAATGAGAATATTAGAGAACTGTTAGACCCAATAAAAATAAAGAAGTATGACCTTGAATCTCAGTCAGTCATCAGCTTTAAAGCTGAGAAAGCTTTAGATTACGTCAGCTGGATTTTTTTATTTTTTATTGACGCTTTGAAGGACTGTATTTTTGCAATAATATCGCTGCATTGTGCTCAGGTCTCAAGCCATAGTTGAGAACACTAATATTTTAGCACTAACTTTCCCTACTTTTAGTGGGATGAAAAATTGCTTTCATCCTCGTTAATTATGACATAATTGGATCTCTTGTTGACTACAATGTAGCGAAAAGTTAACATACATGCAATAATTAATGGTGACAAGAAATACAAAATAGAACTTTATTTTTATGATGCTTTGTAGTTCATTACAAAACGTAATATTTCTGTTCTTAACATTTTAAAGCTGAACACGTCAGAGTCATCTGTTTTAGGCTACAAGAAAAAAAATATGACAAATCACAGCTGATGCTCATATAAAGGATGTCTCAAGAGTGATTGTGATTAATGGAATTGTTCCTGGGATCCAGATCACTTCAAATATGTATTTATCCTTTTTCCTCGGGCTGGTGTTTAATATTCGTGATGTAAGTCTGGTCACAGCTGGCTGAAACTAAAATGATGGTTGCAAAATTCACAAAATTCCTAAATTTTGCATTACGCAAATGCAATTTTGCACAATTGTCACACATGGAAGACTCATTTGCACTAACAGTTTGTCACCCAGAAACCTTTTCTGCTTGAACAAGTCTCTTGCAAATAAATATCCCACATGATTTTGTTTCTCTAGGTATATCGTCAAGTGAAAAGTCACAAAAGATGCTCGTAAACCGCTTTTGGAGCTAAAAGTAACATTTTCTTGAATTGGAACGACTTTTCATTAAAGAAGTCACTGCACTAGACAGTGAAATGTGGGCCTGCGAAGTCTTGGTCCGTGCACTAAAATAAAAGCCATCTTGAATGCTGTTTTGCTAATACAAAAAAATACAAAATATCTATATCAAAATTGAAAAGATTCTGGAAATGTTCCCATGTAGTCAAGGCAAGCCAGATATCTTACTGTGCTGACTACAGAACGATTAAAAAAAGATGGTTTTAGCCTCCCAAGGTTAAAGTACTATCAAATAACTGAAGTGTTACTCAAAGTCAGTAGCTGTTTGCATCCTAAAGAGGCGAATTCACGTTCCTGGTTTGAAATAGTACAAACAGCAACACATTGTCATTGTGCATGGAAACAGTATAATCAGCCTGGAAGGCCTTTCTTATGCTGTTAAAAGGAAATCTCTGCACATCTTCTGGAGTAGGCATCTATCTGGGGGACCATACATGTTACCCAAACTAGTAAAACTGAAATGATAAAATATAGGTTCAAGAAGGCATCATCGGGGTCAACCAAGAATTGAATTAGTCCTGCACACTTTCTTGCACTGCATAGAATGTGAGTTTGGAACTTCTGGCAACGATGCAAGAAAATGCCAATGTCCATGATCTGCACTTCAAAGAGATTCTACATGTCCATGACTTCCAAGCTCTATGAACCTGAGTTAGAGTCAAATTCTGGTCACTTATGCATCTCAATTAAAACTTCAACAATGTACAAAACTCTTTTATCCGCCACTTCAAATTAACAGTGTAGAGGCAATAATTAGCAAAAGAACTGTTAAGAGCACACTTCTCAACAACAGGTCTCTTTCTCATGAAAGCAACGATTTATTTGAGGACTGTTCTGGACTCCAAAACAAAAATTCTTATGTAAACTTCAATAAGCTAATTAATATAGGCTATCCAAAAATGATATTGAATTTTGTGTGCACATTTTTGTGAATGCCTGCAAATTAGTGGATTCTGGTCAGTTCGAAGAACTCTGCAACTCCGTCGTTGGCATTTGGCATTTCAACTCTTATCAGCTGGTTCACAAAGGTAAACTTACACTCCGCACATAAAAAGACCTGTTTTTATGTGTGGGGATTCGGAGGCTTTGCACTCCTAAACATACTACTTGTAAATCCCTTTGTGAATAGCAAACAATTGTAAACTTACACGGAAGTGTAAGTTCACTTTTTGAATTGGCCCTTAGGTATTTGTTGTATTCCTTCCTTTAGTTCCCTAATAGTTCCCTACTGTCTGAGAAAGATACTTGTGCAGTATTCAATATTTTGTCACCATAGTATACAGCCTCACCTGTCTGATACCTTTTTATATTACTTGTTATACAACAATCATTCAATCTCTGGAGCATTATTTTTCTGCCTGATAGAGTCACCCTAACCTCCTTTTCATGCTTCGACCAAACCTTATCATGCTTAGTTGGGGGAGGACAGAGCTGCTGACTATATCTAGTAGTAAATCCTCTACCCCGATGGGTAACTATATCAAAAGGTCATGAGTTATTTTCTCGTTTTTTTAGTTTCATCGTTTTCTTTATTCCAAGTTGTTCTGGTAATCCAGAGTGGTACAGCAAGCGGAAGTGTAGCCTTTAGAGTTTTTTTTAGTTTTTTTATTCCAAGTTGCTCTGGTAATCCAGAATAACAAAGCAAACAAAAGTGCAACCAACTCGTGTTTTGCCCCCTAGCGGCACGCAGGCCTGGGGTTTTTTCAAGGTGTAGATATTGGTGGTCCGGTCGTATGCACGCAAAAATAGTTATGACAAATCGTGTCAAAAAGGGAGCAAAATTGCACTGTCTCTTGTGGTAGAAAGGGGCGAGTTCAGTGGTCCCGAACTTATGTGGATTAAATATCGGTGTGTGTTGTCACGTTTAGGTCTCTGCACATCTGGTTCCCATGAAATAACCCATTGAATTAGGACAGACACGACCAGGATCAATAACCCCTTTTGTTTACTTTACTTATCTTGCTTAGTACCTGATACTCAGGATTGGGCATTCAGGGTGGAAAGTTGCATGCTGAACAATAGAGTTGACATCTGTGACGGCAGCAGAAAGTCCAGAATGCAGACCACTATCTGACCGGAGCTGTCAAATTCAAGGCCAAGGTCCAGCCACAGGAGTAGGGGGTCAGATGCACCTCCCATATACTTCTACTTATCGAGCATGAAAGTTACCTGCTCAGTTTAGCTACAGATATGGAAAAAAAGAGCAGAATGCAAGCATAGGCACATGTTCACCCCTGCCTCAGGAAAAATAACTATAGAGCAGAAAAACAAAAGAAGGACTCCAGCAAGTATCAGAAGTTGTCCGCCGAAAACCTTAGAACTTAGGTTATTATTGATTGCAATAACTGCCAAGCAACTAAACCATACCTTTGGAAACAAATGTTGGTCACATATACCCTAAGATCAGTTAACAACCAATTGATAGAAGCTTAACGTGAGAATCTGGGATGGGGTACAACCCAAAATTAGCGTCATCATCTATGTGATGCATGGTATGCCAATCAAATGGCTTCTACCAGGCTGAAGACCAGAAGAAAGACAGATTAGTTAGGTTGAACCTTTTGTAGGACAGGTGGCAGGAGTTATATTTTTGTTTCATTTAGAGTGAAAGCTTCTCTGCCAATGTCTGGGGAAGGATTCACCATGATATAATGCCCAAATAAAGGGCCAAGTGAGAAAGTCAGAAATCTTTTCCCCAAGGATTAATTCCATATTTCATGTATTTTATGGCCAGTAGTAGTCCGGGAAATGTGCATGTTTCCTGGAGCATTTCAATGTGTTAACATCACGCATTCAGTTTCCACAAGGTATGAATGAAACTCAAATGTGCAAAATTACATTTAGGTTTGTTTTCTCTTTTTTCCCCACTGGAAATATGTTTTCCTGCGGAAATCCCTTCATGCACCACCATTAAATATAATGGTTTACTGCCTCAATGACCACGCTGTAAAGATGACACTTACACCTGTCTTTGACATAAACAAATGTATGTGAACATTTAGAGGTATGTGAATAATCATAAACTTATGAATGTGCTACTTGTACAGCGCACTGGTCCCAGAAACATATTCAGTTTCACTTCTATGACTACATTTTTGTCTTCTAGCACTAACACCATAGTGGTCTTTATTAAAAAAAAAAACCTTCCAAATTTTAAATTCTTTTACACTTTTCGCAGAATCAGCCTTTGAAATTAACGTTTGCAATGTAATGTTTTTTGTGCACTTAACATCATATTAGCAGTGAAAAACATTTGGGAATCAGGTCCATTGTTTTAACTTCGACGACATATACAGTGATATTTAAATGGAAGTTGAGCTTGAACTTCTGTTTGTTCAATTCCAGGATCCATTATATCAGTGACATCTGGCATTTACGCGTATTAATACACGCTGAATTCGAATTAACTGCCAACCTGTTTTATCTAATAGGGCCCGAGGCTGCACACTTGTCCTTTGACGTGTGCAGAAAGCCATCGGGAATAATGTAATGAACAAGATGTCCCTGTCCCAGTAAACTCTAAATGATCCGCTTACAGAAATCAATAGCATTTGTTACTGTCGAAACCACACGCTTCTGCACGCTCACACCGTGTACCACGTCATTACATATTCAAATGGCGCCACAGTATTTAAAAACAAAATCCATAGGCCAAATTTCATTATTGTCCCAGGCAAGGTATTATATCACCTGGAACGTGTTCATTGACATCGATCTACGTTGCGCTGTAAATAGCCAGTCTCGGCTGACCACTTCCCAGGGCGAGTAACAAGGGCTTGGCAAACCACAAGCGCTTGGCTGTGGTCTTCACAAGGCCTTCTGTTCTTGGGGCGCGCGGGCTGCGCTTTGAAGCGTTGCGCACCAGCACCGGCCGCCACGTCACATCCGATGGACACCCGGCTGAGGCCCTGCGCCGGCGTTCCATTAAAGTAGCCATTAATGCACGTGAAAGGTTAGGGTCCGTCTAATCTTTTGTTCTTCCCTCTTGGCCTCGTATAATATTCATAAATGATTTCTACACGTGAAGAAAAAAAAACGAATTCCCATGGAACCTTTCACTACTATAATTTCATCTCTTCGTCTCTGTTATTTTTTCCGTACATCCCATCAATATCATCCATAATTAATGCGTGCAGGACGATTCCTGGATGAACGAACTTTTAGGCCGGGCTTCGGATCGATGCTTCTGACCATGTCTGTTTCATTATTGACAACACCAATCCACATTTGCTCGTATAATTAAGTCCGAGTTTAACTTTTAACTTTTGCTTGTGTGTTTGAAAGGGCTGTGTGGTGCTCTTAATTTCAGCCGCCGTTTCATCTTTCGCAGTAGGTGCCTATTTTATTGCTAAAGGTCACGCTCATTTGTCTGCTCCAACAAAGGCAGCCCTTCGAGTTGGATGTGGTTTTGACAGACAGTGGTCGCTATAAGTGATAGCCTTAAGGACAGACCTGCGCTGGCAGACAGCCACCACGGCAAGGGAAATAACAGATAACAAATCATGCCACTCTTTTTTCCTTCTGGCGTGATTGACGACATCACAGCGGGTGTAACTTTTCAATGTCTTCAGATTAAAACCCCTCAAACAAATGAGTTCTGAAAATACTGTCCGGGGGCGACAGAAGGAGCTGCTGGGCTCAAATGTATGTGTGCGTCTGTGCGTGCGGGCCTGTGTATGTGTCCTAAAAAAGGTTCGATATTAAAAGAGGGAAAGCGCTCCACTGGGTATGGCAATGTGCAATTATTTCATCTTTCAGTGAATACAACAAAACACGATACAGAGAGGAAGTCACATTTTGAAAGCCAAGTTCATATTTTTTTTAAACCTTCATGCAATAGGCCTTCATATAGGCCACACGTCTCAACGGAACTATAATGCTACACCATCTTTAGAAATAAATGTGTGAATATAGTTGCTTGGAAGATTTGCATACGTTATTGACTAGTCTCCTAAACTAAACTAACCCCATGTACTTTGAAGTACCTGAAAAAAGACCTTGAGCTATGCAGTGACGCAGCGACAGTGCCATAGGCACTAAAGCAAGCCAGATATTTGGGACCCTGAAAGAATGTTGCACAGTAAAATATAGCAGTAAAATGGGTGCGGTGGGTCCCTCATACCCTTGGGCCCCGGTGTCGCTGCCCCGCCTGCAGCACTGTTAGTTGCCTCCCTGGAAGTATGGCCGTGCTCATATTTAAGCGAAGCAACCGGAAACACATAAGTTTCCCGAGCAGCACAAATAAATGAGATAGCGGACGCGATTTGTCAAGCCTGCTACACACCGACACTGTGTGACAGTGGTTGAAAGATCAGGCCTCAGGAGAAAATTGATTTTGTGAGAATAATAATAAGGGGAAATAAAGGAAGAATCTGAGGGTGGACGAGAGGCATTGGATAATAGGAGGAGGGAGAGCCAGATAGAATAAAACATAAGGAGGAAAGAGGTAAATGGAGCGATGAAAGATGCAAAGGCTGCTGAGAGAGGAAAGGCAGATGTTGGGAAAACACAGATGAGGCGGAAGTTTCATTTCAATTGTAAGGGTGCATCATAATCGCGTTTAGAGCACACCTCCATATAATCACTTGTATTAACTAGAATTTTGAAATCTATTGACATGAATACATGGTGTATATTAGGCCATTGGTAAGTAACATGGAGAATTGATGTAGAAAGTGAATGTAACTGGTAGGAAACAATAACATGAGGAACTTGTGTTGTGCAACTGACACTCATTCACATTTAAAATGTGTTCACTAATTATGTTATTTTATACATCAATAAAATTACTAGTTTAAATTACATTAATGTTATGTAAATTTGTAAAGCTTATATGTTGTTTTCTTATGTTAGCTAACATTTGTAGACCTGAATTGCTAGTACCTGAAACTCTAGCTTTAGGAATAACAGTTTGAATTTCATGTGCGCTGGAATTTGTTCTTTCTCACATTTTGTGTTGCAGGTGAAAGAAGCGCTCTCATCAGATAGAATAATGTCTTTGTTTTACTAGCTAGGCTCGTAGAGAAGAAGTTACAATCATGTGGCTTGAGTCGCTAAAGGAAGGTCGTTGTGCTTCACACAGGAGAAGGCCTGGGAACCGAGGACAAACGATATCAAAAAAGGTACACCGGCGACATCGTGAAAAATTTCCTTCAGGTCTGTACCCAGAGTGGATGGCATGATCCGAAGTGCACCATGGAAGTGCCACCTGAGAATAATTGTTTGTTGGAATTAGGGATAGTGCGCCACTTCTTTCTTGCCTTCAGAGAGAGAGAATCCTAGAAAGAGCTCAGTCTTTGGTAGCTTTATGCTACTTGACCCATTGATCGTGAGAAACTTCTTAGGAAGACACCACATGCTGACACCTTTTAACATTCCCTCTGAAAATGCTTATTTAGGGATGTCACCTTAGTGTTAGAGTAGGGATAGATTAATGCTTTTTATTCACCAACCCTCGATGCAGGGAAATTTGGGCTCATGCTTCCTGATTTTCTGTATTCTACTTCTTGAATTAATTGTGTTGCTTATAATGCATCGTCTAAACTGGATGCTCAGATTTGACTTCATGCTGATTCCTCTGTATTTATATACTCTTGTGTTGAGGTGTCTCTATGTTCAGTTATTTTTGGCTTTATAATAAATTAACTAAACTGAAGTAGTTGTCCATGAGTTATTATGTATACAAGAGAACTATTGGCTAATTGATCGATTTCTTAACGCCTTCTCTCCCCTCTACACTTTCATGCTGTAAAAAAGAACCATCAGATTGGGATTGTAGAACAGTCTAGAACTTATGGGCCTGGCCCTTTCAACACTAAGGGCAGAAAGAGGGTTTATAGTGTATGAAGGTGCTCTGAAGTGGCTGATGACAGGGCATGGTACCAGAATAGCATAGAAAATCGTCTGTAAATATTGGGTTCTTAATATCATAAAAATACATTGCCCCATTGGAGTTAATAGTAGAACATTTACACCAAATGGCAGGATTTTTTAATAAAATATATTTAGGACAGAATATTTATATCAGACGATATCTCTGACTGACATTCTGACCTGCAACCTGTAACGTGGTCTGCTAGTGCAATTTTAAACACCTAAACAAACAACAAATTAAAGTGCATGGAAAGGGAGATGAAAAATTTCTCCGGAGCGGCTGTCATATTCCCTCTGAAAATGGCTCTACATTTGCATCTGAATAATTTGGGTTTCGTAGGCTTTCCCACAACAAATCGCTGTGTAGTGTCCGCTCACCGTAGCCCTGAATGACTTCTTACTGAATGGCAATTGGCAGGGCCCTTGTATTGACCGTGGTGAGACACACTTCCTTTGGCATTACTAGCAGATTGAATTGTCACCTACCTGTCTCAAGGGTCCAATTTTTCACTTGTGCTGCATTAAAGGGTACTTTTGATCACCAACCTTCGTTTAAGATTTCGCAAAATGGACCCCTCCCCCATTTTCATTGCATTGGACGATATCACATTGCAGCACTGATTGCTTCAGAAAATCCTAACTCTTTCATATTTTTTATTACCTCCTTTTAGTTTTTTGATAGTTTACAAAGAATCCGCTTATTTGGTTTTCCTCAGTATTCTTACTAACACAGATTTTTTTAAAACATTTACATTTTTAAACATTTTTCAACCCTCCCCTGCTTTAAAACATATTGGGGCAGATTTACAAGATATCACACAAGCAGAGGTGGGTGAGCCCAGAAATTAATAGAGAGAGCCGATCCAGAGCCGAGCCAGGGGTCTAGCTTGCCTCTAAGAGTCCATGCAAAAGCAAGCACTGAAAATAGTTGGCATGTAAATGACGCAACAAAACATCATGGAAAACACTCTTAAAAGTTCAAAAAAGTGTATTTGTTTAACATTCAGAAGATTTTCACCATAGTACATACGATTACTTCACTGTATTGAGAAGTAATTATTAAAAAATATCTTTATTAAACATGAACTTAGACACATTCCTGCCCCCTCCCCCAACGCACACACAACAATGCCCTTAGGGAACTAAGAGTCAAGTTAGTTGTCATATGTACCCTATATATGGCTTAGATTCTTATTCTACATGAAGCAACACTATATTTGATCAGACACAAGGTTTTTGTACATTGCACGTCCTCAATTCATGTATTTGAAGACGCTCGCATATGTGAAAACAAAGAAAAGGGAGGATCAGTATAACAACATATTCTCCTGCGATCACACAATTTAATCAATTGGGGCAGCCAGGCTGATTCCAGGTTTTCTGGGTTCATATTATGCAATTTTTGTCATCAAAGGTTTGTCCTTTATTTTTAATTCTAAGAGCGCTAGGTTAGAGAGTATTGGCAGGCAGAAGCCACATGAAAGCTCAGCTTGTTTTGTGCTCGAGGGTCACAGAGGACCTCAAGCTGAACCAGAACCAGAACCAGGCCTCTGACTCGAGCCTGGCTAGAATCTTCAGTGTCCTTCCTACCTCTATACATAAGGCAGCGCAGCAACCAAAGTTGCTGTGCTGCATTGTATGAGAGGGAGAAAGAAGGAAAGCACCACATCTACGAAGATATGGCACTGTTCTGCTCTCTTCTTATTTCAGGCACACAATCAGGCTGCCTAACACCACGCATTCATCTTTGCACCATAGCACAAAGGTGTCTGCATCATGTCTAGCATAGGTTTAGTACTGGTGGGATACCTTTCCAGTAGAAAATTCTATGCTTAGACTAACATTAAAACTTTTCCCACTCTGGATGTGTGCTCCATAGTGCAGCACACATGCATAGTGGGAAAAGTTAGGAGAAACACAAGCATTTCTCCTTTTTGACTCCACCTTCAAAGAGACGTTTTTTTTGGTGCAATACCCTGTCTACCACTGTTAGTAGTTAGTGCTTTGCATACAAATATATGGGTGATTTCATGGGACACCTGTGTACCACCCATGGAACGCCACCTTGACACAAAGAAATGTATTATCATACAATTTTCCAGTGCAAAACAAGTTTTGCACACAAAAGTAATTCCAAAACAAACATTTTGTGGATGGTTGTACCACTTTTGTGGCACATACCCAGTGCAAAATGCCAGCAAATCTGCTTTTTTGTGTCTAATAAAGATGTCTACTGAAATTATTAAATCACAGATTTACTAATATTTGACACGTCAACAAAGCAACCAAAGATGCTGTACTCCCTGAAGTCAAAAGGAGAGAGAAAAAATGCACCATATCTATTAAGATAAGGTAAATTTTTTCTCTCTTTCCCAGCACTGGTTCATTTTTGACTGCCATGTGCCAATGCACACAACCATGTTCCTTGGTGCAAGGGTGTGTGCATTCTCTGAACCATATGTTCTGCATTGGAAGTGGACCCTTAAAGGACAAACATTTTCCTTTTTCCCAATTTATATGTGCACTGTATAATGCAAGATACATGCAAAGTTCAAAAAATAAGGAGAAGGTGTAAGGTTTTGGCACAACTCCCTGCCTCCAAATAGTAGTTAAGGGTTTGCGATAGAACCCAATGGATTGTTTTATGGAAATGCCATGCACCACACATGGTATATATACCCCCTGACTCAAAGTAGTGCATAGCACAACTTTGTGATACTTTCCAATGCTAATCCTGGTTTGTGTTGGATAGTAAATCCCAGCTCAACCCTCTGCACCAAGTCTGTGCCAAGTGAAGCAAGCATGGTACAATGCATTAGCAAATCTGGGCCGGAGATCACAGGTTTTTACTGTGGGGGTCTGATTCAGCTCTCCATCATTTCATAGTTGGGAAAACTGAGCACCAGTTTTGTTTGGGTATTAGTCTGTTATTTAAAATGCTTTGGTACAAAATGCTAAAAGCGATTACATCTGTTTTATAACTTCAGCCTCCAGCTTTTCAGCCTTTCCACCCAATGTACCGCACATAAACATCTACAATAAAATGAGAGCAAAGCCACAAAACTCCACTTAAAGATAGTGACGACTAAGAGAAATTCCAACTGAAGGAAGACTAAAGTTGAAACAATTGTTTGTAAATAAACATTTCAAGTTACACTGCTGCTTTTTAATAAATCATCTATTATAACAAAAATGTGCACATCCCTTTTTTTGTTTTTTATTACCATTGGCGACAAAATCAATGCGGTTCCTCCTTTCCTTCCCCCTCCCACTGCCCATTATTCTATGTTTTTAAAGGTAAACTTCATTCTTTGATAAATAGAGCTTGTTGTTTTCTTATTGTTGTCTAGTATACCAGCTCACAAGCTTCCCAGTGGGAAATGTATCATCCTCTTATAACTGCTTTAAGAAAAACGGGAGAAAATCTGTTTTGAGGAACACAGAGAAAAGGATTCTGCCTGACTCGAAAGGCTGCAAGCTATTTCAGAAAAACAGTACGAAATGTGAGGTACTGAAATGTTGAGGAAGTTATATTTTCCACAAATAAGAATTTTCTGCTTTTCTAATTGTCTCAAGAACCTATTACCAGTTCATATGGAACTACTTATAAGAAGTCTTTCATATACCCTAAAAATTATATTTGTGCATGTTTGCATACGACTAATATGACATTTCTGATTTAGTGACTTTGCTGTGTTGATTACCCACAGCTATTACAGTGCAGTTTTTTATATTCACCCTAATATATACAAAAAGTGTTACACAAGTGACATTATAGGGAGACCTCCATTGACATCCCTTCTTTTGTGAACTTTTCTTCAGCGTGGGCTGTACGCTTTTCTCTGTGAAGAAATCTGAATGGAAGAGGTAATGTCAGTCTATAAAATCCTCATGGTCGGCCAGGGGTAATTATTTTCCTTTATTCCAGGTCTACTGAACTTCAGCTAGAGTACTTACTGCTCAGGAGAGCTTCACTGCGACTCTCATCGTGCCCTGGGCTCACATATACATCTGTGTAGCACTGATGTCTTGTTTCTCAAGGTGCTTCCACCCTGCTAGAAGAGGCTCTGGCTTCCGCAAGTTCGGGGACTGCACCTAAGGGGTTTCCTGGGTGGTCAGAATAGCCCACCTTCTCTGGTAATCAATTCTATAGTGTGCTAGATGTGTTCAGGTATGGGGCTGTGTTGCCCAGTTTCTCCATGTTACATCCAAGTTATCCCATATTTACCGTGTTCTGCTCACTGGAGTTCCATAACCACTTACAGACACCTGGGATAAGCCTCGCTTCTGGTACTCTGCATGCATGTAATTTCAATGTTTCCACATCTTACTGTGGCTCATCATGAAGGTTCTGTGCACCATTACCTCCTCGGAAGTCTTCCTCGCCACATGAATAACGAAGTGAGCTTCAGCTCCACACCAGAACCCTCCAAAGCAAAAGTTAGCCTCCCATGCCTCCCATCCCTTCCCAACATGGCCGACCCCTATGTTAGAAATGGGGGTCTCTCATTGGCAGTGGCTGGCCACTGTCCAAGTAGGGACCCTTCTTCCTAAGTCAGGGTAAGAGAGCCACGCCCTTTGATAACCCCTGCTCAACCCTGTGGTAACGTAGCACGAGCAGCTAGGCTTATCTCAGAGGCAGTGTGTGAAGCATTTATGACCATACATAGTAACACAGTGAGGAACACTACAAAGGGACACCACACAAGTAGTTATAAAAAATAAGTATCTTTATATATAGACTTAGCACAAGACCAATAACGATAAAAAGCCACAATACTGTCAAATAGGATCACTCTTGGAATGCTGCAAAAATAGTTCAAGTGCGCAAAGAGGAGTTCAGTTCAAAGCAGTGGTCTCTGCGACCCTTTTACTTACAAAGTACCTGGATTTCGTAGCAAAGTCAACAAATTGTCGCAAAGAAGCTGTAGCGATGAATTTCTGCACGCGAGGCCGGCGATGCGATAAATCCTTGCCGCGAGGGAGGATGATGCGCCGATCTGCTGATGCGTGCGGAGACGATGCGACAAACTTTTGCACGCTAGGCCGTTGATGCGATGACTCCTTGCCGTGAGGGAGGAGGCGAGGCGACGATCCTGTTGCGTGTGCGATCGGGTTGCGATGCGAAGAAATGGCGCTCCGCAAGGGAGCGACGATCCTGATGCGATGCGATGAAAACGGCGGACGCTCGGCCTCCGCGCTGCGATGTCGTGAAGCGATGATCTCAGTGCGATGACTCGATCTTTGGTTGCGAGCACTCGGCGGCAGCAGCGCAATGATTTTTTGGGCGCTTTCGGCTGCGGCGGCTCGCAAACGTGCATTAGCGACGATTTCAGCACTCTCTTCTCTGTAGTAGAACTAGAGGCCCTGGAACTCACAGAAGCCTCACCTGCAGATAGAAATCCTCGCTGGGAGGAATCAGGAGGCTGGTGGTGAAGTCTGATGTGCCTGAGACTTCAACAGGAGGCTAGCTCTCTCCTAGCCCTGGGGTGATTGCTTTAGCAAGATTAATAAAAGTTCTCTCAAAGTCCTTTTCCCTCTTCTTCCAAGTCCAATGGTAACCACTGCAGGCCAATCCAAGAAACAGCACACAAGCACAAGGATAGTCACCTCCTGTAGATTCCTTCAGTTACACGGACAGAGGTTCGTCTTGATATCCAGGAGCAACACACTTTGTAGGGGTTTCAGCACAGATATTTATACCCCAAAAGTCTTTGTTCTCAAAAGCTACAAGTCACTGAGCCTAGCCAGAACCAGTTCTCTTCAGTCCTGGAGCACTTTGTTTACCAGGCTGCATCCTTCCTTTCAGGAAGAGGGGGTCTGCTATCAGACGCACAGTGGGAGGTGGAGCCATCATTCACCTTGCCAGGCACAGCCCTATTCAAGTCAAGGAGCTACCCCTCCCCATGCTCCAAACACAGATCTCTCTATTCAACCCAGGTCTGGCTCAGCCTGCCCTGTCCCTCCAAAACCAGACAGCCAATACACATAACAGCAGAGCACACTGGAAGGCTTAGGCAAGAAAATACCTGCTTTCTAAAAGTGGTATTTTCAAACACAGAATATAAAAATAAACTTTCCTAAAAGAGGTATTTTAATATTCTGAGCTCAGGCATACTAAATTCGTTTTTCTACCATGTTCCTGGGGTCAGTTAGGACTATAGAATGTAATAGTCAAAATTGCCCATTCTGGCCTATGGGGAACAGGTAGCCTTACAGTAGTGAAAAACGAAATTGGGTGTAAGTCACTACCAGGACATGCTACACACACCAAGGCATGTCCTACCTCACACATACAATGCACCCTACCATAGGGGTGACTTACATGATGCCAAGGGAAGGTTCAGGGGCTGGGAAGTGGGTGCACTTCACAGCCAAGATGGCAGTTCTGGACTGCACACAGACTCTGCAGTGGCAGGTCTGAGACACAATTTACAAGCTGCTTCTGTGGGTGGCGCAAACCAGCGCTGCAGGCCCACCAGCAGCATTTGGTTTACCAGCCCTGGGCACACACAGGCCACACTACTAGGGACTAACAGGTAAACTAAATAAGCCAATCATGGATATACCAATTCACATGTCATATTTACACAGGGAGCATTCGCGCTGTGGCACTGAAGGGCAGTGGCACAGCACCCAGAGCATCTAACACCAGAAAAAACAGGGGGACAACAGCGAAAAATGGAAGGGAGACCCACGCCAATGGTGCCAGGTCTAACACGTGTCCCCTCCAGCTGAAATGTGGGGAGAACTACCCATCCCCTTGGAAGTTCTCATCACTAAGGCGGAAAAATCTGGACAGACCATCAGCATTGGCGTGTTCTGTACCAGGGCGGTGTTCCACCGTGAAGTCCATACCCTGTAGGGAAATGGACCACCTCAATAACTTGGGATTCTCACCCCTCATCTGCATCAACCATCTGAGGGGCCTGTGGTCTGTCTGAACCCGGAAGTGAGTCCCAAACAGGTATGGTCTCAGCTTCTTCAGTGCCCAGACCACAGCAAATGCCTCGAGCTCAATTGCACTCCACCTCTGTTCCCGTGGAAGTAACCTCCTTCTGATGAAGGCTACAGGTTGGTCTAGTCCCTCCTCATTTATCTGTGACAGAACGGCCCCCACCCCATGCTCTGAAGCGTCTGTCTGGACAACAAATTCCTTAGCAAAATTGGGCGCCTGGAGTACGGGTGCTGTACACATGGCAGTCTTGAGGGCATCAAAGGCTTTCTGACAGGTGTCAGTCCAGTTCACAATCTTTGGCTGCTTCTTGGAAGTCAGCTCAGTCAAGGGTGCAACAATGTTGCCATACCCCTTGACAAACCTCCTGTAGTAACCCGTGAGTCCTAAGAAGGCCCTCACCTGGGTCTGGGTCCTTGGGGGCTCCCAAGCCAGGATGGTTTGAATCTTGGGCTGCAGGGGTGCCACCTGGCCACTCCCCACCTGGTGTCCCAAGTACACCACAGAACCCTGCCCAATCTGGCACTTACTGGCCTTGATTGTGAGGCCTGCTCTGCGCAGCGCCATCAACACTTCCCAGAGGTGGCACAAGTGGTCCTCCCAGGAGGAACTAAACACTGCTATGTCATCCAGGTAGGCGGCACTGAAATCCTCCAGCCCAACCAACACCTGGTTGACCAACCTCTGAAAGGTGGCAGGGGCATTCTTCATCCCAAAGGGCATCACACGGAACTGGTAGTGCCCATCTGGTGTGGAGAATGCTGACCTCTCCTTTGCCCCATCAGTTAAGGCGATCTGCCAGTACCCAGACGTCAGATCAAACGTGCTAAGGTACCGGGCAGCCCCAAGCCGATCTATGAGCTCATCAGCTCTGGGGATGGGGTGCGCGTCGGTCTTCGTGACCGAATTGAGACCTCGGTAGTCCACACAGAACCTAAGTTCAGGGGTGGCACCAGGCGTCGCAGCTTTTGGTACCAAGACCACGGGGCTGGACCAGGGGCTGCTAGAGGACTCAATCACCCCTAGGGCAAACATTTTGGAGACCTCCTCCTTAATGTGAGCCCTGACCCTGTCAGTCACTCTGTAAGCCTTGTGCTTGACAGGAGGACTGTCCCCGGTGTCTACCTCATGGACGCACCAATCAGTGACACCAGGCACCAGGGAGAACAAATCAGAAAATTGCCCCAACAGTTGGTGACAATCTCTCTGCTGCTCAGGGGTCAGTGTGGTGGAGAGGATCACACCCTCCACTGACCCATCCTTCTCTCCTGCACACAGGAGGTCAGGAAGAGGCTCACTCTCCTCCTCCTCCATCCCAGCATCTGTGGCAAGAAGCATGCCCACTTCAGACCTCTCAAAGTGGGGCTTCAGGCGGTTCACATACAGGACCCGCAAGGGGTTCCTGGGAGATTGAAAGTCCACCAAGTAGGTAACTGGACTTTTGCGCTCCACCACCTCAAATGGACCAGTCCACTTATTTTGGAGCGCACAAGGCTCCACTGGGGCCAGTACCCAAACCTTCTGACCAGGTTGAAACTCGACCAGAGTGGCATTCTGGTCGTGCCAACGTTTCATTTCTTCCTGGCTGGCTTCCAGATTTGCCTCAGCAATTTTTCTGAAATGCCGAGTCTGGTTCCTGAAGGCCAACATGTAGCTAAATACATCTTGGGGAGGTTTCCTGGGAGATTGCTCCCAGCCTTCTTTGACCAGACTCAGAGGTCCTCTTACCGGATGGCCATAGAGGAGTTCAAAGGAACTGAACCCTAAGGACTTCTGTGGCACCTCACGGTAGGCAAACAACAGGCATGGCAAGAGGACGTCCCACTTACGCCTCAGGGGCTCTTCTAGGCCCATGATCATGCCCTTCAAGGTCCGGTTGAACCTTTCAACCAGACCATTACCTTGGGGGTGGTAAGGAGTGGTGAACTTATAAGTTACCCCACACTCCTTCCACAGAGACTTCATGTACTGGGAGATGACGTTGGTCCCCCTGTCAGACACCACCTCTCTGGGGAACCCCACACGGGAGAAAATCCCCATCAGTGCACGTCCCACCACGGGGGCCGTCACTGTCCTGAGCGGGATGGCTTCAGGGTACCGGGTGGCATGGTCCACCAAGACCAGGATGAACCTGTTGCCCATGGCTGTCTTGGGGTCCAGAGGCCCCACAATGTCAATGCCCACTCGCTCGAATGGGGTACTAACAACTGGAAAGGGCTGGAGTGGGGCCTTGATCTTCCCCCCACTCTTCCCACTTGCCTGGCAAGTCTCACATGTCCTGCAATGAGTGTCTGAACTCTTGCGCTTCTGGGGCCAATAGAAGTGGGTGGCCAGCCTCTCAAAGGTCTTGGTCTGCCCCAGATGTCCTGCCAATGGAATGTCGTGAGCCAACCCCAGTAGCAAGGCTCTGAAGCACTCAGGGACCACCAGCACACGGGCTGACCCCGGCTCAGCAGCCTTAGGCTCGCTATACAGGAGACTGTTCTCCCAATAAATCAGATGCGAACCAGACATGTCACCTTCTGCCTGGGCTGCAGCCTGTCGCAGCATACCCTCAAGAGAGGGGCAAACTCTTTGCTGCTCACAAAATTCCTCCCTGGTGGGTCCCCCTTCCTGCTGCCAATGGGTCAGCTCAGGCAGGCGATCTGCTCCCCGGTAGGCTCCAGGGCATCCCCCTCAGGGTCTGCTCCCTCCTGGGCCGTGGGAACCAAGGGGGCCGGCTCCCCACGCCCCCTGCCCCTTCTCTCTAAGGCAGGGATCTGGGCCATACTCTCAGGCTCCAGGTCCTTCTCAACACCCTCCTTGGCTGCCATGGACCGAGTGGTAGCACACGCCCACTCAGGCAGACCCAACATCTCTAAGTGAGATTTCCTCTCCACCGTAGCCCACGGGGAGTTCTCTAAATCATTGCCCAACAGACAGTCTACAGGCATGGCGGGCCTCACAGCCACCTGAAGAGTTCCTGAGACCCCCCCACTCAAAGGGAACCTGAGCCACCTCACATTGGCTCTCTGAGTTGTCTGCGGACACTACTGGGTAGAATGCATGGGGGACAACCTGCTCTTTGGACACCAACCGGGAGCTGACATCAGTTATACTGGCTCCTGTGTCTCTTAGAGCCTCCACCCTATGGCCATTGATGGTCACCCACTGCCTGTACTTTTTAGTGTTAGCAGGCAGTGCAGGCTTAGGGACCATCTCAAAGTCTCCTAATGAGACAAGGGTCAACTCTACGGGATCCCACCCACCTTGGGCACCCATCTCCTCTCCCCCCAGGGCTACACTAGCAAGCTGGCGGGGTGGTGCACGGGGTGGTGCATTAAGGTCCCTTTGGGGACACTGGGAATCATAGTATCTGTGGCCCACTTGACCACACTTATAACAAGTAAGGGGTCCCCTCTGAACAGGCCTACCTGTCGGGGGCACTGGCTTCTTCTCTTGGGGAGGCTGGGACACCACGGCTTGGTTCCCTTGGGAATTACTTTGAGGCCCTCTATGGAACTCCCTCGGTTTACCCCTGTCCCCCCACTTCTCTGCTGGGGACCCTGCCCACCTTTGGTGAAGTCTCCCACTGGACCCTTGCGAACCCGGGTGCTCACCCAGCGGTCCGCCTCCTCAGCAAGCTTCCTAGGGTTAGTCAGCTTGCAATCAATCAGGTGCTGGCGTAGCTCAGGAAAACAGTTACTAGATAAATGCTCCCATGCAATCAAATCATAAAGCTGCTCAAAAGTTTCTACTTTGCTACCTTTTACCCAGCGTTCCATTGCTCTGCAAAAAAAGACACATATTCAACCCACGTGGTACCCTCTAGCTTCTTGCAGGTCCTAAACCTCTGCCTATACATCTCAGGGGTCAAACCATAGCGGGTCATCAAAGCTTCCTTCATGTGGCCATAAACCATTCGACTTTCTGGGGGCAGGTCCAACAAGGTATCCCTCCCCTCACTCACAAAGCATCCCCACAACCCCGCTCCCCAATCCTTCTCAGGGACCCGGTGGGACACCATGGCTAATTCATAAGCGGCAAACCATTGCCCAATATCTTCACTTTTGTGGAAATCCTTAATAACCTCCTTGGGTATATACACCCTACTCTCAGGATGCACTACAGGTATGCTGCCACCAGAGGGGAGATCTCTATACTCTTTGCTTTAATCTCCAACTCCCTCAATATTCTCTCATGCTCAAGTTTCATTTTCATAATCTCAAATTCTAACTTCTTGTTCTCTAGGTCCCTCTGACCATCCATTTTAAGCTTAGCCATCTCCATATTATGCCGCCTATCTCTCTCCCTGTCCTCCATCTCTTCTGGGGACAGACCCCTGGCGGACACACTAGTGCCCTGGCTGGAAATTGCTTTATCTCCCACCAAATCTACTACTTCACCCTGCTGCTCTCCTGCATTCTCTTCCCCCTCCACAGGCTCTCCCATATTCTTAGGGGCATCCCTGGCTTCTAGCCAGGCCTTCAGTGCCTTGTAATACTCCTCCCTTCTAGTGAGACCTGTGATAGGGACTGTGAAGTGTTTGCAAAAATATTTGAGCTGCTTGGCATTGAAGGTTTCTAATTTCTCTTCTTCCCAGGAGAGATCCTCCGAGGCATTGGATCTGGGCTTGCCCATTGTAGCAATAACTGGCAATATTAATCAAAAATAGAATCAAAAAACCTCAAAAACGTATGTGGTTGCGTTATGGTCTGCACTCACTAGTAGTGTACACTATAATTACTGTATGCGATCATAAATGCAAGTCCAGATCCCACCGCTGCCACCAATGTTAGAAATGGGGGTCTCTCGTTGGCAGTGGCTGGCCACTGTCCAAGTAGGGACCCTTCTTCCTAAGTCAGGGTAAGAGAGCCACACCCTTTCATAACCCCTGCTCAACCCTGTGGTAACTTAGCACGAGCAGCTAGGCTTATCTCAGAGGCAGTCTGTGAAGCATTTATGACCATACACAGTAACACAGTGAGGAACACTACAAAGGGACACCACACAAGTAGTTATAAAAAATAAGTATCTTTATATATAGACTTAGCACAAGACCAATAACGATAAAAAGCCACAATACTGTCAAATAGGATCACTCTTGGAATGCTGCAAAAATAGTTCAGGTGCGCAAAGAGGAGTTCAGTTCAAAGCAGTGGTCTCTGCGACCCTTTTACTTACAAAGTACCTGGATTTGGTAGCAAAGTCAACAAATTGTCGCAAAGAAGTTGTAGCAATGAATTTCTGCACGCGAGGCCGGCGATGCGATAAATCCTTGCCGCGAGGGAGGATGATGCGCCGATCTGCTGATGCGTGTGGAGACGATGCAACAAACTTCTGCACGCTAGACCACTGGTGCGATGACTCCTTGCCGAAAGGGAGGAGACGAGGCGACGATCCTGTTGCGTGTGCGATCGGGTTGCGATGCGAAGAAATGGCACTCTGCGAGGGAGCGACGATCCTGATGCGATGAAAACGGCAGACGCTCGGCGTCCGCGCTGTGATGTCGTGAAGCGATGATCTCGGTGCGATGACTCGATCTTTGGTTGCGAGCACTCGGCGGCAGCAGCGCGATGATTTTTCGGGCGCTTTCGGCTGCGGAGGCTCGCAAACGTGTGTTAGCGACGATTTCAGCACTCTCTTCTCTGTAGTAGAACTAGAGGCCCTGGAACTCACAGGAGCCTCACCTGCAGATAGAAATCCTCGCTGGGAGGAATCAGGAGGCTGGTGGTGAAGTCTGATGTGCCTGAGACTTCAACAGGAGGCTAGCTCTCTCCTAGCCCTGGGGTGATTGCTTTAGCAAGATTAATAAAAGTTCTCTCAAAGTCCTTTTCCCTCTTCTTCCAAGTCCAATGGTAACCACTGCAGGCCAATCCAAGAAACAGCACACAAGCACAAGGATAGTCACCTCCTGCAGATTCCTTCAGTTACACGGACAGAGGTTCGTCTTGATATCCAGGAGCAACACACTTTGTAGGGGTTTCAGCACAGATATTTATACCCCAAAAGTCTTTGTTCTCAAAAGCTACAAGTCACTGAGCCTAGCCAGAACCAGTTCTGTTCAGTCCTGGAGCACTTTGTTTACCAGGCTGCATCCTTCCTTTCAGGAAGAGGGGGTCTGCTATCAGACGCACAGTGGGAGGTGGAGCCATCATTCACCTTGCCAGGCACAGCCCTATTCAAGTCAAGGAGCTACCCCTCCCCATACTCCAAACACAGATCTCTCTATTCAACCCAGGTCTGGCTCAGCCTGCCCTGTCCTTCCAAAACCAGACAGCCAATACACATAACAGCAGAGCACACTGGAAGGCTTAGGCAAGAAAATACCTACTTTCTAAAAGTGGTATTTTTCAAACACAGAATATAAAAATAAACTTTCCTAAAAGAGGTATTTTAATATTCTGAGTTCAGGCATACTAAATTCGTTTTTCTACCATGTTCCTGGGGTCAGTTAGGACTATAGAATGTAATAGTCAAAATTGCCCATTCTGGCCTATGGGGAACAGGTAGCCTTACAGTAGTGAAAAACGAAATTGGGTGTAAGTCACTACCAGGACATGCTACACACACCAAGGCATGTCCTACCTCACACATACAATGCACCCTACCATAGGGGTGACTTACATGATGCCAAGGGAAGGTTCAGGGGCTGGGAAGTGGGTGCACTTCACAGCCAAGATGGCAGTTCTGGACTGCACACAGACTCTGCAGTGGCAGGTCTGAGACACAATTTACAAGCTGCTTCTGTGGGTGGCGCAAACCAGCGCTGCAGGCCCACCAGCAGCATTTGGTTTACCAGCCCTGGGCACACACAGGCCACACTACTAGGGACTAACAGGTAAACCAAATAAGCCAATCATGGATATACCAATTCACATGTCATATTTACACAGGGAGCATTCGCGCTGTGGCACTGAAGGGCAGTGGCACAGCGCCCAGAGCATCTAACACCAGAAAAAACAGGGGGACAACAGCGAAAAATGGAAGGGAGACCCACGCCAATGGTGCCAGGTCTAACACCCTATCACCCCAGACCTCTATAAGGAGATTCTCCAGAGCGTGTTTCAGGTAAGTGGTTCCTGCTGTAGCTAGAACTGGTGTCCCTGGTTGGTGGCCCTGCTCTAGTGGGCCCTAAGACTCTGGGACCATCCTCCTTCCTTCCCCCGGTGTCAGGTCTGGGCCGGTTAGGCTCTGCTTTAGCGAGCCAAGGGTTTACAGGGGGACGGACGAGGGGGTCTGGGGCTCTTCCTGGTGGCCTTTTTTCCTCTCCCCTCGTCCATGTGGGCCAAGTGTTTTGGTTGTACTTGTGCCCGGGACACCCCCCCCGGTGGCGCTCCTTCTGTTGGTGAGGCTCCTGACGTCCCCCGGTCTCCCATTGCTGGGGCGGCTTGGGGCTTGTGTGTGGGGTGGGGGTGGGGGCACCCGGCGGTCCATTCTACGGTCCCCGGGCGTGCCTCCGCCTCGTGGTTGTTTGCTTTTCAGGGCCCCCAGAGGGCCTCGCTGCTACCTGTGCTGTTTCTGTCTTGAGGGGCTGGCGGGGCGCAGGCTGCTGCTGGGCTTCGCTACCTCTAGCGGCCTCGGTTGGGCGGTTTGGCCCGTATCGCTTTGCGGCTCCTAGATGTGGATCCGGACTCAAGGGGCCTTACCGCAATAGTCCGCTTGCAGCTTCCTCCGGATTGGGCGTGCGAGTTGCCTGGAGCCGTGCGCAGCTGCATTCAGCCTGGAGCCGCGCGCTGCGGCCATTGCCTCTGACGATCCCTGTCCTGTGTGTTGCCGCATTACTCGCCCATTCCTCGGGCCGAGGGCGGGCGGCTTGTATTTTATGGTGTCCTTCGTGTGGCACCAGTCCTTGGTGGGATCTTTCTGATTCTTTTCACTGTATAGTGAGTTGTGTTTCTCTCACCTTCTGACACGTTGCTTCCGTTGTGTGTCGGTTGTTTGGGGTGTCTGGTGCACACGCATGCGCGCTAGGTTATTCTCACGCCGCGATACTGAAAGCCTGGGTTCGGTTGGCAGGAAAAGTGAGCGAGTAATGGTTGGAGCTCTCGATTCTGCTTGGCTCAGCTGCTGCTGGCACGTTTTCAGACTCTGTCCTATCGTTGTTTTTTGGGGTCGTGGTGCCCAGTGCTGTTATGCGGGCTCTTCGTCCTCTGGGTGGGTGTGATATTTATGTATCATGTCTTTTACTATTCCTAGAGGGGTTTCAGACGCCAGTTGCACGGTAGGTCTGTGTTTCCCTCACAGCTTTCGTGGGTTGATTGTGGTGACTTTTTCCAATCTGGGTGCATTGGTTTCCCCCATGGTTGCTTGTGTTCACGGACTGGCTTCTGAGCACGGTGTGTATATGGGGAGTGGAGTGGATGTGGCCTTAAGGCTAGAGCAGTCGCCCTGGAGGCTGGGGACCCCGGTTCGAGTCTTGGCGATGACGCTCGACATCCTGTGATTCTGGGTGAATCACTGCTACATTGCGGATTTGTGCTTTCTGTGCGGTGGTCCGCTACGTACTACGTTTGTTGCCTGAATCTTTGTGTTTCTTACCTGCTGGTCGTTTCTCGCTGTTGTATAGTGCGGATTAGTGATTTTGCTAGCGACTTCCGGGAGCCGTGCGTGCACTGTCCGGTGCTCTGCATGGCACGGCATTGGGCCCTTCCAGGTGTTTTCTCCTGTTTTCTTTGTTCTGGGGTTGCCGAGAAGGGTTCCTTAGGGTAGTGATACGCACTGCATGACGGCGCTGTATGTTTTGCCGTCTATGGGCGTACTGGTGGGTCCGCCGATTTCAGCCATTTGCCCTTTGGTTTTCATGTCATGGGGTTTTACTGGCGTTTGGGGGACATCGCAGGGCCACGGCTTCATTTGTTTGCTGTGTTTGTCCCTGGCTCTTTCTTCCCTTCCGGGCTTTGTGCCTTCGGTCCCTTCGTCCTGTATGCTCCTGTTCCCGCTTGTTCACCATGGCTGTGTGGGGACTGGCCTGGTTGGTCCCTGGTTGGACGTCCTCCTGGGGATTCCGGGGGCTGTTGGCTGCTGCGTGTCTGCTGGGGGCAGGCTGCTGTTGGCGCCTGTCCATCCTTCTCTGGGCTGCTTCTGTGGTCTCCGTGTGGGCTTTTGCTTCTGCTTCTGCTTCTGCTCCTGGGGGGCTTGCCTTTTCCTGGCTGGGGCCGCATCCGTGGTGCCCTTTTCTCATCCTGCTTCCTGGCTCGGCAGGTAGCTGCTACGCCTCCTGTCCGTGTCCTGCTTCTCCTCTGCTCCTGGCCGTTGGGGCTCTGTTGGGGGCCGCCTGTTGGCTCACCTTTCGTCCTGGGTGGCCTCTGTTGCGGTTCCTTGGGTCCTGCCTTCTGCCGCGCCGCCCCGTTGTCGTTCTTGGACAGCTTGGCATGGATAGCGCTGTGCTATTCCTGTGCTTCAATACTTTGCTGTGGTATTGGCTATAGACTTTCCAGTCTCCCAAGTCTTCTCCGGCGGGGCCTGTTCATCCGCTTCCTGTTTCCCGGTGGGGTCTTGGTGCTCTTCGGGTTCCTGGCGGTCCCCCTTGGTTTTTCCTCTGCCCCCCTCGCTTTCATGTTGGGGTGGTCTTCCTTGGTCGGGGACTCCCACGGGATGTGTGTCGGGTGTTCTTGTGCCTTGTTGACGGGCAGTGCTTTGCATGGTCCTTCTCTTGGGGGCTCGTCTTGTCCGATGGGTCTCAGTGCTGCTGGGCCGTCCTGGGTTCTGGGACATTCTCGTCTTCCCCTGTTCCCGTGGGTTTCCTTTCTCTTGTCCCGTCCATGGTTCTGTTATGCCGGTGGTTGTGCTCCACGGGTTCGGTCCGGGTTGGTGGTGTCCATTCTCTTCCCCTTCCTCTTGGTCGCGGGTCGGGCACGTGGCTCCTTTTCCGCCCAGTCTGCAGGTGCGGCCTGCAGTCTTCCTTTTTCTGGTGACCCCTTCCCGGGTGCTTGCGGTCTTTTCCGGCCTGTGGGGCTGGGGGGCGTGCTTGGATTCCCGGTCTGTGCGGGATCAGTTGGTCCCCCTGCTGGCGGGTTTCTCGTCTGCCTTCTGTTGGCCGTTCCTTTGTCATTTATTCCTACCTTGGCTGGGGTCCGGGGGGGGGTCAATCAGGACTGTTTCTCGCCCGGGGGTATTCTGCATATTGTTTCTGTGGTGCAGGTTCTTTTTCCTCCTGTGATTTCCGTCTTCCTGTGGGCAGCCGGCTTCTTTTGTTCCGGGCTCGGTTTGGGTCCTCGGTGGTGGCTCTCTTTGGCTTCCTCGTCCGGGCTTCCGGCTTGGCGCTTTCCTTTGCTCCGTTTGCTTGCGGGTTCTGGGCTTGTTTGGCCTGGTCGGGGCGTTTGACCTGTTGGTGGTGCTCGCCTTGGTTTTTTATCCCTTGGTTTCCGCCGCTTTGGGTGTTGATTGTCTGGGGGTGCTGGGCTTTCCCGGTTCTTCCTTCCCCTTTGTGGGGCCCTCCGCTTCCTGTGGGGATTTTGCGTCCTCTTCTTCTTTGTCCCTGGCTCTAGGGTACTGGTGCCTGCTGGCTCGGGGTTGCTCCCTGGAGGTGTTGGCATTGCTTCGGAGGCGTTCGCCCGGCTCTTCTTTCCTTCTCGCCTTTGGTGTGTTTCTGCCTTTGGCCTTACCTCCCGGTACGCTCCTTTCTTGGTGGTTCTCAGTTGTTCCACTGGGTGGGTCCTCGCTTTGGCGGCTCGTGTACTACACGTGGACCTTTACTGGGACAGGTTGCTTGACCCCTGCGTGGGGATGTTGCGCTCGTTCAGCGGCGTTCCGCATGCTGCCGGGTGCTGTCTGCTTCCTTGTGCATAGTGACCCTGTGATGGGCCTGCGCTTTCCTTCTGGTGGCTTCGCCTTGGGCCTGGTCCTTTCTGATTTTCAGGCTCCTCGAGCGGCCTTGCGGGTTTTCTGCTTTCCGCTGTTGGCCGCTTTGGTTCCTTTGGTGGCCGGGTTGCTTCGGGGGTTTGCCTGTGGCTTCCGGGGGCTGTTTTGCTTTGTGCCTTCGCTGATGTTGCGCTCCGTTCCGGGGGGTCCTTTGGGCCTCTGGAGTCCGTGGCCTGCCTGTTTTGCACCGTGTTGATGGTGTTGTGTTGGCCTTCCATTCTGCGGGTCGGTTGGGGTGCTGGGTACTCTCCTCCGTTCTTGCGGCTCCTGCCGGTCCGCTTTGTTGCGTCTGGTTCCTCGGCTTCTGCCTTCGGTCCCCTCGGTTTCCCGCCAGGCCTGGTGGGTTTTTGTTTCCTTCTTTCCCTCCGGTCGTTGGATTTGGGGTGGTTTCTGTTCTCTCGGTGTGGTGGTCCGACGTGCAGTGTTGCTGTGTTTGCGTCGGACTGCGTCTTTTGGCTGCTGTGGCATCTTGTTGTCTCGTGGTAGCGTTGCCCTCTTTTCCTTCGATTTCGGTGTCTGGGACTTTTTCTTCCCTCTCTCTTTTGACTGTAGGTCGGGCGTTCTTGGCAGTTTGGGCCCATCGGCCTCTTGCTGTTGTGGTGCCGGTTTGTTTGTTGCTTTGGCTCCGTAGGATCTGGTTCCGTTCCTTCTCTGTCCTCCTTCAGTCGTTGGTTCGGGCGGATTTTCTGGCGGCCCTTCGGGTCTCGTGGGTTCCGTGTCTTCGGCCCTCCCCCCACCCCTCCCGGTGTCTCTCTGTCCCGGGCTGGTTCCCCCTGCTCGTGGTTGCCTGTCTCTAGGGTGGTTTTCTTCCACTCGTCCGTGTTTTTGGGTTTGCCCTGCTTCTTTGGCATCCCCTTCTGGTCCGTTGGTTTCTTGTGAGTTTCCATGAAGCCGCTTGGCTTTGGTATGTGCTCACTTCGTTATTCATGTGGCGAGGAAGACTTACAAGTAACCCTGGGCAAAGCACTACGCTGCGCTCGCGTAGTTTGCGAAGTTTGCGCTACTTCGCACTACGCGAATTGCACGTAGCACAGTGCAAACACGCATAGCGTAGTGCAGCGGTCATTTTTTGCTTGCTCGCGGTCCTCAACGTCAAGTTGGCGACCGCGAGCAAGCAAAATGACATCCCGGCGAGACTTTTTCCTCGTTCGCGATCAGCAACATCAAGTTGCCGATCGCGAGCATGGAAAATAAACCTCCCGGCGAGATTCTCAACGCGGGGAGGTCAGGTTTCTCATTGCGAGTGGTCGCGTATGCTCGCGACTACTCGCGATAAGAAACTACCAGTCTGCATTGAGAAAGCTGCCGCTCGAGTAAAAATCTACTCGAGCGGCAGTAAAAGACAGCTCGCACTGTGCAAGATGCCGTTTTCAATGATTGCACAGTGCGGACAAGCATCCGGCACTGTGCAATCATCGCGAACAGCGCACTACGCAGTTCGCGTAGTGCTACGCGTAGCTCGCGAAGTGCACTTCGCGTAGCTTCGCGTAGCTTCGCGTAGCGCTACTTCGCGAACTACGCCCAGGGTTACTTACAAGGAGGTAATGCCCCGGTTACTTACCGGTAATCTTCATTACTCCGAGTATAGTCTTCCTCGCCACATGAGTTCCCATCCCTCCCTCCCTGTGTTGCTATCGGCTTCATGTTTCTGCTTGGTAGTTCTCAGGCTGAGGGTTGGGCCGGCCCTCCTCTTATAGAGGTCAGGGGTGATAGCGGTCGGCCATGTTGGGAAGGGATGGGAGGCATGGGAGGCTAACTTTTGCTTTGGAGGGTTCTGGTGTGGAGCTGAAGCTCACTTCGTTATTCATGTGGCGAGGAAGACTATACTCAGAGTAATGAAGATTACCGGTAAGTAACCGGGGCATCACAGGTGCAGAACCCCTTGAAACATCTGGTGTTAGATAAGCCATCTCACTTCAGTCGATAGAGGCTTGGTGCTGGTCTGAAAAATGGCCTCCGGGCAGAGCACCCAGATTCCTCGCCACTGGGCAATATATGTATCCATAATATTGCCCAGTGGGACAGGTAAGCATGAGCAGCTCACCTCTGTGACCCTAGAGGATTGTCCCAGAATTTGGCACATGAGAGACGAGTAAGGGAGAAAGGCGCAGTATGTTGCTGCTGTCTTTCAGTTCTGTATCCCTTTGTTTTTCAAAATGTGGCACTGTGCGCAAAGGAAATGAACATTATTATGCACGTAGCCACTTTACTTCACCGGCATCATTGACTTTTGACATTAATAGCTATCACAGTGCCTCAATGGTATTTGACCTGGATTTCATTACACTGTGTATATGCCATGAATTGAGTATTTAATCCAAGTGAATGCTGGGAGGTGTAATGTTTAAAAACTACAGGGCACACTGCAGACTGCATATAAGCACGTGGTTAATATTCTAACCTGTTTTCACCTGTGAACAAGGCTTGTGCCTGAGCCGAAATGAGTCAGGACGATGAAAGGATTTGCATGCTGCCACGTTTATTTATTTAAATAAACCTTTGGGAACTCTGATACATACTTCAACGCTTTTTTTTCATGTTGAATTGTTTTTTGATTTGCCTATAACTTTGGCGTAGTTTGACAAATCTATCTCACAATTTTTTTTAAAAAAAGTGCGTTGGTAATTCTAGTTGTGCATGGAAAGTTTTAGGGTGATCTATCAAGCGGGGGCCAAGAAAATAAAGGGGGAGGGGGTAAAAAGAGTGCATTTCACATGTTAATTTTCATAGGTGTTTTGAACACAACTACAGCCTGAACCGCTGATCAGAATTACACCGAATTTGGCAGAAAGGCAGCTTTTGGTTCGCAGATCACGCTTTCAGTTATCCGGTGTAAATCCATTCAGTAGTTTGTGAGAAATTAAGGAAAATCCAAATTTGTATATCTACGATCGCAAAGCCTTCGCAAATAATGACGAGCTCATGCAGGGATCTGCAGAGCTCTGATTGTCAGCCATCTTGGGACCTGGCTTCAGCCAAATCTCAAAAACAAATGCAGAAAAAAAGAAAAGGGGGCAGGGTGGGAATACCCTGACCCTCTAGCTCTGCAGCTGAGGTACGGCAATTTTTGTGAAATATTCATGAATATTGCAGTGAATGAAAATAAAAACAAGCGCAGTGTCCTACACTTGCTTTTTTTTTTGCCCCCCTGGTGGGCCTGCTCCTGGAGGAATGTGTATTTCAATAAATAAGGAGGGGGGTGCATGGGTCCCCCCTCCTAGGGCTTTTTTATGCCAAGAGGAACACCATCTCCCTTGGGCTCTCTTTATACTAATGCGGGGGTCTGCACTGACCCACCGTGCCGCGGTGACCACTAACTCCCAGGGGCTAATGTTTTCATTAAGCTGGGGCCGCGTGGCCCCAACCACATCCCGGGAACCACTACCTCCCTGGGGCTGTAAAAAAAAGATATGGGAGCACTGAATGGACCAACCCGGGCCCTTGCGTCGACCGCCTCCCAGGGGTTAACATAAACATTGAAGAGGGAGTCCGTGCAGACCCCCGAACCTGGGGACCACCACCTCCCCAGGGCTTTCATTTTCTTTGAGGAGGAGGCCACCCTTCCAGGCTGTTCTCAGTCCTGGGGACCACCACCTCCCCGGGGTTGCCCATGCACAAGAAAGGAGGGAGATCATGCTGCTCCCCTCCTGGACCCAAATATGGCCCTGGGGACTGCCAGCCCCCAGGGCCGGCCCCTGCTTTGTCCTGGGGTGCCCACCCCTGGGACATAGCTGATTGCTTTTGGTTGGTGGGAGCTGACAGCTCCTGCTAGGCAAAAGCAAACACTCCGCTTCCAGCAAGCTGGAGCTCTCTAACTACTCATGTTTGCTAGAAGCGGAGTTTTAATCTCTTTCCCTGCCTGCAGACATACGGGCAGGGAAAGAGATAAAACAATTGCTCTCACATGCAGGGAGCTGCATTTCCAGCAGCTCCGTGCATGCATAAGCAATGCCGGCTACCGCAGAAAGTGGGGAGCAGGCTGGAACCGCAGGGGCCTTGAGGCTCCTCCAATGGTCCCATAGCACACTGGGTGCCCCGGGTGAGACCAGGGCACCCAGGAACACATTGCCGAGCCCCGGGTGCCCGGGGCCAAAATCAGCCCGGAGAGAGGGGCCATGTGGCCCTCCCCCATTCAATTAAGGCCATCCCCTGGGGATCGGGTCCCCGGGTCAAAATCAGCCCTGGGAGAGGGTCCGCCTGGCCCCCCTCCCCCATTAAATTTCAGCCAGGCCCCGGGGGATGTTATTCATGTTATCACATATTTCTGGATCACGACACCCCAGGAACAATCACATTGCCAAAACGCTCACAAGGTCACTGGTGACGTTTCCTCATGCTCCACTATGCAGTTGTAGTGTAGAATCCGTACTGGACATTTACCCAAGGAGGTAGCACTTAGTAATTAACCAGTAGTAAGAACTCCACTTGGGTAGATATTTTGTGCAAAACTGTGGACGCTTGTTGGATAAAAAGGCAGGTGTGGTTCTTTTGTGGCTGAGTCACTCATACTGCTACTGACACACCCACACAGACACTTAGACACCCACTCACAGACATACACAGGCACTCACACACCCACTCACAGACCCACACAGACACTCACAGACCCACACAGGCACTCACACACCCACTCAAACACTCTCACAGGTACTCACAGACCCACTCACAGACCCACACAAGCATTCACAGACCCACTCAAAGACACACACCCACAGACACTCACACACCCACTCATGCAGGCACTCACAGACCCACTCACAGACCCACATAGACACTCACATATCCACTCTCAAAGGTGACAGGTTACAATCAGGATTAAAAAGTTTAATAAAGCATAGCAATTCCTTGAAAAAACTAAAGTGATGTGAGTGGTAGACCTAACTACTCAAACACTCTCACAGGTACTCACAGACCCACTCACAGACCCACACAAGCATTCACAGACCCACTCAAAGACACACACCCACAGACACTCACACACCCACTCATGCAGGCACTCACAGACCCACTCACAGACCCACATAGACACTCACATATCCACTCTCAAAGGTGACAGGTTACAATCAGGATTAAAAAGTTTAATAAAGCATAGCAATTCACTGAAAAAACTAAAGTGATGTGAGTGGTAGACCTAACTATAACTACCTACTAGCAATCAAAAGTAGGTAATCCCCAAAGGAAGCCAACCCATGGGCCCCCTCCCCAGGCCACCTTTTGGTACCCCATTCCCAGCACATTTGTAAGGGAGAAGGAGGCATGGGGACCCCCTACAGGGACCACTTTGGCACCGGTGACCCCATCCTTTAGGACCCAGCAAAATATTTAAGAGAGAAGAGGGCGCGCAGCCCCGCTCCCCAGGACAATTTTAGCCCTGGGGACCCCATCCACTGCGGCCCAGCTGCATATGTGAAGAGGGAGCCGGTTCTGGCCATGGGGACCCAATCCCCTTGGGCCCAGTGCATTTATACAGGGAGGGGGGCATGGGCTCCCCCTCTGCAGGCTGCTTTGGGCCCCAGGGACCCCATCGCATGGGGCCCCGCTGCATGTGGAAGTAAGGAGGGTCACATGGCTCCCCTCCCTGTGCTGATTTCAGACCCCGGTAACCCCATCCGCAGGGGCCCAGCCAACAAAAGGTAGATTCCCTGGTGCTCAGTGATGCCATCAGTGATATCATTTGAGATGTCATCAGTGATGTCATAAATGATGTCATAGAACATATCATGAGTGATGTCATATGTGAGGCCATAAGCAGTGCATGGCGGGATGCAAGTCATAGTTAGCGCAGCTAACTATAACTGGTGAAACTATAAAATTACTTTAACCTTTGTTTTTTTCAATGGTTTTCTAATGTTTTATTAAACAAAAACAGATAATTTTATTACAGCTAATTATAATTATAATGTTACTTTAACCTTTACTTTTTTCAGTGAGTTTCCAGTTTTTTTTTAAAGTTAATAATTATGTTTGTGAGTGTATGTATAGTAGAATGACTTTATAATATATGTTGTGTTTATACAAAATCACAAAAGCACAAAGTACAATCTGTGAACCAAGATGTAGCTACCTGCCAAATCTGGTGTAATTCTGTTCAGCAGTTTTTGCTAAAACCTGTCTTAAAGACGTCTATGGAAAATTCATGGAGATTTTGTGTTTTGGGACCTTCCTTTTTTCTTGGCCTCCACTTAATGGATCACCCCAAAACTTTCCAGGAAGGAGCTGAGGCAGATGAACTGTTTATTTGGAGAGTTTAGTGAAGATTTTTCAAAAGGGATCAAAGTTATTAGCAAACCAAAAACACTCCGTTTATGGAAAAGCAGACCTTTGGCCATGTGCATCATGGGGTTGGCTGCTTGCGGGGTGTTGGCTGCAGGGCCTTGCTGCAGGGCCTGGCTTTAGGGCCTGGCCTGCGGCCAGACCCTGTGGCCAACCCCCCCCGGCAGCAGTGGGATTAACATATGGCAGGAAAAACCCTAGAAATTCACTGAAAAAAAACAAAGGTTACTGGAACGTTATAGTTAGGAAATAGCATTAAAAACCTTAGAAATTCACTTAAAAACAACGGTTACATGGACGTTATAGTTGGGTTCATATTTTGCACACACAAAGCCATAGAAATTCAGCAGTTATAGTTATAGTTATCTCAAGTAACTATAATTTGTGATTAAGGTAAATGTAACTTGCACCCTTGCCATGTACTGCTAATTACCCCACATATTACATCAGTCATGACATCTCCTATGACATCATAGATAAAATCACTGCAACATTTGCAGTGAAATTATTGATGAGAAAACTGTGCATGGTGGGGGTGCGAGTTATAGTTACCTTACCCAGCTGCATTCTCTCCTCCACTATACCATTCTACGCCACTCCACTCTATGCCCATCCACTGTACTCCACTCCACTGTATGCTTTTCCACTCTTCGCCACTCCACTGCACTGTATGCCACTGCAGTCTACGCTATTCCACTGTATGCCACTACACTGTACCTCACTGCACTTTATGCCACTCCCCTGTATGACACTCTGCTCTCAACTTCCCTACTCTAGGCAACTCCACTCTATGCCACTACATTCTATGTCACTTCACTCTACTCCAATCCAGTGTACGCTATTCCACTGTATGCTACTACATTATACGCCACTCCACTCTACACTATTCCACTGTATGCCACTACACTGTACCTCAATCCACTGTACACCACTCCACTCTGCACCACTCCACTCTATGCAGCTCTATTATGCACTATTTTACTCTATGCCACTCCACTTTACACCACTCCACTCTACACCACTCTACTGTAGCTATTCCACTGTATCCCACTCAACTCTACCATCCTCAGTTTATGCCACTCCACTGTACACCACTCCAGTCTACACTATTCCAATCAATCAATCAGTCAAGATTTATGTAGCACTGCTGATCACCCCAGTAAAGTAGCCAGGCGCTTGCAGGTCCTGGTGGACTTATTCAAACAGCCAGATCTTGAGGGCCCTTCGGAATTCCATAAGTGAGGTGATGGTCTGGAGCTGCATAGGGAGGCTTATCCAGGTTTTTGCTGCAATGTAGGAGGCGTAGAGTCCTCCATTTCTGCTCCAGTGGATGCGGGGCATGTTTGCGAGTGATCGGGAAGCAAAATGTAATCTCAGCGGTTGGTGGAAGTTGCAGGGGTGGTTTATGTTGGCAGGTCCTTGGTTGGGTAGGGCTTTGTGTGCGTGGCCCAGCAGCTTGAATTGGCATTTCTTCAGTATTGGTAGCCAGTGGAGTTGCGTAAGGTGAGGCACGATGTGGGTTCATTGGGGGAGGTCTAGGATGAATCTGTCTGCGGGGTTCTGTATGGTTTGAAGTCTCTGTAGGAGGTGTGCGGCGATCCAGATGTAGACAGCATTGCCATAGTCCATTCAGCAGGTGATGAGGGCCTGTGTCACAGTGCATCTCGTGTGCAGGGTTAGCCATTTGATAATTCTCCATCGCAAGCGCAGCATGAGGAAGCAGGCAGAGGAGATGGCATTAATCTGTGATTTCATGGTGAGCTTGTATTCAATGATGATTCCTAAGTTTCTGGCATGGTCGGCAGGAAGGGGTGCGGGTCCTGTGTCTGAGTGCCACCAGGAGTCGCTCCAGGGGTTTCTGTTGTTGATGAAGATCAGTACTTCTGGCTTGTTCATGTTTAGCTTCAGGCAACTGTTCTTCATCCAGTCGGTGCCGCTTGTCATGTATTTGTGGAGGTTGGCTCTGGTGGTGGTTGGGTCATTGTTGAGGAAGAGGATGAGTTGGATGTCATGTGCGTAGGATATGATGTTGAGACGTGTGCTCTGGCGATGTTGGCCAATGGAGTCATGTAGGTGTTGAAGAAAGTAGGGCTGAGGGGTGAGCCCTGGGGGACACTGCAGATGATTTCCTTGGGTTCAGAGGTGAAAGGTGGCAGGCCTCTGTGTCCTTCTGGTGAGGTGATCCATCTGAGAGCGTCCTCTTGAATGTCGATGTGGTGAAGTCTCTCAATCAGCGTATTGTGGGATATGGTGTTGAGGGCTGCCGAGAGGTCAAGGATGATCAGAGCCACTGTTTCTCCTCGGTCAAGGAGGGTTTGGATGTCATCAGTAGGTGTGATTAGGGCTGTCTTGGTGCTGTGATTGCAGTGGAAACCAGACTGGGAGGCGTCAAGTAGTTAGTTATGCTCCAGGTGTTTCATGAGTTACCTGCTGATAGTCTTTTCCAGAACCTTGACTGGGAACGGGAGCAAGTAGATGGGCTGGTAGTTTGTGAGTTTGCTGTGGTCAGCGGAGGGTTTTTAAGTAGTGGTTTGACTTAGGCGTGTTTCCAGACATCAGGAAATGTTGCAGTGGTGATTGAGGTGTTAAGCAGGGTGGTGAGTTCCTGGCCAATCCTGTGGCATCTGAGGTTGAAGATTATTGTGCAGGCCTGGGTCTGTGGGAGCTACAGAGTGGATGAATTTCATGATGGAGGTGGTGTCCTGGTTGGCGAACTTGTTCCAGGTGGTCAGTCCGTGGTTCGTGTTGGTTCCAGTGAGGATGTATCAGTTGAGGAAGTCCGTGGGTGTGGGATAGGGTTTGAAGTTTCAGTACACGGCTGCAACCTTGTCATAGAAGAAATCGGTGAGTTTGTCGCAGAGCTCTTGTGACAGGGTGATGATGTTTTTGCTGGCTGCAGGGTTGGAGAACTCTTTGACGATGTTTAATAGTTCTGTGCTGCTGTTGGTGCTGGTTTAGATGCATGCGGATAGGCCCTCTTCTTTGTTGCCCTCAGCAGGTTGAGGGAGGCCTTGAAAGATCTCCTGACAGAGGTGTCCTTGCTGGTGTACCATCTCCTCTCCAGTTATTTGTTGTTGTGTTTCACTGTTCTGAGTTCTTGGGTGTACCAGATGACCTCTGAAATTTTGCTCCTGCTGTGGTGGGGGGCACTGCCCATTTTGGGGCTAGCGGTGTGGGGGCTGGAGATGCTGAATTGGACGATGGAGTGGTCGGTCCATGTGACTTCTCTGACATGGCTGTACTTGATGCAGTTGATGGAGGCGAAGATGGGGTCCAGCGTGTGTCCTGTGGTGTGCGTGGGGTTGCAGATGGTTTGGGTCAGTCTGAGGCTGCTCATAGTTTCGAGGAGGTGGGCAGTATTGTTTTCATTGGGGTCATCGAGTTGGAAGTTGAGGTTGCCGAGAATGATGTAGTCATTGTAGTCCAAGGCGAGGGACGCAATGAAGTCTGCAATGGTGTGGCATAAGCTGAGTGCAGAATGCGAGTGTGCCTCTGATGGTTGTCTTGTCATCCATGTAGAGCTTGAAGTTGAGGTGTTAAATGAGGGTGGTGGTACTGTCGATGGTGGTGGTGCACTTGATGGTCTCTTTGTGGATTATGGCTATTCCTCCTCCTAGCTTGTTGATACAGTCCTGGTGAGTGATTTTATATCCGTCGGGAATTGCTGCGGCGATGTCAGGGACGGATAACAGGTTGAGCCAGGTCTCGGTGAGAAAGGCGTTGTCAGGTGTGAGGGTGATGATGAGGTCCCATAACTCCGTGGAATGCTTGTATATAGAGCGTGTGCTGAGGAGTAATCACTGGAGTTGGTGGGCAGCTTCTGGTGTGGCATGGAGAGAGGTCGGCATGGAGCGCTGCGAAATGATGGTGGGCGTGCTGGTGTAACTGGCTCAGGAAAATGGTCCTACCATAGAGTGCAATGCGGTGTGGCAACAGTGTTCACTGAGGCATCTGGTGTTCAGGGCGTGGAGGACAGTGACATTGTATCTGTGAAGAGGCTGGGAGCCAGGAGTCCTGGCCATGGTCCAGACACAGACACTAGCAGATAGGCATGCCTTCTGTGTGCTGGCAGTGAGACTGCTGTGCAGCCGCGCTGCAGCCTCCATTAAGCAGGTCCTGGGAGGAGCACTGTGTGGCAGCGGGTTGGGCTTGGCAGGAGTCGGGAAATGGGTGGAGTGGCAGTAATACCGAGCAGGAGAAGAGTGGGAGAAGGCTAACAGAGGTGAAAAAGAAAAGGCAAACAGGAGTAAAAGGAGCGTGAGAAAAGTCAAAAAAGGGTAACAGTGGTGAAAAAGAGGTGAAAAAGATAAGGTAAACAGGAGAAAAATGAGCAGGGGGAAAGTCACAAAAGGCTAACAGCAAGCAAGAGTGGAAGAGCAAAGCAGCGGCAGCGCTGGCAGCATGAGGGAGAGTTGGATCTGAGACCTGCTCAATGGGGTCGCACTATGGCCTTCATTAAGTAGGTCCTGGGATGAGGTAGGGGCACTGGGTGATGGTGGGTGGGGCTTGGCGGGAGGCTGGAGGCGGGAAACGGGCAGAGCTGCAGCAAAAACAAGTGGGAAAGGAGCAGGAGAAGGTCACAACAAGGCAAACAGAGGTGAAAAAGAGGTGAAAAGGAAAATGGGAGGAAAGCAAGTGGGAGGAAAATCGTAAAAGGATAACAGAGGTGAAAAAGAGGTGAAAAAGAAAAGGTAAACAGGAGAAACATGAGTGGGAAGAAAGTCACAAAAGGCTAATAGCAAGCGAGGGCAGAAGGGCGAAGCAGCGGCAAGGCTGGCAGCACAAAGGAGAGCTGAGACGGGACCTGCTTCCCTGTATGCAACTCCACCTTATGCCCCTCCAATCAAAGCTATTCCAATTCTATGCCTCTCCACGCCACTCCCCTGTATGCCACTCCACTATATACTATTCCACTGTATGCCACTCCACTCTTTGCCAGTCTACTCTACCCCACTCCGCTCTATACCACTAAACTCTACGTTATTTCACACTTTGCCACTTCACATTAAGCCACTCCAGTCTATATCACTGCTCTGTAAACAACTCTATTCTTCGCTATTCCACTGTATGCACTTTGCCACTCAACTCTACGTCCTTCCACTCTATGCCACTCTACTCTATGCCACACCACTATATGCTATTTCACTATACCTGACTGACTCTACTACACTCTATGCTAATTCACTGTATGCCACTCCTCTCTACCTCACTCCACTGTATGCCAATCCACTGTATGCAACTCCACTGTACTGTATTACATTGAACCCCACTCCAGTCCACTCTACCTCACTCCACTGAATGCTATTCCACTGTATCCTACTCCACTGTATGCCACTCCGTTCTACCCCACTCCACTGTATGCCACTCTACTCTATTTCACTCCACTGCATGCTATTCCAGTCTATGCTACTCTACACCACTCCAGTCTCTACAACTCCCCTTTACGCCAATCCGCTCTATGCTACTCCACTCTATGCTATTCTAGTGCATACTACTCTACTGTACACTATTCCATGGTATGCCAAATCACCCTATGCCACTCCACTGTACGCTACTCCAATGTATACCAATACATTCTACCCCACTGCACTATTAGCCACTCCACTGTACACTATTACACTGTATGCCACTCTAGTCTACACCTCTCTAGTCAACGCAGCTCCACTGCATGACCCTCCACTGAATGCTTCTCCAATCTAGCCTATTTGGCTGTACTCAACTCCACTCTATGACACTACACTCTACGCTATTCCACTCTATGCCACTCCAGTGTACACCACTCCACTCTATGCTATTCCATTGTATGCAACTCCAATCTACACTACTCTACTGTATGCCACTCCATTGTATGCCACTTCACTCTATGACACTCCATTGTACGCTATAATACTGTTGACGACTCCACTCTACGACACTCCACTTTACAGCACTCCAAAATTTGCCACTTCACTCTATGCCACTACACTATATACTATTTCATTGTACAACACTCAACTGTACGTAGCTCTACTCTATGCTATTCCACTATATGGTGCTCCATTCTATGTCATTATTCTGTATGCCACTAGATCCATTGTTATGCCACGCTACACTACTCCACTGTACGCTACTCCATTGTATGCCACTCCACTGAATGGCACTCCATTCTACACCACTACACTATGAGCTATTCAACTCTTGGCCACTCCACTCTATGCCACTGCACTGTACGCTAATACAATAAACGGCACTACGGTCTACCCCACTACACTCTACGCCACTCCAGTCTATGCTGTTCTACAGTATGCCACTACACAGTACCTCACTCCATTCTATGCCACTTTACTGTATGCCAAGCCAATCTACACTACTCCACTCTCTGCTATTCCACTCTATGCCACTCCCCTCTATGCCACTCCACTCCACTCTACCCTACTTCTGGTTATGTTATTCCACTGTACACCACTCCAGTATATGACACTCCACTCTACGCTACTCCACTCTACACCACTTCACTCTATGCCACTCTAGTGCATGCTGTTCCACTCTACACCACTCCACTCTACGCAACTCCACTGTACAGTATTCCACTGTACACCACTCCATTCTACCACACTTTAGTGTACACAACTCCCTTATACGCCACTACATTCTATGTCACTCCACTCTACCCTATGCCATGGTATGCAACTCCACTATATGCCACTCCACTCGATGCTATTCCATTCTTTGCCACTTTACTTTATGCCACTACACTGGATGCCACTCCGCTATACACTATTCCACTGTATGCCACTCCAATCTATTCCACTCCACTTTACGCCATTCTGCTTTACCCTTCTTCACTCTATGTCACTACATTCAACGCAATTCCACTGTACGCCACTTCACTGTATGCCACTCAAGTCTACACCACTCCACTTAATGCTACTCTACTCTATGCTATTCCATTCTACGCTATTGCACTTTGCTCAACTCCACTCTGTGCCATTCAACTCTACACTATTTCACTCTATGGCACTCCATTATATGCCACTCCACTGTAACCCACTCCACTATATGCTTCTCCACTCTACACCACACTACGCCACTCCACTCAACACTATTTCTCTTTATGCCGCTACAATCTACCTCACTCCACTGTGCACCACTCCACTCCACTCCACACCACTAAACTCTGTGTAACTCCACTCTATGCTATTACATTGTACTGCACTCCACTACACAACCCAATTCATCAGCACTCTACTGTACGCTATTCCACTGTACGCCACTCCACTCTAACCCACTCCAATGTGCAACACTCTAATGTACAGTATCCCACTCTACGACACTCCACTGTACGTCACTACACTCTACGGCACTTCACTGTACATCACTCCACTCTACATCACTCCACTATGGCCTATTCCCCTCTACACAACTACATTCTGCACCACTCAACTATACACTAATCAACTGAACGCCACTCCACTGTATGCCACTCCACTGTATGCTATTCCACTCTACACTATTCCACTCTACACCGCTCCACTGTACACCACTCCGCTTTACACCACTCCACTGTATGTTTTTCCAGTCTACGGCACTCCACTCTATGCCACCCCAGTCTACATCACTCCACTGTACTCCAGTCCACTCTATACTGCTCCAGTTTATTTCAGTGTACGCTGCTTTACTGTACTCCATTCCACTGTATGCCACTCCAATCTACGGCACTCATCTGTACACCACTCCACTGTACACTATTGCACTATGCACCACTACAGTCAACCCTACTCCACTCTACACAACTCCACTCTACACCACTCCACTGTATGCTATTCTACTTTATGCCAATTCCAGTCAGCGCCACTCTAGTCAATGCCACTCCACTGCAACTCTACTCAACTCTATTCCACTGTATGGAACTCCACTCCACTCTACCCCACTCCACTATAGACTATTCAACTCTACGCCACTTCACTTTACAATACTCCATTTTACACTATTCCACTATATGCAACTCCACTCTACCCCACTCTACTCTGCGCTATTCTACTCTATGCCACTCCACTCTGCAATTTGGCTGTACACAACTCCACTCTATGGCACTACACTCTACACTAGTCTACTCTATGCTACTCCACTCTACGCCACTCCAGTCTTCACCACTCCACTGTATGCTATTCCACTGTACGCCACTTCACTCTATGCCACTACACTGTATGCCACTCCAGTATACGCCACTCCACTTTATGACTTTTCATTGCACAATACTAATCTGTACACCACTCCACTCTACGCCAGTTCAGTCTTGACCACTACAATGTAAGGGACTCAACTCTACACTACTCCACTCTATGCTACTCCAGTGTATGCCACTCTGCCATACGCCACTCCACTCTACCCCATTCAACTGTATGCCACTCCAATGTACACCATTACACTCAGTGCTATTCCACTGTACACCACACCACTCCACTCTACACTACTGCTCTGTATTCCACTCCACTCTATGGCACTCAACTCTATGCCACTAAACTACTCAACACTATTCCACTCTACACCAGTCCACTATACACCACTCCACTCTACACTATTACACTGAACGCCACTCCACTCTACCCCACTCCACTCTACAACACTACATTGTACGCTATTACACTCTATGCTACTGCACCCTACATTACTCCACTCTTTGCCACTCAGGTCTACAACATTCCACTGTGCGCCACTCCACTCTACACTACTCCTCTCTATTCAATTCCACTGTACTATACTCCACTGTACGTTACTCCACTCTATCCTATTCCACTACATGGCACTCCACTCTACGCCATACACTCTACATTATTCCACTCTACACCATTACACTGTACGCTAATCCACTGTATGCAACTCTACTCTACGGCACTCCACTCTATGCCACTCCACTCCAAGCTATTCAACTCTATGCCACTCCACTCTGTGCCACTCCACTCTACTCCACTCCACTGTACACTACCACACTGTACACCACTACAGTCTACCCAACTACACTCTACCTCACTCCACATACAATATTCCAATCTATGATATTGCACTTTATGCCACTCCACTGTAACCACGCCACTGAATGCCACTCAACTGTATCCTATTCCTCTCTTCTCCACTCCACTGTGCGGCATTCTACTCTACATCACTCCAATCTACTCTATTCCACTGTATGCCACTACACTATACCTCACTTGAACTCTACGTCACTGCACTGTATGCTCTTCAACTCTACACCATTCCACTCTATGCCACTCCACTCCACACCAATCAACTTTACCTCACTTCAGTGTATGCTATTCCACTGTACCCCACACCACTCTATTCAATTCCACTGTACTCTAATATACTGTATGTAACGCCACTCTATCCTATTCCACAATATGGCACTCCAATCTATGTCACTCCACTCTACGTCTTACACTCTACATTATTCTACTATACACCAGTCCACTGTATGCTACTCCACTGTATGCAACTCTACTCTATGGCACTCCACTGTACGCCACGCCACTGAATGCCACTCAACTGTATCCTATTCCTCTCTTCACCACTCCACTGTACGGCACTCTACCTTACACCACTTCAATCTACTCTATTCCACTATACGCCATTACACTGTACCTAACTTCACTCTACATCACTGCACTGTATGCTCTTCACGTCTACACCTTTCCACTCTACACCACTCCACTCCACACCAATCGACTTTACCTCACTCCAGTGTACGCTATTCCACTGTACACCACGCCACTGTAAGCCACCCAAATCCATGATATACCACTGTTCACAACTGCACAGTACCTCGCCCCACTATATTCACTTCACTCTACACCGGCCACTCTACTGTACGCTATTCCACTCTATGGCCCTTCACTGTACACCATTCAACTATATGCCACTACGCAGTACGCTATTCCACTGCACACCACTCCACTCAACCACACTCCAGAATAAGTCACTCCAGTTTACCCCACAACATTCTGCGCCACTCCACTCTTTATGCTAATCGACAATACACAACTCCACTGTATGCCACTCCACTCTACGCTATTCCACTCTATGCCACACCACTCAATGCCACTCCACTCTACGCCACTCCAGTATACGCTATTCCACTGTATGCCATTCCACACTGTGACACTCCACTCTAAGCCACTCTCCTCTATCTCACTCCACTGCACTCTATGTCACTACACTGTACTACACTCCAGTCTACACCACTCCACTGAATGCTACTCCACTCTACGCCACTCCGCTCCATGCTATTCCACTCGATGCTATTCCATGCTTTGGCACTCCACTCTTCACCACTCTACTGTATGCCACTCTTTTATACACTTTTCCGCTGTACACCACTCCACTCTATGCCACTCCACTCTTAGCCACTCTCCTCTATCCCACTCCCCTGCACTCCATGCCACTACACTCTATGCTATTCCACTTCATGCCACTCCTCTCTATGCTACTCCAGTTTACACCACTTCTCTGAATGCTACTCAACTCTACGTCACTCCACTCTACGCTATTCCACTTTACGCTCTATGCCACCCTACTCTTTGCCATTCCACAGTACCATACTCCACTATATGTTATTACACCGTGCGCTGCTCCACTCTATGCCACTCCACTCTAAGTCACTCTCCCCTATCCCATTACACTGCACTCTATGCCAATACACTCTACACTATTCCACTCTATGCCACTCCAGTCTACACCACTCCACTGAATGCTACTCCACTTTACTCAACTCCACTCTATTCTATTTCACTCTACGGTATTCCACTCTATGCCACTCCACTATTCGCCACTCTACTGTATGCCACTTCACTATACACTATTCCACTCTACGCCACAACACTTTACACTACTCCACTGTATGCTTTTGCACTGTACACCACTTCACTCATCACTACCTCAACTCTTCACCACTGCACTGTATGCTATTCCACTGTATGTCACTCCACCGTGCGTCACTCCTCTCTCCAACTCTCAACTGTATGCTATTTCACTGTTTGCAACTCCACTCTATGCCAATCCGTTGTACACTACTCCACTATATGCTAGTCCACTGTATGCACCTACACTCTACGCCACTCAACTCTATGCTATTTGACTGTACGCCACTTCACTCTACCCCACTCCACTGTGCCACTCCGCTGTACGCTATTCCACTGTATGCTACTCCACTGTACCTCACTCCAATCTATGCCACTCCACTGTATGCTATTCCAGTCTACCCCACTCCACTCTACGCCACTACAGTCTACGCCACTCCACTGTATGCCAGGCCACTCTACTATACTCCAGTCTATGCTATTTCAGTGTACGTTACTATACTGTACACTATTATGCTGTATGCCCCTCTTATTTACTCCTCTAACCTGTATGCCACTCTACTCTATGCTATTCCACTGTACGCCACTACACTGTACCCCATTCCACTCTAAGCCACCCCGCTCTACACCACTCCACTGTACTCTATTCCACTGTACACCACTCCAGTCTATGCCACTGCAGTTAACACAACTCCACTGTATGCCCCTCCGTTCAGCGCTACTCCACTCTACACTATTCCATGGTATGTAACTCTAGTCTACAATACTACACTTTACACTCTTCCTCTCTATGCCACTCTATGCTACTCCATTGCATACCACTCCACTGTATGCTATTCCACTGTATGCCATTCCATTCTACACCACTTTACTGGACGTTACTCCACTATATACTACTCTACTCTACACCACTCCGCTGTACACTATTTCAGTTTACCTCACTCCATTTATCACCACTCTAGCCTACGCGACTCCACTGTACACCAGGCCACTCTACGATACTACAGTCTATGCTATTTCAGTGTGCACTACTCCACTGTATACTATTCCACTGCATGCCACTCCAATTTACGCTACTAACCTGTATGCCACTCCACTCTATGCTATTCCACTGTACACCACTACACTCTATCCATTCCACTCTAAGCCACTCCCCTCTACACCACTTCACTGTACGCTATTCCACTGTACGCCACTCCAGTCTATGTCACTCCAGTTAACACCACTCCACTGTATGCCCCCCAGTCTATGCTACTCCACTCTATGCTATTCCACTGTATTTAACTCTACTCTACAGTACTACACTCTACACTATTCCTCTCTATGGCACTCCACTCTACACTACTCCAGTGTACACAACTCCACTGTATGCTATTCCACTGTATGCCATTCCACTCTACACCACTTTACTGTATGCTACTCCACTATACACTACACCACTCTACAACACTCCACTGTACGCTATTACACTGTTGACCCCCCACTCTACGAAACCTCACTCTACGTCACACTCCAATGCACGCCACTCCACTCTATGCGACTACACTCCACTCTATTCCACTGTATGACACTCAAATGTACCTCACTCCACTCTATGATTTCTACCATATACCACTTCACTCTATGTTACTCCAATGTACGCCAAAACATTCAATGTTATTCCACTTTACACCACACCACTGTACGCTACTCCACTGTACCCCACTCCACTCTATGCAACTGCACAGTACAACACTCTACTCTATGCCACTCCACTCACTGTATGTCACTATAGTCTACCCCACTACACCCATTGCGCCACCCACTACAGAGACAATGCAAACATGACTCCAGGCCTACCATTTGTAGCCTATCTGTACTGTCTTAAACTGCAAATTCGACCTGTCAAAATAACTCCTTTTGACATGACTAAACCCTGCATTCAAATGAATAATTCACCTCCCAAATAGGCCTTGTTGCCGATAATGCAGTGTAATGGTATATAAAAGTAGGACATGTAAAAGATCAATGTTACACATGTCCTTATGTTGAAAAGACTCTTAAGCTATTTTCATTGTAGCAAGGTTGGATAACCAAGAGAAAAGCATTGGGATACACTATTAAATGTAATAATGTTTTGTATGATTATTAAACCTACAAATTTCATTCTTGGACTGTTTGACATATTTCTTAAAAGATCTATCCAATTGTGAAGTCAGATTTGTAATAAATATTTTAAAAAGATACTTTTAGAAAGTTACCTTTCCCTTCCTATAACCTCTGGAGGCCCATATGCATGAGTTCCAACTGTCACCTGGCTGCTGAATAGCCCACTTGATAAGGTATGAAAGCTGCTCCCAGAGCAAGACAAAGGCATTGGGTGTTTGGTGCCTGTTCCGCGGGTAGGATTACAATCTGGGCAGTGCCCTGGAACTTGATTATCTTCTATGAGGTCTACTAAGTCACAGGCAAATGTTAGTTGATACCTGGTCAGGAGGCCTCCTTTGTCCCCCCAGTCAGGCAGGCACTAATCCCATGGGATGATGATCTCCTCTTAAAACTGGTTTATAGTGGCTATAGAGGAGAGGTTGCTCATTTCCCTGGCAACATCTCTGTAGTGGGCACAGGAGCTTTGCACATGAAAAAAGGTTCTGCCATCTTTGTTTTTAGGTTACGAAAGGCACTGTCAGATTGTTTACATTAGGGCACATACGAAATGCTGCAAAAATATGGGAGGCTTACCGATCGGTACTTTTGCCCTATTGGTTAAGGAGTGGCCAGAAGTTTACCCCACCCACAGGCTGATGCTAGGCATAAATGTGGCATCCCCAATATCCTCCTCAGAACACTTTCTGGACCTTAGGAAGAACAGAAGAGGATTGGGCCTGCTGCATGTGACCTGAGAAGTGCCTAGCAGATTGGATCCGCTCTCCCTCCTGTACCAGGACAAATACATGGACTCCAAGGGTCATAAGGCTGAACCCCTGTTCAAGTTACTGGGCCACAACAAGCCCTTTTCTGCAACTCCCCAGCTGAGCAATTCCAACTGGACCTTCCCTTGCCACTACTGCTGGCCTCTGCTGGAGTCAGTTTTGACTCCCTAAGCGCTATCCTTAAGGTCCTGGACCTTTGCCTGATGTCAAAGTGTACTCTTCCTAACTTTGCCTGAGACCTGGGATTTTGGTTTGTGAATAGCGTGTTCTACTACTTTACAAGTATTATTGTAACACTAATAAACATACTTCAAAATGCAGTTTGTGAACAGGACTGTACAAAATTGGGTTATTAGTTAGAAGGGGTGAGAGCCCCACTCAAATAATAAACACAATCCTTGTCAGAGTGAACACACAGTCATTAAATAAGCCTGTGCTTAACCCTGTTGTAGCTTGGCACAAAAACAACTCAGGTTTACCTTAGAGGCAATGCGTAAAGAACCTATGCTGCACTCAAACAATAATGAAGTGAAAATAGAACACTAAAAACCCAAACCAATTTATAAAAATAGAGTACATTTTAATTATTAACATGACACCAAAACAACAAAAATCTAAATAGTTGAACTAGATCCATGAATTTTTTTAAATGTTCAGATAAAAATAGCACCAAAACACAAAAGTGCATTTATCTGGTCAGACTGGACCGAGCCAAAGAAATAAGTTCAGGTCAACTCCAACGGACCGCGGGTCAGATAAAGGGATCAGGTCACTTCCAATGAAGAGTTTACCTATTTACATAGTCCAGTTCCATGCGAGTAGCCTCAGCTGGAGCTTCTCATTTGTAAGAGCCGCAAGGAGATTGTTGTCGAAGTTAAGAGAAGTTCGCTGTTGCAGCTTTGCATTGGTGGGATACATGGGCGAACGTTGCTGGTGTGAAGAGTAGGTTGCCATCAGATGTTCACATTGGCAGGAGACATGGGCACTCATTTGCAGTAATGATGAACCCCAAACCTCTAGATGGATTTTCACCTGGACTCCAGTTATTACAGTTGTGAAGTAGTAGGAGTACATTCTGACACCAGGAAAGGATTCAGGCCCTAGGGAGGCACCTCTTGGAGGTCAGGACTCAATCCAGCAGAGACCAGCAGCAGGGCTCAGGCAGGTCAAGATGGTGCTGGTGAGCTGAACAGTTGCAGGGGATGGCTCTGGAAGCTTGTTGTGTCTCCGTAGCTCAAACAGGATATCAGCCATCTGACCCTTAGAGTCACTTCTGGGGATCCTTGTTTCAAAGCAAGCAGGTCCAGTCTTCCTTCTTTAGACAGCAGGGCATTCCTTCTTCTGAATCTTCCACAAGTCCAGGAATGCTCTGATGAGAGGCTCTGAGGGTGCCAATTATATTCTCAGTGCCAGCCTGAGTGTGTGTGTGGGGGGGGGGGGGTCCCTCTCTTTGTCTACCCCTAAGCTAGTTCTGACAATTTCTGCACCATACCCTATGTTTGGCTCCAAACTGTCTAGGGTGATAAAGGGCATGCATGCCCAGGTGTGAGCTGCATTTCTTTGTGACATGGCAGGCAGCTTTAGAAGTCAGGAAGGGGGTGGCCAGCCCTCAGGCTACCATTTAAAACTCAGGAAGGGCTGAGTATAACCCCCAGGCTATCCTGCTCAGGAAACAAACACCCTTCCTGCACCCAAAGCCATTTTATCCCCTCTCATGAGGAAATGCACATCCCATGACAGGAAAGCTATTACAGCCATGTGACCATGGACGCTGGCAGAAAGGCACATTTGGTTTAGGAAGGACATTGCCAACTTTCTAAAAGTTATATACTCAAGAGTATCCAGTAGCTACTGTTAAAGTTTAATCAAAAGCAGAGCCAGTGGAGTTAATTCATAGGCTCTTGTGATTTATTTCACAATTTCCCGGATTATTCCAAAAATTCAAGGACATTCAATTCATGTCAAACATTAAGGACGGCACAAACTGGTGACATTTTTCAACATAGAAAATGCAAAAACAGTTAACATATATAAACAATATTTACAAATGTGTATAAAACATCGGTATTTTGTGTGTGATCAGAAAAACAATTACAAAAATCATAAGGAGAGGTAACTAAAGCACCAGTCCATAAATCAAAAATAGCACTAAGGCGGAGTAGAAAGTCACAACTTGCTGACCACTATTTATTCTCCTGCCTATATACACAGCTCTGGGTATCCCATGAATTAAGTTGAGGGTGGCTTATGGAGGGAATGAGTTACGCCTTCTCCTAAGCCAATAGGGTTTGCTTTTCCCAGACGCTGTTGTCAACCCGTTTCCAACCCCGTCAGCAATCAGGGGTTTTCGTCAGGACTTGGACGTGGCGAGGTCTTATGTTGTGGAAAGGGATTTGTTCCTACAATTTCCGAAATTTCTGGCACTGGAGGTGCAGAGACAGGCTCGGTTCCTGCCAACACGAACATGCTAAGATGCCCGAGGAAATAGAGTTTCAACTGAACTGATGCACCAACCTGCACAACTGAGAATCGCCATTGATGCAGGCCTCATCGCCACCTCCAGGGCCAGAAATTTGGGAAATTGTAGGAACAAATCCCTTTCCACAACATAAGACCTCACCACGTCCAAGTCCTGACGAAAACCCCTGATTGCTGACGGGGTTGGAAACGCGTTGACAACAGCGTCTGGGAAAAGCAAACCCTATTGGCTTAGAAGAAGGTGTAACTCATTCCCTCCATAAGCCACCCTCAACTTAATTCATGGGATACCCAGAGGTGTGCATATAGGCAGGAGAATAAATAGTGGTCAGCAAGTTGTGACTTGCTACTCCGCCTTAGTGCTATTTTTGATTTATGGACTGGTGCTTTAGTTACCTCTTTGTGATTGTTTTTCTGATCTTGTTTATATATGTTAACTGTTTTTGCATTTTCTATGTTGAAAAATGTCACCAGTTTGTGTTGTCCTTAATGTTTGACATGAATTGAATGTCCTTGAATTTTGGAATAATCCAGAAAATTGTGAAATAAATCACAAGAGCCTATGAATTAACTCCACTGGCTCTGCTTTTGATTACACTTTAACAGTAGCTACTGGATACTCTTGAGTATATAACTATTAGTGGTCCCATCCAGTTAGCTTAGGACCCAAGCCTTCCCTAGGTTCCAACTTTCTAAAAGTGGCATTTTCAGAATGAGAACTTAAAATTTGACTTCAGCATTAAAGATGATTTTACATTACAAATCAAATGAGTGGATGAAAGATTTTGCCATATGGTCCCAAAGTAAGTGTAATAAAGTAAACCTCCTTTTTTCTTTGTTATTCTCCAAGCTTTTTAATTGGAAGACTCTCAAACCTCACGTTTACAGCCCATTCATTAATGTTTTTCCTCCCTTTTTCTGTTGTTTTCTAATACGAAGCCATTCCTCTTGTGCAAATCTCCTTTCCCCTCCTACTTTGCTGAGTCTGATAAAATGTGATAAAATTGAACAACCTTTTGAATATTAAAAGATATCTATGTTTTCTAGATTAACAAGCAGAGAGAAATCACGCTACCAACAAGTCAACAAAGTGTTTCATTTCATTCTAGTAGATGCACTTCATGGTGTTTTTTAATGAATCACAAGAAGAAGAGAGCTTTTCACATGGACTTCAATTCACATAAATGCCAGGGTTAGCGGAAGTGCCATCCCATGCTCTTTGACCACAATGACATCACAGAAAGTAACACCATATGAATTTTCATCTAATGAAGAGATGTTGCATGACAATTTACTCTGCGGACATCAAAAGAAGTGACATCACTGAATACAGAAAACATGCAATAAATGCAAAGTTGATTACAAGAAGCAACAGTTACAAAATCGGGAAAACTCTATTTTAGGACCATATACATTTCAATGAGAATTCAACCAAGCGAGCCCAGGGAGCTACATATCACCTCCTCAACCACAACCATCATATGCTGAAGGTGGTGGTCATATGCAGATCACATGACTACAACTTTGCTCAGACCCTATAGGACCTACATTAGTGGAAAGTACAATTGCAGTCTACATAATGTTTAAACATAGCTCCCAATGATCCATTAAATCCTTGAAAAAGAACCACGAAGTGGTGACACATGTTGGTTTTCTCTGCGTATTGTCTACCTAAAACGCAGAAAATCACTGCTTTAATCACAATATTGAACTCATTTTTCACCAATTGCAAACCTATTTAAATAACCGTGTTGTTTCAGCTATTGATTTAAAACAATGTTTTTTGGAGCAGCACTGCCTCTGTGCAGTTGGATCTTGCTTTTGGCAAAGCCTTGATCACTGGCAGGTTTTGGCCCCCTTTATGGATGGAAAGTTTGAAGATCTACATTAGGTCCAAAGGCTGCTTAAGAGAAGAGGTAGAAATAGATATTAATTCCACAGAAGCAAGTGCATTTAGAATACTTCATGAGACCCATTGTGTATTAACTAGTGAACAGGTGTCTATTTACTGCACACTCACGTGGGGTCACAACCAATTCCTGAATGGAAAGCAGCCCTGGCAAAAGACAGAGTCCAATTTCAACGTGAGATCTGATCCCCTACAAATATGCAGAATCAGTCTTGTAAGGCTGCATGTCCTATTAAAACTGGATTGTTTTGTTGTACTACATTTAAAAAAGTTTAAGAAAAATGCATTACCCAAATAACATGCTTGGTCTATTTGCCAAAGGATATGCCCGTTGTTTTATCCCAGACTATTCACCAATCATTTTTTATAACATATGCCCACAGAATAAATGTTGATTATTGGAGCAAGTTCTTGAAGCACTGTGGGCATTGGACTCTAGTGTGGAGAGGTGTGATGCAGCGGCCAGGGCAGCTGACTTCAGAGCACAGGGCTCACAGTTCGATCTCCGGCGGCAGCTCAGCACCATGTGACTCTGGGCAATAACTCACTTAATTTCCACGACGGCCCCCAGCGCCTTGAGACCCGAAAGGGTGAGTAGTTTGTGCTTTACAAATACGGATTTACTCTGCTTTTCATTCCGTTCACCCAGACACTTATGTATTACAGAGTGGGCTGCAGATACATGATAGTTTATTTCTCCAGTTCCCCTAATTAGATTTTTGTTGTTTTTATGTAACTATGTTTATTAAATTTTACTCTATTTTTATAAATTGAATTGGGATTTTTATTGTTGGCGTTTTGACTTTATTACTGTTTTGGTACTGCATAAATACCTCACATAGTTCCCTAAGTGAAGCCTCTCTGTTCTGTGCCATATCTACTTGAGGGTTGAGATCGGGTTAGTTTTAGTGACTTTTGTGGTTCACCGAGACAAGATAATGTTATCAATCAATCAATCAATCAGGGGTTTATAGAGCGCGCTACTCACCCGTGAGGGTCTCAAGGCGCTGTAGGGGGGGTGAGCAGCTCTGGGTCAGTCGAAGAGCCAGGTCTTGAGGTCCTTCCTGAACGTGTGCAGGGTCAGGGAGCATCTGATGTTCACAGGAAGCTCGTTCCAGGTCTTGGCTGCGATGTAGGAGAAGGCTGTCCCGCCTGTTCTGTTTCTGCGGATGCGGGGGACCTCTGCCAGGGCGAGGTCGGCGGAGCGGAGGTTCCTCTTGGGTACGTGGAAGGATACTCTCTCGTTGAGGTATTTGGGTCCGATGTTGTTGAGGGATTTGTAGGCGTGGGTGAGGAGTTTGAAGGTGACCCTCTTCTCGATGGGGAGCCAGTGGAGGTCTCTTAGGTGTTGGGTCATGTGCTTGTGATGCGGTGTCCCGAGGATGAGTCTGGCTGCAGCGTTCTGTATGGTTTGGAGTTTGTGTAGAAGGGTTCTGTTGATTCCGGCGTATAGGGCGTTGCCGCAGTCCAGTCTGCTGGTTATGAGCGCGTGGGTGACGGTCCTTCTGCAGTTGGGGGGGATCCATTTGAAGGTCTTGCAGAGGACGCTCAGGCAGTTGAAACTGGTGGAGGCGACGGCGTTGATCTGGCGCTTCATGGAGAGGGAGGAGTCAAGGATGATGCCGAGGTTTCGTGCGTGGTCTGTAGGGGTGGGTGGATTACCGAGGGCGGAGGGCCACCAGGTGTTGTTCCAGGCGGAGGTGCAGGGTCCGAAGATGAGGACCTCGGTCTTCTCTGAGTTGAGCTTCAAACAGCTGTCTTTCATCCAGGCTGCCACATTCTTCATTCCTTCCTGGAAACAGAGTCTGGTGACTTCGGGGTTCTTCATGAGCGAGAGGATGAGCTGGGTGTCGTCGGCGTAGGATACAATGCTAAGCCCATGCTGTCTGACGATGGTGGCGAGGGGGGCCATGTAGATGTTGAAGAGCGTGGGGCTGAGGGATGATCCTTGGGGTACTCCACAGTTGATATCGGTGGGTTCGGAGAGGAAGGGAGGGAGTCTGATCCTCTGGGTTCGGCCGGAGAGAAAGTATTGGATCCAGTCGAGGGCGGCTCCTTGTATCCCCGCTTGGTGAAGTCTGGCTGCGAGCGTGCGATGTGAAACGGTGTCGAAGGCTGCGGAGAGGTCTAGAAGGATGAGGGCCGCAGTGTGTCCCTGGTCGAGTAGCATGTGGATGTCATCAGTGGCGGCGAGGAGGGTGGTCTCGGTGCTGTGGTTGCTTCGGTATCCAGACTGGGAGGCGTCCAGGATGGAGTTCTCTTCGATGAAGGCGGTCAGTTGGGCATTTACGAGTCTCTCGGTGACTTTGGCCGCGAAGGGGAGGAGAGAGATGGGCCGGTAGTTTTTCAGGTCTGTTGGGTCGGCCGTTGGTTTCTTGAGGAGGGGTTTAACCTCCGCCTGCTTCCAGTCATCTGGGAAGATGCCGGAAATGAAGGAGGCATTGATGGTCTGTCCTAGTTCGGGTGCGATGGCGGCGGCGGCGGCCCTGTGGAATATGTGCGGTGGGCAGTGGTCCATTGGGGCTCATGAGTGGGTTTTATTCATGGTCGCGGTGATGTGTTCTACGATGGCGGGATTCCAGGTCATGATGGTTGGCTTATCGGCGGCGTAGGGGGGGGGTGGTGTCCGGCGTCTGTTCACTGAAGTTGTCGTAGAGGACCTTGATCTTCAGATGGAAGTAGGAGCTGAGCTTGTCGCAGAGTTCCTGGGAAGGTGTGACGTCCGTAGCTTCGCTGGGGGGTTTTGTGAACTGCTGTATGACGTTGAACAGTTCCTTGGCGTTGGTCGCGTTGGTCTGGACTTTGTCTCTTATGAAGGTCCATTTGGTGTCTCTTATGCGTTGGTGGTATTCCTTCAGGGCACTCCTGTGGTTGTTCCGTGCTTCCGTGGTTTTCTGGTTTCGCCAGGTTTTCTCTAGGCGTCTGCAGGAGCGTCTGGCTTCTTGTAGTTCTGTGGTGAACCAGGCGGCCTTCAGAGGGCGTTGTTTGGCGGGGTGGCCAAGGGGTGCGAGCTTGTCGGCGCAGCAGGAGATCCAGCGGTGTAATTCCGTGGCTGCGGAGTTGGTGTCGGTCGTGGCACTGGGGGGGGTCTTGGAGGAGGGTGGTGTTGAGTTGTTCCTCTGTGACCTTGCTCCAGTTCCTTCGTTGTGGGTGCGGGGGGGGCTTGGGTGCGGTGGTGGTGTTGAAGGTGAAGTGGACGCAGTGGTGGTCTGTCCAGTGGGGCTGGGTGTTGTGGCTGAAGCAGATGTTTGTCCCTCCCGCGAAGATTGGGTCGAGGGTGTGTCCAGCTTTGTGAGTGGGCGTGTTGACCAGCTGCTTCAGTCCGATGTTGGCGAGGTTGTCGAGGAGAGTGGTGGAGCCGGGGTCGTCGCAGTCGTCGAGGTGGAAGTTCAGGTCCCCGAGTAGAATGTAGTCCGTGGAAGTGATGGCGTGGGGTGCGGCGAGCTCGGCGATGTTAGTTGCGGACTGGGTGCGAGGTCCCGGCGGTCTGTAGATGAGGGTGCCGCGTAGCGTGGTCCTGGGGCTGGTCTGGATCAGGAAGTGGAGGTGTTCTGTGTTGGAGTGGTGGTCGCTCGTGCTGGATGTGGAGAGTGGGAGGGAGGTCTTGAGTGCGATGGCGAGTCCTCCTCCTGGGCAGTGGGGGCGGTCCTTTCTCTGGATCTTGTAGCCATCGGGGATGGCAGTGGCAATGTCGGGGCCAGAGGTGGCGTTGGTCCAGGTTTCCGTGAAGAAGGCGACGTCAGGCGAGAGGATGTCGATCAGGTCCCAGATCTCTATGGCGTGTCGGTGCAGGGAGCGCACGTTGAGGAGAATGCATGTCAGGGTTTCGGCGGTACGTGCATCAGGCGGGCATTCGGCGGTTGTGGTGGTTCTGTCGATTGTGAAGGATCTGCGGCAGAGTCTGCACGAGAACTGTCCATGGGTGGTGTTGGGCGAGGATCTTTCGCAGTCGGTGTGTCTTCTGGGGTTGAGTGCGTGGAGTGTGGCGGAGGTGTATCGGCGGGGTCCCGGAGATCCAGGGTTCCTGGCGCTGGCCGCAGTCGGGTCACGGACGGGCGCTGACGGGCTTGCCTTATGCGCGCCTCTGGCGCGCCAATGGCGTGACCGCGCAGCGGCCGCCATTATGTAGGGGAGGGGGAGGGACGTGCAGCTGGGAGGTGGGAGTGGGGCGGTCAGGGGGAGGGGTCACGGGGCAATGCAGTGGTGGGAAAGGCGGGAAGAACGTAAGGGAAAACCAACAACAGCCAACAATATAATACAGTAAGGCACAATAACAAAAACAAAAGAAACCACAGAGCAACAATAAGGGCAACAAGGAGGGCAGAGCAAACCAGATCAGAATACCAAAATCAGCCCGGAGGGCGCGAGGCGCAGGGCAGTCTCGAACCCTGCAATGGGTGGGGCTTCCAGTAGCAGCGCAGAGCACAGCGGAGCTGCAGGGGCGAGTGCGAGCCTAGGACCGAGGTCAGAGGTCTCACTCGCGCTCCCCCGCAGCGGCTGCCATAATGTAGGGGAGGGGGGAGGGACGTGCAGCTGGGAGGCGGGAGCGGGCGGTCAGGGGGAGGAGTCACGGGGCAATGCGGTGGCGGGAAAGGCGGGAAGAATGTAAGGGAAAACCAACAACAGCCAACAATATAATACAGTAAGGCACAATAACAAAAACAAAAGAAACCACAGAGCAACAATAAGGGCAACAAGGAGGGCTGAGCAAACCAGATCAGAATACCAGAATCAGCCCGGAGGGCGCGAGGCGCAGGGCAGTCTCGAACCCTGCAACGGGTGGGGCTTCCAGTGGCAGCGCAGAGCACAGCGGAGCTGCAGGGGCGAGTGCGAGCCTAGGACCGAGGTCAGAGGTCTCACTCGCGCTCCCCCGCAGCGGCCGCCATTATGTAGGGGAGGGGGGAGGGACGTGCAGCTGGGAGGCGGGAGCGGGCGGTCAGGGGGAGGGGTCACGGGGCAATGCGGTGGCGGGAAAGGCGGGAAGAACGTAAGGGAAAACCAACAACAGCCAACAATATAATACAGTAAGGCACAATAACAAAAACTAAAGAAACCACAGAGCAACAATAAGGGCAACAAGGAGGGCTGAGCAAACCAGATCAGAATACCAGAATCAGCCCGGAGGGTGCGAGGCGCAGGGCAGTCTCGAACCCTGCAACGGGTGGGGCTTCCAGTGGCGGCGCAGAGCACAGCAGAGCTGCAGGGGCAAGTGCGAGCCTAGGACCGAGGTCGGAGGTACCGCCCACCCCACACAATAATTCTCTTTCTTACGTGACAATATAAAAATAATTACATTTGTTGGGGACATGGAAGCTTTTATTCTTGTTTTCTTTTCTTAGTACATTGACCCAGTTGGAGGTTTGCAAATCTATGCCCTCTGGTTCAGTGCGCTGCAACTCAGAAAAATGTATTATGGGTAGTGTCATCACAGAATGCGTGTGTAGATGAACTAACTGAGCCATACATGGTTAGGAGGAGCATAAACTGACCGTCTGGCCCAGCTGGTGGGGTCCCCAAAGACACCACCCACTTAAAAAAAAAAAAAGAAGATTTTTCTGTGAGTTCATAGACATAGATAAAGGCTTTGAAGACCAGCAGTAAGACTCCAAGGTGTGCGAACCGTACTTCAGGGTACAAAACTCCACTGTAAGGGTTCTTTGACCTGTTGGCCCTATGACTGGTTTGCGGACTCAGGACTAGATCTGTGAACCCTGCAGGAGGTCCATCAAGGCCCCTTGAGTCTCTTAGGGTTCATGAATCAACATTGGTATTCGCAGTAGCCTCCCAAAAAATAATACAAAATAAAAGACAATAAAATTAATGGGGCTCAGGCTCTGCTAGGCTACACAAACGCCTTTCCCAGCAGTATGTGGTCATCCATGGTGGGCTGGGCACAGGGCCTGGTTTACCATCCCTCTCTGCACACAGCCTTTGGCAGTGCTCAGCAGAGGTAGCCATCCATGCTAGGTTGGGCACATGACTGACCAGGCCCTATGGCCTATCCTCTAAGGGCACAGGAAGAATTCTGAAGAAATTGGATGTAGTATAGCATAAAAAACCAGAAGTTCACTGAGAAAACTACGGTTAGAATGAAGTTATGGTTAGAGTTGGTTATAACACTGTAATATATGTATTTAAAAAAAACTCTGAAATTAACTTAAACCACCACAGTGTAATCTGAGCTGTAAAATTAATTACGACATTAGTATATGTCATCTGTTACATCAAATGTGAGGTCATGAGTCCCATATTTGGTGTGGTGTTTTAAGTGATTTTTTGAGTTTTTTAAAAAGCATACAATCAGGCGCTTAAATCAAAGTTAACCATGGCTTCACTTTAAGCTTTGCTTTTCCCAATAAATATGAATGGGCCGCATTCATTTTACAGTCAGCATAACGTTCGATGATAGCCATGGTCACCTTATCCCAGTTATGGTCAATGCCCCTTTTTTTGCATTTTAATGCGCATTCACATGTGCTGATAGTAGATGCGCATATTGTTAATCAACGCAATAAATCAATTGTTTGATAATAAAGCAAGGCTGGGAAACTGCCTGTTTCCCTCCTGTCTGCTGCCGAAAAACCGAGCACCATCACATGTGCCGACGGCGCCTTGTTCACTCTGTGCAAGCAGACCAGGTAGTAGTGCGAACTGTGCCACAAACTGCTGACTCCTGAGCTATGCAAACCCTACTTATCAAATACTGGATTTCGTGGACTTAACAGGCCTTGGCTTGTGAATGGTCTGCATAAAGCATAGTTGCATAGTGTTTATTTAACCACTACTTAAGATTTTGTAGCTGTTCCGCCAATCCATTTTGCCTTCTTGGTCATGATTCTTGAATTGATGAAATACAGTTTGCCGGCTATTTTTTAACATGTGTGTTCCGATTGTGAACCACATAACTGTTTCACCGATTATTTGAAGACACATGTATACACTTAACATTGCTGGAGCACTTTTTACATGGTATTAATAAGAAACATATGGACGAATCAAAATCAAGCAGCAATTCGTCTTCAAACATCCCATTTAAATACCCCTCACCTATTATTACTATGCTAATGCTTATGCTAATTTGCCCATGCATTACATAGGCATATTTCAAATAGTTTTAATTATTTAAAAAACATATTTCGACTTGCAAAGTAGTATTCCAGCAAACAGTTTCCTGTCTTTATCTGATGTGACAACTAACCAATACGGACTAGCAAAATAAATAATTTATGAAAAATATTTATTTAAAGAGCTGTAATTTACCGTGCATTTACCATATGTCATTCATCCAAGTATCAATATAAAATATTCATCAGAAAAACTCATTAAAACAAAGTTCTGTACAATGAGGTGATGGCCCAACAAAAGACATCAATCATGCTGTTGCAAGCCTTTACGTTTTTATTAGTGCGCGCAGCTCAGTGTATGAGCACTTTGAACAACCAAATTATGAATATTGTGTTTTCGTTATTGATTGACCACTGCGCCTTAAGGGGGAATCAGGAGAAAGCAAGGAAATTATTTCTCTTCATTTGTTTTAATTTTGGTCAAGAAACCAGTGACAGCACGCAGAGACTTGTTTTTAATGATGAATAAGCGTGAGACAATAATTAATGATAAATCTATATCTGATGTGAGGAAGTCACATGCAGTGGGGTGTAACCACTGAATGGGTGCTGGGGGTGCACTGGTGGAAGGTGCAGCTCAGCTGGCCCTGCGCAAACACAGTATTCTTCTTTAAAGGTAAGTTTTAGCCAGACCTATGACGAGCCTAAAAGTTTATCAATAACTACCGTGCTGTGAGATGGTCCACAGAGTACAATCCTAATGTTTTGTAAATTATGCATCATTTTATTTAATTTCAATGTGGTAATCCCGGGGTGTCCATCTTAAATCCTTTAGGTAGGCCAATGTTCGCACTAAACACATACTGCATGAACGAGTTTAATTTGGTTACACTGCATGTAATTATACCTCATATAACTATTCTGAAAATGTAGTGCAGATCGGGTCCTCCTGGGACTGTGTTGGATACAACTGTGTTAGACTTCCTGAAGGAGGGATTCAGCTGACAGTGGGAAAATGGCATGGCCATCACCCATTTTGAATATTACATTTTTTGTTTGCCTTACGCAATATTGCAAATCTCATTAGTTAACTTTTTAGGTCTCGCGCCTAGCGTTGCACTGCACAGAAGTGCTCGCGCAGAACGAGACATTTAGTAGGTGAAAAACGGGGATTAAGCACTGACCTAGGAATCGCACATGCTTGTGTGTGTGCGATTCCTTTTGTGCTCCCCCTTTGGCCTTTTCGTGCGTCTTTGTATAAAAGACTGCACGCAATTGGCCAAAGGCGGGCGCATTGCTCCGCCCATGGCCTATTGGTGTCTATTACGCGCTTGACACCAATAGGCCATGTGGTTTCAATTATCGTGCCCAGACACGGGCGTGATAATTGAAATAACATGCTTAGCTGTGGCGCGCGCGCGCGCACCACTCGTGGGCGTGTTTTTTTTTTTTTTTAATAATAGCGATCGCTTTCGCGATCGCTTTTACTGCCGCTTGTCTAGTTTTCGTTTCAAGGAGGCAGTTTCAGCCGCATGTGCTTTTTACACCGCTGCCTTGTTTCCAGATAGTATCTGAAATAAGTGTTGCAGCTGCTTTTAAAAGTGTTGAAGTATTGAAGTATTATGCATTGTACTATGTTCACTATGTTCACACAGTATAAAAATGTCTGCCCCATCTTTAGGCCGCTCCTCGGACTTCTGTGAGGCAGAACTCCCGTGTTTTCTGCTGACTGTCTTTGGCGTGGATGTACGGAGGAATGTTTGATTACAGTGTAACAGGTTTGGTTGTGAACTCCAGATAAATGTACACCACGCACGCAAAATGTTCCTTTGGGCATTCAGTTCAGCTACTTGCAGCGGTGGAGGGCTCTGCTCTTCGATGTACTTCCTGACGGACTGCTAAGTTTGAAGTGCCTGTCGGGCACAGGTTGCTCTTTTGAAACTTTCTTAGATTTTTCACTGAGGAACAGTGCGATGCCAACAATGAGAATACAACTGATGATCCCAATGGGACTAGTGCTGATGCCAACAATGAGAATAGCACTGATAACCATGGGACTAGTGCCCAGGACAACAATGAGAATAGCGCTGATGATACCAATGGGACTAGTGCCGATGCCAACAATGAGAATAGCACTGATGATACGAATGGGACTAGTGCCGATGCCAACAATGAGAATAGCACTGATGATAACAATGGGACTAGTGCCCATGACAACAATGAGAAATAGCACTGATGATAACAATGAGACTAGTGTTGATGCCAACAATGAGAATAGCACTGATGATAACAATGGGACTAGTGCTCCTGACAACAATGAGAATAGCACTGATAATAATGAGACTAGTGCCGATGCCAACAATGAGAATAGCACTGATGATAACAATGGGACTAGTGCTGATGCCAACAGTGAGAATAGCAATGATGATAACAATGGGACTAGTGCCGAAGCCAACAATGAGAATACCACTGATGATACCAATGGGACTAGTTCCCATGACAACAATGAGAATAGCGCTGATGATACCAATGGGACTCGCGCCGATGCCAACAATGAGAATAGCACTGATGATACCAATGGGACTAGTGCCTAAGCCAACAATGAGAATAGCACTGATCACCATGGGACTAGTGCCCATGACGACAATGAGAATAGCGCTGATGATACCAATGGGACTAGTGCCCATGACAACAATGAGAATAGCACTGATGATACCAATGGGACTAGTGCCGATGCCAACAATGAGAATAGCACTGATGATACCAATGGGACTAGTGCTGATGCCAACAATGAGAATAGCACTGATAACAATGGGATTAGTGCCGATGCAAAACAATGACAATAACACTGATGATAACAATGGAACTAGTGCCGATGCCAACAATGAGAATAGCACTGATGATAACAATGCTACTAGTGCCGATGCCAACAATGAGAATAGCACTGATAACAATGGGACTAGTGCTGATGCCAACAATGAGAATAGCACTGATGATAACAATGGGACTAATGCCCATGCCAACAATGAGAATAGTACTGATAACCATGGGACTAGTGCCCATGACAACAATGAGAATAGCGCTGATGATACCAATGGGACTAGTGCTTCTGACAACAATGAGAATAGCACTGATGATAACAATGAGACTAGTGCCGATGCCAACAATGAGAATAGCACTGATGATAACAATGGGACTAGTGCTGATGCCAACAATGAGAATAGCACTGATGATAACAATGGGACTAGTGCCAACAATGAGAATAGCACTGATGATAACAATGGGACTAGTGCTGATGCAAACAATGAGAATAGCACTGATAACCATGGGACTAGTGCCCATGACAACAATGAGAATAGCGCTGATGATACCAATGGAACTAGTGCTCCTGACAACAATGAGAATAGCACTGATGATAACAATGGGACTAGTGCCGATGCCAACAATGAGAATAGCACTGATGATAACAATGGGACTAGTGCCGATGCCAACAATGAGAATAGCACTGATGATAACAATGGGACTAGTGCTGATGCCAACAATGAGAATAGCACTGATGATAACAATGGGAATAGTGCCGATGCCAACAATGAGAATAGCACTGATGATACCAATGGGACTAGTGCCGATGCCAACAATGAGAATAGCACTGATAACCATGGGACTAGTGCCCATGACCAAAATGAGAATAGCACTGATGATAACAATGGGACTAGTGCCGATGCCAACAATGAGAATAGCACTGATGATAACAATGGGACTAGTGCCGATGCCAACAATGAGAATAGCACTGATGATAACAATGGGACTAGTGCTGATGCCAACAATGAGAATAGCACTGATGATAACAATGGGAATAGTGCCGATGCCAACAATGAGAATAGCACTGATGATACCAATGGGACTAGTGCCGATGCCAACAATGAGAATAGCACTGATAACCATGGGACTAGTGCCCATGACCAAAATGAGAATAGCACTGATGATACCAATGGGACTAGTGCCCATGACAACAATGAGAATAGAACTGATGATACCAATGGGACTAGTGCCGATGCCAACAATGAGAATAGCACTGATAACAATGGGATTAGTGCCGATGCAAACAATGACAATAGCACTGATGATAACAATGGGACTAGTGCCGATGCCAACAATGAGAATAGCACTGATAACAATGGGACTAGTTCTGATGCCAACAATGAGAATAGCACTGATGATAACAATGGGATTAGTGCCCATGACAACAATGAGAATAGCACTGATAACCATGGGACTAGTGCCCATGACAACAATGAGAATAGCGCTGATGATAACAATGGGACTAGTGCTCCTGACAACAATAAGGATAGCACTGATGATAACAATGGGACTAGTGCTGATGCCAACAATGAGAATAGCACTGATGATAACAATGGGAGTAGTGCCGATGCCAACAATGAGAATAGCACTGATGATAACAATGGGACTAGTGCCGATGCCAACAATGAGAATAGCACTGATGATAACAATGGGACTAGTGCCGATGCCAACAATGAGAATAGCACTGATGATAACAATGGGACTAGTGCCGATGCCAACAATGAGAATAGCACTGATAACCATTGGACTAGTGCCCATGACAACAATGAGAATAGCTGATGATACCAATGGGACTAGTGCCGATGCCAACAATGAGAATAGCACTGATGATACCAATGGGACTAGTGCCGATGCCAACAATGAGAATAGCACTGATGATACCAATGGGACTAGTGCCCATGACAACAATGAGAATAGCGCTGATGATACCAATGGGACTAGTGCCGATGCCAACAATGAGAATAGCACTGATGATACCAATGGGACTAGTGCCGATGCCAACAATGAGAATAGCACTGATAACCATGGGATTAGTGCCCATGACAACAATGAGAATAGCGCTGATGATACCAATGGGACTAGTGCCCATGACAACAATGAGAATAGCACTGATGATACCAATGGGACTAGTGCCGATGCAAACAATGAGAATAGCACTGATGATAACAATGGAACTAGTGCCGATGCCAACAATGAGAATAGCACTGATAACCATTGGACTAGTGCCCATGACAACAATGAGAATAGCTGATGATACCAATGGGACTAGTGCCGATGCCAACAATGAGAATAGCACTGATGATACCAATGGGACTAGTGCCCATAACAACAATGAGAATAGCACTGATGATACCAATGGGACTAGTGCCGATGCCAACAATGAGAATAGCACTGATAACCATGGGACTAGTGCCCATGACAACAATGAGAATAGCGCTGATGATACCAATGGGACTTGTGCCCATGACAACAATGAGAATAGCACTGATGATACCAATGGGACTAGTGCCGATGCAAACAATGAGAATAGCACTGATGATAACAATGGAACTAGTGCCGATGCCAACAATGAGAATAGCACTGATGATAACAATGGGACTAGTGCTGATGCCAACAATGAGAATAGCACTGATGATAACAATGGGACTAGTGCCGATGCCAACAGTGAGAATAGAACTGATGATAACAATGGGACTAGTGCCCATGACAATGAGAATAGCACTGATAACCATGGGACTAGTGCCCATGACAACAATGAGAATAGAACTGATGATACCAATGGGACTAGTGCTCCTGACAACAATGAGAATAGCACTGATGATAACAATGGGACTAGTGCCGACGCCAACAATGAGAATAGCACTGATGATAACAATGGGACTAGTGCCGATGCCAACAATGAGAATAGCACTAATGATAACAATGGGACTAGTGCCCATGACAACAATGAGAATTGCACTGATAACCATGGGACTAGTGCCCATGACAACAATGAGAATAGCACTGATGATAACAATGGGACTAGTGCCATGACAACAATGAGAATAGCACTGATAACCATGTGACTAGTGCCCATGACAACAATGAGAATAGCACTGATGATAACAATGGGACTAGTGCCGATGTCAACAATGAGAATAGCACTGATGATAACAATGGGACTAGTGCCGATGCCAACAATGAGAATAGCACTGATGATAACCATGGGACTAGTGCCGATGCGAACAATGAGAATAGCACTGATGATAACAATGGGACTAGTGCCGATGCCAACAATGAGAATAGTACTGATGATATCAATGGGACTATTGCTCATGACAGCAATGAGAATAGCACTGATAACCATGGGACTAGTGCCCATGACAACAATGAGAATAGCACTGATGATACCAATGGAACTAGTGCCCAGGACAACAATGAGAATAGCGCTGGTGATACCAATGGGACTAGTGCCAATGCCAACAATGAGAATAGCACTGATGATACCAATGGGACTAGTGCCCATGCCAACAATGAGAATAGCACTGATAACCATGGGACTAGTGCCCATGACAACAATGAGAATAGAGCTGATGATACCAATGGGACTAGTGCCCATGACAACAATGAGAATAGCACTGATGATACCAATGGGACTAGTGCCGATGCCAACAATGAGAATAGCACTGATGATAACAATGGGACTAGTGCCGATGCAAACAATGAGAATAGCATTGATGATAACAATGGAACTAGTGCCGATGCCAACAATGAGAATAGCACTGATGATAACAATGGGACTAGTGCTGATGCCAACAATGCGAATAGCACTGATGATAACAATGGGACTAGTGCCGATGCCAACAATGAGAATAGCACTGATGATAACAATGGGACTAGTGTCCATGACAACAATGAGAATGGCACTGATAACCATGGGACTTGTGCCCATGACAACAATGAGAATAGCGCTGATGATACCAATGGGACTAGTGCTCCTGACAACAATGAGAATAGCACTGATGATAACAATGGGACTAGTGCCGATGCCAACAATGAGAATAGCACTGATGATAACAATGGGACTAGTGCCAATGAGAATAGCACTGATGATAACAATGGAACTAGTGCGATACCAACAATAAGAATAGCACTGATGATAACCATGGGACTAGTGCCGATGCCAAGAATGAGAATAGCACTGATGATAACAATGGGACTAGTGCCGATGCCAAGAATGAGAATAGCACTGATGATAACAATGGGACTAGTGCCCATGACAATGAGAATAGCACTGATAACCATGGGACTAGTGCCCATGACAACAATGAGAATAGCGCTGATGATACCAATGGGACTAGTGCTCCTGACAACAATGAGAATAGCACTGATGATACCAATGGGACTAGTGCCGATGCCAACAATGAGAATAGCACTGATGATAACAATGGGACTAGTGCAGATGCAAACAATGAGAATAGCACTGATGATAACAATGGAACTAGTGCCGATGCCAACAATGAGAATGGCACTGATGATAACAATGAGACTAGTGCCGATGCCAACAATGAGAATAGCACTGATGATAACAATGGGACTAGTGCCGATGCCAACAATGAGAATAGCACTGATGATAACAATGGGACTAGTGCCGATGCCAACAATGAGAATAGCACTGATGATAACAATGGGACTATTGCTCATGACAGCAATGAGAATAGCACTGATAACCATGGGACTAGTGCCCATGACAACAATGAGAATAGCCCTGATAACCACGGGACTAGTGGTGATGATAACAATGAAAATAGCTCTGATGATAACAATGGGACTAGTGCTCATGACAACAATGAGAATAGCACTGATGATAACAATGACTATAGCTCTGATGATAACAGTGGGACTAGTGCTAACGAGAACAGTGAGAATAGCGCTGATGACAACAATGAGACTAGTGCTGATGACAACACTAATGACAACAACGAAAATAGCGCTGATGATAACAATGAGAGTAGTGCCAATGACAACAAGACCAGTGCCGATGACAACGAAACTAGTGCCGATGACAACAATAAGAATAGCGCTGATGATAACAGGACTAGTGCAGATGGCAAAACTGCATGATTAAGAGACTGTTACTCAGGGTCCGCACTGCTCATTCATAGGAGACACTGTCCTGGACTCATATGCCTCTCATCAGTGTGCACACTGGTCTTTAACCATATTCCTCCAACAGATTCTAGCACATTATTACAGGTTAATATGTTCCTTGTGAGGCCTCCTGACTCCTGCCATTGGGATTTAAGTTCTGCCACTATGTTGATTAAAATTCCAGTAGTGGAGCATTGTGCTTTTGGTAACACGAAGCCATCTCGTGCATTACCTGTACTTGTTTGTTTTTGTGAGTAACGTTAAAGGACCAGTATGCGCTGTGGAAAGGGCTTTTCGGTAACAACAAGCATTTGCAATGCAATAGGTCTCGCATTTATGCGAGTTTGACCTATTGGCATTGTAAATGACAATGGCTTTTATTTATGTTTCAAAAACCAAAACATAAATAAAAGGCAATGTCATTTACAATAAAAATAGCTCAAACTCTCACAAATGCGAGACCTATTGCATTGCAAATGCTTGTTATATTTCTTGATGCTGTGCACCCTACCTCTTCTCTACATTACCACCTGTCTACTGTTGAGGCCTTGTATGTATCAAATAATCTTGATTGTCATAATTATCAGTCCAACCAACATAATCTTAAGGTGGTTTTGAAAAAAGAACGGTGGAGCCATTTCCAAGGGACAGTGAAATGCACAAATAAGTACTCAAATCTGGGAATACAATTTGCAAATAATTTATCATGCTTATTTTGCAAAAATGAAATAAATAAAGGACTCTTAATCCAACATCATTATTAGATTTCTTCTAAGCCTTGCAAATAATGTCTACTTTCATACAGACCAGACGGATGGCTCTGAAACAGGAATCAATTGGCTGAAACTTTGGATCTTGACCCCAACGCAGAAACTCTGCGCCTTCTCAATAGACATACTGCTTGTAAATTAATGATTTCAATACTGCAAGCATTGATATTGAACCTGCTTATTAGTCAACTGTGGAAATTACACAGAACGAGCCAGTGAAATATGATGTCACATGTGCCATGACCCAATATAATCAGGTGATCTCCGTGGTTTGAAACAAATATGTAGAGTCACCCTTCCTTCAAGATTTAAAAGCAGCTTCGGGTAAATTTATTTAGCTGTATCATAAAATACGCGGAACAGCCTGTAATGTTTACAGTTTCTGCTTTCTATTTTGCCATGTCTCAAATGCTTTTTAAAAAAATCCATAAGTGTATTGTTTTTCCAGCATATATCCAACCAAATCTAGCAGATCTCCCTAATTTCTAGGAGCAAAGATTATTTCCCCTTGCCAGAATCACTATCCTGTCCCCTCCGCCCTCCTTGTCTGAAAAAACTACAAGGCGGAACTGAACTGTACTACAACTTACATTACTTGCTACTTCTTTGCAAAAACTATTCACAAATGTGATAAAATATCCTCAACCATCTATAAAAGAAAGTGTAGAAAGTGCGGGAAGGAGGCACAAGTACATGTAGCAAGAGACTTCACCAAGGTAAAGTGTAAACTTCATGTTTATTGTGCAACAACGTGCCCAAGGAAATAAGTACAGTGCTTGAATGACTCTAACCACTGTCCCACACCCATATATACATCCCCCCAAGATTCGAAAGATGCTCGCAGGCACGAGTCAAACCCACACAACAAACTACCCCAAGAAAGCGACTTATGAAAACGACATATCCCGCTCGTGTCTACTTCATACAATAACATGCAACATGAAATTAACAAAAATGCATGAGCATGACATAGCGCATGACACGCTCGTCCTACAACACAACTTTCCCCCTCACATTTTTTTTTGTTAACAGAAAATCCTTGAACTTCAAAGGTGGCCGCCATTACCTCATACTTCCGGAAGCAACCTTGGCTATCTCCGTTCTTTAAATACTGGCAGGCACCACCACCTCTGTGTTCTTGACATACTCCTTTCCAAGCATGTCCCAAAAAAACATTACTTGCAAAATCGTCTGCACACAAACCCCCATCCTTGAACAGGGACACCTTGTTGAGATTGCAGACATCCCCACCATCAACATGTACTGCATTTCTGAAGACTTCAGTGACACGTACCAGATCTGAACAACTGGCGCACCTCTTACCAACCATACCCCCTTTCTTGAGGCAAACCATGTCACCAACCTTCACCAACTGCCTACTTACAGCTCCTTTCCTTCTCCTTAAATCCTTTTTTCATTTTTGCTTTGCAATCCTCCACTCTGGTACGAATCATTTTAAGTCCACTTCCGCAATCTCACCCTCCGTTACTTTTTTGTTATTCAACCACCACGAAACTAACCTGGTGCTGGTTTTACGCCATCTCAATAACTTAAACAAACTTACAGAAGTCACAAAATTTGGAGTAGCTCTATAAGCCAACAACATAGATTGCAAATAATACGTCCAGTTCAACCACCCTTCACATCCAGCTGAATAACTTCCTTGACCACACGGTTGAATCTCTCAACTTGGCCACTCGCTTCAGGATGAAAGACAGCGATTCTCTTATGTGTTACTCCACACTTCTCCAAATAACTCTATATTTACTTACTGACAAATTGGGGCCTGTTGTCAATCACAACCTCTTGAAGAATGCCCTCTCTGCAAAAGATTCCCTCCAAAAACTCCACAACAACCTCAGAAGTAACTTCCTTTACCATTTTGATCTCAGGCCATTTTGAGTAGTAATCCACCAACACTATGACAAAAGTCTCCTGTCTTGGACGAATGATGTCAAGACCCAACTTCCGCCATCGCGTCACAGGGAAATCCATTGTCTGAGGATCAGAGGATAAGGCCCTAGCCAACTTGTCACTAGATGCACATTTCCCACACATCCTCACCTAGTGTTCCACAAAAGTATCTATCCCTGGCCACCAAAAAGTCACCTTAATTCACCTCCATGTACCATGATACCATCATGAGCGATATCCACGATAGGCTTCTCAAATTAAAAGGAGGAACAAACTTGTACCCTCGTACCACAATACCGTTCTCCACAGCCAACTCCTCCTGTATTTTGAAATAACCCATTAGCTTCACCGGCACATTCCTTTCCTCCAGCCAACCACCTAAGGTACACTGTATCACTCTGTTAACTTCACCATCTCCTCTTCCCACTTAGTTTGCTGGATAATAGGTAGCTCTAAATCAACTAAGTTGACATCCTGTACTGTGAACGCTACTTCACATTCATCTGTGTCTGCCTCACTAAGATCACCCACCGGCAAAGGTAACCTAGACATGCAATCAGCATGCACATTGATCTTACCCAGCACATACTCTAACTGATATTAACAGCTCTGCAAACTAGGGGCCTGATTCACAGAACTAACTTACGTCAAAAACGTAAAGTTAGTACTTTTTGGTATTCACAGAATACACTTACTCATTTTGGTATTCACAGAATGAACTTACTCATTTCGGTATTCACAGAAGTTAGTAGTCCTAACTTTAGGACTCCTAAATGCCTTCTGTGAATACCGAAAGTCTTAAAGTTAGGATTTTTCTCAGTTTAAGAGTAGTAAAGTTAGGACTCCTCACTTTAGGACTCCTAAATGCCTTCTGTGAATACCGAAAGTCTTAAAGTTAGGATTTTTCTCAGTTTAGGAGTAGTAAAGTTAGGACTTTACTACTCCTAAACTGAGAAAATCCTAACTTTAAGACTTTTGGTATTCACAGAAGGCATTTAGGAGTCCTAAAGTTAGGACTTTACTACTCCTAAACTGAGAAAATCCTAACTTTAAGACTTTCGGTATTCACAGAAGGCATTTAGAGAGTCCTAAAGTTAGGAGTCCTAACTTTACTACTCCTAAACTGAGAAAAATCCTAACTTTAAGACCTTCGGTATTCACAGAAGGCATTTAGGAGTCCTAAAGTTAGGACTACTAACTTCTGTGAATACCGAAATGAGTAAGTTCATTCTGTGAATACCAAAATGAGTAAGTGTATTCTGTGAATACCAAAAGTACTAACTTTACGTTTTTGACGTAAGTTAGTTCTGTGAATCAGGCCCTAGAGGCTTATCTGGCTAACCTCGCAGACATAGTGTACTCCAAGCCTGGTGCCATCATGTACATAAGAGGCATGTGACCCATCTTGATGATGAATTTAATATCCCACAAAAAAGTCTTAAAATGTTTAGTTCCGCATATGCAGGCCAACAACTCCCTCTCAATCACAGAATAGTTTTCCTCAGTGTCTCGCAAAGCCCTTGATGCATACGCCACAATCAACTCCTTACCTTGGTCTCCCTGTAACAACACTCCACCCAAACAACAGCTACTGGCATCCACCATCACCACACTGCTTCCCAAAAATTAAATATTTGAGACATGGTGCATTTACAATCAAACCTTTCCAAACATTAAATGCCATGGGCATGCTTTCAGTCCACTCAAACTTTGCTTTTTTATTTAACAAACATCTGACAGGGTCCACTTTGGAAGCATAGTTAGGCATAAACTTGGCATAGAACTCAGTTAACCCAAGGAAAGCAACTAATTGCGCTTTGCATTTTGGAACAGAAGCCTTGCTGATGTTTTCCACATGGCTACTTTAGGGCTTAATGCCAATGCCACTGGTGCAATGACCTAGGTACTCCACCTAACATTTCTTAAATTTAAATTTGTCAGAGCATGGCGCAAGCCCTTTAGATGATAAGGCCGCCAAAACACTCCTCAAATTGCAGTTATGCTCCTCTGCAGCCTTACCAAACACCAATATGCCATCTTGAACAGCACCACTCAAACCCTCAAGGGTTTCTTTGAAAAACAAAGGCTGCGCTAGTCAGGCCAAATGACATTTGGCAAAACCTAAACAACCCCTCTGGAGTGATGAAGGCAGTAAGATTTCTCCATTCCTCATGTAAAGACACCTAATGGTATGCGCTGGCCAGGTCCAGACATGAAAACACCTGCACCCCCTCTAGAGTGGTTACCATCTCATTATTGGAAACGGGATGGGCATCAACCTAGATGGCATTGGTAAGGCTGCACAAATCAACACAGTGCCTCGATTCCCCAGAATACTTAAGTGAAATCACAATTGGAGACACCCAGGGTGAAAATTCCACTGGTTCAATAATATTCTTCTCACACAGACTCCACAACATATCCTTAAGTTTGCCACTGTATGACAATGGAACATTCCTCACACTGTGGTGAGAAGGAATAACATTGTCATGCAGCCTGATACGATGCTTAAACAACTGGTACACCTCCAATTTGTCACTGTGCACCGAAGGAAATTGTTGCTTTAACTCCTACACAAAATCAGAAACACCTTCCGTACCCACACCCACAAAATTGCCACGTGTGACATTAGGGGAGGACTCAATTATATACAGAGAAGGATCCACACTCGGGTCCAACCTGATACCCATTTCTTCCTGGTGTGGCCAACCCAACAAAGATTGGCCACTTCTTACTACATACATTTTCACACAAGTGCGATGCCCACCAAATCAAGCCTGACCAAATCATTTTTATGGCCTGTATACCCCCCAGGCACTACATATGGAGGCAATAACACCTTATTAGGCCATTTCACCTTGACTACATCATGGGCTATAATAGTGTACCAAGCACACAAGTCTACTAATGCCCAAATAACCACATCATCCACTGCAATTTCACATGAAGTGAACTTAGTTACACATTTACCACCACAAATATTCATGACAGTGTTGATGTTCTGTTCACAATAGTCATAAACAGAATCATAATCTTCACAATTTTGTACAACATTAACTCTCCTGGGTACTGATCTGCACACCCCTCCAAAATGCCCTCTCTTTCTGCACCTAGAACAAATCTTGTCTATTTCAGGATGCATTTTAGAATTTCCCAAATGACTACTACTGCTGCACAGATAACACAAAGCTATACTCTTTTTTCCCCTCAGGCTTTTGCCATTTGGTTCTCATTTCAGGCTTTAGCATCATCTCACTTTTTTGCACCAAAGATTTCTTTGACTTCTCCCCAACTTTAGATACATTATGCACCTCGCTCTTCTCAATGCCCTTTATTTCCTGTACAAACTTCTCAGTATGCTCAGTTGCCTTAGCCACCTTGATAGCAGCACTAAGTGACATATCTGAAGTGGTCCACAGTCTCTCCTGTATCTTCTTCTTATTAGTTCTCATCAGGGTTTAATTCCTTAAAACCTGCTCATATTTATTATGTTCGAAATCACAAGTCACAGCAAGCAACCTAAGGGCAGAAACATAATCCTCTATGGATTCATCGGAACGTTGTTTCCTAGAGTAAAAAATGAATCTTTCCATCCCCACATTAGTTTTCTTACTATATCATAAAGACAATTGCTTAGATGCATATAAGTAAACATTAATATTGCTGGAATGACCAAAACAGGAAGGTTCTTGTACTCTTTCAACCCAGTACGTCCCAAACCATGTTTCAGTAGAGTTAATTTCCTCTCTGGCTCACACTACTCCCTCTCTAAAACCTCCACATATGCTAAAAACACAGCCTCTCATGCTTCCAAGCCCATGGGTGGTTCACCCAGAGCTGAAAGGAAAGAAGGAGGTTGGACAATACCAGACATAATACTGTGTGAAAATATCCAACAACCAACAACATGCAGAAACTTTAATGAATGACACAGGAACTTGCTAAAATGTAGAAACACATTGATAATGCGCACACAGCCACAACTGTGTTAAAAATAAAAAATGTAGTCATTACAGTCAAAAGTAACAATGTGTGTGCATCACAGTAGGAAGACACGCTTGCTCAGTACAATCCCCGTTACCTAGATGGTGTACGTGTCACTGTAGAAGGATGCGCTAGTAAAGCAGAAGATAAACACATCGGTGTGCGTTTCACCGTAACAAGCGCATTTGACCCCAAAGAACTCCCCTCACACGCCGAATGACAGCAGACACCGACAGCAGATGGCACTTAGCGAAGTGGAAGCCAGCAATCAGGGAAGTGGAAAGCAAAAATATTGAAGGACGCCACCGGACCCAATCAAACGAGCAAACTCCTGAAATGTTGGATACCAACGAAATTGCAGGACACCACCGGGCCCAATCAAATGGGTGAACTCCTGAACCAATGGGATCCAACACTGACTTCCCCTTAACCAATGGTGAAAGCACACACCAAAAAGAGAGGGCACTTGTAGTTCCAAGGTGAGAATCATCCAATGGATGACCAGCAAAAGGCATCCAATGACAGCAACAAAAGAAAATCACCTGAAAATCAGCAGAATCACCGTGTATATCCTTACCTGATCGTCGCCAGTGTGAGTTTACCATAAGTGGGTTCGCATCCCATCCTCATTGCCAGTGCAGGAAATGCGGGAAGGAGGCACATGCACATTTAGCAAGAGACTCCACTAAGGTAAAGTGTAAACTTCACATTTATTGTGCAATGACATGTCCACAGAAACAAGTCCAGTCCTTGAATGACTCTAACTGCCGCCCCACACCCATATATAGATCCTTCCAGGGTTTGAAAGACACTCTCAGGTACGAGTCAAACCCACGCAAAAACCTGCCCCAAGAAAGTGACTTATGAAACACTACATGTCGCGCTCGTGTCTATTTCATACAATAACAAGCAACATGAAATTAACAATAACACATGAACTCAACATAGCGCATGGCGCGCTCGTGCATACAACACAAAGCATTCATGAAGCAAGTGCAACAAGGTTTCATTGGTATGTGGCTTGCGCTGAACATTTCCTCACCTGCATTGTGCAACAATGTAACACAGTGCAATAGGTACAGATGGGGAAATATTGAGTTGGAAGAAGAAGCAGGGGCATGTGGGATTTCAGGAGTGCCCCAGGAAAATAAATAACAAACAATGGAGGTTCATGTTAAAAGGAAAAAAACAACAACTACAAAGGGATGGGCAGTGGAAGCCAATAGCAGATTCCATCCAAGTCGCAGCCCACCTCTTTCAGCCTGGAAACAGAAAATACGCCTTTTATTGAAAAATAAACAATTCTGGGGGTTGAACTGTCAAATTTAATTAAAGAAAGGTTAGCAGAAAGTTTGGAGGGAGGGAGATGATAAGAGCAGCCAATTCACAGGGCACTAGTCACTGGCATAGAGCGTGTGATGGTGAATATCTAGAGGTTAAAATTCCTAGAGCCAGTTTGTTTAATTAGTTTAATAGTTTTTATGTAGAATATATAAAACATAATTTGAAAGAACCAGAAGACTGTACATAAATTAAATATGAAATCAAAATATAATAGTAAACAGACATGTAATAATAATTATAGTCCATAAATAATAAAATCAAGAATGACTATACATGGCTTTAGTTAAATGATTTTAAAAAGTTAGAAAGAAGGAAAAGGAGCAGCCAGAGAGAAGAAAAGGAGTATAAACTTTACAGTAGGAGGTATAATTATTAGCAATTGAGTATTGTAAAGTATCAATTCTATTAATAAAATTGTAAACAAATAATGATAAAATGTATAGTCATGTATAAAAACAGCGCATTAAATTAATGATGTGGAAATTAGATTAGTACATGAAAGATTATTTTTAACAGCAACATTAGATAAATAATTACTAAGTGGAAGTCATAGTTTAACATGTTTAGTAACTAATTGTAATGAATGAATATTATATTTATCCAATCTATGATTACGGCAAACCAAGTTCTACCAAGTTTTACCAGAGAACTAAACCAGTGTTACCCCTTAATTTTCCTGCACAAACAAAACATAAAGGCAAACAAGTGTTAATACATTGTTACACTTTTGATTTATTATGTTCCTTAGCATTTTAACTGAAAAGATTTATTTTTAAATATTATATGGTAATTGTAACGTTTGGAATTGGAACGAGAAGTCTGTGTTCAATAAAGTAATGACATTTAATCTAGGTCATAGAAGTAGAATTTTTTTTTCTTCAGAGATATTTTGATATTTTAAGCAAAGATCCATATTGAATAAAGGTTAGTAAATGTCATATTTCAAAATGAGCATCATATTGAAATAATTTTAAAAACATGATAAATGATTGTAAATATGAAAAATATTTGCAAATTAGTCACATACAAGGCTGGGTAATTGTTGCCCAGGCCACTCAGGATCACACAGTTCAACCTGATAATGTTCAGGTCAGTAGCAAGCAGATGAAACATCAGCAATAATAGAGAATCCTTGTGTTTTGGACCTTCCACCAGCTGCTACTCCATACAACAGATACACAAGGTGTTCCTCCGCTGGCCCCTGGTAAGACTGTAGGCTATAATGAATTATTCAATAAGGTGACTCACTGGTGCAACTCACGGCTGAATAGAGCCTTTATTGTGCATCATGATATCATTATGGTTCAACGAGTCTCCTGGGTTTGGAAAATGCCCCAAATTGGATAATTGTGACTGCCTTGTTGCTAACTTAAGGGCTGAGACCCTTGTTAATAGTATTTGTTAATAGTATTTGTTCCAGACTTTATAACACTCATAAGCCTGTAAATGGCATGGAAGCTGTTCTCTTGGGTTTTTTTTACAGGCCAAAATCCTTTCAGGGTAATTGGCCCTTTTCCACGGATTGCAATCAACATGGAGATTTTAATCAAACTTACCACCTTGCACTTTACAACAGTTTTGCACCCCTTGCTAGTAGTGACTCTGTGGATTGACTAGTAACTAACCACACCGTCATGCCAGAGCTGTTACCTTGTGAAATAATGAGTGAGCCCTCAGATAATTACATGCATGTGTATAATTATGACCCTGTTGCCATCGGTTCTCGGGCCTTGGACAGTACGGTTAGTACAGTGGTTATCGAACCAAAGTCTAGGGGGAAAATTGGTACTTGGAATGTGGATGGTTTGGGACCCAAATTGAATAACCCACAATGGCTAGACATTATTCTTGGCTTTGATATTATCTCTTTGCAGGAGACTTGGCTTGTTAATCCTTGCCACATTCAAGATTATGTGTCTTATTTTACACCAGCAATACCTGGTCTTTCTGGAAGAGCTAAAGGGGGTTTATTAACACTTATATTGATGAGCCTTCCCTGGGCTCATTGGTAGAGCGGCGTTGGAGTAATAGTAATTTTCAATTTATATGGTTGGAATATCAGGCAAAGAAGTTTTGATTATCAATTTTTTTAATAACTGCTTTGATACTAATAATTGTGCTATTATTAGCCAGGGTCTGTCACTATATTATATGGATGGGTGATTTTAATATTCGTTGCTGCAACCTGGGCAATACAGTGGCCTGTGGCCTAAGTGACACCCACAGGGAACCCTTGATGCATTTTGTACTTAATCCCTTCGGGGAGATTCTCAACAAGCTTATTATGAAATGCCAATTGCTATATGCCTTTGATTCAACTGGCGACTGCCCTGTTCTTAAAGCAACCTTTACTGGTAGAGATTGTCATAATATCACTGTTAGATTTACTTACAGGGTACGATGTTGAGGATAACGTACTTAGTGACCATAACCCAGTAGCTGGGTACCTTCCCGACTATAATCGGCCCAGGAATAAGTGTAAGGTAGTTATCTCTTTAGATGTTACTAAGAACAAAGGTGTCCTCCAAAAATGGAGTAGGATCAACAAAGCTCAGCTGTTCACTAATCAAGTGATAAACAACAGGTATGTATTGCTTTCATGCCTATATCCATATGGGGCCCCTTTCAAGATTATTATTTTTTTTAGGCACTTTGTACCTCAGTCAAGGAGTTGCTTACGATTCAAGCTACGAATTGCCCTAAAAAACAGTTAGGTGGTTTGACACTAACTGCACTAAAGCGCATACAGCCCTCCTCAAAGCAATAAAAATAATCCCCTGTGATGGTGATCTTATAAGGTCATGTCGTTGGCTGTACAGGATGGCACTTGAGACAAGATAGAACAAGATCACACAGAGGCATATGAATCCCTGGTAGTGGCCAGTAATAGCAGGGATTCTCGCCAATTTTGGGAAGTGATCAATAATCCCTTTTTTAAAGATTCCCCTGAAGCTAAGCTGAAACTGCCTTGTTTGTTAGTCTTACCTGTTGGGACGAGCATTTTAAAGACGTTTATGCCTTTGCCCATTCATCTCCCTTATCTGACAACACCCTGCTGCGTGACTCAGTGGTCTTAGACTCTGGATTGGCCATTGAGATGGTCGAAGTTATAGCAGCTATCAACAGATGCCCTGTAGGTAGGGCACCTGGCCCTGACGGGGTTCCAGCTGATTTCTTTAAAGACAATATGACAATATTGATTTCTGGGCTCCTCTTTTAACTATCCTCCTGAATGGTTTATCTATGGTTGGCCCATGGAAATCTTGGTCATACTCTGTCATAGTACCCATTTTTAAGAAAGAGGACAGAGGTAGTCCCAAATGCTACTGTCCCATCTCCCTGATCAACTGAACTGCGAAGATCATGGGTAGAATTTATTTTGACCGACTTGAGGTATGGGCTCGGGATAATAAATATTGTGTCTGACCTACAATTTGGATTTAGCGCAGGACTAGGCACTGTAGAACAGTATCTCAACCTTCAGTTATTGATTAATGAATAGTCCTTGGCCAAGCCAGGGTAAATCTTTTTAGCCTTCATGGACTCAAAGTCTGCCTTTGACCACATGAATCGTGCAAAACTCTGTAGTATTATGCTGGAAATGGGAGTTGAGGTCACTATTGTTAACTTCCTTAGAGAATTAGATGGCAAAGTTTCTGCTTCTGTTAGATTTAGTCCTGCGGGGGAAACTACTGATTGCTTTTTACTTTCTTGGGATGTACGGCAGGGCTGTGTATTGGCGCCCTTTTTATTTATGCTTTATACTAATGGTTTGGAACATCACCTGGCCAATTTAAATGCTGACGTACCGCATATTGGAACTCACCCGGTTCCTGTCTAACTCTAAGCGGACAACGCAGTTTTAATTGCCAGGACCAAACTCGGCCTACAGAAGATTTTGGATAGCCATGTGAGGTTCTTGAACGAGCTGGAGATGTCTGTTAATCACTCAGAAACATACATTATGATTTATGGGCTCAAACCAATGAGTGCAATAACTTTTTATTAATGCTACCAAAATTGAACCAGTCAAATCTTTTCCTTATTTGGGTATACTTTTCAATGATCGTAGCACTTCAATTATGTACTGTCACTTTTTACCAAGTTTTCTCGCACTGTGGAATTCCTGTTTAAGTTTACCAAAAAATTATAATCTTTCCCCTCCCCAGGAGATTCTGACAGTTTACAAAGTCAAATGTCTGTCAGTGGCTAGCAATGGTTCTAAAGTTTATGGGACGAAAGATTTTCAGACCATAGAGAGGGTTGAGAATAGTTTCCTGAAAAGGTTGTTGAGGGTTGAATGTTGCATAGCTAACTACATAAGCCATGCAGAGCTTGGCCTTGACTATGTCACTGATTTTATTAGGGTTCACCTGCTTCTCTTCTGGCTAGCACTCTGGACAAAGCCAGAAGCAAATTTTAGCCGCAGCGTGATCAGGGATTGCATGTATTTAGATAAGGCTACTCGCATCCCTTGGCTAATGTACATCAAAAATATGAGTATTACTCTTGGCTTTCCTGATTTTTATAATTGTCGTGAGACTCTTTCTATAGCCACTTGCCAGACCATTGAAGATTATTGTTGGAAGTAGACCAGGCATACTAGATCTTGTCCTGAATAAGAAAAAAGTATTGATTTTCTGTGCAGCCCACTGAATTCCGGATTCATCTTTGAATTGCATGGATAAGTAACAACTTTCAGCGGATTTTGTTAACCAGACTGAGATTTATCAATTTGCACTATTTGGTGGCTTTTCCTGGTCCTGTCAGACACCCCATGACTCTTGCCTTGTGTCCATGTGATAACTTGTCTTCACAATCTACTTTGCACCTAATGTTGTTCTGTAAATGTTATCACTATTTTAGGGAAAAAAATATTACCTCTTTTAAACATTATACTGATATCAGTGATTATAAATAGCCATGCATTATTTGCAATCCCCTCCATCTTTAAGTGTCTGTTTGAATATTGTAAGCTACATTCAGCATGTTCTCAAGCACAGGAATTCTGGCACTTTATGTAACGATTATTTACCATCTTGAAATGATGTGATTTCTTTTCTTTTCTATGATCTGACACCATGATCCTGTGTCTAATTGGAATTGTCCACATGTTGAGTTTCCTTGATTGTGCTATGTCGATATTTTTCACTGTCTTTGCACATGACACTTTATACTGGCCTATTTTTGGAACTGTGAGATGTGTTGATACTCTTATTGCCTTATGCACATGACACTTTATGACCCTCTCACAGACTGATTCATTTTGAAATGCTGATTTAGTACTGTGCTTTTGTATCTTTATGATGACATTGTTTTCAATGTATTTATTTGTGTATGCTTTTTATTTGCCTTATTTGCCAATATTAGTACAAATGCATGTTATGCCCATTTACATTACAGTGAGGGTTCAAATTACCCAATGAAAGTTTTCTTTTTAAAAGTAAAAAAATCAGGATTCTTGGACAGGTAAGCAGGCTGTACCTAATACCTTAATGTTAACTCAAACTTCAACATATAGATCTTAATGTGAAGGAATTTCCACGCTACAGTCTGCATAGTGTCAAGCTTTATATAAGATACATTTATAAATACATAATATGTGTGATTTGTTCATAAACATAGAGTAGCTATGTAGCAGGAAGCCAGAATCTGGAAAAATGACATTCCAAATAAGAAACTGGTAGTTGCATTATTCAGTGTCCCATGTCTGGAAAATGAAGAATCTGTTTATATTATTACTAGATTATTTTAAGAAATGTCTTGCTGACACTGGTGGGCTCCTACTAGTCATCATTTCCTTTGTGTCTGAATGATATGCTGCATCGTTGGCTACTGTTCAATGCCAGTTAGCACACCCCTTCAAAACCTCTTCTGTTCATGTGGCCATTATAGATGCCACTTTTTTACATCTAAGAATCATTGTTTGCTGGAGAAACTGTGATGCTATGCTAACATACACAAATATGAAATACCAGCCGCTTGCCTCACAATTTTTTAATCCTCATCAACTTCTTATCAATGAAACAGCTTCTGTGTGATACCGCATATGTTAAATAACCATATTTAAACTGCTCAACTACTGGTAGTGGAACTGATTCTTGATTCAGAATCCAGTCCCACTTCACAGCATATAGGGGACACACTAGCAGTATCTGCATACTGTTTCCATATATTTCTACCATGAGGTAAGTATTTAATTCCTCTTTGAATTTCTCACACAAGCTACCTTGGGGGAGACAAACAGTTCTGTTATAAAGGTGATTTAGAAAGTTTGACAAAAGTCTCATTTGGAAATTTTTAAAGGCTGGACTATAGTTTTGATAACTCCCCTCTGAGCTAGACAGTCCTCATATTTTTCAGACCAGGGATTTGTCACAAAAAGATAGAATGTCCTGCTAGCTCTCATGTTCTTCAAGGAAAGTCATCTCTGATGTAGTGCTGTCTCAAGGAACACAATTTTATTTTATTTTTGAAATATGTCAATAGACAAAATGGCAATTCTAATTTACAAATCTTGTTCCAACAGGCCACGTTTTGTTACTACAAAGAAATAGAAAATGTAATGCTCCATAAGTGGCCATATTGTTTTGGAAAGAGTCTGTTCACCACATAGTGTCAATGAAGTTTTGACCCTAAAGTAGTAGGAGGGTCATCATTAGAACAGAGAAAATTGATGGAAGTACAATTTTGTTCCTAAAATTGGAAAACATTGATAAGTGTGTTTTTTAATAATCTCAGAATTTTTCAGTGTTGCTATAAAATTGTGTCTCATAATGAATTAGCTATACAATTACTCAAAATCCAGAAGTGAAGATTCCTGGAAGATACGGGATGACATGAGAGTTAGGATAGAAAAAAAAAGAAAATCAACTAGGTGAGAGATATCACTTGGTGCTAAAAATGATAACGGCTGCCTTTGAATGGATGGATGAAGCTCAAAGTTGAGTGAGTTTTCTAAAGTTACGAAATAAAATGGGCAAGGCATTTTTTCAGTCAAAAATTGACCAAACATCATAATAAGGAAAAATGTCCCCTTGTAACTTACTAAGATTTGATAGAGAACCTCAACGAGAGCATGTAGCAGGTACTTGTGTTAATGTTACCAGGCTCCATAATCATTATAAAGCACAGTGATGAAAGGATGGCCCAATGGATGTACCCTGGAGCATGGCGGCTAGAATCCAAAAAGAAGGTGAGGAGCAGGAAGGGAAGTCTGTTCTCAAAAGGAAGGACCAATGGTAATTAGGCCAATATGAGCGGTGCACAGATATGTACAACAGTTTCATAAGGAGATGGCAGTGGGAGCTCAGGAGGAGTTTAAGCCCAAAGAGACCAAACAAGAATCCAGGCTGCATTGATGAGAAAACAGAAAGCCCATGTGGATTAGTGGGCAATGAGTCCTGGAATTAATGCAAGCCCTTACGGAGATCAGAATTAGTTCTCCAGTCCTCTTAAGAAGAATGAATCAGCCCAGACATCAGCAAGTGTCTGACTAAGAATCAGAATGTGTGGAAAAGCATCGAAACGAAAAAAAAGCTTCCAGCGGGGGTAAAGAGAGAGGAAGGACCATGCACACAAATTCAGTCTGTTTGGTCACAAAACAAGGTGGATTGTATTGTATTTCTAGAGAAGAAGTAGACAATAAAAATGATCTCTATGCAGTGAAGGGCGAGTGAGAGAACAAACGTCCATTTAATGAATGAAAAGATCAGCAGAACTGGATTAAAGAGACAGATAAATGGCAAAAAAGCAACTGCAATCAATTATAAAATTAATAAAATTTGTGCCCAATAATTATAGTTACAAAATAAATTAATTTACAAATATATCTGTTCCCTAAGTATATACACCAACATTATGCAGAATAAACTAATTACATAAAAACATGCCTGGGTATTGGTAAACTATAATTAGATGATATATGATCAGATAGAGGTATTTTTAACACAAAATATATCAACCTAATAGGTGGAAGACAGTTAAATTGGACTAGATTAAAGTGTTCCATTCATTAATGGAGTTTAAACCTAAGGTGGCTGCTGCAAATCACATGATCCATCTAGATTCACTTCTGTTGAGTGAGGATTGTAAGCTTCCACCACATGGGGAAAGTTTCACAAGTTCTACCAAGTGCCAGTACAAGTCCATTTCTGATTAAATGGATGAGACACTAGGGGAGCATTTTCATTATGTCGCCTAATAAGACTTTTGTTTTTGGATTATTCTGTCTTGAACTTTTTGGGTGGTCTCTTCAATTTAGATTAGCTCAAGAGGGCACCAGGTATCATATATGACATTAGACGAATTGCAATTCGTAAATTCTGTCTGGGTATGTAGGATATTTTTTTGTTGGTAATAACGATGAAGAAATGACATAGAACTGATTACTTCACTCATTACACCAATGAAATGTTTAGGTGTAAATCGAAGAAATGAAGAAGATTGGTTTATCAATGATCCACAAAATGTGCGTGAATTAAACTGGTACAACAATGAACATGTTATCATGTATTTAAGCTTTTATGTTGAGAATTGATGTTCTACAAGAAGTGCACAAAGAAAAAAATTTGCCAAAGAATATCACCAAGAATACAATGGTCTGAAACACTTGGGGCCAAGTTACAAGTCTGGTGGCCTGAGGACTGCCAGACCCGTGGTGATCCAGCCTCCGCCGCTTGGGGGGTCTCACTGCCCAATTAGGACTTGGGCCGCTGGACCGTAATTGGGCCTCTGACTCTGCCAGGGAACCGCCGTCCCCTGGAGGTAGCGTGGCAGTCAGGGGCTATGTAATATGCAGGTGGGGCTGCTGCGGCATCGCCATGCATATTACAAGTTTCAGGACAGCCAGCGGTTTCATTGAGGTCTTTCCTCCATGAAAAGGCTGTCGGTGCTGAAATAAAGGGGGCCCCCTCAGCCTGGGAATGCATTTAGGGGGAGCACAACTTGTGCCCCCGTCCCCCCTCTGTGCATGTACCCAGGTTCCTGCACCACATGGAATTTTGAGTCCATGCTGTGCAGGAACCCCGTGTGGCATTCTCATTGTGGTGCCTCTTTCAAAGGCACCTTTGTCTTTGAAAGACATACTGCAGCGGGACCACCATGCCGCCTGCCCACCAGACCACAAAAGTGGTCGTAATCCTGCGGGCGGGTGGCAGCGACCTTCGGCGGAGCAGTGGTGCAGCAGCTGACACCGCTGTGCCACCACTCCGCCAAAAGGCACAATTTGGCCCTTGGTTATATATTGCCCTGAAGAAGCTGATTAAGCCATACTTTAAAGCCTGAAAGACGTATCCTTGGACAATTAAGCTAGACACTTAGAAACTTAACACTCATTACACACACCATACAGATACTCGATCTCCCTATCGTAAAGTGCAGGGAGAATTAAAAAAAATAACTTCAAAATGAATATGAATAGTATTTTTATATTGAAAATTTATGTAAAGTCCTTTTATATACTTATTTGGAATGTAGAACAAAATTGAAAAGTGCTCCAGAACTTTTAGCCTAAATTTGAAATAAATATTATAAATATTCAATTAATAGAAATACACTAAATCAAATTAAACTTGTTTCTCTGAAGTTTAAATTAAAAAATACATTCCCATGTAAAGAAACATTATTTTTTATTATGCATTAATAATTAATAAAATAATGTACAGAATAACTCAAATGTTATTATATTTTATTAAAAAATATTTTTATAATTATTTTTGAAGTTCAAAATAGGGTATTAAAATATTTTATAATAAACTAATCCATATGTACTGTTTTTATGTTTTTACTATTAAATTATATTTTTGTTTTATTTTTAACAATTTTTAATAATCTAGGGCCTTATTTAGTCGTGGTGGTGGTCCAACAACTTCTGCACTGCAGGAACACCCGCCATATTACAACTGTGGCGGTCAGACCACTGGCATCGCCGGGATCAAGGATCCCGCTGGGCCGGCTGTCTTTCACCAGGCAGAATATGCTGGCGGTGCCGCAGCCAGCCCCGCCCAGCATATCATGAGTTGCCTCACTGCCACCCTTTTCATGACAGTGCAACCGACATTAAAAGGGTGGCGGAGAGGCAACAAAGGGGGGCATGGGGGTGCATGCAGGGGAGCATATGGTGTGCCCCCCTGTATGTATGCACAACGAGTTCCATCACAGGAAAATATTCACAACATGGCGCATTTCTTTCAATGCTGGATCGTGCTTTGGTAGTACCATATTGCTGCCTTTCTAAGGCTAACATATGAGCCTTAGAAAGGCACCGCCGTGGCACCACCAAAGCACCACCAACCAGACCACGATGTAAGTCCTAATCTTGCGGGCGGTGTGAGTATGGGATTGGGGGTCTCGCAGCAGGGCCCTGCTGTGGCGGTCCGCTGCCCGACCGCCAAACTCGCAATTAGGCCCCTAGTCTAATTTAACACTATTTTCTGCTGATTTGTTTTTTTAGTAGTAGCTTACACTCGGATTTTGTGACTAGCCATAAGTAGTAAACATATTCCTAAGTGGAAATGATTCAACAGTGTACATATATGTGTTGTTATTTTGTTACATGCAAAGCAATTCCTGCTGACCATTCCTTCCTTCATTGACCACCATGCTTAAGAAAGATTTGTGACATACCAGTGTTTGGGGTGGGGCTGGACACATATATTGGCTGCTGGCACCATGCTGGAATATTGAGTTCCAACTTCAGGTCTAATGACAAAATAATGTATGCATGAAAGCTTTACGAGACTTTCCATACCCAAACTAATACACCTAGTTATACTAGTTATAACTTATATAGGGATTATGCTCCTTTGTTAGGGATGTGATTGGTACTTATTTCAAAACACAAGGGGGGGGTCTAGTGGGAGTTGACAACCCGACTAGCGACATACTGCTCCCTATCAATATTAATTACAAAAACGTATGTCCAGTAATAGAGAGAGAGGAGTGTCAGTTAATGGTTTTTTTTTTCATATTCCAGAATGCCCTCTACATTGTTTCCTATCCCACGCCACACAGAACAGCTTATCGTGGTCATAACATTTATTCGTTTAATTACACCTCTTTTACATATGGCACAACCTTTCCATGCGTTTTAAGTAGGAATTGCCATGTTTGCCATAAGAAAACCTCTTTTATGGACACTGAGACTACATTACCCATGGTCTCGAGGGCCCGTAACTCAGCGTTTGCCATATGGAGCCATTGCCCCTCCCTGTCCTTCGGCGCACACTCCTTAATTGTGCTGCACCCGCTCAAAGTAAACTCCTCTCGCTGGGCACACATGCATCAGGACGCAAAGACCACACAAGGTATTCTTTCCACAGGCTGATACTCACAGCCTGCTTCTTACCCATGGTGCCATTTGTTACTTTGCCGCCGCCACAGGCCCTGAGCCTGAGAATGCCCTTGAATGAGTAAAAATATGGCTTATAACAAGCCACCTAGGGATGATTGAGATGCATATTTTCTTTTTGCAATCTGAGCACGCTTGATGAATGTCTTTTTGAATTTATGCTGTTACCTTGTTTTTATTGCAAATTACAATATGCAGCTCCAGGATCTAGGTGTTGATTAAAGGCTTGAGAGTGAGCTGAATATACCATTAAGGGGGTAAGAATGTCTCCGTTCATATTTATCACCATCACTATTATTCACACTGGTGTTGAGCACTTTCACCCAGGTCTAATCACATTTGCTTGGAATTGGACCTGATGTCATTCAATGTATGTGTCTGAATGTTTTAATGTTGTCCTTTTCTTTTTACAAAGGAAGTACAACAGACTAAAGGAGATTGGTGTCCACCTTCTGTATCAGTTGGCTTGCCATAACGAAGCCAACATTAGGTATAGATGTTTGTTTGTTATCACAGAGTGACTGTAAAAAACTGGTGCTGACCAGAAACATTTAGGGGTAACACAGCATTAGTCCATTGACTCGTCTATTTAAATGAAGTAGAAGCGAAGCACCAACTTTTAAAATTCGAGGCATTAAATTCCAATGAGGCCTGATCACAGTCAACCAAAGAAGAATGTAAAATCTACCCACCAATGTACACAGGAGGAGAACCTGCATACCAGGCTCAGAGATATTCAGGTGACATATTGGGCCTGCCCAGATAAACTACATAAACTGAATAAAAGTTTACACGACTGCTGTAACAGTTTTTAGGGTTCCCATGGAAATGTGTTGTTGGTCTAAGTGCTCTATTCATATGGATTGGCTAGATGGAGGCAATATATTAACTTCCACTTAACTCACATGATATGGTACTTGAATGCTGTACCTATAATAATGTTTGACAGAAGCTTGATGTCCTAAATATCGTTTACAAACATACCACTGCACTGGGTAACAATAGAAAATCTAAAAGAAACTGGGCAATATTTTTGTAAAGAATATTAATGGCAAGATATTTCTGTCAGACTTGTATTATTCTATTCCAGGTGGCTATGTAAGATATTTTACTAGAAAAAAAGATTAAATGCTTTCTGTGGAGTGGCAAATGCTCATATTGATTACTGGATCTCACTACTTGATATTTTGGTAATTCAATACTTAAGGTGTTTCCTTTTTTAAAGACACTTGATAAAGCAGAAAGAGTGTGTGCTTAGTGGATTAGTGGATTTCACCTAGAATGCTGTCCAACAAGAATTGTGCTTAAAATTCCTTCTATTTCGCTAACATTTTCTATTTTGAAACTGAACCTAACAATAAACAGTTCATTGCCTTTGTCAACTACCATACTCAATTATGCCCCTCCCCATTTTTCCAGCCAGAGGTTTAAAACTTTGGTTCAATATAGTTTTTTGTGGCATACCTAATAATATTTCTTTATGATGATCATATCTTCAAATGTTGTGATTCAGTTTATGGGCACCATCTGCGCCCTCTGCATGTTAATTGTATCTAATTGTGTGTCAAAGGTTTATCTTACCTTTTCTCTAAAAGGCAGATCTTTTAGAATGCAATGACCTTGATTTATTTGGCAGATTAGAAGACTGAGGGGTAGATTTGCTAACATTTCACATAACATACAGCAGTAACCAGAGTTGTTATGCCTCACCGAGTGCAAGAGAGAGAGTTGAATAGCACCATACTACTGAGATATGGCACTGTATCTCTCTCCTCGGTGTCGGCCCTCTTTGACCCTGCCTTGAGCCCTGCACACTCCCATGCACCAGAGTGCAAGGATCTGTGTGTGATGACTTGAGTAAGTTTTGTCCTGCACGAGTACCATTCCTGCACAAAATACTGTGGGCCTTATTACGATAGCGGACGGACGGAGAGACCGACAAGTAGGCGGCAGTCCTACTGCCCAGTTATGATGCGACCACCAGGCTGTTGGTCGGAAAAGTGCTCTTTAATACTGCTGCTTGTGCTGCGGCCCTGTAAAAGGGCTGCAGCACAAACCTCAGTGTAAAAGAGCACTTTGTTCGCATCCATGCACCTTGTGCTGTGCACCCTGTGGTGCATGGCACACGGTGCATTGGTGTGAGTGGGTGCACTACATGTGCCCCGAGGGCCACTTTGTAGTGGCAATTATGCATGTATGATGCAATTATGATGCGACCACCAGGTTGGCAGTCGGGAAAGGGCTCTTTAACACAGCGGCTTGTGCTGTGGCCCTATAAAAGGGTTGCAGCACAAGCCGCAGTGTAAAAGAACACTTTGTGCACATCCAAGTACCGTATGCCATGCACTATGTGGTACATGGCACACAGTGCATGGATGTGAGTGGGGCATTACATGTGCCCCCAGGGCCACTTTGTAGTAGCAATTATGCATGTATGATGCAATTATGATGCGACCACCAGGCTAGCAGTCAGAAAAGTGCTCTTTAACACGGTGGTTTGTGCTGCTGCATTGTAAAAGAGCACTTTGTGCACATCCATGGACCGTGTGCCATGCACCATGTGGTGCATGGCATATTGTGCAAGGATGTGAGTGGGAGCACTACATGTGCCCCCAGGGACACTTTGTAGTGGCCCATGTGGGACAGAGGCCCTGTTTGTGCCCCCAAAGTCCCTTTCCGACAGCCTTTTTAATGGCGGTGGGACTGCCATGAAAAGGCTGTCGGAAAAGAACATTGTGATCCCGACAGCAGTGCCTGCCTCTGCACCACTGTCATTAGGGATTGCGATTCCGACCACCGCTCTGTCTGGATCAGTAGATCATGTCAGAGGCGGCAGTGTGTCCCTGTTCAACAGGGGTCCGACTGCCTGCATCATAATTCAGAGGTCGGACCGAAGGGCAGACAGTCGGGCAGGCCACCACTGACGGCCTGTCGGTGGCGGTCCACCCGACATCGTACTTAGGCTCTATGTTTATACATAGCTTTAAATTTCTCCAACATTGGATGTATACTCTACAGCACAGTACACAAGCTATATTGGAAAAGGTAGGAGAAATTAAAATATCTCTGTTTTTTAATGCTTGCCTCAAAGAGGCATTATTGTTTGATTTAACCACCTATCCAACATTTTTATTAGAATTGGCTTAAAGTTAAAATTCATGAGTGGTTGAAAGGGAATGCCCATATACCACCCAGGGACCTATCCCTTGACGCAAACCAGCACTAGCACTACTTTGCATTAATTTAGGACTACTTTTCAGTGCAAAAACAGTTTTATACTAGAAAGTGAATCCCAAATCAACAATCTATTTGGGCTGGTTTGCATTACTTATGTGATGCTAACCTAGCACAAATAAATAGTATATGTGCGCCTGATTGTGTAAAAAGCATGAACGAGCAAGCTTCCAGTCCTGCAACCCACTCAATATTTACATAGTGAACTTTGACTGACCTGTCTTTTTTCACTATCCTTTCAAATACAGTTGCATTGGCAGCATTACATTTGTAATAGACTTCTATGGAACATCTGAGATTCATGGGTAGCCTCATGGCGGTATTAAAGAAGATTACTAAATGATCTGACCAAGCCTTTTCTTCATTTGGGAACACCGACACTCCATCTATGTAACGCCTTCCCGATGCAGAGTAACGCAAGGCAGTGACTTGTACTGCCTTGTGTTACTCCAGATTTACTAAGCAATGCAGGGCTCTGCAAGGTGGCCTTGTGTGGCTTAGTAAATCTGACTTAAGGATTGCGAAGACCTTGCATCTCCTTGCGTGATGCAAGGGCAGTGCAATCCTTTGACAAATCTGGGCCTGGGATCTCAGTTCAAAAATAAGCTACTCAAAATTATTATTCAGTGCAGTGAAAAACATTCTCATAACCTAAAAGCATACATTCTCAAAATTATGATTAGTTCTTTTTTCTCATAGCCAGTCAAAATTATAATTAGTTATCTTTTTTCTATATGCGCTCCTTCTCGTAACTTTGTTATGAGTGAAATTATGAGTGTAAATAGGGAGAGGGAAAACATGGGGGATGTTGGTAGCCACAAAGCTGCTAATTTATGGATATTCAACTAATTCCAATTTGCCACTCATTCTCTTTCTTGGGTACACCCATGATCACACTCCCTACATTAAACTTGTAACTGCATACTCCATCAAATTCACCCTACTCGCACAGATGACTAGGATCTTTATTCAAAACGTGCTAATGAAATTATTCTGCCATGTGGAGAAAGTCTAGAGCATTAGATCTGCTATACCTAACAGCATTGAATGGCCAAGTGAGCACAATTTGGAGGAGAAGTTGAAAAATCAAATGTTAGCTGATATCTAGAGTAGGTAGTTGTTAGACCTGGCATGCGTGGCGTGGTTCTCCTCTAACTTCTTGCCTTCAACCCTCCTGTTTTGCTGACTTTGTTTCTGCTGGCATTAGGACTCTGCACACTTTACCACTGCTAACCAGTGCTAAAGTGCTTGTGCTCTCTCCTTTAAACATGGCGAAATTGGCTTACCACATTTAATTTACTTGTACAACCCAAGTAATGTAGTGCTACATGTGCCAAGGGCCTGTAAATTAAATGCCATTAGTTTTAAACATGTCTCAGGCCTGCCATTGCAGCCTGTGTGTAAAGCGTTTAACTACTATATCGTACTGGCAAAATAAATCTTTTGCCAGCCCAAACCTTCCTTGTTATTACATATAAACCACCCTAGGGTACACCCTACACAGCCCAGAGGGCAGGGTGCAGTTTATTTAAAATGTTGGACACGTACTTTTAAATTGTGCATGTCCTGGTAGTGAAAAACTCTTGAATTTGCTTTTCACTACTGTGAGGCCTACCTCTCTGAGAGGATAACTTTGGGTTACCTTATTACATTTATTAAGGGATAACTTTCAATTGGGAGCAGGTAGACAGTTCGAGTTTGGTGTCTAAAGAATTGGAATTAAAAGCTGTCTTTAATGGTAAAGTTGGATTATTAGTCACAATTCTGAAAATGCCACTTTTAGAAAGTAGTGCACAACAGTATACCTGGCTATTCCTTGATTTAACTACTTACCAGAAGTATAGTCTGTCCCTAAGTAAACCTGTGACTCCACCGCTTGAAATATATAGAAGTAAGGTCCAGACAGCAGCTTTGTATGGAGCAGAGTTATGGGGCATCAGTAACACTAAACAATTGATCATTGGGGAAAATTAATTTGTGAGGAGTTTGCTGGGGTTACCCCCGTCGACACCTCTCATCCCAATGTTTCATGATTTAGATATCAAACGCATAGGGCACCTCGCAACTTTACGACCATTACTGTATTGGATACGGTTGTGGACAATATCGGAAATAGCTGTATATAGAGAGGGTGTAGGTGAATTATTAAACATCGACACCGATCTTACCTTCCCCTGGTTAAGATTTGTGAGGAAATGGCTCATAATGCTAGGTCTTGAGTCATACTGGACAGATCCACATAGTTTAACTCCTAGCTGCAAAGGCATATTAAAGGGAATTTATTGGCAACATATATTGAATGAACTTCACTGTAACCCCAGATTAGGAAGACTAACATCTCAATTCCTTTCTATTAAACCAAGCCCGAGCCGCGAGGAGTTTCTCGATAATGTACAGCCGCACCTAGCAAGAATCTTATACCTAAAGTTAAGGTATAATATCTTACGGATCAAGAGCCATACAGCAAATTGGGGAGTGAAGAAGATCGCTCTTGCAACCTATGTAATACACATGCTATAGGGCCCACAGAAGACATAGCACATATCCTGTTCTTCTGTTCAGCATATGATAGAGCTAGGAAGAAGTGGATACGACCACTATGCCACTCAATTGGATTTAGAAAACATCAAGAGGCACTAAGGGTACTGATAACTAGTACTGCACCACACATTATATTTGCCCTATGTAGATACCTGTTCATTGTGGGATTGATAAGGAAAAAAGCGGGGTTAAAATTGTGATGTGCTGAAGATTATGCTCCTGACCGCAAATGATTATTTTGGACCTGTATAAAACAACTAGCGGACTCCCATTTTTATTATATTGTAAATAGGTTTTATATTGATTTTATGTGTGAATTAACCAGAGAAGTATTTAATGGAAAGACCTTGTGATACACATATTGTTTTATTTTTATTTTAACGGGAAGTCTTGATTTTTAATAAGATTATATGATACGGTTAGACGTATTTTAGAATGTACCATGAATTATTGTTTTTATGCAACTTTTATGACCCTTGGTCGAAATAAAGTATCAAATGCAACTGCTTACCAGTTGAAGCAAAGATCACTGGAATCAATCCGACTAGATCTGGTTATTTATTTAACCGGTTAAATAAATAACCAGATCTAGTCGGATTGATTCCAGTGATCTTTTGCTTCAACTGATAAGCAGTTAAATCAAGGAGTAGCCAGGTATACTGTTGTGCACTACTTATTTCGGCCCTACCTGGCTACGGTCTCCTGGGCCAAACTCCCCTTTTTGTTCTTTGACTTTTGGAAAGTAAGCATTTTCTTGTGCTAATCATTTGGTACCTGCAGCCTGATACTGGGTCACATGACTAGGATTAGCTGACAGTTGATCTTTGTGTATTGCTCCCAGACATTGAGTCAAAGGGAAGATAGGTGTTGGCAGGATGGGATACTTTGAGTCAACGAGGGAGAGGAGCTGCCACCTACCACACTTGCACATCACAAAGGCCCTACCTGAGCACTCTCACAAAGGGTTTGACACTGGTATTTTGTGACCCAGGCAAGCTGGAGCCAGGACAGGGAGGAAGGGGATGCCTGCCTACTCAAGGAGGGAACCTCTAGAAACGTTGTCTACTTCAAAGTGGGCACCAGGTTTAATGTCGGACCCTTAGACCCAACTCTTCAATACACTTCTGGACCTGTTGGCTCTACAAGGAAAGACTGCTATTCTGCTGAAAGGACTGCCACTCTGCTGGACTGCTGCCCAAAAGGACTGCTGTGTCCTTCCGTGATGTCCTCTAGCCTGTGTGGGAGGGATTGGACCTGCATCCCTAAACCCAGGACCCCAGGGTGACTCCAAGGGCTAATTGGCTGGCCTCCTGATCAGAAACCTCAGAACAGAACAGACTTCCAACAATCTTGAACCCAGCACCTGGACTCTGTCATCTGTGCGTCCTACCCTTCTAAGTGGTGCCACCCAATCCTGGACCCTTGGTACTGACACCTCTTCTCTGCGGCGCATCTCCCGCAGAACTGGTGCATCGCCCTTGGAACCCACAAATCACATCTGCTGCGTGGACTTCCCTGATGCAAGGACATCGCCTCGCCAATTGCAGCCCATTGGAACCACCACAGTGCGACGCATCTTCAAGCAAAAACATTACATCCCACTTTGCAGCCCCCTGGAACAGCCTCTGCACAATGCATCTCCTAACCTGGACCTCACATTGCCTCTGCTGCATGAAGCATCCTCAATTAATGACTCTGCATCTCTTTGCAGCCAGGATTAAGGTACTTTGTTCAGAGTACCTAAGTGGGTCCCTGTAGCCGGCCTGTGCTCCATCTTGGTTGTTCTGAACTTGTGACTTTGTCCTGGTCCAGCGCAATGATATAGCCACAGCTGGCACTTTGTGTTTTTGGTGCTATTTTACTGAAATCTTTAAACTTCCGTATCTTCGATTCTACTTATTGGATTTTTGTCATTTTGGTCTTGATTTACTTGTTAAACTTTATTCTCTGTTTCTAAAGTAGTGTGGGATTTTTCTTGTGTTGTGTTTTCACTTTATGTCTGTTTGAAGTGCTGCATAAATACTTCACACATTGCCCCTAAGTTAAGCCACATTGCTCGGTGCCAACCTACGAGAGGGTTGAGCACAGGTTAATTTGGGGTTTGCTTGTTGCTTTACCCTGACAAGGATTGTCATTGCTGATTGAATAGGGTTTTACCCCCCTCAACCAGTAACCCAATTTCGTACAGTAGTTCATCGCACATTTACATGCTGAAAGACACAAAAGATCAAACCCCTAATGACTCACACGTTTTAGTAAGTGCTGGAGACAAAGCCTAGGGTGATAAATGACATCTGATTATGTAGATTTCTGAGATTCCGGTGACTTTTAGCTGTGGCGGAAATTCAATTTGACGATTTGACAATTGTTTCCTATCAGATCCATTATGGGTATATGATACTAGATTTCATATGACAAGTAGAGCAGGCAAGGGAAGTTTACTAGTTCAATACACAGATGACCTGAAGGTTTTATAAACAACAAAAAACATAACAACTTTAGAAAGCAGTTCCAAGAGGACATCTATGCAGTAGCTAAGGAACAGTACCTTGCAATAAAGCAGGATAGCATTGCACAACTGAAGATGATGATTGTGTGGACTATATTGGCCATCATGGTATGTGTTGCTTTCAAGAAACAAGGGTACTAGAGAAACCAGATCTTGAGTGTCAAAGCGTGATGCCTTGATAACCAATAGTATAAACAGTGTTGTCATCAAATTTTCAAAGTGACTAGGAATATTTTACATGCCCGGCTTAAGGTGAGGGGATCAGATAACATCCAGTTGCTAAATATTTGTGTAGTGCAGGACCGAAAATGTGAAACCATGCATTGTCCTCATTCTGGTCCTGCTAGAATGCAATAAAGAATAGTGATATATGATGTGAAACTATGAATATGCAAAATTAAGTATATGGATGCCAGAAATAACTAGCAATGTACTTCTGAAGTGACTAGGACAAAATATAATGGCAAAGAGATTTCTTTGCTACATGAATCACTGAAAGAAAAATTATGAAAAAATGATCAGCCTAACATAACAATGCACTTGACATAGGCAGCGAGAAGAAATATGGCAAGATTGGGCTTCTGCAAGTCTGTGGGTCCGTGGAATATGAACTGTTCATACATTGCCACAGGGAGACAGTTTGATATGTAATTGGCTCACTGACTAGCACAGTGACTGGAAAGCCTCTGCCTATAAAAAAAAACATTTGCTCAGGGGGCAAACATATACCACAGCTTATTCATTTTATATGTTTTGAATATTGCAAGTGCATTTTGTGTAATGATTATATTTCACATATTTATCTTGTGTTAACGTTTTTTATCAACATGATAGTCTTCGATCAAAAGCGCTTTGCAAAAAAATATGAAGTAAATCAATTGCCCGTAAAAGCACTTTTTATACCTAGACATTGGGTTAAAGGTATCCCTGGGCTAATCCCTGCCTCAGCCACCAGGTTCCCATTTGCTGCCTACAGTAATACTCCTCTGTTACCTGGCGGATAGACTGTGGTGACAGAATGGCAATTGGTAGCGACCATGAACACGGCTTACACGTACTACCATGCTGAAGTCCTTGTTCCACTCAGTGGTCACCCAGTGAAAACTTTAGCCAACTAGCCTTTTGGAATCCTAGGGATTCCTATTACACAAGTCTAAACGCATTGAAGCAGAACAAGAAAGAGATTCCGAACCATGGTCATATGGGGTACAGGTGTGAAGGGGCTGTTGCCAATTCTAAGCTGATGGGTTCCAAAGTCATTCCACTTTACCATGCCATATGAAAAGAGGGAGATGAGTAGTGCCATTCCAAACAACGAGGCAGATGTTGACTGGGCTATTGCTCAATGCAGCGGCGGGGGAGGGGGTGTCATCTAACTGGCTGTTTCTGCAACTTCTTACCCGTTTTTAATTGGCAGCTAGCAAGTGAATGGCAAGACCTTTGTGGAGGAAGGCCACTCTCTACTCAGCCAAGATTAAAATCAAGGACTAAATTAATGTCCTCCTTGAAACAATGACTAACTCATCCACAAAGGAATTAGAATTAATTTTCAGACCCATTGCATTCGGGTAATTCCAAGATATCAAGTGATTTTATTTTCAGAACTGGCAAACTCATTGGACTGAAGAATTTAGACGTCTAAGAAAGGATTCATGTTCTACTGTAACCTTAATGCTTACCGCAAACCATGGTTATGCGGTTTGCTTGATCTTTGCCAGTCCTCTTAAATCACTGACTGAACTTTGTCATTTCCACAAAATGGCGGGCAACAACGCATTTCGTAAGCTTCTCCCCGTACTTTGGTTCAACCCCAGAAAGGGAATGAGTTAGGTGACGTACTTTTTAAAGTGCATGAGCTGATTCATACATTTCAAGCGATTTACTGAAATTGCTCAACAGGATTTGTTTCCTTTTTTGGAAATAATTTAAAGCCAAATCGGAGAACAAAACCCAGGCCTGGAAGATGCTTTAGTGCCGGCTCCATGCTGCAAGGAGCGAGAAAAGGAAACGAGCGAATCTTATTTTCTTTAAGAACACTGGTTGACTTACCCCTGCATGAATTGTACCTAATTATTGACCGTGCACCACAATTCAAAAAATAGAGTGGCTTAAGACTCATAGGTTTTACTGACAGTTTTGGAGAAACAAACACCCGTACACGGATTTTTTATTTTATTTTTTATTTTTTGCAGCAGCAGCGAGCTATGTATACGCCTATAAATTGAATGCCACTGGGCTGCTTTCTGGGCTGTGTGAGCTCGGTAGCCCACTGTCTTTCAGCAGATCGAGTCTTCTGTTCGGGAAGGCCAGCCCAACCGTGAAAAGCATTTCATGTAGACATGTGATATTTTGGCTCAGCCTTTGTAGCTCTTCTAAGCCGCTCTGTAAAAATCTCTGCTAAATATCTACTCCACGCTGACTGCATTTCTAATACACTGTTCGTCTGTGATTAAATGTTCTAATAAAATTAACTGGCTTGGCTACAAACGGCACATCTGGAGCAATGTTTAATTTCACGTCAAACTCAGACAGGAAACACCTGTCTAGGTGAAGTAATTTTATTTTTTAAATGACATTAATCCATCTGTTGTGGAAATGTGTGTCACAGTTGTCACATTAAACTGTAATATCAACAAACAGAGAAACCTTAAATTGCTTTCGAAGGTAAGACTTCTAAACTTTGCTGAAAAAACATTTTCGTGTATCCAAATGTTAGCGAGTCAGTCTTGTTCCCTCTGAAACAGAACCCTTCTTCTCTCGACCTTCAACGCTCTGTAAAATATCCAGATGTTAAATTAGTCGTCGACAAATTAGAAGATTAAAAGCATTTAATGACGCCCTTTCTCTTTGCACCTGTAGCAGAAAGCACCGCAAAAAGATAATTACGAGCAGTCAAACATAACAGAGAAACGGCAGCACAAAGCGCTGGAAAAACACCCATGAGGAAATAATATTTAGCCATAAAAGTGTACTGCACGAGAAAAATGCACTGCGCTGGGTTCTGATGCTGGAAGGGTGAAGTATTTATAACAGCGTGTCAAGGAAGAAGTGAGGAGGAGGGAATAAAAAAATCCGTCTGAAGTCCAGTACAAGCATTCATCTTTCCCAATGCGCAATATTTACTGTGTCAAAGAGATGGATACAACGTGCGAGTTGGCTGTTTAAGATGTATTTATTCAGTCTTTTTAAAGATGTAGAAGGATGTGCAGGTGAAAAGTACCCCCTTTCTGTTAGTTTATATGCTGGATATAGGGCCCTGTCCAGAAACTAATCTTCAGTTCGTACTTGCCCATCTATTTAATGTAATAAGTTTATTCTCTACTTTTTTTTCCCACCATGCATAACAACTTAACTACACTTCGGCAGGTTTTTTCGTGCCATTCTGCCACTTGAAATGGAGGAGAATGGATAAAAAAGGCCTTTTAAATTTACACACCTTGACTTCAATTAACGTTGGGGTAAGACTTTTTTCTGCGCAAGTTAGAATCCTTAGCTCTTTATTTGCTTGACCCTGGAAATATATGGCCTGAATGAGTTGGGCGAGAAGGGAAAACTCTCCGATTTCTGGAATAGGTAAAAAATCCCCCGAAGTAGGGTTCGGCACTGATAAAGACTCCTCTGGTGGAACTAACTTAGCCATTGGGGTGGGCTGATGGCGATTCATTCTGGCGAGGAATATCTATTGGGTGGAGAGTGTTCCTCATGCGGATTTATCACTTCCTACACAAACTGTATCATTGTCCATCACAGCCCTACTCTAGGCCAGGTGCACAGCCCTGTCTGCACAGCAAGTGTAGGTCAGTCGAGAGACCACTCTAAGTAAACAGGACACACACACACAAAGACTTAGGACAGGAAGTGGCGTCATGACATGTCTGCTAAAGATGAAGCAATCAGCCACTGCGGACCAAAATATGTAACAGATTATTGTGTGATTAGGATTTACACTGGAGAGCTGTAAAAACATCGCCTGTTCGGCAGAGGCCCCAGTGGAGTCCACAGAGGTTATCAGCTTTCCTCATGTTTTGTTTGGAGGCAATTACAGCAAGACAATCTACTGAGACAACGTTTAGGTGGCTATGTGAAACAGCACAACCAAACAACAGTGCATTTTGTGTAGTAAAGAACACAAAGATGCAAACTAAGTTCAGTCATAAAGACAATACTTTGCTTAATAAAAAATACACAAACATTGGAAAGGAAGAGTTCAAGGGCAAGACTGGTCATTTGCACCTCTACACTACGAGCAAGCCACGGAAAAATACCAGTCCAATCAGAACCGGGCGACGTGTAATTGAGACCTATGCATGCACGTCCAATACAAATATGTAACTGTGAAGTGAGCAGTGCTGCCACAAAAAGTGTCATTTGATATGAGAAAACCTCTGAAGTGTAAAAGTACTGGCTGATGACTTTTTTGTTTTTTTGTTGTGTTAGAGTTCAACAACAATACCAGAAACAAGCTTATATCGCAAAATCATTTGTTTAAAAAACTGGGGGGCATATTAGCAAGACCGGTGATAAAATTATCGCCGTTTTAGCGGCAGGAAACTGCCGCTAAAACGGCGATAATGGACTTGCTAATATGCGTTATAGAATTCAATAGAAGCCCAGGTTAGATGTGCAGGACATCTAACCTGGGCTTCTATTGAATTCCATAACGCATATTAGCAAGCCCATTATCGCCGTTTTAGCGGCAGTTTCCTGCCGCTAAAACGGCGATAATTTTAACGTGGGTCTTGCTAATATGCCCCTGAATGGTTAATTGATCCTTGGGAACGTTTAACTATGTACATACCTACACAGAGTATACCATGTTATTTATTAAGATTGTTAATTGTGAGGAGGAGCCGTGACTCACGAGAAGTGAAGCCTCGACTGGGTCATGCCATCCTCCCCCATGTTGTTAAGCAGTTTAATCAATTAAAACAATACTAAAAGGTAAAAAGCGTACCCCTAGCTTGTTACCAGGGCAGCGTTCGTCATTCCTCTTAAGGTCCCTAGTGTAATTACAGAGACTAATTTTACAATTGTGCCATCATAAACCTCCTCCCACCCTGGTAGTGTTAAACTAGGGAAGCCCGTTCTTTTCTTCTCTTAGTGGTTCGTCAGTCCCCAAGTTAGAGTTTAGGAGCAAGGTTGGTACAATAATTACTGAAGCTGAAAGGGTGGATGGTGAGAAGTTCTGCTGCTACCTGCAGATGGATTATGGAAGCTTGCAATACCTGCTGCAGCGATCAAGGCGGCAACAGGTAACTGTTGGCAGGTGACGTATTTCATGTGTGGTGCGCTTGCTAAACAAAAGATTATTAACATCAGTTAAAAAATATGTGCTAATATCTATTGACTTTAGCTCATTTTTAAATTCCCCCCTTTTTGTTGCTTACTATCTCCTGTGGCTAACATGTTTTTCGCTTAATGTTAAAAAGTTACCAGTAAAACTTTCTCAAGACACACCATACTTTTTACTTTTTCTTAGAAAACTGGTATCGGTCAGGCATTCTGCTCTTTCAGTTTGCCAAGGATCAAAGCAGTACTAACGCCTGAATGTTTAACTATGTTTTATCTGGTATTAAAGAATATATATTATTTGAAATCAGAGGCTGGTCAGCAACCTGTCCATTTTCTAGAGTGTAGTCTTCTACCTTTCTTAAGTCATCCCTACTCTGGATCAGAACCCGACAGAACCAACATTAGCATATGATCTGACCACATGGCATGATGTAGCATCATTATCTAAGAGATAGAGTACCCCCGTGGTACGATATAAGGATATTGCAAGTCACCAAGGAGGTCCATAACTATATAGAAGGACGAGGCAGAAGGTGCAGATGGAATTAGGGCAAAGAAATCCAGATGAATTCAAGAGAGAATTTGTTCAGTGGTCAGGTTAGAAGAGGTATTAAGGGGCATATCTACAAGGGCTTTATCTCCGTTTTTCTGGCTTTAAAAGCCAGAAAAACAGAGATAAAGCTATCGCCCAATCAACAAGAGGGTGCTAACATGCATAATCGCATGTTAGCACTCCTTTTCCCGACGCCCTTTGCATCTCTAATGAGATGCAAAGTGGGCGTCACTGAGCGTACCTGGATGGACTGCCTTGCAAATATCGCCGATGTTCACATCGCGATATTTACAAGGCAGCCCATAGGATTTCAGCAGACGTTAGATTTTGGCGAAAACGGCCGTTTCGCCAAAATCTAACGTCTGCTGAAATCCTGACTTACCTATGTTAGACATAGGGGTGGATTATGCTGATACGACCACAGGGTCGTATCAGCAAGGTTATCGCCGTTTTGCAGGGAACATCGCTGGAAAACCAGCGATGTTCCCTGCAAAACGGCGATAACCTCGCTATCTCTGGAATTTTTATCGCCCTGGGGAAACGCGTTGTTAATAACGCGCTACCAGAGCGATAAATACCAGAGATAGCCTGCGTTAGGGAATTTGTCGCTCAGCACGGCCAGCGATAATTATCGCTGGCCGTTGTTAATATGCCCCTAAGTTCCTTTGATAAGTGGTGAAGAAAACTTTGTTGTCAGTTGTCCGTAGGGGCATTAACTTGGCTCATCTTTTTTGCAATTATCAATGGAAATATAAGGCCAAATTTTATTTTATTTTTCCAGAGAGAGTTAGCTGAGGAAATGATAGCAGAGGTGTTTAGAAAAGTCACATGAATTGGGCCTCTTCGTTTAGCTTTGTGCAAATTTAACTAAATTACCATATGCACTCCCAATTCTACTCAACAATGCACCACAACATCCCAGGTTAAAGAGATATAAAGCCCAGTCTCTCTAGAGCCTGATTCAACACAGATGTCTGTTAACAATATTAACCTTATCACGGCTGCCAACCCTGGTCCACCCACAGTTACTCCTGTGAAATATATGGAACTCAAATATAATTTTAAATCCAAGTTTCAGAACGTGGCCGGTCTTTCCAATAAGGTCAAGAATGCTGAATGGTTTGAAACAATAACATTTTTTAACATTGCCTACAAGAGACCTGGGTTTGTCACGCAGTCAATATAAATGGGTTTCTTTCCATCCACACACCAGCGGCAGAATCAAGGAGGGCACAATAGGGGTGGTTTGTTAACTTTGATCTCAACCACCATGGTCATGAGGTTTTGCAAAATGTAGCTTGACTCTCCCCATTTTCAAATTGTCATTTCTATATACAACACCAGGAAATTACTTATTGTTAATTTGTATAATCATAATTTTAATTCCAGCGTTACAGACATAGCTGTCACTCTTGAGCAGTCCCTTAATACGATCCTCTCTGAGTCCAACATGGACTTTACTGTGATTTGGGGAGGAACTTCCATTGTTAGTTGTGTCCAGTCTCTAAGCATTCTGTGTGTGGGGTGATAGGATGTGATACTAAGGAGCATTGTCATTTTGAGCACAGCACATGTGGAGATATTTTTAACTCCATTTTAACTAAGTATTCCCTTTTTCTCGCCATTGATCTTGCAGCTCATTCTTCAACTGGTTATGCCACCTACATGGGAAGAATCCCGGGGAGTCTTATTCACTTTATTGCGCTCTCCCAGCACTACAAGTTACAGGCCACTGATTTCTTAATGTTGTATAACTGCCTGGGTGACCACTACTCTTTAGCTGTCTCTTTTGATCTGGGTAATGAGAAGCAGCATGATGCATCAGCGACCATCACAATAGCTTTTACAATGAATAAGGGCATTTCACGAAATGGGCCTTGGCGGACCCAGAGGCTATGCTGAAAGATTTAGTACTGAGTTGCAGGGTAAAGGTTATGGTTTGTTTGGACAATGAACAAGATCCTGTTCATGTGTTAAGGGCCTTTGCTGGAATTTGCCACTCTGTCATTGACATCTTGACCACTGAGCGTAAGGTTATGAAGCCCAAGCTGCAAAAGGTGGTTTGATGGGCAATGCTAAAGGGCACATACTGAACTTATTTCTGCCCTAAAGCAAGTCCCACGGGACAGAAGGGTGGTGAGAGCCTGCAGGCAGAATTCTAAACATGCAATTGCACTTAGGAAGGCCGACATTAGGCGAGAAGCCTGGGGAAATCCTCATGAAGCTAGTGTAATGAACGATTTCTGTCCTCTTTGAAAGACTGTAAACGCCCCTTAATTTGGAGACACTCACAGCACCCTTATTGATGTTACCATCTTAACATCTAAAAGGGGTGAGCACTTCTCTCATGTATATGGCAGTGACTCTGAGCTCTAGCGCAACCTCAATATTGTATTTTCTAAACCTTTTGAGGGCGGGCCGGAGTTAGCACCACCCACCCTGAAAGAAGTTAAGCATGCCATAGAACAGAGCATTAGAAATAAGGCTCCCGGCCCAATGGAGTGCCTGTCGATCTATTTATTGATAAAATTGGATTATGGGGACCAATATTAACTAATGTATTGGGATGTGCTTTTGTTGTTGGTTCTGCAAAATCATGGTAAAATTCCACCATAGTTCCCATATTTAAAAAGGGTGACAGAGCAGACCCACAATGCTACAGCTCTATTTCATTAATCGATTCAACAAGTGAAATTATGGGCAGGATATTGTTGAATCGGTTGGAGTCCTTGGTTATTGAGAAGGGCTGTTTTTCCAAGGCCCAGTACGGATTTTTTTTTTTATTGTCATAATTCTTTATTGAAAAATTAAGGACAGATACACACATAAAAGTGTAGCACAGCGTAATGGACCCACAAGAGTCTATTGTCAATACATATATTAATGTGCTATAATAGGAGAGAAAACTACATATAAAAGGAGAGAGGAAGGGTGGAAAATGGAGGAATTAATTAAAAGACGAGAGGCCAAAAGTGGATGAGATGAATATTGTACATAGTATGCTTAAAAATCCATAACTCTGGTTATTCATTACCATGGGATGGGTTAGACATAATGAATCATGGATAGGGCGAAAAAAACAAATAAAATTGGACCTACAGAAGTATTAAATATGTGAAATGTAATGTATATTGAAGATAATGGGAGGTCCTAAAGAGTTATAAATAAATAGACAAATAGTTAAATAATTAAATAAATAAATGATTACATAGATGATCAAATAGGTGAGTGAAAAATAGAAGAATAAATAAATAGATGATTGAGAAGGAATGACATATCCTTACCCGGAAAAAGATAGAACGAGAGCATAAGAAAAAGAAAAATAAGAAAAAAGGGAAAAGAGAAGAAAAAGAGAGAGAAGATGGGGAGAAAGAGAAGGAAGGCAGGATGAAAAAGATAGGGAAAGAGTGAGAGAAAGGGGGAAAGGGGAAGGAGGAAAGATGAAATAGGGGAGGGAGAAGGAAAGAGTAAAGTAATAAAAGAAAACATTCAGGAGTCTCTGAGAAAGGAAGCCCATACTTATTGGAACATTTCTTCCTGATCTTGTAGTCTATATATTATACGTTTGTGGGATGCCGTCTGGATCATTGCTACCATCCAGTCCTCCTTTGATGGAGGACTAGGCGGTTGCCACTGTCTTAAGATACACATTTTGGCTGTAGAGAGTGCAGTATGTAAAAGACGACGCTGTGGGCATGTAATGTCAGGTAAACTCCGAAGATCATGCAATAATATAATGGGGGATGTAAGGGGGAGATGGAGGGGAATTGTTTCCTTAAGTGTATCCCCTAGTTGAGCCCAAAAACATTGTATAGAAGGACATTTGTACAGTACATGAGGAAGGTCACAATTTATTCCAGAACAACTCCAGCACTTAGTGTGGTAATAATCCTGCTCTTTGTAATTTCGAAGGCGTCCAATACCAGTCATGCAAAGTTTTGAAAAGACAAAATTTCAAGCGTGCTTCCCGGGTACCCTTGTCTAAGGCTTCCAGTATGTCTGGCCAAACATCTTCATCTATGATGATGTGTAAGCATTCCTGCCATTTCTCGCGGAGAGCTTTAAGAAGTGGTTGTGAGTATAAGTGATTAGTTAGAGCACAATATAATCCCATCATTACTTTCTTATTCATCCCCAAATAAGAAGGTAATCTAATATCGGTGATTATTCTAAAATCCAAGGGGAAGGACCTAAACATCGCCTCAAACAGTGCTGCAGTTGCAAATGTCGCGGAATTTGGTGCGATGGGAGATTAAATTCCTCACAAAGCAGGTCAAATGATTTCAACTCTCCATTTACTATAACCTGATCTAGTGTCTGGATTCCTTTTGAACTCCAACTGGACCAGTGAAGCGCATGACCGTTTATTCAGATGCTCTCGTTACCCCAAAGTGGAGCTTTAGAGTGTAAACGATAAGCAACCTCAAGAAAACGATCTGCATGGTGCCATGCTTGATATGTAGCTTGCATCACAGGTTGTGGAGGAGATATTCATGGATTACGGGGTCCATATAAAATTCAAGGCCGTCATTACAGTTAAGTAGTGAGTGGTCTGTTGTAACCCATTGTGGAAGGTCAGTTGTACCTGGAAGTAGATAGGCTAACTGCGAGAGTTGTAAAGCTAAAGAGTAATGCTCCAGCGATGGCAAACCCAAACCACCATAGGAGCGGCAAGCTATTAGTTCGGCAGCAGCTAGGCAAGGGCTCATAGGTCCCCATACAAAAGCCCGTATACGAGCATCCACGCGACCTAATGTGCACAAGGTAACTACAATTGGAAGCATTCCAAGAACATAAGTAAAGCAAGGTAAAGTGACCATTCATACCGCCTGTAGTCTTCCCCAAATAGAAAAACCCAAAAGAGACCATTTGGAAAAGTCAGTTTCCATTTGTACTATAAGGGGTGAGAGATTATCTGAGACCATCCCTTCTAATGCGTGATTAACCAAGATTCCCAAATATTTTAAGTGCGATGATTTCTAGCAAAAGGGATATCCATCAATTGATGCTTTTGTGGTTCCAGAAGAGAGTGGGAGAGCTTCACTTTTGTCCCAATTAACCTTATATCTAGAAAGGGCTGAAAATCTATTAATAATCTCAAGTAAGGCTGGTAAAGAATGAGAGAGATCCTTAAGAGTAAGAAGGATATCATCCGCATATAAATATAACTTAGATACACCTCCCGCTATAGGTATTCACCGTATCTGCGACGAGTGACGAATAAGTGAGTCCAGGGGTTCCATCGCCAATAAGAATAAAAGGGGGGAAAGGGGACAGCCTTGGGGAGTACCCTTTCGAATTGGAAAAGGGTCCCAAAGAAAACCGCCGCAGTTGACCTGGGCTATAGGGTTGTCATATAGAAGGCAGACCTTAGAAATAAACTGATCCCCTAGACCAAAGCGTTTCATGGCGGCAAAAAGATAGACCCAATCAATGCGGTCAAACGCCTTTTCTGTGTCCAGGGAAAGGGCCACAGCATCTTCTGTCATCCCCTTTGAAGCCCATAAAGTATGAGCTAATGTTCGGAGGTGATTTCTGGAGGAACGACCTGGGACAAAGCCAACCTGAGAATGGTGTATGAGGGATGGAATGACTTTGCGGAGTCGGGATGCTAAAATACTTGCCAAGATTTTAATATCCCCATTTATTAGGGAGATAGGATGGTAACTACCACAAGCGAGCGGATCTCTACCCGGTTTAGAGATAACCGCAATTAACGCCCTATTAGAAATAGGACCAAGTGAGGATGTCTGAACAGCCTCATGAAAGGCAGAATAAAGAGTATCAATTGTTTCTTCTCCAGACCATTTATAATATTCTGCAGGGAATCCATCTTCACCTGGGGATTTGGGATAAGGTCATTTGGCAATGGCTACAGTAATTTCTTCTCTGCTGATGTCGCCGTCAAGTAAGTCTCTAGCTTCGTCTGTAAGGCATGGAAGATCAATATCCAAGAGATAGGCAGGTAATTGTTCTTCAGTTGATGAAGTCTCAGGAGTATAACGTTTTTCATAAAAGGATGCAAAAGTATTTACTTTTTCTTGTGGTTTAGTAAGAATCATACCTGATTCCATCCTGATTGCAGGTATAGCCATAGCAGCCTCATGTTGTTTCAACTGAGCTGCAAGTAATCGGCCTGCTTTCTCCCCTTGTTCATAACGCCTACCTTTTAAACACTGAAGAGCATATCCAGCTTTGGAAGTAAATAGATGTTAAGCGCCATTTTAGCTAACTCTAGGTTCTTGCAGTTGGGTACAATGGGACGAGATGAGTATAGATGTGTAAGAGAGGTAATTTGAGCTTCAAGTTCAGTACGCCGTAGAGATGCTGACTTATTGGCCTCAGCTGCATCTCTCATTAGTTGTCCACGAATAGTTGCTTTCGCAGCTGCCCATATGGTTCTACAGGAGGTAACGGATGATTTATTGTTGATTAAGTAATCAGAGAAATGAGAACATAGTTGGACTTTACCCTGGGGCGAGCAATATCTCTGAATATTCATACGCCAGGGTTTACGGCCTGGAGAGGTTAAACCTACTTCTAGAGCAAGAAGAACCGGGGAATGGTCAGAAAGGGCCGCTTCAAAAATATGGGATTCACTAGTGTTTGCGACTACTGAATGGGAAATAAGAAAATAATCAATCCTGGATTGGGTGCCATGAGCAGAAGAAAGGAAGGTGTATTTCTGATCTGAGGGATGACAGAGGTGCCAATGATCCACCAATCCGTGATCCAATGTTATGTCTCCCAGTAAGTCTCTGGCTCCTCCATTACATCTATTAAGGGACCTGTTCTGTCTAGAACTGCATCACGAGCAAGATTCCAGTCACCACCGATGACGTAGCTGGATGCTCTTATTTCAATTAGCAAGTGATTCAGGTTGAGCAGAGAGGTGCGTTTAGCTCCCGTTGGAGCATATGCTGAACCGACACAAAGGATCCTATCTCCTATTTTTAACTTATCTGCCTTCTGGATCAACCCAGGTCTTAACAATTGTGACGGGTAGGGATTTGTGTAAGAGAATAGCCACTCCACATTTCCGTGGATGACCCTTCTTAGAAGGAGATTGTGTTGTCAATCCGCAATGAATGACTTTTCCCACCCAATCACGCTGTAATTTAGATGATTCTAAAGCATCCTAATGAGTCTCTTGTAAAAGATCAATATCAGCTCTTTTCATATACAGATAAGAGAGTACTTTCTTGCGTTTAATAAAATGCGTAAGGACATTAACATTCCATGAAATAATTCATAATGGATGAGAGGAAGAAGAAATGTTTACTGTCACAATTGCATTAGAAGACAAAAGAGGCTGGTTTTGAAGGAAAAGCTAATGTATGGAATGAAAGGTGTTAAGTTATGGGAAGAGTGAAGTAAAGAAGGAAGTAAAGTATAATAATAAAAGCTGTGTAGATTATGGGGGAATATCAGGGTAAGAAAAAGGCTATGTAAGAGAAAGGGGATGGAAAAAGGAATTGAAAGAAAGAAAAAAGGAAGGGAAAGAAAAGAAAAGAAAAGAAAGGAAAAGAAAAGAAAAGAGGGAAATGGAAAGTGAGTAAGTTCCGGGTACGGAGAAATGTCAGGGATGAAATCAAAATCCTTCTGAAAAATCCCCAGGAGTTTAAAGGGTTGTAAAAAGGAAAAAAAGAGAGTTGCTTATATGTACACAGAAGAACAAGTGAGGAGGAGGAAAAGCAAAATTCTAGAAAAACTGGAAGAAAGACAAAAGAAAGAAAGGGAAAAGTAATAGATGTGCTACGTGGGGAAAATGCAGCACTAAGGGATAGGACTGCTCTCTGCCGGTCCAAACTTTCGGGCTATGCGCACTGGAGGAGCCCCGTCCGGCAACAAAGTCAATAGTGATAGACACATCTGTGCAACAATATCAACAGTATTGAGGTTGAGGCAATAAGAATACTCAAACATTCAAAAGATCAGGTTATTTGACCTATAGCATAAAGATCGGAGTTAAAAGTTGTAGGGATAGGGAAAAGAGATAAGCAGTATAGTGTTAAAGGAGAGAAAGAGATCAAAGAAAAAAGGAGAGGAAGAAAGAGGAAAAAAGAAAGTCTATATCATATGAGATTATCATATATATAATAAAATTAAACAAATTATGCATAACATAGTGGTAGTGGTAACTGAATATTAAATATCATAAATAGAGATTATCACAATTAAGTATTATCGTATCTAAAAATTAACATCGTATAGTTAAATATTATCATAGTTAAATATTAACACAATTAAATATTAAATATTATCATAGTTTACTAATACCATAAATATTGGTTAAACAGAGGACGAGGGGAGGGAAGAACGTGGGACGAGAAAGAAAGAGGAGGAACATTATAGTGCATATAGCGCATAACAAATAAGCAGAAATTCAAGAATATAATCAATTATCTAATTCATGGCATATAAGGTTATACAAAGTATGGAAGTTAAGAGTATGTGAGTACTCGAGTTTTCAAATTCTCGGATATTTGACCCATAATATAGATATCGGGGTTAAAAGTTGAAGGATTAGGGGATAAGAGATAAGCTTTCTAAAAGTGCAACATTAAAGAAGAGTAGGAAATCAGAGGAGGGAAAAAGGGATGGAGACAAAAGAGAAGATCTTCGTTATATAAGATTATCATTTCTAAAATACAATCAAAACAAGCTTAGCATACAATTGAAATGGTAAATAGAAATTATCATAGTTCAGTGTTATAAATAATTAAATATTATCATAGTTAAATATTAACTTAGTTAAAATAGTTAAATATCGTAAATAAATAATTTCATAAATACTTGTTAAAAAGGAGAAAGGGAAAGAAAAAGGAGCAAGAAGTGGTCAAAAAAGAAGAATAAGCATATAATATATAATAAGTGAGCAGAAATTCAGGTATATAGCCAGCCATCCTAGTTCGTATCATATAATATAAGATTAACAATACTAAAAGTACAAGTAGATAAGCTTTATAAAACGTTATGAGATCAAATCATAGTAATATGATAAGAAATGAAGGAAAAGGAATTAACCCCTTCGGTGCTCATGACGAGCTCAGCTCGTCATGCTGCGCAGTGCTCGTGTGCGCATGACGAGCTGAGCTCGTCATGAACCCGCCCACTCAATGAAACGCCCCGCACAGGGCGAAAATCGGCCGCGCACCGAAGGGGTTAAGAGAGAAGGAATCAAGGAAAAAGAGGAACATTATGAAGGAAGTAATGCATATCAGTTAGGCATATAAGCAGGTACTCATCCAATCGTCTACTGTGACAGGTGAAAAGGAAGCAATCACCCATCTATCTTCTCATAGATGTAATAATATTGATCATCCATAGTTCAGGGAACACCCTCCTCAGATGAAGAGGGCTTTATCAGAGATCTTGATTTGTCCCTGCCTCTTTCATGCGTGAGGGCCTGCGCTCTTTATTCCAGAGAGCGAGCAGGTCGATCTGACTCTTGACCTCTGCTCTGAGACCGGTTTGGTTTATTGCGGATCCCACCAGAGGATATCTTAGAATTCGATGCTAAGTTTTGGGGTCCAAGTTCATGTAGGGAAGCAGCACATTCCATATCTTGAGGAGAAAGAGTGTCTAAAAAATGACGAGGGTCCTCTGGATTAAAGAATTCTTTGATTACTCCATCTTTGGTGATCCGCAGACGTGTAGGTTCAAAGAGGCCATACTTAATATCATGCTGTCGTAAACGGGGTCTAAGAGAAAGGAAGGCTTTACGACGTTCATGAGTTTCTTTGGAGAAATCTGCTAACATTCTGATCTCGTGACCTTTGAATGTGTATGGGCCATGAGTACGAGCCGCTATAATTAGCTGACGGGCTTGTTCCTGGCATAGGAAACAGACAATAGGCGGACGTGGTTGCGTAATTTTACCTATGTTGTATGATCCGATACGATGGACTCTCTGCATTTCCAATGGTCGGTCAGAAGTCAGACCTGTGAGCTTTGGAAGGACATCTCTAAGAAAGGATTCAGTGTCTAGGCCTTCTATCTTCTCCGGAAAGCCAAAAAACCGACATTGTCATGAAGGTTTCTATCTTCCAAATCTGCAATTTTACTTCTGAGGAAGAGAAGATCTTGGTCGCTGTTTGGTATAATATCAAGGTGATTCTCAACCGCTGTCACCCGTGCAGATAAGCCATCCATCCGACTCTTAAATTGAGCGATGTCTGTGCAGATAGATTTAGTCTCAGTCGTGAGGGTAGATATAGAAGATTCCATGCCTCTAAACAACGTCCCACTGCAGAGAATTCCTGGAGTATTCGATCCATGGTAGAATCCATCGAGGTTGTCGCCGTGGGGTTAGATAGTTTCTGAGTCGAGAGGGTGGTTCCACTTATTTCTGAGATGGGATGCCCCTGGTTTAAAGCTTCCGAAAAGGGGAGTTGTTTGGCAGGTTTACCAGACACCTTACCAGAAGGCTTTACCGGTTCTTCTGTATCTGTCTTCTGTTGCGTAAGTATTTATAACCATTTGAGGACCTCTGTGTGGTAACCAGTGAGTGTAGATGCACTCAAGAAGGGCAAAAAAGAGAAAGTATTGATGTGGCGGACTCCTTTGCACCGGTAAATGGATAATCAAAGTCCTTGTTGTACTTCCAGTCTTTCTATGAAAGCAGTAGTAAAGAGTGGTCAATATTTGAGACAGTAATGATGTAAACTGACCACTAAGGGTGTGAGGAAATCATATATTGATAGGACTTCTTATATGCATCCAACCAGGGTAAATCCTTGCTAGAAGGTTTCTGATAAGACAACCTTTATAGGAAGCGGTAAATAACACCCTTACTGACTCAGTCAATCAGTGTAGGCAGGTGAGTATCCAGAGCCAGTATTTTGTTTGTTGTACATGAGCTTGTCGCTGTAGTACTGGTCTGAACTATCTCTCCTGAGATAAAACACAGATCGTTTATATATTGAGCCTTGTTGATGATGAAAAAAACGTCTGACGTGGGTCTGGCAAATGGCAAATGGCTATGGCAAGATGAATGAATACACTGAGGCTGTTGGTAACCACAGGTAGTCAAGAGAGGTCAGATAACAGTACAAGCTGTTGCGCCGTGAGGAAAAGCCAATTCATATTGCTTTATATCACCATTATCACAGAGCAAGAGACGATAGTAGTCTATTGCAGATTTGTAAGAGAGCCAGAAGTAGTATCTCACATACCTCATTAAATTCTCAAAGCAGCTCCATAAATGTGTCATAATCCGCCATCTTAATTTACTTGAGGAGCATCACAGATGAGCTAAAAGCTCGAGGTAGACCTCAGAAGTGAAAGACTAATCGGGAGACCACACCTCAGTATGAAACCGAAGAAGAATGACTCTGCATCAGTGCTGCCGATGATTATGGATTTGCGGTACACCTTTTATAGAAGATTGAGCAGAGTTGCTTCATGCATATGACGTTGGCCGTCATTTTACCCTCATTCAGTGCTCCGAACTCACTTCATAAAAATGGCGCTTAGAGAAGTCAATAGTCGGCTGGAGAGTAATCAATCGATCCCCGACAGGTTTACCGCTAAAAGTCAGGGCTCAAGTCGATAAATGATTACCGGGAAGACCTTATGCCCTCTTCCGGACTCCTCACAGCGCGAAGCTCCGAGATTAAGCGGCCATCTTGTTGCATGGCCAGACCACGCCCCCAGTACGGATTTAGACATGGACCTGGTACCGACGACCAATGTCTCACTTTTCAACATGTTATTAGCAAATACACAGTGGCTAAGAAGGGCTGTCTCAAACTAGCCTTTATGGATCTTACCTCAGCCTTCGACTGGGTGAACAGAGGGAAACTATGGTGGAAAATGTTAGAAATGGGCATGGATGGGGCACTTGTCCACTTTCTGGCCCAGCTACATGAAGATGTGACCGGTTTCATAAGATATGGGACCAGTAGGGAATGCACCACCCACATCAAAATGAAGTGTAGAATGAGGCAGGGCTGTGTGTTAGCTCTGTTTTTGCTTTGCTTATATATCAATGACCTAGACACCTGCCTTTACATCGGAGAGGTAGACGTACTCAGGGTGGGTTCTATGAAACTCCCTGCCTTTTTCTGTGTGGATTATTGTGTCTTAATAGCTTTAACTGGTGTGGGTCTTCAGAAGTTGTTGAACAAATTTGTTTAATTCATGGATGGCGTGGGTCTGAGGACTTCCTCCACTAAGTCACATGTGATGGTAGTTGGCAACACATGTTCTAGCCTAAGATCACATTGCATTAATGTTAAAATGCATTCTGATGTCCCAACCTTCACCTATCCAGGTATTCCATTTGACCGTAAAAGCACATGGCCACACTTACTTAAGGTTAGAAAATCCCTGTTCGATCAAACCACCGAGGCCCTTTTTAGATTCGCGGGGAAGCTGGGCTCCAAACCCTTGGATGTGATGATTAAAATCTATGAGGCTCGCTGTCGCTCTACTGTGACATATGGAGCTGGGGTCTGGGGCTACTATGACTCCTCAAATTTACAGGTCAAAGAAAACGTGTTCTTGCGAACGCTTTTGGCTGTACCCAACAGTTTACCAATATTTCTCTGCCATGCAGCGCTAGGCCTATGGAGTCTAGAAGGCCATATCAAATTGCCCCCCCTCATGTTGTTGCACTAAATCTGGACTAAACATGAAACTTTACTCATTCAAGAAATAATAAATTATTGTTTGTCTCTTGATCATGCAGACAGCATTCCATGGCTGAGATATCATTATGTTGGGGAGAGCTGATTTCTTTGAGAACCAGCAGAACATCTCCATTGTCCCCAAACATCAGCTAAAACAGGATAATTTAGCCACACGTAAAAGATGCAGCGAAGCATTGGAGATGGGAAAGAGGAGGGTGTACAGCTATCTTCCTTTAGTAACTGCAGATTTTATGGAGCCCTTTCTACTGTTTCCACTCCGACACTCCCAAAGTTTTTATCTGGTGAGGTTTAGGTTTAAGATAGCTCATTTTTAAGTCTCATATGCCAGCAATACTTACTCAGACTCTGCCCTTGAACCGTGCCCGTGTGATTCGTGTTCAGCACAGTCTATACTGCATTCTTTTATTTTTTTGTAAGCTATATGATATTCACAGGATTTTCTTTTTTAATTCCATTGTTATGATCTGTTTATATCAGGAGATGCAGAACTGCACTGTTTTATTTACAGCTTTTACAAACTGAACATATCTGTTTGTTGATCTACAAATTCAATTTTGCAGCTGAAAAATTGAGGACCCTAGTGGGGAAATAGTATTACTGTGGCAAGCTGTGCTGGGTAATTTGTGCTTTTTGACCATTTTAAATGAACAAATTTGCACAAGATATGTTATGAAAGGATGGCTTGGGGAAAACTGTGACTTAGTTATCTTAGTACTTTGCACTTTTTAACTTGAGCTTTGGGCAATTTGATTAGTTTAAATGCGCATATTTGTACAAGATTTGTCATGTGGCATGGTGAAAATTGGGTAAAGACGAGTGTTCTCCTCACTCCCTTAATAATTTTCACACAATGCACTTTATACCTGACTATGGTTGGGTCAGTCTGGGTCCAAGGACATTTCAGAACTATCTAAATTGAAATGAGCACTTATTATGCCACTCTGAAGATGGTGTTTTTATATAACAAAAACTTTGTGTTGACATGTTATTTCAACAAGATCTTGGCATTGTGATGTATTGAGATGATGACCCTATATTGTGTATTGTTTGATGTTCAATTTAATAGGTTCACATATTGTGATGTACTTTAATGATGTTTTTATATTGAGCATTCTTTTATGCGTTTTTTAACCGAATAATGATTATTCTGATTATGACTCTGCACCACAAAATCATTGTGCAGTTTTTTGGAAAAATGGGCAGAACTTACTGTTAAAAGTTAAAGAATATTAAAAAGAGCAAGTCATCTCTGCTATGTAAGTTGGATAAGTCAATTGATCTAGGGAATTAGATTTTGTCTAACTGCTATTTGAAAAGGCTATTTGGAAAAAAACAGTTTTTATCAGTAATTGATTAACATATAAAAAATTGAAAATATTAAGACTTTCACAGTCAGGTTTGTCACTGGCAACAGCACAAAGGAACATGGGCTGTTTCACATAAAGTGAGCAATGGAAGCGCTAATTTAAGATGTGTTCTATATCCTGTGGACTGACTGGTCTCATAAGTAGCAGTAAACAGTGTCAAATAGTAGTTTGTCCCTAGAACCTAAAAAGAATGCATCAGTATTGGCTGGCAATGTAGCAAAATATGTTGATATCTCGAAAGTAACCAACATAACATAACACAACAAAACAACATAGAACTCATGAATATAACAACACAACTACAATATAACAGTGCACAACACAACAAACCAGAACGCAGAACATAAACTACAGAACAATACATTATCAACACAATGCAAAAATGCCGCACAAAATTTCAGTAGCCTAAAAAACAGAACTCACCAGCAGAGCAAAAAACAACACAACAAATATGCAGAACATTATCTTGTTACATATCATCACCTCTAAAAATGAACTTCGATAATACTTTGATAAAAGGTGTTTGCTCCAAGCACTGCCTTATTTACCACCAAGGACACAGGCAAAAGTAAAAAGTGCTTTGAGATCGGGCCACCCATTTCTTAGAACACACTATTGATGAACTGAGAATCCATTCACTGATCTTGGTATCAAATGATTGACTTACCATCCAATATATCCTGGTCATGGTATACAAGCTTGTCAATAAACTGCACATTAAATTACTTTGCCTCCTCTCGCTCAGACGATGCAGTGGCTAAATACAAACGTACCATGAATTTATATGTTGTATGTTTTCACAACTAAGTACCATGACCTTTACTATGTTTTCTTCAGATTATGCTTTATTTTCTTCAGGTACAAGAGCGAATGGTATTATGCCTTAAGTGAATAAGTCCTGATATTTTTATTTTCCAACTCACCCGTCATATAATTTTAAGTCCAGATTTGATTCAACTGAATCTCCAGAAATTTGGAATATTTAAAAAATACTCTTGTACTATTTGTCACTGACACCAAACACATAATTTCCAAAAATCCCATATTTCATTATAATATACATGGTATTCTGTAATCCATGTATAAATGCACAACTCAAATTACTTTAAAATTGGCGACTAGTGTCACACTCAGTCACAGATTTAGAAGAAAAGACATCAAAACTCGACTATTATAAGTTATCACAGTGGAGTTCTGACATCACAGTGCCTGTTGCCAAAGCCAGCAGCCGAGGTAAAAGTAAGGTCAGGTCACAGACCTTAATTGAAGCAGCTGTTTAAAGGAACAAAAATTGAACGTTGCTTTTCTTTCTTCCACTCTATTTTAATAGCTTACAAGGACAAGCAGAGAGAATATGTTTATATTATGCACTCTTTAGATAGACAAAACCTAGACTATTTCTGCATGTTTCGACACATTTCGAGCTACTTCTGCGTTTAAAAACAAAACTGACTTGTATTGAACTGTTTTTAATATCTGTTTCCAACAAATATCTAACAGGTTCTTGATGTGTTTAATTTTGCACTAGAAGATTTATTTTTATTCTTCATGCTTGCAAACATGCTCACTCTTTCATATGAAAGAGTGACACACCAAGCTTTTAAGTGGTTTGTGGAAATGGTGATGGTGTGACCATGTATTATGTGGGATAAAGTACCCCCGGCGTCCATGATAAGATATTGCAAGTCACCTTGGTGTTCCATAACTCCTTTGGCTTTGTTCCTCTATATGGCTACGGAACTCCTCAGTGACTTGTAATAGCCTTATAATGTACACCAGGGGGTACTTTAGCCCTTATATTATTTTCTAAATATATGTCCTTCCTACTGTGGCCTTTAAGAAATGTAACTCAGCTGAATGTAAAAATACCATGTTTTATTAATGACTTTTTAAAATCAGCTCTATATGCTCCTTTCACCCACATCTCGTGGTAGGTTGTGAGTCATGCTTTCTAGCCTCTACTTGTTGATTGCCTGAACTCCATGGCATCAAAATGGTCACCAGACAATAGCATACAAGGCAAAATGTGACATTTTTCACATTTCACATTTCTCCTACGAAAAGAGCCCAAACCTTATTTACTCTCCCACCTACAGCCTTTTATTAGGGATACATTTTTAAAGTTAAGATTTGGTCGATATCCGACAAAGGATGGAACCCCGAGATTGATACGCAATTGGCCAATGCCAAATTGTAGACTCTGTGGTTTTCCCAAAGGAACGTTAATACATACTGTGTGCATTTGCTCCTGTCTACTACAGGAAAGACAAGTATTGTTGAGACTTACCTTCATTGAACATGGTGTGAGAATATGTTGTCAAGCAATAATTTTATGCCTTACCGGGATATCAATCCATTTTACTAGACAATTTGTTAAGTTTATTCTTATAGCAGATAAGAAATTAAATTTGGAATCATGTGGAGAGTAGGAATGACTTGATCACATGGAAGCACTTTATTGATTTCTCTTGCCTGTCCATAGAAATACATTGCTGACAGCTTCGGTCAGCACCGAGACACAACACGTCAGCACTTTACTGCTTAGAGGCATGTTTATAATTCAACATAAACTACAATGGGCATCGTTAAATTTTTATAAAAAGTGATTTTAATAATGCTGTACATTACCGTGAACTAAGCATGTAGTCACTTTAGAGATTTGGATCAGAGACAGTGGAATAACGAAATGATCATATGTAAACATGGAGATATTTTATTGGTCACCAAAATGCCCACGGAATCAATGATGATTATTGACAACTGAAATACTATTTTTAGACTGTGTTTATGGGGTATCAATGTTTTTAGTGCAGGATGCTATCTCTAAATTATCACAATATAAGTAGCATGTTTGTTGAAATTGATGAAATTTTAGTGGTCCCTCTTTATTTTATTTATTTATTCTTATATATTTCTCTTTAACTGATCTTATGAACTACTGTGCATATAGCTGTCAATGTTTTAACGATTGTAAGGATTTTTATTAATCAGACAATAAAGACTACTCTTGCTCTCTCTCCTACGAAAAACTAACCTTGCACAAGTGCATCCATACTAAACCTCACTTGATGTAGCTATTCTTACCTTCGGGCATGGTAAATGTACAGTAAACAATTTTGATTTAAAAAAATGAGAATTCGTTTTATGTCTTTATAATATATTATTTTTACCCTTTACAAGTCGTGATACATAGGTGAGTCTTCATTTTTGTTTCAGATACTGAACTGAAAAAATAGATTTTCAAGCCATTACAGATTTTCATCAGCTTGCTGTCATTCATCCACTTGACCCCAATCTGTCTTTAGTATAACTAGCATGCACAAGGATGTAAGCGCTTCCAGCTGATGCACTGATCATTTTAGACTTTATTGAAGTCAGGGTTCCAAACATGCAATGCAGTCAAATCCCAGCACTGAAAATTAAACTCTTTGCATTGAGCACTTCTGAAGAAAAGGCCCATTGAATCCCAAGTCAAAATTGATCATTCTTTTCCACTGTTTCCCTCAGTTTCCGAAATGTGGACTACTTTTTATGACGTGCATAGGAACCGCATCAGTTCTACCTCTGCTGGTTTATGTTTGTGGTATATTAAGATGTTGTTTCTTACACGAGCCGATCTGTTGTTAGATGTTGACATTTTTTAGTAGGTCTGTCAGGCGCAGGGTGGTTTATATGTGGGGCACCGGGGGTCTTCAGTTCAGGCAGACTTTACAGGGCTTTTATCTTCTGTTCCTGTTTAATGGAGGCACACAACTTGCCAAATTCACACATGGTGTTTGTGGGGACAACTTGGACGGTGTGCTTTATTAAAGATATTAAACTCATCTTGTTCATCAATCCAATAATGAATATTTGATTGACACACATTTTTAAGGATAGTTGATGGAAAATGTCAGGTATAATATAGTGCAAAACATATGCAGTAACTCAACATCATTGTGCCATTCAAGAAATATTCTCTTTTATGTTAGCTGAAAGATTTGATTTTGCAAAGTTTTATATATACATTTTCAACAGCATTATACACTATGAATGTAATAAGTTTTGCAGTGGCATAGCAGAACTGTCATAAGACTGTAGTATTCTCCTATTACTGTCTATCTCTTATGATAACTTGTTCCTAGCTGCTCAGGCTGTGTGAGTGTTCTGAGTGGAATGTTTGGTGTATGTGCTGTGAGTGGAATGCTTGGGTGACTGGATGAGGATGACAGTTGGTGAATGGGGCTGAGCAGCTAGCAGGCTGCTCCCGGTGGGACTGTTGATGGATATCTAGGACTGATGTTATATACCTGTTGATGAAGATTTATACTTGTTTATTTACTACTGGAATAAACCTACCTTGACTTCATCACACCAGCGTTGTCCTGATTACTACACTTATTTTTGGCGACGAGTTGGAGACGCCCCCACGCTCAACTGTGGGTACAAGTGGCCTGAGAAACCTCATCATGCTTTCTACATTATGCTGGAGAAAAGATACTACAAGTAACGGACGACTAGTTAAAGCAACAGGAACAATATGCTACAGAAAAGACTCTCAAGTGGCCTCACAGGTATCTCTCTTTAAAGACATTCAGCTTCAAATGAAACAAAGGAAACAAGCACAAAGCCAGCGCGTTGTGCAGTCCCACCGGTGTCCATCACATCGGACAGCCCCCACACAAGAGTGCTGTACTCCCTCTAAAGAAGCCACTACTACTAGACACGTCATGGATGCTGCGCAGAGTGACCTTTCATGTACAGTAAGACATTTCCTTTATTTCTTAGACGCTGCGCAGAGTAGTACGAACTATGCATATTGCTGCCAGTTAACTGCGGGTGTTGTAACTGTGCTCCCTATACACTGGGTCAAGCACTGGCACTTGCCGAGAGACATGTATGAAGCTGCGATGGCAAAATTACATCGATTTTTTCATCTCATCACTGGCAATGGCTGGAAGAGTGATGACTGGTGACACGACGTGTTTTGGACAAAACAGCTGTGTTGCTCTTCGTGCCCCTGCGGGCAGAGTGAAGTGAGATGGATTTTGCTGAGAGATTCAAAAACATGTCTACATAAAGTTTCATGCCACAAGTAGTGTTCTCTCTAGCTCAAAGTACTCTAAACCATTTCATTCACTTCATGAATGTTGCGCAGTTTGAGATGTTCAAAGACAGTGAAGTTCTTTTCACACTTTGTTTTATTGGAGCTCTACGATGTAGCTGACTTACACAACACAAACAGTAACACATGGTCAGGCCAATGGGAAGTCAGGTGACACCTATTTTTGTCTTTGATTGTTGGCCTAATATGAGGCCTCATGTCTGCGGTGTTTTCAACCGCCTCTTTTTCATTTAAATAAACATTGCATGAGCGCTTGTCAGCGCGCGGAGGCCTACCTGTTTGTCGAAGACGTGCTGACATTTCGCGGCATCTTCATTGACGTTGCTGTGATGCTAGGTGCTGCTGTAACAACGTTCTGATGCACAGGCACGCATGGAGCCACTCGGCACGGCGTTATACAGCGTCCCACCATTTTGGAGTTGGCGGAGCATGCTGTTTCTTTCGTTCAGTGTTCTACAATTTGCCAACCACGTCTATGTCTCTTGCACGTCCCATCCAATAAAGTTTTGTTTTCTTTTTCTTTTCTCAATGTAAGTTCAGCGTGTACGTCGCGCTGTGAAGATCGGCTGGTGTTGTGGCGTTTTGAAGTTACAGGTACTTTTTTTTTTTTTTCCACCACTTTTGCGTGTCAATAACTGAGAACTGTGTTCAGTCTTGAGTTCTCAATTTTCTTTTTGGAGTTACATTTGAATGGAACGTTTTTACATGAACATTTACCACTGGATGGAACATGTTTACAGGAACATTTACCTCTGGATCGTTTTGGCTAACCTGCAGTTGTGTTTATGGTGACTGTGGAAGGAACCTGTTTACTTTTTCGCAGTCTATAATTGCTAGGTCTACAAATTATTTGGTTTCCACACTACAGGTTACAATTCGGAGTGCTTAAGTTAATAGTGTGTCCAGTATCTTGCCACTCATACTGTACTTCCTTACATTTATGCACCTCTACACAGGGGTGGGTTTATGGGTCATTCTCATGAGAAGTGGCCCTACGTGGAGGGTAAGTTTTTTGGGGTTGTCTTCCATATTTACATTTTGTGACATCATTTTGGGGTTGATGATTGGGTTTTGTTTTTCCCTTTCATACATGTTTGGGTTTTTAAGTCCCAATTTACGCTATATTTACATTGTACCCTTACGCGAGGGTGGTCTCTTCGATTTGTTGCAGGGGTTAGTCCCTGCGTGCTTAAGACGCATTGCGCCGCACGAGTTGTTGTTGCAGGGGTGGGTCCCTGCGTGCTTAAGACGCCTTGCGCCGCACGAGTTTTGTTGCTGTCTCTTCACATTGCTTGCCTCCTCACATTGGAGAGCTTTCACATTTTAGTTCACAGGTTGTCCCTTGTAGTTTGTGGGGACAGGACATTGGGTGCAAGTCCCTTTGTTCTCATGACATTATATACTTTACATAGTGTGATTTTTACAAATCACAGGTTGTCCCTTTTTGGATTGGTGGGGGCAGGACATTGGGTATTAGTCCCTCTTGTCCACAGTCACATTCACGTTGTCCCCTGTTCAGGGTGGGGGCAGGATGTTGGGTCACATCCCTTCTGTCCACATTTACATACACGTTGTCCCATGTTTATGGTGGGGGCAGGAATTTGGGTCCCAGTCCCTCTTTCCACACCTTTACATGGAGTGTTCCCTACATGGGATTGTACACGTTTTTGTTATCAATTTATTGCCTTTATTAAGAGGGGGTGATGGGTATTTCGTATTTCATATGTAAGGTACCTTTTTCTCTTCTCCTTTGATCTTGCTTAGTCTCTACCCCTCTCGTGATGTCGTTTCTGTCATCCCTGGGTTACTGACTATTTTACTTATCTTTTGCTGTTTATATTACAGCCTTAAGATGTTTGGTACATGTATTTGTCTTATACATTTATGCTTGTAGTTTTGAGACGTTTTGATTATTTATCTTATCTTCTACTTTTATGTTTATAGTTTCAAGATGTTAAGTTTCGTCTTTCGTTTATAAGGAAAGAGATATGTAGTATTCTCCTATTACTGTCTATCTCTTATGATAACTTGTTCCTAGCTGCTCAGCCTGAGTGAGTGTTCTGAGTGGAATGTTTGGTGTATGTGCTGTGAGTGGAATGCTTGGGTGACTGGATGAGGATGACAGTTGGTGAATGGGGCTGAGCAGCTAGCAGGCTGCTCCCGGTGGGACTGTTGATGGATATCTAGAACTGCTGTTATATACCTGTTGATGAAGATTTATACTTGTTTATTTACTACTGGAATAAACCTACCTTGACTTCATCACACCAGCGTTGTCCTGATTACTACAAAGACCTATAAGGCACGGAGGTAAAATGGGCCCCCTAGGCCCTGATTGGGTAGTAAAAGGCAGCAAAAATTGGAGCTCAGCAGGTCTCTCACACCCCTAGGCCCTGGTGGCACTGCACCTGCTGCTCCATTGGTATCTACACCTGTATTTATTAGTGTACATTCACTGGAATAGATCTACTGAAGTCTTGCCCATCACCCTCTCATACCTGTTTTGGTACAGAATGGGAACAGACATATTTATGCTGACAATAAGATTTATAAGCATGCACTGCTGCAGGTGCAGAAAGGCAACATTTGGGTTTGTTGGAGCACAGGGTTTCTCTATCTCTTACTCACCAATTATAAACCCTGCATACAGGTCGATGGATCTTTGATGTCAACAGAGATGTAAGGAGCTGCAGTCAATATAAAGTGTTATCAATTATCATTTCTTTTAGTTCATTCAATAAAGAGAACTAGTGTGAGTTAAAGGGTTTTATTTTCAAATCTTTTAGTTTGTCATCTTTTATTAAGGTATTATTTTCCAAGTCTCATAATTAAAAGTAATTATAATTAACCAATTGGTATTTGATAATAAAGTAAATCATAATAGTAATCAATAATGCAATTGATCCAATAACAATGCAACAAGCATGTTCCATATAGAAACGCCCCTATTCTAAATAAATCAGTTTAAATGCTAGAAGAAATAATGGTGTCAGTTCAGATACTCATGAAGGGTTCTGACGAGAGAATCAAGCATAAGCATGAAGCTTTAGCATAATAAACTGGAAAGCATTCTCAGCTCAAATAACAGCAGATCAAAAAATAAGCTAGGACTTTTCATGAAGAGATGTTTAAGAAAACTCATTAAAGAGTATCCTCTCAGAGAGTCTGGGATAAGGGACACACACCTACTGCTCTTCGTCTAAGGAAAGGAAAGAATGAAAATCTCAATCTGTCTCTAGTCACTCTGAAACTAGTCTAAGAACACACACTAAATACGCATTTTCTATGTTGCAACATTAATATTCTTTCTTCTTCATGTTGACCAATAATATTTCAGCACACTCCTAGGAACAGGTTTACTCCCCATTGCATCACCAGAGTACAATTGTCTTTTAACCATGTGTCCTTGAATGTTGCGGCACATCCTTTTTTGTTTTCCAAACTTCTTTCCTTGAATCATCCTCCCTGCCGTCTGCATCTTTTGCGGTGAGAACCTTACTATCAGTTGTCTAATACAAGTGTCTATTCACTAGCTAATAAACAGTAGCTTCCAAAATTACATCAGCAGCAAAGACAAGAAAAACATTTTGCACTCCTATGTGCTTTTACTCCTCTGGAATCCTACCCCACACTAACCTAATATTCAGTGGGAGTAAATCCAACTCAAGGGGTAGGGAATGGTCATTTCAAAGGCATGCTAAGCCTTAAAAGCTTGAGAACGCCCACATTTACTTTTTTTTCAATGGATTGTTTCTTTATTGAAGTTTTCATAACAATCACATAGAAGTACCACATACAGTGCCAATACAGAAGCACTAACATAGAAACAGAAAAAACAAGAATTCACTACACCAGAGGGACAAAAGGAGCCAGAGTAAGTCCACTAGTCCACTCACGCATCCTAACAACAGAGGCCTGTACTATTAGAACAACAACCACAATGCCCAGTATTGATGACCCACTTACTATACCTGGCCCACATTTACTTCAGTTGGTGGCCAGCCAGAAACTTCCTTTGCACCCATTCCCACCCTGGAAATTGTCAAATATTTGCTTCTGACAAGACGTGGAGTTAAATCCTTCTGACAAGAAGTGGAGTTAAATCCTTCTTCAACGTGGGAAAAGGAATAGAACAACCCAAGACATCGTGTGGATGTAGGGGAAGGAGTTTAGCCACACAGAAAATATTTTCTACACTGGAAAAAATATTTACCCCTACGAACTAAAAGAGAAAATGTGCAATTGTGCTTAGACGCTGCTTTCCCCAGTGTGGATGGGGGCTTTTCTTATAAATCCACATTGGTGAAATACTATCTGAAAAAGAAGTAACATGACTTTCCCAGGAGCATGCCTGGAAAGCTGTGACCAGAATAGCTCTCAGGTGTACCCTGAAAACGTTTGTAAAGATCAAAAAAGCATAAAACTGTGTTTATGTGGGAGAGAAATCCTGTGCACCTTGCTTTCGTTTTGTGAATCAGGCCTCGGATAAGGATACACAGTGAAAACAAGGAGAATGGTGAGGGTGGTGGTGATGGTTTGGCATCACCATTCCACAATACAATGTAGACAGTGAGGTGGGGCTAAGCAGCTCGAAGAATGCATCCGCCACTTATAGCCTCACTGTACCTCCAATATAGGATCTGTCGGAGTGGGATGTGCATACATATACATTTATCCATTTCTATGTCGTTCAAAAACTAGTTCTTTAAATGAATATTATGATTCCAGGCCTAATACAAACCAGTGAAACTATTCGATTACGGTTAGCTATACAACCACAACTCTGCCCCTCTCTGGACATGACCACACGTGACATCACAGATGGCATCACATATTGCCTCATTAATTACATCACAAATTAATTAACCAATGGCTTTACGTTTGACACCAGACAACATCAAACAATTGCTCTTATTAAAATATATTTTCTAGCGGTAGAAATACAGCCTTTTCCTGCAGCTAATCTAAGCAGGAACATCTAGTTGTTGTCTGGGTTGCTGAAGGCTTTGTGTTTAAGTATATCTATTATTTGTGCGTGTAGCCGCAGCAACTTTTATTATCAATAACATTTCTACTGGGTCCTCTAGATGTTAACAGTGGCACTAAAGCCTTAGAGCTGCCCTTCATTTGTTTAAGGCTCTCTATTGAATATGACGCTACCTGGAGTAGTTTAATAATTTGTTTCCTGTGGGAGAATTCACATGTGGAACTCCAGCTTTGCAACTTCCTTTAACATTGCATGTAACCATTATAATCAGCATAATTTATGCACGGACATCATCATTTATGCACGAACAGCTAAAGCTTGATATTATCCTTAAAATTTAATTTTAGATGTCTAAGGACATTCATTCATTGTTTAGCATTTAACACAAAGGATAATAATTGATTGTTTGTGGAACTTCAACTCTTTTCTTCTCCTCCTGATATCTGTGAGGACATATAGGTGCTGCTTGTGATACTGTAGCCTTTCATGTAAGTTATCACATTAAGTTGCAGACGGGTAGCTCAAGAGCAGCACCCAATGACAGGACACTACCTCTTTCAACCAGTATCAGATCTTTCTTCAGCCATAGAAAGGGAACAGAAACCAAAGGTACATTGGCTCTAATGAACACAGAAGGAAGGTACAAGTATTAGAGGTCAAAAAGTTCCCCTTCACTAGCACAGCTTTCACCTGTGCAAGCTTGTTTGTGCACTGTGAAAGCAATACCACCTAAGTAATAGATTTGAGATCAGAAACAGGTCTTATGTTATTAATGACACCACATTTGCTATGAAGAGAAGGGTAGCTGGTGGACATATCCACAGTAAGATAAATAGTTCCTACCCATGGGTAGAGTTTAGGCTTTGCAGATCACGAGGTCCACAGGGTGGGATCAGCCATAGAAAGCAGTATTCAGCATTGCAAGATAACTTCTTGTTTCCCAGAAGCTTTTGTGCAGGAAATGCAACACAGTAATTCACTTCAGGTGAGATTTACTGAACAAGATTAAATGGAAAGTGCATCTTGAATTAGAACTAGCATGTTGGAATGGGGCCACCTTCTTGAAGTAAGAGCACCATCGTGGATTGGGGGATGGAAGCTTGGATTTGGGTCAGGCATCGAAAGTTGATTTCCAGCAAGTTTCATCCATTTCTTTGGCATGCTGTCACCAGTCTCTCTGCCCCCTACCCCATGGAGAGCTGCAAGCAAAAGCTAACATTATATGTCTGTGTATCATGACCCCACGATAAACTAGAATAACACTTAGATGCACCTGTGACTGATCAATAACTATATTTTCCAGTCCTCTGGGAATGTAACCTGAATGCAAGATTCAAGTCCCTGTCCCATACACCCTACCTCTAACAATCTAGTGAAGTGAGAGTTCAAGGTCTTCCCCACCTCATGCTTCTCTTCACCATGAACAACAACAGGAGGATAGTACAGCAGTCTGTGGATAGATATCGGAATATAACATCAGTTTCGGGGGAGACAAATAAAATACAGTTATATCCCAAAAATTACAGGCAGTATCAAATGCATAGCCAATGAACTGATAACCTTGTCTTTGACATACAGATCTATGCAATTGTGCTTCATTTTATTTAAAGCTCCATAAACAGGCACACCTCCATCCTAGGGGGGTATACCAGTGCACTATACAATTCTGTCACTTGTTTCTTGATGCCCCTTTTTGCCATTTTAATGATCCTTCAGTGGGAGAGTGAATCACATTCTCAATCTCATTGATCAATGAAGAAGTAGGAAAAACGTACAGGTAATAAGCAGGACAGAAAAGCTGAAGAGATCCAAATGAACATAGAACTATGAACTGCAGTATTGCATGTACACTCGGCCAGTGAGTATAAAGACCAATTATGATCTTTGCTGTTGAGGTTCCAATAGAGTAACCCTGGGTGGAGTTCGCGGAGCTCCGAAAGCGGCGGAGTGCGATAGAAAAATGCAGTTCGTGGTGATTTGCGGTGCCAGATGCTTGTCCGCACTGTGCAATCATCGCAAACGGCACCATGCACAGCGCAAGTGGGCACTGCTTTCCTTTTTGTCGCTCAAGTAGATTTTTACTCGAGCTGCAGCTTTCTCAATGCGAATGGACAGTTTCTCGACACGAGCAGACGCGAGCATACGCGACCACTCGCAATGAGAAATCTGACCCCCCCCCTGCATTGAGAAATCTCGCTGGGAGGTTGCTTTTCCACGCTCGCGCTCGCCAACATGACGTTGACGAACGTGAGCGAGGAAAAAAACTCCACTCCGCAATACGAAGCAGAGTTTTTTGGAACTCCGCGATCTCCGCGTAATGCGGAGTGCAGAAAACTCTGCTAGAGGAGCGGAGTTCACGCCCAGGGTTACAATAGAGGCAACAGTACCACTGTTTGGTTTGCCATTTCAGGTGGCCATGTTTCTGAGGACAGCAAGTGAAGGCGAGGCATCAAGCATTCTCAATAAGAGTCCTTTTCATTCCAGAACTTGGAGATGTACTGCTGTCATCTATCTATGATCATTTATTCAGCAATAAAATTAAAGATCAGTGCTAGAAATGCACCAGGAAATGTCTCAGCAATGGCCCAGATGATACAATTCAAGGCATGGCATATCCAGGTTTAATGAAAACTGAGGTGCAGAAATTGCATTGAAGCTGATTTCCACATTGTGCAGTTGAATTAAAATTATATGCAGCACACTGGTATTTTGGGCTGTGGGACAAGGTTATTTTGAGACCTGGCTGCAGTCTAAATGACTTCAACTTATATTCGGAAAGACCAATTAAATTGCCTGTTGTCATAAAGCCAATTAGAGCAATAGTTATTTATTGTCAGGAGCCCATGCAACCAGATTTGTAATCTTGATGCGTGGTGCACTTTGGGTTTTGAATAGTAATAGGAAGGCAGAGACCCACTAGGAAAATCCATATTGCTGGCATACATGAGCATTTTCCTGATGGGCGACCATACTGCTTCTTTTGACAGTTACAGATGGGATTGCCTATTTCTTCGGAGAAGATGTATATGCTGTTTTTGAAAGCCTTTCCTCACTCTCTTCCGGAGTTAAAATCCCCATGAGATTATCTATTCGTACTAGTTTATATGATGGAGTTTTGGATGTAGAGGCAAAGCTTCAGGGAACTGTTTGGGGTGTGCACCCCCAAATAAGTGCATTCTTTTCTTGGCAATGCGATGTGGGGACCCTGCGTCAGTTCTGGTATGTCCCATTGTGCTGATTTCACAAAGTGGTTTTAACTTGTGCACTTTTTGTATCAAGAACTTAAATATATATAGAGATCCATTTACCCAGAAAAGTAGTAAGTCTGCACCCATAAAATTATTCTTTGAATGGCTGTAAATACACTACCTTTGTAACTCACAAACATTGGCAGTAGTAGGCTTTGAAAGCTGCATGAGGCTCAGGTTTCCAGGCATAACACTGACAATCAAACACCCAAAAGATTTTGAGATGAATGCTATGTTATGTTGTGTTATGGTATGTTGTGGTATGTTATGTTATGCAGATTCGTAGAGTGCACTGTCACCCGGGAGGGTATCCTAGTGCTGAGCAGGTGTGAGTCTAACCACACCTAGAGACTAGTGCAGCTTCTCGAAAAGCCAGGTCTTCAGCTGTATGCAGAATTCAAGAAGTGAGAAGGCTATTATGTGTAGCTGCAGGTAATGCCATGCTTTTGGAGTGATGAAGGAGAAGGCTCGACCACCAGATCTGGTCTTCTGTATGTCTGTGATTTGTGCAATTGGGTGTCCGGACGAGCGAAGGTTTCTGGAAGGTTTATAAAAGCAGATGTGACTGCTGAGGTATGCTAGGCCAGTGTTATGTCGCACTTTGAAAGTTTGGGTGAGGAGTTTGAATTGTGCTAATTTGTGAATGGGGACCCAGTGGAGTTCCTTCAGGTGTGGTGTGGTGTGGTGGGATGTGAATGTGGCATGAGAGGTTGAGAGTGATTCTGGCCCCCAAGTTCTGAATGGTCTGCAGTCTTCTGGTGAGCTTTTGTTTATCTCAGCATAGAGAGTGTTCCTGAAGTCCAGTTTGCTTGTGACCAGGGCATGCATGTCAGTTTTCCCAGTATTGATTGGGAGCCATTTGAAAATATTCCTCAGCATCTTCAGGATCTGGAAGCATGAGGCGGTGATGGCATTTACTTAATCAGTCATGTCGAGTTTGCTGTCAATGATGATCCTGAGGTTCTTGGTGTGGGTGGTGGGTGCTGGTGCTAACACTGTTGGCAATCAGGTTGAGTCCCTCGGTTATGTGCTCTTCTAGAAGGCCACAATTGCGGTTTTGTCAGTGTTCAGCTTTAAACAAATGCTTGCAAATAGTCTAACCATAGGTAATCTCTTAGGAAAGCATTCAAAATCATTGTTTTTTTGCCCACTGTGCCCCTCTAGGCAGAGGGCCTGATTAAGAGTGTGGTGGATGAAGTAAAAGGTAGACAGAGTGATGGAAGACTTTATGTCGACCACCCTGCTTTTACTCCATCACAAAATTAGAGCTGCCCACAGGCGCAGCAGACATTTCTATACATTGTCAGAAATGGCAGTTTGTTTCAATGTAGGAAAGGTCTGAGGGACTGCTCCATCAAAAATGGCGGCTGACTGTCAAACTCTTCCAAAGTTTTCAAAAACAATCTCATGAAGTGGCAGTTTTTGAAAAATAAGACCTAATAGCTCCTACATATACCTGGTGGTAATGGACAATTTAAAAAAAGACATCCAACAGCCCACTCTAATAGGGTGGACAGTTGGATGGCTTTCCTTTGACAGTCCTCAGTCCATTGGAGGAAGTATTATACTGACAGAGTAAATTTTACTCTGTCAGCATAAAACTTGCGGTTTGCCTGAATTAAAATCAGATAGGCAGATTTTGAGTTAGTCAGGCACAATACTCTGTCGCTGCTGTGACAGAGTACTCTGTCCATCAAACTCTAAATCAGCATCAGAGGCACACCTAATGCAAAGCAGTACTGACCCTGTTCCACATGGGAAAAGTCCATCCTGAACCTTGGCCATCTCACCCATTTAGCCTCTGACCCCCTGCCTTAGTTCTGACATTAATTCACACCCCCACCTATAAATCTCATTGCCTAAGCTACGCCCCTGGCTACATGACATTTCTGTCTAATAAAAAAGGTTTTTTCATAGTTCAAAGTGACTGTAGTCTCCCTCTCTACCCAATCGAGTGGCTTCTCAGCCTTGCCTCTTACGATGTACTGATTTAGCAGAGCAAAATATTGTAGCAATTAACATGATATTTTGTAGTGAACTTTACCAAGGAAATTTTGAACGGCTTATGTTTTGTGTTATAAATTTTGCATATCATTCAATCTTAACATGTCACATGCTTTCTCTTTGGTGGGAAAGATTGACATTCTATCAGCCAGAACCTTTTCATAGCATGAGTGGGCCCATTGTTTATTGCATGCATGTGAGTACCTGTGTATGTTTCTGGATGATTGTCTGTGAATGTACTATCCGTATTTGAGAGAGTGAGTATGTCCTAGGTTATAATAGACTTCCTTTTCTATTCCGCTGTATCTTAAATGACTTGTGTAAAATACCTTGTCTATAAATATTTCCGTCCATTAGGCTAACATTAATAATTATTTTTCATATCGAACCCCTTTTTACATTTGACTCAAGACAGCTGAATTGTAGAGTTTATTGGATCCACTTAGAGAGAGATGGGTAACATATAAGCCCCCTCTGACACTGGTGTTTGTGTCATCCACATATTGATCAGTCCACATTTGTCAGTCGTTGGCTGACTAACTGTCATTCATGACATATGAAGTTTTGCCTGTGCTATGGCATGAACTTATTTCATTAATACATGTGGCAGTCCACACAGGAAAGGCTGTCATAAGTTTGGGTGACCACATGTCAAAAATATTACTGTAGAGTCTATCATTTGAGACTACAATCTATTATTATTCCTTTAAAGGGCACCAGCTTTCTTGTAATACTAGCATGTAGGGCCAGACCACCGAAAGTCAGACATTTCAACCAGTGAAGTTGGAGGATCTATATTTGAATAATGGTGTTGGCACATGATGAGCCTGGATTAGTTATGGCATTCTTGTAATTAGATTATCAAGGAGTGTTCTCATTATTATTTCGATGATGGATTGTAGAGGAGGTGCAGTGGCTTGAAATTGGCTTGGTAAAGGCTTCCCGGTTATTGATTGTGGTGGCTTGGAAAATGCATGAGCCCCTGCCATAGAATTCTCTTGCTGCATTTGCCAACTCCCATTTAACAGGAGGCTTCCTAATACCTCACTGAGTGACTTTGCCTTCCCCTCTCAGTGAACAGATCCATGTGGCCATGAGAAAGCTTCAGAAACTTATGGCCGAATGATGGGTATCGATGCCAGCGAATAAAGTCTTTACCAAGGCTGCCTTAGTCAAATTGGACTTGCCAAGCAATAGCTTATGTGATGCCCTCTGGTGCCAAGCACCATTTAGCCCTAACAGTCATCGTAAATGCATGTGGTTCCCTCTTCCATTGCCTCCTGAATCTCACACCCTCCCAGGCAAGGGTGATAAGTGACTGCATAACCCACAGAAAAGCACCACTGCCTGCCTTGCAGGCCAAAGAAGGATCAGAGCAGGAGGCTTGCGATTCATGTAAGATGTAGGACCCAGAGCAATAGGGGGAGTGGATGGTACAATTAAATAATGAATACCTAAGACTGCTGCAGAGCTGTGGGATGGGAATGTTCTTACATTTCTACCTACATCTTTTTTCTGTGTATTTGTGTGTGATAGTGTTATATGGTTCCTACAAATATAGCAGGACTGTGTATTAGACCAACACGAACTTCCCAATACAGGGACTCAGTCCACATATACCATCAGTAAGTGTTGGTGGGTTTTGGCTAGCTCACAGTGCCACATCCAATCCTTAAACTGGCTAGGGTAACAGATGTTATTGGCAACTCAGAACATTACACTCTAATTCTCAAGGATTCTGTGGTGACAGATATAATAACCCTTTCGTTTGGTCACTCTTGCATGCCCAAGGTAAACACAAAAAAGATACAACAATGCATGTTCAAACATTTATTGAAATTATTGTATTCTTGCAAAGAAAGCATGAGCTGCGATTATTAAAAAGATGAGAAATGTTACTGTAATCAGCATTATTAGAATGGTAAACAGTATGAACATTTCAACCATGTTAATTGCTACTAATGTTTGCTTTCTCCTATCTGTATCTAATCCTGCACTAAAGGTAGAATAGCGGGAGTACCATCTGCCAGATCACTTGGGATAGTCTAACCCCCATTCCTTGGTGCTAGGTGTCAGGAATCCAGTCACAGTGCACAGGTTATCTTCTTCAGCAGGATTCAGGTTGGATTCAGCAGGACTGCAGCTCAGACACAGTTTGCAGTGGTTCCATGATAATCCAAGCATGGAAATGCCACTCTCTCTGGTCCTTTCCACAGAAGCTCTTCATATAACAAAGTACTGTTCTTATCACACTGTGGCAGAGGCGCAGAGCAACTCATTTAGTTTCATTTAGCTAAAATGAAGTATCTCCTAACGAGCACAGAAAGAAAGGAAAACAATGGCATTGTGTTCTTAATGTACAACCCTGGAACTAACAGTTCAGACTTTAAGACGTCAGTGCCTATCAGAGATGCACATACAACATATTCACGTGTTAGCAGAAAAGGCACCACGAGAAAGAGTTGAATTTAAAATGGAGACTACAAGTGAGCCATGCAACACTCTTCTCTTGGTCAGAAGGAGACTCAGCCAATAAAATTTAGCTACTCTAAAATCTTTAAAAGGCATAGCATTATGTACTAGAAACCCTGAACATTATAAGCTAAATAGAAATCCATAAAAATCCAACTAAAAAACCCCACAAACTACAAAAAAATTAGTAAACTGATTTTCAAAAACAAAAATGCTGCATCAAAATGGTCTATGAGGCATCCGTACTAAAGGACGGTAGTCCGTAAAGGTCCACCATGTCCAGAAAGTCATTTGGTACTGGAGGTAACACGCATCCGCAGATGACAGATCCACAGTAGCCTGAAGAGCACATTCCAAAGAACAATCTTGGCCAATACCAGCCTCATCAGCAAAAGCTGAGGGCAGAGGTGCCAGAAGTGTAGCCTCAGACAAGGAGCCAGACGCCATAGATCCAGGAGTGGAAGCATTCATCCAGTCTTGCACGGGCACCTCATAATACGCATCCTGCAGCAATGGTAACTGCATAGGACAACACTGGAAATGCACCCTCAATGGTTACGCTAGCAAAACCATGTCCATGGACTGTGCCAATTGTGTAGCAAGGCATATATCTAGTGCACATTCAAAAGAGCACTGGAGGAAGCTAAACACAGGCTGTATACTCTGAAAACACACAGGCCAGAAAAACAAATATCAATTGTCGTTCAGCTCCATTAACAAAGACAATCAATCATGGGCGGGAAATACAGTAATGTTCACAGGGGACAAGTCTCTTTGGACCTTATGTGAGGATAAATGGGAAACAAGTATTTCAGCTACCAGTTCTGGAGAAGAACGTTCTGAGAGATAGTGTCCATTTAACAGCAGAAAAAACACTGTTACAAATCCAAACCAGATAAAGAGAAAAATCAAGTAAAGGAAAATCCAAATGTAGTACCATGGAGGATTCAGATAAATCTGCTTAAACCAAGAGAACAGTGTGCATGTGCCATGCAAGGAAGTATGCAAAGAATCTGAAGAAAAATCAACAATGTCGGCAAAATAACTGGAGGCAGTCTAAACAAAAACAGGAACCTCATTAGGCAAAGGAGAGCATATTGGTGCCTCCAAAGGCGGTTGATAATATATAATTTCAATGTTTGGTATGGCAGTCGAAACAGGCACTAGTCGGTGCAAGTTCAGCATAAGAAGTCCCCAGCCGGGGGATAGGGGGGGTAGCTAAAATTGACTACTTAGTGCCTGTAGGGAAATCTCTTTCAGGGTAGTGAGAGGAGGTAAGGAGCTGGCCACATACCCTTGTGGGTTACGTTTTAGAACTAGCCACATGATGGAACTTGATTTAATCAATTGAAACTTGTCATTTTTGATTACAACCAGCAAGTGGTGGCAAAATTACAGTTCGATTACCTTGAACAGAAAGTACAGGCACCGTGGCACCGCGGGATGGGCCTAATTCCCTCTTATATGTAATCTTCTCCCAGACTAGATCCCCAACTTTAGGAATCCAGCCAGAATTTGCTGGTTGCTCCTACACTTTGTCAGTGGCAGAACATTTAGAATTCACATTCGAGCACTTATCTCTGAAGTCTTGTAAGTCCAGCCGCCACTGTGCCAGGGTTAGCAAGATCTGGAACATATATCTGAACCCTGAACAGGACCTCATATGGGGTCCGACCACCCAAAGAACTTCTAGGCTGAATATTTTAAGGTTTCTGTTTTTTCGTAAAGGTGATGGGTCCAACTACAACCTGAACCTAATACTCTAGCTGTTAAGGACTGCTATAAGTCATGGTTTATCTGCTCGACTATAAAATGTCCCTCAGGATGATAAGGAGAGGAATAATGCACAGCAACACCCAGGTTTCCCGTGGTATCCCAGTAAGCCTTCGAGGCGAAAGCCAGTCCACGTTCCCAGTGGAATGCTACTACTGCATATGAACCGATAAAGACCAGCAAATCTTTAATAATAGTTTGAGCAACAGCTGATCACTGTGGCCACACCCTTAGAAATTGAGGGCATAAATCAACAACCAATAAAATATATTTAAAAATACCATCAGAATGGTGTAGTCGGCAATGATCCAAATAGACATATTGTAGTGGTTTATTAGAAACCAGAGGGAGTGTCTGCGGTGAGTGGGCAACGGTGGAACATTTAATTTGTTGGCAAATTTCGCAGCAAAGGAAATTATTGTTTATTCTGTTTATTAAGACCCTGTCACCAGTAGCTTTTCTGTAATAAGGGCACTGTTGCCCCCACATCAGCATGGGCAGACGCTAATCATTCATGTGCTGCAATTATTAGCTCTAACCTGTGGTCCTGCTTAGGTATCACTTGATCAACCACCCAGGGAATGCAGGCAAAAGGAATGTTTTGGACACTTAACAGATAGGAAGATTTTGCTGGATAGCTCTTAGGTAGGGGCATGCCACTAGCCGAGGCAGTGAACACAGCCATAATGTCATCATCTATTCTTGTATGTGAATGAGTAATTGTAGGTACCATGACTGTCTGACCCACCGCTTTGGCAGCTTCATCAACCAATGAATTCTCTACACTGTGTATTCCAACATGTTGTTGGCCCAAAGTAAGAATGACATGAGCCCATGGAAGAGCATCTTTAAGAGCTGCCACTTTTCCCCTAAGCAACTTATGCTTGATAGTGTTTCATTTAGAGTCTCTGAATCCATTCAAGCGTCATTAGTCTAAATTATCATTATAGGACTGGACGCGGTACAAGGAATCATACACAATAAGTGTTGGGAATTCTGGATCTGTATTCTGCAGTGTCAGAACCAAAGCATTTGTTTAAATACTTTATTTCGGTCAGCGACCATAAAAGCAACATAAAATAGGAGGCCCATTGCAATGTTAATTGACTAAATACACAATAAACATTTTCCAGATAAAAGGTCACAATACATTTTTTTAGATCAGATAACATCTCTGCTCCAGGACAATTTTAAAGTTTAAAACACAATTTTAAAGTTCAGAACTGTGTAAATCATCATTACATTATAAAATTCAACATTTCTTGGCAGGTTATATCTAATGATCGTCTGGGCAAGGATGTACAGTGACAACTATCATGATTGTACTCAATGTTTGGACTGTAGTGATTGCACAGTTGTCTGGAGCGAACAGGCTAGACTGCTTCTAAACATTTAGCTATAGAAAAGACAACACAAGACCCAGTATCTGACTTGCAGATCTGCAAGGCTTGTTTGTGGAGCCTTATTCCAAGAAGTTTGCATAAGGGTATAATCATGCATCTTCTTTGTCTGGTATATACTGGACAAGAAAAAGTAAGCGAGCATCTGTCTCCTGGGCTGCTCCACAGGCTGACAGTGTGTGCTTCTCACTGTATGGGACCTCCATTTACAGGTAAAAGATGCAAGTGGCAGGGTGCCCAGCCTGAATTTTATATACAAGGACCTGGTGAATGGCGGGTCTATCTCATTCAGGTAGATTTTTAAGTCCTTGGCTCCCATTTGTGGTTCAACAGGAAATCAGATAGACTGCCACTACTAGTAGATGTCAGTTCCTTACTCCACTCATTAGTCCAGAAAGTGTCTTTGACCCCTTTTTACGGAAGAAGCAGAGATGCGCTCTGGGCAATGCCAAAGTTCAGAACACTGCTGGGGGTTAAGAGAATATCCTTTAATCCATTCCTAAAGCATTCCAGCTCACGGACCACCCATGTTCTCAGCCAATATAAGATTGGTTTTTGTCTCACTGTGGCATCTATTGAGCTGATGTTAAGGTCCACTCTAAGTAAAATCCTGGGCGTGCCTTGGGGGAGTCTAAGCGTTGACCGAAAGAACTTGTTTTTGGCAGTCCCTTATGATTTCACATTCATATGGCCCCAAAGTTCAGAGCCATAAATAGCCACAGCCATGGATTGGACTCTCCAGATTTCCAGTAGTGAGGACACTGGGTGGAAAGATGTGTTTTTGGCAAAATTCAATGTAACCGCAGCCCTGTGATTAAGAAGTAGCCCACTCTTGACAATCTGGCTCTTCTATGAGCTGGTACTGGATAGACATATACCCATTTAGTCGAAATCTGAGACTTACTCCAAATTAACTTCCCCTAGTCTGATTATTCCACGGAATTGTTTGTGGGGATATATAGCCATAAACTTTGTTTTGTCAGTGTTTATGCCTAGCCCATTAGTGTTGCAAAAGAGGTTGAATCTTTTAAATAGTAGTTCAAAGCCTTTGGGGTTTTTTGACATGAGGAGGGTATCATCAGCGACTAACAGTGCAGGGATCTTGACACCACCCAGGACCGTGGAGTCATTTACGCATCCCATTAGGAAGTCAACACACCTGTTGATAAAAATTAGAAAGAGTGTTGGAGCATTCAGTTCAGCCAGCTGAGCGGTTCAGACACTCAAAGTACCTGTATATGTTTTTTGTGCCTGATATTCACCATCTTTTATGATACCCTTCACTGCAACACATGCTGTCGAGTACTTATGCTTAGTACCAACCATGGACTGGGCTGAACCAGCAGTATGTATTATGAAATCATGGCGATCTAGAGGCAAAATTTAATTCGACATGGGGTATTCTTGGTCATACTGGATAAATTCCTGTGTTTTTAGTATAGGGTCAAAAACATAATCTACATCAGTAGCTGTCAATGAAGTGGCCCACTGGATCCATTGCAGATGTACGGCTTTGGCAATAGAAATGCTTGCCTTTGTAACAGCCTCTAAGGCTGGAAGTGGAGCAAACACAATGATGCGTTTCCCCTAAGTCAATGGATGTTCCTTTAGAACAACTGTTTGAACTGTGCAAAATTATAAGCACAGAAGCACACACAAGAAGTCTGTTTAGTTGTGGTTTTTCAAAATGAGTAGTCTAAAAGTGATCAAAAACTGCAAAGTCCATAAAGATCTTTTTTCTTGTGAATTGTTTATTCCATTTGTGATTTTCAAAATATCTTGGTGTGTACAAGCTGAAGCAGCTGACATGTGTTTCGTACGTTGGACTTTTTCAAGGCTGAGTGTCCCTTAGTATGGGCAATGGCCAAAGCAGTTAAAAAAACATGATGGAAATCTCATTCGGATTTTGGGAGCAAACAGCAATGTGCTACCCCAAGGATGAGATATAGACTCCAAAGCTGGCTGGAGAGGCAAAGTGCGTCTCTGTTATTCTTGCGGCAACAAAAGATGAACGGAATTCTGAATGAATCAAGCATCCAACCCCAGTCAAGAGATCTGGGTTAAATCCATCTTTCTTTTGCTCACTATACCACCCCAGTTTGTACCCAGCCATATGCAAGTCAGTCTTGACCCTGCTCCTCATTGGAATAGTCCAGCCCGAACTACCAAGCCATGTCCTCCCTGGACTGGAAACAAGCATCCTGGGACTGGTTTCGGGTTAACACCCATCATTAGCCAGGCTAGCTTCAATACAGTGGCACAGCAAGTAAGGGACCCACGTCTGGGCATACCCATCCAACTTAGGGCAAAAAGTGCTGTGGCAACAAATGATGGGCGGAATGCTAAATGAATCAAGCATTCATGCCCAGGCAAGAGATATAGATTAAATCCATCATTCTTTTGCTCACTACTCCACCCAAGTTTGGACCCAGCCATGGGAAAATCAGTCTTGACCCTGCTACTCATGGGAAAAGTCCAGCCCGAACTACCAAGCTGCATCCATCATTTGTTGCCACAGCACTCTCTATTATTGTCGTCACACTGTGGAAACAGTAGGTTCCACGTATCTGAACCGCTAGTATAGTGCATCCAGGAGAAGTGTCTTACGCTGAGTGCACAGCAGTGACAAGCATGTCCAAGAAAAGAGTCTTAAGCGGCATGCACCAACGTGAAGTAGTCTCCGTATAATGCTCCGAATAGCGTGTCGGCCTTGATAATCCTGGATATCATACAGAGCACCTATGTGAGTCCCTAAAGCTACTTCACACGGCCGCTCTGTCAGGCTTATCAAGGCCGACATGCTCTACAGAGCGTTAGACATAGACTACTTCACATCAGTGCACGCCGCTTTAGACTGTTTTCCTGGACATACTTGCCACTGCTTTTTTGGAATCGGATGCAAGCATGTCTGTTTGCGATGTTCTGTGAACAGTAGTAAGTTCTGTATTCCAAAGTTTGTTTGAAAAATCAGGTTGAATTAAATCGTATAATGGTTTAACCTGTTGTGCATAATCTGGCATGTGTGTTGTACCAAAGATTAGAAAACCTAAAAGCGATTGCATCTTTTCTTTTAATGCATTTGGTGGTTGGAGAAGAGCATACTTCCTTAAGAAGGGTAGGGCAAGGCTTCTCCCTTCATTTGATAATTCATATCCTAAAAATAGGACATTAAGAAAAGCAATTTTAGATTTTTTAAACATTTAATATGTGGCCATGTTCAGCGAATCCTAAAATTATGTGATCCACTCTGGCCACATGTGTGTTTAAGCCATCATCTTTGAGGTAAATGTCATCAATGTAAGACCACGCTTCTGAGTCAATTTCTTGTAAAATAGACATTACTCGAGCAGCAAACAGAACTGCACTGTTCTTCTACCTCCGTGGGAGCTGACAAAATATTCTCTGAGTCCTTAAATTGGTAAATGCTGTCAAATCACAGCTTTCAGGCACTATATTTTTACAGAAAAAGCCATTGAAAATGTCTAATGTAGTTTTATATTTTTTCCGAACAAAGTTGTTCATTAAAGCTGTGATGTGGGAATTTTGTATTGCAGAGGTGCGTGTATAACTGCCTAAATGTCTATAGTATAAGACTATACAATAGGAATGATCTGGTTTGGCTACAGGAAATAAAGGATTATCCATAGGATAAAAGCAAGGCTCAATCATGCCTTGATATTCTAATTGTGATAGATTTTCCCTAACAGGGCATTTAGCTTCATGTTTAATAAGGAATTGTGGTTGCACTTGCGTGCTGGATCTTATGGGTATAATATGATAAGGTGAGTCTTTATCCCAGCCTGCTTGATTGCAATATAAGACAGGGTCTTGTGCAAGAGCCCATTCTGTGGCATGCGCATCTTTAACTTCCTCGGAAACAAGAACTGAAAAGGATAGAAATATTACCGCCTCCCCTCGGGCGGCCAATCTGCCTCAGGCAAGAGAATGTCATAAGCATTAGACAAGTTCTGCCAGAATATTACTCTAATAGTATACAGTATATCATCCTCGATTTGGATGTCCAAATCATAAAGTCCATCAGGAAGACTCAACTGCTGATCTGGAGTTTCAACTTGAATATAGACATTATTTGGTCTCGCCACCAGAAACTCTTGTAGAGTCTGGTGAACTATTGTGACCCCTGATGCGCTGGAGAGCAGTGTTTTCACCCACGTCTTGTTCAGAAGAAGCGTCCTGTGTATTTGTGGCATATTTAGCAGAAATTCTTGCCACTTTCTTCTGTTTGAATTGTTTTTGCTGTGGAAGTTTTTCTTCCTTTTATATGTTGACATCAAAAGAGTGCTGTGAATCTTTTTTCTCTGTTTCACTTACTCCTTCTGCCTGTGTTTGCCTCATCCCACTCTCTGTCTAAGGAGTCCTGAAAGGAACGAGAAGGACATTGTTAGAAATGGGGGTCTAAAGTTGGCAGAGGTAGGTACCTTTGCCCAAGTAGGGACCCTTCTTCCTAGTCAGGGTAAGGGGGATACACTTCTAAAATAACCCCTGCTCACCTCCTTGGTAGCTTGGCACGAGCAGACAGGCTTATCTCAGAGGCAGTGTGTAAAGCATTTGTGCATACATACAGTAACACAGTGAAAACCCTACAAATGGACACCACACCAGTTTAGAAAAATAAGCAAACCTTTATCTAAACCAATAAGACCAAAAATGACAAAAGTCCAACATACATATTTGTAAAAATATGTACTGTGCAAAATAACCAGAGACGATGCCCAGAAGGATGGTGAGGTCGTTGCTGTTCCTGAGACCTCTTAAACAGGGGGCAAGCTCCACTTCAAGCCCTTGGAGATACTTTCTCATGCAGGATGCACACAAAGTTCCTCTCCTTGGCAGAAACAGCCACAGCAGGCCAACCCCAGACAGCACACAGCAAAGGGGCAGCACTCCTCCTCCAGTTTCTCTAGCTCTTCTCCTTGGCAGAGGTCCCTCTTGAAGTCCCAAAAGTGATCTAAAGTTCCGGGGTCTGGGCCCCAATATTTATACAGCAAAATCCTTTGTTCTCTGGTGGCAGAGAAGCCCTGTGCTCAGTCAAAACCAGTTCTATCCTCTGTGGTACAGCTTCCTGGCAGGAGGTAGAAACAGAATTGTGGAAAGCAGACCAGGCCCATTCAGGTGAAAGGGAATCTCCTACCCCTACTCTAAATGCAGCCCAGGTCTTTTCAGCCCAGCCCTGGCTCATCCAGACTCCCTGGAGCCACTTCACCTCCCCAGCCCGTCACTCCAAAGCCAGACAGTCAATACACATCCTAGCAGAGGCACACTGGATGGCTAAGCAAGAAAATAGCTACTTTCTAAAAAGAGGTACTTTCAAACACAGAATGTAAAAATCACCCTCACTAAAAGATTCATTTTAACATTCTGAGTTCAGGCATACTAAACTTTACTTTCCTACCTTGTTCCCAGGGGTAGTTATGTTTATAAGATGGTATAAGCAAACTCCCCATTCTATCCTATGGGACCAGGTAGCCTTCCAATAGTGAAAAACTAAATTGGCAGTATTTCACTATCAGGACTTGCCACACACACCAGAGCATGACCTTTCACATACACTGCACCCTGCCCACAGGGGTACCTTGGGCCTACCTCAGGGGTGATTAACATGTAAGAAAAGGGAAGGGTAGGGCCTGGCAAGTGGGTGCACTTGCCAAGTCGACATGGCAGTACTAGACTGCACACAGATACTGCAGTGGTAGATCTGAGTTACATTTACAGGCTGCTTAGGTGGGTGACACAATCAGTGCTGCAGGCCCACTAGCAGCATTTGATTTACAGGCCCTGGGCTCACACAGTGCACTGTACTAGGGTCTGACGAGTAAATAAAATAGGCCAATTATTGAAACACCAACCCATAACAATAATTTACAAAGGGAGCACTTGCACTTTGGCACTGACCAGCACTGGCAAAGGGCCCAAAGCATCTAGACCAGCAAAAACGAAGTCCAACACACAGCAAAATAACAGGAGGCAAAGGCAGAAATACAGGGGAAACCCATGCCAATGGTGCCAGGTCTAACAGACATGTATCAGAATACTGATACCTATCAGGCTGTTTAATCATATCACAGTTATATAAATTACAGTGTTTTTTCAGTGAACTCCTGTTGTGGAGATCCGCTCAGTGTTTTTTGTTTATATTTTTGTTGTTTTTATACCGGCGTTTTTAGAAGACTCAGGTGTAGAAGCATTGGACCCATAAATAATTTTAGGCAGCTCACATTTCTGATTTGCAGTGGGAACCGACGTGAGCTGTTGGCATATCACCAATGATGCTGCCTCCCCTTTAATTTGACTTAAAATAATTGAGGATACTGTGGCAAAGTTGCCTATTAGTTTTGTCCCCAGATCCAGGGCAGGGGCTGCCCCGTATTCATTTTGAATTTGCTTTAGCACTTCAGGCAAAAAAGCAATTGATCAGGTGCTCTGTGTAATGGTATATATGGCAGCAAAGACATTACCCCATGTTGCACAATCTTCAATTGGGGAACCATACCAAGTGGAAGACATATAGGAAGACTTCAAAATTTATCTTGGGGTCCTGTATGGGGAAAAACTACTTCAAGCTGATTTGTTTTTTTGTGCTATCCAAAATGGAATTTCCTCACATTTCGTGGATTTTTTACCCCAAATGGCTTGATAGTAGCTGGATTTATGGCAGGCACAGCCCTGCTTGACTGCCATTGCCGGTGCAGTTGTTGTTCACATAACAGACTGCATTAGACGTTGATACAGTCTAACTAAATGAGTATAGAGAGCATGCACTTTGCAATTATTTAATGCACCTCCATTTTGAAATTGTTTGTAGCCGGCTAAGACTGGCCAGGTTGCACCGTCATTACTGTGAGGGCACAGTCTTACATATTGGAGTGTGTGTGGGAGTGCACCTTGCAACTAATTTTGATGTTCCTGGTATGTTAATGGTATTTCTATGTATTCATTATGTCTATATGCAGTTGGAACTGCTGCTTCAGTGTATGTACGACATGTTTGTGTATTTGCATCGACTGCAGGAAAGTTTGCCCGGGAATAGTAAACTTTGCATTGTGCCTCAATCCCGAAGGTAACTTCTCCCCTGCCATTGGCGAACCCATGTGCAGTTAAGTGTGTAGTTAAAGCCTGCTCGCTGAGCTCTCTTTAGTATAACAGGAATAACCACTGGTTGCACCATATTTAATGAATGGTATTCCAAGATAGGTAATACTACAGATGGGGTGATCCTTTTTAAAGGTTGAAGCTTAAACAACCTACAGACATAAATATGTGCTTCCTATTAAGATGAGAAGGATAAATCCTTTTGACTGCGGACATCTCCGTGTAGAGGTGAAAAGGGAGCCTTGGATACACACAAGAAAACTACTCATGAGACCCATTAAATAAGTACCTCACCTAAAACGTTGGTGGCGCCATGTTAAATGGTTTCTACAAATATATCAGGACTGTGTATTAGACCAATGTGAACTTCACAATATAGGGACTCAGTCCACCTATGCCATCAATAAGTGTTGGTGGGTTTCGGCTAGCTCACAGTACCACATCCAACCTGTAAACTGACCTGGGTAACAGATGTTATTGGCATCCTCAAGCATGACACTCTGATTCTCAAGGAATCAGTGGAAACAGACCTAACCCTTTTGCATGGTCTCTCTTGCATGTCCAAGGTAAACACAAGAAAGATTCGAAAATGCATTTTCAAACATTAATTGAAATGACTGTATTCTTGCAAGGAAGGCATGAGCTGCGATTATTAGAAAGATGAGTCATGTTACTATTATCAGCATTATTAGAATAGTAAACAGTATGGATAATCCAACCAGGATAATTGTTACTAAAGTTTGCCTACTACTATCTTTAGCTAATCCTGTACTAAAGAGAGCGTAGCGAGAGTATCCTTCTGCCAGATCACTTGGGATAGTCTAACCCCATATGTTGGCCTTAGGTGTCAAGAAGCCAGTTGCAGTGCACAGGTTATCTTGCTCAGCAGGATACAGGTTGGATTCAGCATGGCTGCATCTCAGTCAAAGTTTGCAGCTGTTCTGTGATAATCCCAGCATGAAAATGCTCCTCTCTCTGAGCCGTAGCAGCTGTTTATATTACAAAGTACTGTTCTTATCACGCAGAGGCCCAGAGCAGCTCATTTGGTTTTGTCTAGCGAAGATAAAGTGTCTCCTAACAAGCATTGAAATAAAGGAAAACAATGGCATTGTGTTCTTAATGTAAGACCCTGGAAGTAAATGCACAGGCTACAGTGTGTCAGTGCCTATCAGAGATGTACACACTGCACAATCATGCATTAGCAGAAAAGAGGTCAATTGAGTTGAATGTAAAATGGAGACTACATGCGAGCCATGTAGCACTGTATTTTGATGATAATAAGATACCAAAATTGTATAGTATCTTGTTTTGTGTTTTGTTCCTGTATTTCAGGGCATCTAATTATTGACACTATGACATATAGCAGATATGTCTCATTCTGTACAAGCTCTCGTCGTACATCATTCTCTTGTTTTATGTTACTCATCATTTTTTTTTATGTACTGTTAAGGACCAGTCAGTAGAAGGAAAAAAATCTACACCTGCATTAAAGTGACCATACTCATGTTCGGTGTGTGAGCTGCACTATCAGAGCCGCTTATTTTGAGCCATAGAGTTCTAGATTAGAAACCACATGGGAGAATCTACATCAGGAACCACACACGTGAATCTAGAAGAAGGCACTGTCTACACTGTTGTAGATACTGCAGAAGCACCTTCCTGGCTTTGGTTGGGATGTTAAAGCATGATCCTAGTGGCTTCTTTTATTTGGATAACATTTTAAAATCCACCTTGAGAACTGTTACTGATCTTCATAAACAAAACAGCGGATTGACTCTTCATCCAGATACACGGACCTATAAAAAAATAGTATTTTGGATTTGCCAAAATGGAGGGCAATGTGCAATATGCAAAAAGCTACAAATTGCAAAAAATGTATGACCACATGCTTCTCTATTTTGCCATTAGCATTAAATAAATATGCATTACCGTGGCCGTGGGTGTCTGCACACACTTATTCTGCATACACTTACAACATGAAAACACTAATATTTCTTGGATCCTGCAGTGCTATGCTATGACACCCATACACCCTCATTAGAAGCACGCACATTTTAGTTGCAATGTTTCTTTCATTGATTATTGATGAGTCCTGAAGCCCATTTTTTCACACAGAATCATTTGTTTTCTTTATGTCACCGATATTAAATCCAGAGCAGATCTGAACCATCTGCTTTCCATTCTTCCTTGCAGACAGAAAAGGAATGTGCACTTTCCTAGGATAAGTTAGTTGGATAATTACCTGCAAACATCTGGGACGTGGGCAAAATATTTCGCAGGTAGCCGGTATAATTATCTTAAAGTCAGTTCACAAACAGGTGTTTGCAATTTCTGGAAAGTTTATGCAACCTTTTAAAATGCATTTCTTTTCCTTAGGCTCTTTCACACAAGAAATAAAATAGAGTAACTAATTTTAAGCTACAAGAAAGTCGGATTCCATCTTGGGATTTACCAAATGCCTTTGGTAATTGGGCCCACAGAGCCATCACTGTTCCATTGTGAGGTTATTCCAATATATTTGGCCGCATGCCAACTGCAGAATACAAAATGCTCCTAATTAATAATTCATGTGTTTCCCATGTGGCTAAATTAAGAAGGTATAGTTTGTAATTCAAAAAGTTGTTGCTCTTAACATAGCATCATTATCACTTTTTGGTTTTACATATTTGCTACTAGTGTATGTCTCAATGGTCTTTTTGTTGTTGGTTATGCTAGCGCCACGCATTCAAAATTGGAACTAACTAGGAATAAAAACATGCAGGAAAATAATTATTTTACACCATTGTTTTCTCGGTATGGAGCAGGAAGACTCGAACCCTTGGTAAGTTTACATTCCTGGCTGAAAACATTAAGCATTGTAAAAGGGTACATCTCCAGAATTGGTGAGTTTTTCTCTGAGAAACGTTATTATCGGATGTAGAGCATAAAATGGCAATAGTTTCGATTACTCGGTTTCATTTGCATGGAGGAGTGTCCTGTGAAATTGACCCCCTCCTTCTGCTGACAAGGAGGAGTTGTGTTCTAACTGATTGAACTGCTGACTTTGGATCCTGGAAACCCAGGTTCAAATCTTGTCCTTGGCAAATTACTTAATATCCCTATACCGAAAAATGTGAAATGAAATGTGTTTGTATAATCTCCGCTTGATGTAAGCGATCTTGTAGGTTTTTTCCCATTTCCCACCTAACATACAGTCCTCTGTCGCTATCTAGCTAGGTTTGTGCTGTATAGAGACATACGTTTCGAATTTCCGGAGTTGGTTGAGATTTGATACACACCATCCAAATTCACATGTGCAGTACGAAGGTGTTAGCATAACTGTGAAACAAACCTTGGTCTTGATTAGATGAAGGAGTGGAAGGCTTTTGGGGATAATGCCTTCACTGTACTCAGTAGCCAAGTGCTTAATTTGAAAAAATTAAATGCCAGGGCTTTCTTGGGGGGCCACTGCAGCCTGCACCCCTCATCACCCCTGCCAGCACTGCCACTCAGTGGCGGCTCCTCCGCTAAGGCGGAGGAGCGTTGCCCCACTGCTTTGAGAGCAGTGAAGAGGAAAAATAAAATGATAATAACTGAATGTTATTATCATTTTATTTTTCCGTTCCTAGGTGTGGGGCGGGGCTGGCCAGAGCAGGGGCATGGTGGAGGAGTGGTTTTCACAGTCATGCATACTTTCCATGTTCCCCACCAGGCTGTAATGCACAGCCTGGTGAGGAATGTGCACAGGCTCCCTGTCCCCATCTGAGCGCTGAACCACGGCACTCAGACCAATCACAAGACTGCATTGCAGTGTTGTGATTGGTTAAGGGGAAGCAATCACAGTGCATTGCAGAGTTGTGATTGGCTTACGAGTGTCCGGGTGCTTCCTGAGACAGAGGAGAAGCGGCGTCTGCGACCGCAGGTAACTTTTCTTTGTTTTTAAAATTTTCTACCCCCAACGTCCCCCCGCCCCCCTGCCCCGTTCCCTATCAGCCACCACTGCTGCCACTGACAGAACCACCACAAGTACTAACCATCGCACTGCTACAAGTGTGACAATTCAAATTATCCCAGACCACCCAAGACTATAATAATGGTGTGAGTGACAGATGCAGTTCATTTTTAGGGTATATTTACTAGAAAATGACAGAGCCCGGAGCTGCAAGACATCTTGCTGCACCGAGTTGCATCATTAGGAAAGTGCAGGGATGTGTCATATTTGCAGCAATATGACAAATCCCTGTGCTTTCCTCTGCACTGGCACACAATTGGCTGTCTAGCGCCAACGCACGCATCCTTGCACCATGGTGCAAGCGTACCTGCATTGCAGGGATTATTGTTTTTGTGGAGGGAGACTTTCCTGCACAAAAACAATAATTGATGGCGCTTTCCTCCTTGTATGTGTGCTGCAAAATTAGGCCTGGGCGGAAAACTACGCTACGCTCGCGGAGTGTGCGTAGTTTGCGCAACTACGCGCTACGCAAATCGCACGTAGCACAGTGCAAAAACACGTAGCGTAGCGGGCATTTTTTGCTCGCTCGCGGTCCTCAACATCAAGTTGGCGACCGCGAGCGAGCAAAATCAACATCCCGGCGAGACTTTTTCCTCGTTCGCGATCGGCAACATCAAGTTGCCGATCGCGAGCGTGGAAAATAAACCTCAGGTCAGGTTTCTCAGTGCGAGTGGTCGCGTATGCTCGCGACAGCTCGCGATGAGAAACTACCAGTCCGCTTTGAGAAAGCTGCCGCTCGAGTACAAATCTACTCGAGCGGCAGAAAACGACTGCTTGCACAGTGCATGATGCCGTTCGCAATGATTGCACAGTGCGGACAAGCATCCGGCACTGTGCAATCATTGCGAACAGCATTTCCCTACTGCACTACGCAGTTCGCGTAGCTACACGTAGCGCGCGTAGTGCAAAGTACACATTGCGTAGCTACGCGTAGCGTGACTACGCGAACTACGCCCAGGGTTATGCAAAATGCAGCACACATAGAAAGAGTAAAAAACGAGGAGAAAAAGGTATTTCTCCTCGTTGCGTGACTTTAACACATCCTTTGGGGAGACTTTAGAATCTGAAGCATTTCCAGGTTTACGAAATCTTGTAAATCTGGGAATGCATCAGAATCCATGGGTGTTGCAGGGGAACTCCCACAGCAACACCCATGGAACGCCCCTTTCAAGCAGAGTAACGCGTGAAAAAGGGCCATATTTACAAGGCCATGAAAAACCACGCAGGGTGGCTTTGCGTGGTCTTGTGAAAATGGCTCAGCATTGTTCACCACCAGAGCGTAAAAAAAGTGACGCTCCGGTGGTGCAGGGGCCTTGTAAATATGCCCCTTAATGTATATTGACTTATTAAACACTGTTGTTGTGCTTATCTTAAAATTTGATAGACAGCGCCACCATTTGTTAGACTCTCGCTAGAGCCAGTGCTCACAATTAAGTGCCGGTGTCGAGCACCGGAAACCACTGGCTCAAATTAAGCACTGGTGGCAACCGGTGCACAAATGACAGAAGCAAGTGAGAAATTAGGCAAAATGCCCGTTTATTACCACCCTGAGTAGAGGGGATAATGTTTATGTTATTGTTCTCTGCCCGTTTTTATCAAATGAGCATGACAGTCCAGCATTGTGTATGTAATCAGGGCTAATGAGCTATAAGATTACAATTGCTGCATCCATCTTTTAAAGACACCAATGTTGAAACTAGAGACTTCATTTTTGGAAGATTATTCTTTCTGGGCCCCATTAAAGAAGAAATATTAGCAGTGGGTTGTCTTATTTTTGGTTATTCAATAAAGTTTATTGATAAGTACTTAAAATCATTTCCATATACAGCACATAGCTAAGGTAAAAGAACTCTGGTTAAAAATGTACATTATTCAGTACATATATACAGTTTATTACACTAATTTAAAAATATGAAATTGTATTTAGGCATGATACTAAAATGCTCCTCCCATTACCTTATTGCTGACTGTAGTTCTCAACACTGAAGATAATTCTGCGGGAGCTTGTATCACGAAATAACTGTAAATGTATTTATGAAACACATCTTCAAGGACTTACTCTTGTAAACTGTTGTGAACAAAAGATAACTAGTAGTGAGCCATGGTGGTAGTGGCAGTGATGGGTGGTGCAGGTCTTATGAAATGAGTGGTGTTTTAGTGCAGCGGAATTGATGCAATATGGACTCACTGAGAGAAGTGGTACGGTATAAACCTAGTGAGTAGCCCAGCCAAATCTGGCTATGCATTGGACGGTTAGGATATTAATAAACAAAAAGCGGTACCCCTCTATGAACAACTTGTAGGTCTGGGAGCAAGGGGGAAACAACCAAGCAACACTGCAAAGACTCCCACCTGACCTATGACAGTATCTCTTTACTGTAGGCTACTGTCAGCTCTATGGGCCAGTTGAACGGTTAGGATACTCATGATTCGATGGTTCCAGGGGTTGTGTTGTGGGGGTAAAGTCTTTGCTGAGGCAGACACATATAGTGAGGTGTTGCTCTTTCTTTTTGAAATATGCTGCATGACTCCAATGGAGTTAAACAGATACACCAAACAGATACATAGCATCCTGATCTTATCAGATACATAGCATCTTGATCTTTTATTTCATCATGTGTGTCTGTGCCTTCAGATTGTTACAAACCTAAGTAAAATAAATGGGAAAGAGACAATTGTGTTCCCATAACATGTCTTGAGGGGTATTGAAAGAGAAGACAATAGATAATACCTAGAAGGTGCTTCACAGGTTGATGGGCTGATCTTGGCAACAATTTTTGAGACAGAGTGAAAGAATTTGATTTTCTGGTGAGTCATCAGTTGCAAACACAATCATAGGAATTATTTGCATCAATGCCTGTAATAGGTGTTGCTGAAAGAGGCAAAAGGCAAAATGTGGAGCAACTAGATGTTGCGCATCCGATCAGCCTACTAATTTTGTCTCCTAGATGTCTGAAGCTGGAATATGATCCTCCACCTTATCCTTTATGTTCTCCTGCTGGCTAATGTTACCCTTCAAAAGTATTGGATTCTTCCACAACAAAGGCAGTTGCCCCCACTAGTGGGTAGGCTAAAGGAATTATAGTGCATTTCAACAGGTGATGAATGAAACAAACATCTTTATAGATCTGAGTAACAGAAATGTATAACAGTGTCCTTCTATGTAGTTTATGATTATGATCACGAGTAAGGAAAAGAATCCCACTTCACCTGGTTCTGAATGGGCTTGTGTTCATGCACCCAGTTTTTTCAGGTATTGGAACATAAGACCAGACTTTACCAGGCAGTAATTCTGCCCAGAAAATTTGGTAAGACTTTGGGTGTAGCACAGTCAAGCCTCTTTTCCAGTTTTCTTTTTCTGGCAAGGGAGTGCACACAACACACCCAGTGAAGGAATTTAACATTCCTGGCTCTTCCCTACAACGAACACACCCCTTCCTCTACACCCAGCCCACGCAGAGGCCGCATCATACATTTACCACCTGCTCAGAGCATGTACATGTTAAACCCTATGGAATTCTGAGTGGGTTTATGAATAATAAATCCAGCCCCATGCGGTAATTCATGAGACCAGACCATGGGGTTTAACTCATAAGTGAATAGTTCTGGTATTACTGTTACTGCACAGTAATATCCTTTTCGTATTTACCACAATGCCATTACCACGCATTTCATGATCATGCCTTAGTGTAATTTATCACTTAAAGAGATAATGCTTGGTTATGGCTATGCTTGCCTATTGCATTCAATTTTGACTTGCCGACAAAATGTAAGACAACAGGATAAAGGATGAGGTATGCTACATGAGCTAAATGGGTGAATTGCTGATGCCCCAGTGGTTTTATTAGATTCTTTTCTGCAAATAGTTTTAGAGAAGTACATTTGACCTTCCACATGGACAAAATGGGAGAAGGAGCCAGGATGGGTAGGGGAGGGGCACAGTGTGAAAGGGGGCTGTTAGACCTGGCTTTTACAGCGGGTTTATCTCCAGGTTTTTTGCTTTGTGGCCTTCTGTTTCTGACCTGTTTTTGTTGGTTTTATGACTCCGGGCACTTTACCACTGCTGATGATCAGTGCTAAAGTGCATATGTTCTCCCTGTAAATTGTATGTTTGGATTGGTGTTTCCATAATTGGCTGATTTGATTTACTAGCCGGTCGCCAAGTACAGTGCCCTGTGTGTGCCCAGAGCCTGTAAATCAAATGCTGCTAGTGGGCCTGCAGCGCTGATTGTGCCACCCGCATAAGCAGCCTGTAAATGTAACTCAGACCTGCCATTGCAGAGCCTGTGTGCAGTCTAGTACTATTATGTCGACTTGGCAAGTGTACCCACTTGCCAGGCCTTAACCTTCCCTTTTCTTACATGTTATTCACCCCTAAGGTAGGCCCAAGGTACCCCTGTGGGCAGAGTGCAGTGTATGTGAAAGGTAGGACATGCCCTGATGTGTGTGGCATGTCCTGATAGTGAAATACTGCCAATTTCGTTTTTCAATATTGTAAGGCTATCTGTTCCCATAGGCTAGAACGGAGAGTTTCCTTATAACATCTTATGAGCATAACTGCCCCTGGGAACCAGATAGGAAAATAAAGTTTAGTATGCCTGAACTCAGAATTTTAAAATGCATCTTTTAGTGAGGGTGATTTTTACATTCTGTGTTTGAAAATACCACTTTTAGAAAGTAGGTATTTTCTTGCTAAGCCATCCAGTGTGTCTCTCCTAGGATGTGTATTGACTGTCTGGCTTTCGAGTGACAGGGGCTGGGGATGTGCAGTGGCTCCAGAGAGTCTGGATGAGTCAGCGCTAGGCTGAATAGCCCTAGTCTGCATTTGGAGTGGTGGGACGAGTAGCACCTGCACCTTAATAGGCTGTGCCTGCCTTTCACAATGATGGCTCTGCCCCCCTGTGGTGTGCCTGGAGCCAGGGCTCATACCGACAATGGAGGTTGTTGTGCACATGCAAAGTGCCCCCCAGAACTGGTTTGGACTGGGCTCAGAGCCCTGGGCCAGGAGAGAAAAAGAGATTTACTGTATAAAAAGCGGGGCCCAGACTTTTAGATCACGTCTGGGAAATCAAGAGGAACCTTTGCCAAGGGGAAGAGCTGGAGAAACTGAGGAGGAATACTGCCCCTGTGCTGTTTGCTGTCTGCGGTTGGCCTGCAATGGCTACTTTTTGCCAAGGAAAGGGAAAAAAGGACTTTGCTGTTTGCTGTGTCCCCTGCTTGAGGAAGATCTCCAAGGGCTTGAAGAAGAGTTTGCCTCCTGTTCTGAAGTCTCAGGGACACAAAGACTTCACCCCCAGCTCCCCTGAACTTCCTTGCTGGGAGTTCTGACCTGCCAAGAGGTGCCTGTAGCTGTTCTGGGCCTCTGGAGGTTGTTCTGGCTGTTGGGAGCTGGAGAAGCAACACAACAACAAGAAGCATGACGCATCTGCACCTGTTTCCGACGCATCGCCGAAGAAATCGTTGCAGTGCCTGCCCGCAGCTTGAAAAATCGCTGCACGCCGCATCGAGTACACCGATCTCCGAAGTCCGAGATCACCACACCGATTCTGACACAAGCCCTGCTGTGCGGCTGCAAGAACCCACGCATCATCCCGGAGCGGACCGATGCATCACCTCCCCTGCGCAGCAGTAAGGAACCGACGCATCACCTCTCCCGGGGCAAGCAACCCACGCATCACCTTCCCTGAGTGTAAGGAACCAACACATCACCTTCCCTGCGGCCCTTTTTGTTTGTGTGAACGATGCATCCAAGGAACTTTGTGTGAAAAATGTTGCATCTGCAATTTGCTTTGAACTGAACTATTTCTACCATTTGAAAGTCATATTTTAATTACTGTATTGTGGATTTTTGTCATTTGGGCTTGTTTGGTTTAGATAAAGATTACTTATTTTTCTGAACTGGTGTGGTGTCCACTTGTAGTATTTTCACTGACTTACTGTATGTGTACACAAATGCTTTACACACTGCCTCTGAGATAAGACTGTCTGCTCGTGCCAAGCTACCAAGGGGGTGAGCAGGGGTTATTTTAAAGGTGTATCCCCCTTACACTGACTAGGAAGAAGGGTCCCTACTTGGACAAAGGTGCAAACCATTGCCAACTAGAGACCCCCATTTCTAACAGGGGGCATGAAGAAAGGAGAGCTGTGAGGCATGGAGTCATGACTTAAATGGGCACTTGTTCTGGTGGACAAGGATCATAGAGAAAGTTCAATGGGATCAAACTTGGTTGGGAGATGTAGAAACAGTACAAAGGTGAAACAGTGCAAAAATTGGTCTTGGGAACTTGGAGACAGGATTAGCTGAACAGGAGGACTGGATTTCAAGTGAACAGGAGGAGGGAGGGTGTGGAACACAGGTAGAGGGCACTATGGAAAAAGAGGGTAGGTGGATACAAAAGCAGGGCAATGGGAATGAGGATGGGGAACAGGGGAATGGGAATAGTTGACATAGAGAGAAAGAACAGTGAAGGTGGAAATAGGCAAAACTGAAGACATTGAGACAAAGGAACAAGGAGTTAGAGGTATAAGGGACATTGAGACACAGGCCCAGCAACATGGGAACAGGAGCTAGATAAAAAGGAGAAAATTGAATATGGGACAGCAGCGTTCGTTTCTGTGTCATTCGCTGAAATTGCTTGTTTTTCAACTACACTTAAAGAATGTGTTCCAACTGTTTTAAACTCAACATGTTAGTACATCAAAAATCTGGTTCCAGACTCTTTATCAGTAACATTTATCTTCTATTATAGTGATCTCTAATCTATTCTGATCCAATGTGGAACTCATCACAGCGTCATTTATTCTAACCTGATCTGGCCTTCATCACAACATAGACATGAGATACTAAAGAAGTTGCTTCTTACTAGGATTCCTACCTATTTATATGTGTTAGGTGAATGCAAAATGGAGCTGGTAGATCCCCCCAGCCCCAGCCCTCAGTGTTAATAAATGTGCTATCACAAAATGTCCCTTGTAGACATTTTACATCTGATAGTTCCACGCAAACATGTCTGTTTCACTGTCCATGCACATCACACAAATCTAGTGGGAAGTCCTCTCATTTGTAATACATCATACATTTCTGTGTTAATATTTTCTGAACATATTGACAAACATGTATAGGTCTCATCCTAGGCCTCCTTCAGCTAAGGCTGTGGGCATGTCTATGCCAATACATAGGTTTCACCAAGATTCTTTGTGGATACATTTCTGGAGGGAAGTTTTTCGAACTTGTAGTCACTACATTATGGTGTTTTATTTGCTATTCTAAATGTTTGTTTGTCAATTGTGAGTTCTGAGTGTTAAGCAATTGATTCATGGTGATTCAACTAGCTTATGTATAAATCCATGAGTCAAGTATTTTTGAACTGATCATTAATATATACTTTAGTGAACATAAATCTTCATTATTTGGAATGTGTTTGGTCCATTACCTTTCATCATCACTACTTTTGCATTCTGTAACATAAAGTAATTGTCCATCTTGTGTTATGCATCCATGTTGTATGTAGTAGTAATGGAAAAAGAGACAGCTAAGAATTCTGTAAATAATCTTAGTTTTGTAGTCCAAATAATTACAAAGATTTAAAAAAAAAAAAACTATCACTGAAAGTAATGCTACGGTAATTGCTGGACCATGGCTGATAAATGGCATGATTACCTATGTGTCAAGGGGTGAAAACGGTACAGGGGGTGCTATTGTGGGAGGTGGGGCATACCAGGTCCAATGGGTGGAATGATTGGTAAAAATGGTGGTACCATAGAGTTGCTGTGCTTTTTTTATGTGAAAGTACAATGCAAATTATGTGAATTATGTGTATGGCAACAGAAAGCAGCGCTCTTTGTGAAGTATGTCAGGTTAATTAATGATATTTCTTGTAATAGTAATGGTCTAGCTAATAGACAGAAGTATTTGGCAACTGTCGGCTGATTAAGAATGCTTATCCTTCTGATGGAGCAAGGACTCGTAAATGAGACTTGCTCGGAAGCAATCCTTTCGTTTAACTCACTAACGAATTACTAACGACGTGTTTGTAATTAATAATTGCATTTAGAACAAGACACGCGGGACAAGGAAGTTTGCCTATGTGTTTACTAACGGCAATAACATGAATGAAGGACTAAAAACGCACTCTAACAAGGGATCTTTACTGCGCATGCGTCTACTACATCTACGTAGTATGACGTACTAATGCTTGGAGGGAAAATCTTGCGCCTGCGCAATAAACGATAAAATGGCCGCTTGAAAGCTCACATGCATGGCACCTGCTTAGCTGAAATAGAATAAAAGTTTTATATTAACGCAAATGCAGAAAGGGTAATAATAAATGAAGTGGGTTAGAGCAGAGGTTGGTTGTGTACAGTAAAACCATTTATTTTTGAAAATAAAATTTCTTTCTTTGACTTTATTATTAGTGCGCATTTGGGCCCACTATACTTGTCTGAATTGAGCTGACTGTCTTGACCCTACGCATGCGTACTGGCGAGAAAAATACGAAAGATGACTAAAGACTTGTCACGCGTCCAAGGCCAGCGAAGATGTGCCCTGGGAACATGAGGGTGAAGAGTTCATATGAAGGAGCTTTATTCATAGTATCGCAACATTTGTATTAATAAAGTTTGGAGATGTATGGGAAAGGATATGATTTAATAAAGTTTGAGGGGAGGGGTTTTGAAACAATGGTTTAAAGAAATAAGTGAAATGTAAGGATGGTGTGACGATCATCCCCCCCTCGCCTGACCAATCAGAAGTTAGCGTTTTACAATATTGAAACATTAATGGGTGGTACATGGCTATAGAAAGGTATAATTGAGGAAGTTTAGTTAGTTAGTTAGTGCGAAGCTGGGAGCGACTTTTGGTGGAAGCATTGCAGAGCTCGGGATGCTGTCGCTGCTGATGCAGTGAGACGCTGATGAAGAAAATCGAATGCAGAACCATCTACTTAATTTAATTGGGTTAGAAAGAATATCGCGGAAGAACCACGAGGAGGAAGAGAGTGCCAGAGAGGGGTGCGACGCAGTCGTCGGTATTTAGAGAGGTGAAGTATCCTGTCCTGATTCCTGTCCTGAAGTCTTTGTCTCCTGATCTATCCTGGGGGACCCTTACCAGCCCTTTGGCCAGGGGGTTGGTCTTCCCACCATACTTGGTAAATATAAATTCATCGTATTGATAGATGTTCTTCTCTCTCTGTCCTCTTCTTTCTGAGCATAGTTATTGTGCGGATCTGAATTGCTAAATGCCTATTTGAAACTTGATTGAATTGACACTCTTGTGAATGAGGGTGTTTGTACTGAAACGTTTGAGATGGTTCACACGCAACTAAATTAGATAAAGGTTTTTAAAACTTCCCGAGTCTGTGATTATTTCATTTAATCAAGAAACGTTTTAATTAAGTTATGTTAATTATCACCATCAACTAGTTCCAACTAATGGTCCATTGACCAGAGGAAAGAACTAATTGATCAGTGAAAGGTTTAGTTAGGGAAAAGAAATAACTAGATCTTGAAGTATGAAAATCATAAACTAAGTTTTTCCAGCGGTCTGCTTGCTGTTTTAGGTGGAAGTAGTTATATGGGCCCAGGTGTGTATATGGTAGTAGACTATCTGTTGTTAGTACACCGCTGGATCAGTTTTCTGGTAGCAAAGCTATGGTTATTATTGACTAGTTTGGTGATAAGTATAGATTATTGTTTTTAAAAAATGTTTTTTTAATTTTTGGCTTATGTTTAACAAAAAGAGTTAGCGTCTTTGTTTTATGTAGTCTGGAAAATTCCCGGGGAAATGAATAGCAGGTGGCGATAGAAACCATACTGCAGTGAGGTTACTCGTCTGTTGGAATAACACAGAGAAGCTAGGTAGGGCTGGCTGTGTTAAAGTAGGGACTATTTTCTGTGTAAAAGTAAGAGTGATTGATAGCAAAGAGTTCGCTAGTGAAACTTTAGGTGTTATATCACCTAGAAAGGGTAACCCTGAAGGAGTAGCAGGTACTTCTAAGCTAGATTGACAGCAAAAGGAGTTCGATGGTGAAACTTTGGTCTCAAATTTCCCAAACGGGTGATACCGGAGGAGTAGCAGGTTCTCTGGAGCTTATGTGAAGAGTAAGTGGAAGGTTTTACTCGCAGTAGAAAGAAATAAACTATCCTTTGATTTAGCGGAACAGACAGAGTAGCGAATGTTTTTATGTCATTAATAACAAAGAATTTTTTAAGAAAATATTGAGAAATAAAGTTTTCGCATTACCTTGTGAAGGGAGGGTCAGTTGCCGGAGTGGTACTGATGTCACAGTGAGCCGTGCTGGGATTGGTAGGAACAGCGGGTGTGTGACAGGAGCAGCTTTGTAAAGGAGGGGTCAGTAGTAAGGAGCATAACTGACATCAGATAAAGGCCGCGCTGGCATTGGTCAGAGCACGAGCGCGAGCCTGATTTGATTGGATAGCTGGTTAGGAGCCGCGCTAGGATTGGTGGAAAGAAAGATTGTATGCGGGATTTTGATTTGACTGTAAGTGCAAGACGTAGAGGTAGAAGATTTCAAGGTTTTGCGGAGTACAATTTCCTACACCGTTCATCAAGGATGTATGGAGAGAAAAGAAAGATGTCATTTTTAAGAAAATTAAGAATTTCTTGGTAAAGGATAAGGCTGTGTTGACTAGAGAGGAATTCCTATTCCACCACCGAAGACACCAGCATCTTTTATGATGATGGAAAGAGGATATCATACTTGCATGTGGTTGGAAAACTGGGTAGAATATACGAAGGATGATGGTGTCTTAGCGTTTCCTAAGGATGGAACGTTTAATGGGAGGATTCTTCAGAATTTGAGATTGAAAATGAATGATTTGCAACCTAGACCTAGGTTAACTCAATATTAGGCTTTGGAAGAATGGGAGACTGAGTCATATGAACGAGAGAAATGAAGAGGTGGAAGATATAGAGGATTTTTCCTGAGACATTTGCATGAGTCACGCGAAGGGCAGATGAAACAGTGGAGGAGAGCTATGGTATCAGAAGGATTATATCCAGTGTTAATGGCTGAGGAACAGTCTGGAGGAAAGTGTAAGGAGAAAACAAAACATATGAATTCGGCAGGATATGGTGAATCAGATGACGAGTTGTTAGAGGATATTTTAATTAAAAATCCACCGCCATATCAAGAAGCAGCTAGTAAGGTTACCCCAAGTGCACCAGTAATGGGAATGCCATTAACCCCACAGATTTTACATGAAACGTCATATAACAGAGTGTTGCAGGATAATGAAAGGAAGCTTTGAATAAAACTAGAGAAGAACTAGTTCAAAAGATAAGTCAGTTAAATTTGAATACTGAAGCCTTGACAGTACCAGTGACCATTGGTCCGGTAATCCCATTGTATGGAGATAATAAGATTTGCCAGAAACCACAACTTGTAACAGTTCCATTAAATAGTCCTAGAAAAGAAATAATAATTACAGATGATCAGGTTAGCGAAAGTGAGTCAATTATTTCCTTAATGGATCTCCCTAATGTGGAACCTTTAACGGAAACTCCAAAGAGAGTTACGCCCATGAATTTGAGAGAAAGAAGACCTTTGGTTCATACTGGAACTGGAGGCGCAACAGTAGTTACCTCTGAAGAAATAGAAAGATGGGCACAGGAAAGAGATAATCAGAACCCGACACCAAGAATTTTAGACATTAGCAGATTGAAAGTGGAATTGGAAGAGATGATGACAGGATGTGTGGGTACAGAAAGATTAAACGCTTACAATGATGAGTAATTATTATTTTTATGTAAGAGTATAACCAGGAGAGCAAGAGTATTTCATGAGAGATTGACTGAAGTTGCTTCAGAGATTGGAATAGATATAGGGAAATCAAAGTTGTTGCAGAAACCATATCGAGTGGACTTTACTGATAAAGATTTAGAAAGTGTAAATGCTTCTGGAAAAAGATTACAGATAAAAGAATTAATGAATAGTTTGCGAAAATGGGGAGACATTGATAAATGGAGAATTAGATGGATAAGAAAGAAAGAGGAGTACAAGCGACAGAAGCAGCAGCTGCATTTCCAGTGAGAGAATCGAGCAAAGTGGAAAAATTGTGTCCAATGAGGGAGGTTCCTGGAGGTGGATATGTTCATGTTCCTTGGAGTAGACAAGATATTTTGTCATTCACAAATGATTTTCCAAAACGGAGAGAAAAACCAGTTGAATGGTACAAGCAGGCAAAGAGATTTGTGAAGGTTTCAAAAGTTTTATTGAAAGTCTTGGATGGTCTATTTGATATAGTGGTACCTGCTGATTTATGGACAGAATGTAAGATCACAATTGATTGGCCTAATGAGGAGTATGCTAGGGATGCAAAGACAGGAGCACCCTCGGAGGAGGTGATGAAAAAGTATCACCAAGTGATTACGTATTTTAAAGGGAAAGTTCCTCCTAAAAAAACAGATTGGGTAAAAATAGATAGAACAACACAAGAACCAAATGAATCTGTACATGCATACTAATAGAGGTTATTACAGGTGTTTAAACAGTATAGTGGTTTTGAGAATATTGGTGACAAGGATATGGGACATTTTGTGTATCGATTTGTATATGGTTTGAAACCAGAAATCAGTCAGATGATACAGCAGCACATGTTGTGTTGGCAAAGCAAGACAGTGGATGAGATTTTAAAGTATGCGAAATATTGCGGAGATGACATTGAGGCCAGGCGTAGGAAGCTAAAGGAGAAAATGATGTGGGCACAAGTTAAATTGACAGAACAGCAAGAAGAGAAAACAAGTGACCAAAATAATAATCAAGTGAAAGAACAGAGTCAGAATAATCAAGGAACGAATGGTAATAAATATAAGGGACGAATGGACAGAGAAGAAGCGAAAAAGAAGTTTCCTTGTCATGCCTGCGGAAAGCTTGGACATTGGAAGAACGAGTGTAAGAGTACTCAGAATAATAAAAGTAATAATGGGCCAAATCAAAATTTAATCCCACAGATGCAGAATGAAGTACTTATGAATCAGCAGCAGCAGGTAGCTACTCCACAATATCAGGTGCCACCGGCTCCTATGCCAAATTTTGTGAACCATTAAAGTTTCAGTGCGAACACCGGATTTCAAGGAGAAAGTGGTAAGAATAATAGAACAATTGCACAATATTTTTTTCAGAATGATGAAGAACATTCAGATGCCACACAATGACGGTGCCTGAGGGGGGAGGAAGAGGAGTGCGTGCTTGGCGCATCCTTGCCGGTAGATCAGTCAGGTCCATTTGTTGATGGGAGAGTAGAAGGTAAAGACATTACTTTCCTATTGGATACTGGTGCTACCAGGTCTACTGTGAGAACAGCAGACATCCCAAACCTACCCCTCTCGGGAGAATCAATCCAAGTCGTAGGCGTGTCAAACCAACAGATTAGAACCCCAATCACCAAACCACGGAGGTGCACATTGGAAATTTTAAGGAAATACATCGGTTCATAGTTTGCGATTCCAGTCCTGTAAATCTGTTGGGAAGAGATCTTTTGTGCAAGATGAATTGCACGATCTATTGTACACCGGATGGTGTCGCTTTCCAAACCCATGATGAAGATGTGGTATACAAGATGATGTTGGCCAAACAGGGAACAGAAGTAGACGAAATGTTTTCATTAATAACTGAGAATGAATTACCAGTTGAGAACCACAGTTAATCCAGAAGTGTGGGATTTTACAGGAAAAGACATTGGGCTAATGACAAATATAGACCCAGTTAAAGTGACAGTGAAAGAAGGTGCAGTGTATCCAAATACCCGACAGTACAAAATGAGTCCAGAACTAAAAGCAGGAATTATTCCAGAAATTGTACGAATGGTTAAACAAGGTATTTTAAAAGACGTGATGGGTAGTCCCTGCAATTCGCCAATAATGGGACTGAAAAAGCCTAGCGGAAAGTACAGAATAGTGCAGGATTTATGGAAAACAAATAAGATTGTAGTGCCATGTTGCCCAATAGTGCCAAATCCAGCAGTGATCCTTTATCAGATACCCTGGAATGCAGGTTGGTTTACAGTGATTGATTTGTGTCAAGCGTTCTTTTCTATTCCTTTGCACCCAGATAGCCAGTATCTTTTTATGTTTAAGTTTGAGGATCATATTTACGCATGGCGTAGAGTTCCTCAAGGGTACACAGAGAGTCCTTTAATCTTGAATCAGATTTTGAAAAAGTGGTTGGAATCATTGGTTATGCCTGGAAAATCTGTTTTGGTCCAGTACATTGATGACCTACTGGTGGCATCAAAAACACGAGAAGATTGTGTCACAGACACAATTGCATTGCTGAATCATTTGGCTGAAGGTGGACACAAGGTGTCTCCAGAAAAATTACAATTTTGTCAACGAGAAGTTAGATATTTAGGGCATAAAATAGAAAGAGGAGTTAGAAAAGTGACACCGGAAAGAATAAAAATAATCAAAGAAATGCAATTGCCACAGACTCATTGAGAAATTAGAATGTTTCTAGGAGTGGTTGGATACTGTAGGCAATGGATTAATGGTTTTTCGATGTTAGCGAAACCATTAATACAGATCATATGGAAAAGAGCAAAAGATCCGATTGATTGGAATGATGACTGCATAGAGGCATTTGTTAGATTAAGAAACTGTTTGTGTGAGGCTTCTGCTTTGGGCATGCCTGATTATTCGAAAGACTATGCTTTTTTTTGCTGTGAGAGACAAAATTGTGCACTTTCAGTCTTAACACAGAGACATGGATTGAGTCGACGTCCAGTGGCATATTTTTCAGCCACATTGGACCCAGCGGCTTCAGCATTACCTGGCTGCTTAAAGGCAGTAGCTGCTACTTGTATGAGTCTGGAGCAAAGTGAGTCGATAGTGATGGGACATCCGGTAAAAGTTTTTGTTCCACACTCGGTTGAGATTCTTTTGACAAGAACAAGAACACAGCATCTCACCCCTAGTCATTTGACAAAGTATGAAAGAGTGATTCTGGGAGCTGAGAATGTGACTGTGATAAGGTGTACGATCATGAACCCAGCTACCCTATTGCCAGACCCCTGCGATGAAGAAGTGAGAGATGAGAGTGATCATGATTGTTTGGACGTGACTGAGTTATGCACGAAGCCCCGGCCGGACATAAAAGAGTCACCTTTGAATGAGGCCGACCATGAGTTATTTGTAGATGGTTCCTGCCTTAGGACACAAGAAGGAGGACTAAGTGCTGCATATGCTGTTTGTAAAATATCTGGGGTAATTGAAGCATCCTGTTTACCTGGGGTCAAGTCTGCACAAGTAGCTGAATTGATTGCCTTAACAATGGCATGTAAAAAGGGGAAAAATTGGAGAGTAACCATATTCACGGACAGTCAATATGGGTTTGGGGTTGTGCATGACTTCGGCCAGCTCTGGATGCAGAGGGGATTTCTGACTTCTTCAGGATCTCCTATCAGAAACAGCATAAATGTGAAGGATTTGTTGGAAGCATTACAATTGCCAAAAGAGATAGCAGTTGTAAAATGTGCTGCACATCAGTCAGGAAATGACTATGTGACTGCTGGCAATAATTATGCTGACCAAGTGGCCAAATACTGTGCCAAAAATACAGTGGCCATAAACCGAAAAATTGAAACAGGTGAAACCAGATGCCAATTTATGTATTTCTCAGTACCAGAAACATGGGTTGAGATTAGGCAATTGCAGGAAGAAGTTGAGGAAAAGGAAAAAGAAATTTGGATAAAGGCAGCTTGTACAAAAAGACCACATGATGAGGTATGGGTGTATCTAGATGGAAGACCAGTCATGCCAGATTGTTTACTTTCAAAAATGGCAAGAGTGTATCATGGAGCAACACACATAGGGAGAGATTCAATGATCAGGCTATTCAGACAGAGTTGGTACAATCCGAAATTCAGGGTAGTCGCAGAAAGCCTTTGCCAAAGATGCTTAACCTGTCAGCAGCAAAATCTAGGTAGGAAGACAGTGGTAAGCTGGGAAAAGATTGGAAAGGCTGAAGGACCCTTCACTAGATTACAGTTAGATTTTATTGAATTGCACCCATGCAATGGACTGAAATACATACTTGTCATAGTATGCCTTTTTTCAAGATGGGTGGAAGCCTATCCCACTCGAAGAAATGACAGTCTTACAGTTGCAAAATTGTTGTTGAGGGAGTTAGTTCCGCGATTTGGTTTTCCAGTCACTTTGGAATCAGATAGAGGCCCTCATTTTAATAATGAAATAATTCGATTAATCTGTGCTGCATTTAAAATTGAACAAAAACTGCACTGTGCTTATCGTCCAGAGGCTTCTGGAATTGTTGAGCAAATGAATGGCACAATCAAGTCAAGATTGGGAAAGGTGTGTGCATCCACAAAGCTGAAATGGCCAGATGCACTACCTCTTGTATTGATGGGTCTCAGAAGTATTCCAGACAGAAAAACAGGAATGAGCCCGCATGAGATTCTCATGGGAAGAGCCATGAGACAGGCATTTATTCCTGGAAATAAACTAATGAGTATAACTGATGATCTGGTATTGGACTATTGCAAAGGATTGGCTGAAATGATGCGTTCTATCTCTCACCAGGTTGGAGAAGACGCAGTTGAAAGACAGCCAGACCAAGCACATGATTTGAATCCTGGAGATTGGGTGCTAGTGAAGAAACACGCAAGAAAGTCGTGCCTAGCACCAAGGTGGGACGAACCGTGGCAAGTCATACTAGTCACTACCACAGCAGTGAAGTGTGCAGGTCTGCCCAATTGGATTCATGCCAGCCATACCATAAGAGTTCCGAGCCCATCAGATCAACAAGAGCCTCCACTGACAGAACAGGCTGAAGCGTCAGGAGTTGTAAACTGTGAAATTGAAGAATCTAGAGTAATAGATTCTGAAAGACAACCATATGACGAACAGCCAAGTACAAGTCAGGAAGACTGGATACCAGTGATTGAAATAATTGATGATGTCATTGAAACCAGAAGTAGAACAGAACTGAAAAGACAGGAAAGTAGTCAGGAAGAGACAGGGGAAGAAGAACACATTCAGGTGGAAATTGAAAAAGACACATACGAACCTGAGGAGGGAAAAATAGAAGAACACGTTGAGGTGGAAGAAGAAAAATTTGAATTAAGACCTGAACAGGACCAGATAGAGTTAGAAGAACCGGTTCAGGCAGAAGAAGAAAGATTTGAAGTAAGACCTGAACAGGGTCAGATAGAATTAGAAGAACAAGCTCAGGAAGAAGATGAACAAAATACGGTAGAACCTGAGCAGGTGGAAGTAAAAGAAGGTACAAGCACAGAAAACAGAGAAACAGAACAGATTGTGCCTAAAATAAATGAAATAAAAAGAACTTGACAAGGAGATAAAGAAGGTGAAAACGCAGTACAAATCAAAAGAGTCAGAAAGGGAGACAATTGGCCAACTGGAGTAAAGAAACTAAAATATCACTTGAGAAAGTCACAAGTCAAACGCAATCTAAACAATTTTTGGCAAAAATAACTCGAAGAAGTCCAAGATTGAGAAATATAAACAGGAGATACAAGGCTCCTGAATGGACGTATGTTATACTCGAGGAATTTGAATCCCTAGATCTGACTGATGATACAGAAGAAATTCATATTGTCCAGATTGATGAAAGCAAATTGAGGCCTCCTTAAAAACAAAAATAAAAATAAAAACTGACAAAGAAAAGAAGGTGGAAGAGAAAAGAAATTTTCTCAGGAGCAAAAATGGCAGAAATTGAAGTGACCGGAAAACCAAAGTGTGGATTAAAAGGAGAGTGTTTTAGATTTTGTTTTTGTAGTATTTTATTAGCAGCATTAGGATGGCTATTCCTAACAGTAGGAGTACCTTTGTTAATGAAAACGAGTGACAAGAATAGCACAGATACTAATGTTAAGGTAGATAGAACAAGAGAAACTGAAATAGAAATAAGGGTAGAAGATGAAGCAAACTATCATAATGAATCAGACTATAATACGTCTTCTAATGTGTTTATTAAATTGTTATTTCAATATGTTAGTACTATGGAGATTAATAACTGTTACGTGTGTATGAAGTTACCCTCATCAGTATCAGAAGGAATGACGTATCACCATATACCTTTCACTTATGGTGTGTCATGTCGTATTTTGTGAAGTTTATTTTATGCTACAGGAAACTTCAATATTTTTATTCAGATATAGATGTAGTATTTTCTGAATTACCTATTAGAAAGAATATGAATCCAGTAGCTAGTAGTAAAAACGCACAGTTTATGGGTGAATTTTTCATAACGATGAGTTCAATAGATTTAGTTCAGGCACGTACAGATAATCTAACATGTGCATTAGGAAAAGAAGAAAAAGATTTTTTGGATTTAGTAGAAGAAAGGAGACAGGATTTAATGAGGAAGGCAATTGAACAGAAAACCCATGTACCTCCATGGGTTGGGAAGGAGGGAATCTATGCAAGGCTCATGCTGCGATGTCCCTGGATTTTGTGAAGAAGGGAAAATTCTGCCTCCATAGATTAAAGACAGATTATAACAATAATTACATTGGTTCCAGTGAATGCGAACACAACTTCCTAATTTTAGGAGGGTGGGGACTAAAAGGGGGAACTGATCCTGTGTTTCAGGGAGTGTATTATGTTTGTGGGAACAATGCCTATTATAAGTTACCTGCAAGATGGTACAGGAGCTGTTATTTTGGAATCGTTTTTCCAAAGATCTATCATGTAGATAAAATCAGTGGGACCAATGGAAATTCTAATGGACTAACACGTAGAAGAAGAGCTAATTTTTCTGAAATTGGAGGAGACATTTTTAGTGCACTGATACCCTCAGTTGGAGTCATTCTGAATTCACAGAAAATTTGTAAGTTATCAACCATAGTTGATCGTCTTTCTACAAACACTGCAGGAGGCTTCTTAATGATTAATACAGAAATGGTTGCAATCAGGTCTATGGTTTTACAGAACCGTCTTGCTCTTTATATATTGTTACCAAAGGGGATGATGGATGGAGCGTTAGAGCAAATCAAACACTCACCCCCAGTCAACTGATCTGGGTTTAATCCATCATCATTCTTTAGCTCACTCCACCACCCCAGTTCAGACATGGCCATATGCAAATCAGTCTGACCCTGTGCCTCATGGGAACAGTCCAGCCCGAACTGCCAAGCCATGTCTTCCCTGGACCGGAAACAAGCATCCTGGGACCGGTTTCGGGTTCATAACCCTCATCAGCCAGGCTATCTTGAATCCAGTGGCAAAGTGAGCAAGGGACCATCATCCCCTTTGGTATCGCTTTATATATTGTTAGCAAAAGAAGGTGGAGTCTGTGACATGTTGAAAGTTCAACACTGCTGCACTTATATTTCGGACAAGAGCAGAGAAATTAAAGGATATATTGAAAACATTACAAGAATGCATAAAGACTTGAACCAACTGGAGGTTGACAGTGTGTGGGGAAGACTAACAAAAGTATAACATCAATAGGGAAATGGTTTATTGGTTTTGGGAAGGGTTTTCTAGGTCAAATAATAATACCATTAGTTATGATAATAACAGTAGTGATGATAAAAATGATTACATATAAGTGTTGTAGAAGAGGTACGAAAGAGAAAGTACATTTCGAAAGAAAAGGAAAGGGACAGAAACGAAAGAGAAAATATGATGAAATACAGCTGGAAGAAATGAAAGGCAGATTATATAAGAAGATGAGAGATTTAGAAGGAAACGAGTTGATTGATGAAAAATTGAGAGGAGAAATAGAGAAAACTGAGAAATGTTAAAGTTGGTATCTGGGATTGGATGGGTAAGTTTGTGATGGCTTAAGATGCCATCAGAGAGGGGATTGATGGAGCAAGGACTCATAAATGAGACTTGCTCGGAAGCAATCCTTTTGTTTAACTCACTAACGAATTACTAACGACGTGTTTGTAATTAATAATTGCATTTAGAACAAGACACGCGGGACAAGGAAGCTTGCCTATGTGTTTACTAATGGCAATAACATGAATGAAGGACTAAAAATGCACTCTAACAAGGGATCTTTACTGCGCATGCGTCTACTACATCTACGTAGTATGACGTACTAATGCTTGGAGGGAAAAACTTGCGCCTGCGCAATAAACGATAAAATGGCCGCTTGAAAGCTCACATGCATGGCACCTGCTTAGCTGAAATAGAATAAAAGTTTTATATTAACGCAAATGCAGAAAGGGTAATAATAAATGAAGTGGGTTAGAGTAGAGGTTGGTGGTGTACAGTGAAACCATTTATTTTCGAAAATAACATTTCTTTCTTTGACTTTATTATTAGTGCGCATTTGGGCCCACTATACTTGTCTGAATCGAGCTGACTGTCTTGACCCTACGCATGCGTACTGGCGAGAAAAATACGAAAGATGACTAAGGACTTGTCACGCGTCCAAGGCCAGCGAAGATGTGCCCTGGGAACATGAGGGTGAAGAGTTCATATGAAGGAGCTTTATTCATAGTATCGCAACATTTGTATTAATAAAGTTTGGAGATGTATGGGAAAGGAAATGATTTAATAAAGTTTAATGGGAGGGGTTTTGAAACAATGGTTTAAAGAAATAAGTGAAATGTAAGCATGGTGTGATGATCATCCCCCCCTCGCCTGACCAATCAGAAGTTAGCGCTTTACAATATTGAAACATTAATGGGTGGTACATGGCTATAGGAAGGTATAATTGAGGTAGTTTAGTTAGTTAGTTAGCGCGAAGCTGGGAGCGACTTTTGGCGGAAGCATTGCAGAGCTCGGGATGCTGTCGGTGCTGGGGGTGGTGCTGATGCAGTGAGACGCTGATGAAGAAAATCGAATGCAGAACCATCTACTTAATTTAATTGGGTTAGAAAGTAGATTGCGGAAGAACCACAATGAGGAAGAGAGTTCCAGAGAGGGGTGCTCCGCAGTCGTCGGTATTTAGAGAGGTGAAGTATCCTGTCCTGATTCCTGTCCTGAAGTCTTTGTCTCCTGATCTATCCCGGGGGACCCTTACCAGCCCTTTGGCCAGGGGGTTGGTCTTCCCACCATACTTGGTAAATATAAATTCATCGTATTGATAGATGTTCTTCTCTCTCTGTCCTCTTCTTTCTGAGCATGGTTATTGTGCGGATCTGAATTGCTAAATGCCTATTTGAAACTTGATTGAATTGACACTCTTGTGAATGAGGGTGTTTGTACTGAAACGTTTGAGATGGTTCACACGCAACTAATTTAGATAAAGGTTTTTAAAACTTCCACAGTCTGTGATTATTTCATTTAATCAAGAAATGTTTTAATTAAGTTATGTTAATTATCACCATCAACTAGTTCCAACTAATGGTCCATTGACCAGAGGAAAGAACTAATTGATCAGTGAAAGTTTTAGTTAGGGAAAAGAAATAACTAGATCTTGAAGTATGAAAATCATAAACTAAGTTTTTCCAGCGGTCTACTTGCTGTTTTAGGTGGAAGTAGTTATATGGGCCCAGGTGTGTATATGGTAGTAGACTATCTGTTGTTAGTACACCGCTGGATCACTTCGTGTAGATATTCTGGCAAGAGATTCATTGAAGTTGAACAATCCTAGATTCATTGTTCCCCCCATTTTTCTCATGTAATTTTTTCAACAGCTGGGGCAGCATGCTGAGAGTAGTTATATTGTTCTTAAAAACCTTGAATTGGAAAATTGTGAGTGTTGAATGAGATAATCTTGGGAGATGGTTGTGAGTGACAGCTTAACTGGATTCATAGATTTTTAATGTTTAAAATTTTTAGGGCCTGATAGAAGATGAAACTTAGGGGCATATTAGCAAGACCCACGTTAAAATTGTCGCCGTTTAGCGGCAGGAAACTGCCGCTAAAACGAGCGATAATGGGCTTGCTAATATGCGTTATAGAATCTCAATAGAGCCCAGGTTAGATGTCCTGCACATCTAACCTGGGCTTCTATTGAATTCTATAACGCATATTAGCAAGTTCCATTATCGCCGTTTTAGCGGCAGTTTCCTGCCGCTAAAACGGCGATAATTTTAACGTGGGTCTTGCTAATATGCCCCGAAATCTTTACAACAGATTTATACTTTGTTGATGGAAGCTTATGGCTCAATTATCATGGGAGGCGATTTTAATCTTCTTCAGAACTCTATTTTGGATGTGTCTCATAAAGATAAACAACAGTTAAAACACAAGTCAGTGGCATTGATTGAGAGGCTCAAGTTAGACTATGGCCTGTTAGAACCTTGGTGAAGCAATTTAAATCAGCATTGAGTATTTTATTTGTATTGCTCGGTCCCTTGCAAGATTAGGCATGGCAATCCTTGTGAACAGGTTCTCAGATTATTCATCGGTTACATCCAGTTTGGTGTCAACCTGATTAGAGGTAGATCCAAAAGCTGGAACCTTGATAGGCCTTTCTTATCTGAGGAGGAATGGAAAAATTAAACCAGTCTATTTATAAAGGAATTGTATAAGTTTAACGCTAACTGGGTTCCCAGCTTAACTAGCTGGGAGGCCTTTAAGGCTTATTTTAGTGACCAGGTTATTCCCTTTAAGGTGCAGATGTCTAAATCTCATTACAAAGAGATCATGGTATTACAAGAGAAGGTAGATAAAGAAATACGCCTTAGTTAACAGCCCCAGTCTCTTTTTCAGAGTAAGACACTAAAGAACTCTGTGACCTATTTTTAAGGGAAGGATTGGTAAATAAAAAGGACTGCCCGCCAGAAAGTGTACGAAGAAAGTGAACATGTGGATTGGTTTGGCAAATATAGTACTAGAGGTGATAGATCCAGCTATGAATTCTTCCACCTCCAGCAGCAATACTATTCAAAGATAAACCATCGATTAGTTTTAATTCATATGGACCAATTAGTTTGTTGAATGCAGAGTATAAATTATTGATGAAAATTTAAACTAAACGTATTGCCCCAGTGGCCTCAAATTTGATCCATAGAGATCAAAATGGTTTCCTTCCTCAGCGATCCATTGCAATTAACATGAATTATCTGATCTAGGTGACTGATTATTTTTAAGTGAATAAAATCAAAGCAGCTATTTTGATGGTTGCTGCGGATCAAGCATTCTACCTAGTAAACTGGACAGCACAATTTCAGATGCTGAGGAGGTTTGGTTTTCCTGAACAACTTATAAAGGTTTAAGGAACTTATATTCTGGGGCAATAGATAGACATTAATTCTTGCGATGTAGGACAAATTACTATTTCATTCACTGCTCAGTTTTACCACTTGTTTTAGGTACATCCAAGCTAAAAGAAATTGCAGATGATATCATTATATATTTGGAAGCATCACAAGCAAATATCCAAAGAGTCGTCAATAGGTTTAATGAGTTTTCTTCAATTGGGGGCTATAAGACTAAACATAATAAATCTCAGATCCTCGTATTTAATGCCACAAGGGAGGATCTCCCTATTATAATTAGGAATCTGTTTCCCCAAGCCCATACCATTAGATATTTAGGCATCAAGGTAACGTCCAATATTTTAGGCCTTTAAGAGTTAGACTATCGGGCAACACATGACAAGGTTAAAATAATATTAGAGAATTGTCATCTTTTACCCTTTAAGATCCTAGGCTTAGTTTCATTAATTAAAATGTCAATCCAACCCCTATTTTTATTTGTATTTGCAAATGTCCTGATTAAGGGAAACAAGATCTACTTTAACAAGATTGATATTTTAATTCGGAATTTTTTGTGAAGCATCAGCGTCCTTTTATCCATCTGGTTCATCTGGCTTACTCTACAACTAAGCAAAGATAAGTGGGGTTTTGCATTACCAGAGTTTCATTTATATCATTAAGCTGCCCTTTTAGATTCTCTTTCTCGTTTGTGCAGTGACCCACTCTCTCTTGATAATTATTTTCTAAGAGACAGAGTTTCAACTTTCATTTTTCTTAAAAATTTGGAAATGTCCCAAGAGAACTAGATATAAAATATTAAAAGAAATTATATTAAGAAAAAATCTAAATTGGGACTGCATGTGTCGGGATATTTGATCAATCTATGGAAAAAGTCAGAATTTAACAAATTAAGGAATTTTAGAATAAACAACACATGGAAGACCTGGGTCCAACAGGTCCATGTTGGGGCTTAGTTTTGCACAAATGATGGGATTTATGAGGGATTGTGCTCCAAATATAGGTGATTTTATGTTCCAATTGTTGAAATTACTTTTTAAAAATAATATGCTAAGAATGAGTAACTGTCACAGGGTGTGGCATAAGAGTATGCAGGAGCAAATAGTTTTGAGATCTCTCTGCAATATATCTGCGTTAACCGGGTGCCTTATTTCCCCTAATCAATAAACAGCCATTTCCTCTTTCGGTCACAAACTATTTAGAGCAGCTAATTTTGAAAGAATTGAGTTTTTGCTAGATGGACGTTGTATTGCACACCTCAATATTTACCAAAATGCTTTCCTAATGGCCCTTGATCAATATTTTAGATGTAACACACTTGCACAAGGAGACTAATCCCACATTTTCTTTTTTTTGCCCAGCTCTGGAAACCTTTTGGAGTCAATTATTTAGTTTTATCAGCCTTAATGAGTAAGAGGGTGGCACCAGACCCATTGTCAATGCTTATCAGTCTTTCAAGAAATAATGGGGCATTATTGAAGGGTGAATAAGTGTTTATATTTTTATCTGTTTCAATTGCACGATGATTGAATTTATAATGGAAATTGGCAACGTGCCCTTTGTTTAACCAATGACAAGCTAAAATGACTAGGGTAAAACAGTTGTATATGCTAAAAGGAATATCCAACTGAGGGAATTTGAACAGTCAGGGCACTTTAGCGCAGCTGAGTGAGGTATTGGGAGTTTGCTGTTGAAATGCGGTCGACATAAGCATTTGTATTTCAGTATGTATTTTTGCACATTTTTGCATGGTTGCACAAGTAATGATTGGTTTGCTCTTTGAAAAATGCTGGGAGTGTCTGATCACGGTTAGCCTTAGATAAGTAAGTATTTATAAGGTGGAGACAATAGCACTTTATATTTAGCATTTTGCACTAATATGAATGGTTTACTTTCTGGAACCTAGAAGAAAGAGCAGTTGTATGCTTAGTAATTACTCTGTTTATATTTGTATCACTGCACTTTGGGGCATATTATCTAAAAAGTGCGCTAAACATCGCAAAGCGTGTTTAGCGAGCACTTTCTTATCGCCGGCTATCGTCGGAATAATTTGCCATGCTAACGCTGTATTAGCGACATTTAGAGCTATGGCGATAATTATTCCAGCCATAGCGGTGTTTTCCATGAAACATCGCTGGTTTTCCAGCGATGTTTCATGGAAAACGGCGATAACCTTGCTGATACGACCCTGTGGTCGTATCAGCATAATCCACCCCCCCATGTTAGATATGGCTAACACCTGCTAATTGCAGGTGTTAAATAAATGGCGATGACGCCGGTTAGCGCGACTTTTCACGTCGCTAACTGGGGCCATGGCCACCTTGCTAATAGGTGATAGGCCTGTTAGCGGGTGTTTCCCAGGTTTGTTCGTCGGGAACGCTCCACTTTGCATGTCATTAGCGATAAATATCGCTGACATGCAAAGCGGTAAAACACGGGCGCTAATGCCCGAAAACTGTCGCTAACTGCTGTTAGAGACAGTTTGCTGATAGGGCGATAAGAATATCGCCGCTTTAGCGGCAAAAAGTGCCGCTAAAGCGGCGATAGTGCCCTTGCTAATATGCCCCTTTGTTTATTTGCATGGTTGCTCGAGCACTGAATGTTTTGCTTTTTTGAAAAATGTCAGGAGTTTATAAAACACATTTAGCTTTAGAGGAGTACGTATGTACAAGGTGGGGACTAAAGAACTATAATATTTTACAGTATATTACTGTGCATTAATACTTTGTTTTCTGTAATTTAGCAAAAGGAGCAGTTTTGTATTTAGCCATACCTATGTTTACATTTGTATCAAGTTTGCATTTTTAAATCAATATGTATATTTCATCCTTTGTACTTTTCTGAAATTTGTTTTGAGTTCCTGTACCACTGGAATAAAGACTAATCTTAATTTTGCAGGTTCAAATTATCTCAATGCATTTATGAAATAACTATTATTGAAAGTAATTGCTCTATGTGTACTAAACATTGCAGACAAACTGTTAGTTCACAATAAAAACAAAAGTTGCCTAGTGCCCTTTTAAAATAAGAATAAACATACATGTTATATGGTAGAATTTTAAGACAGGAATAGTGGATGTGTGCTTGATGGTAATTGCTGGGCCATGACTGATAAATGCCACGATCACCTACAGCTAATCTCATAATCCAAGATCAAATCTTAATGTAGATATAACACACCACAGGGCTCATCATGGGAAGAATATAACAAAGGTAATGAGGAAGTAATTCAATTAGTAAGTAAATGATTCTATACACATATATATGTATATATATATATATATATATATATATATATATATATAAATATATATATATTCACTGAAAGAACTAAAGGTTACAGGGACGTTATAGTTAGGCTCAAATTTCACTCGATACGAAAACAGTGAAATTCGGCAGTTATAGTTACCTGAGCTAACTATAACTTATGCCCCCGCAATGCAATGCTTATGACCTCACATATTACATCACTCATGACATGGTCAGTGACATCACTCATGACATCTCAAATGACATCACTGATGACACCATCCAGTGAGTGTAAGTATTTTGTAAGAGCTTATGATTGTTAAACATTTATACTAAGGTACTAAAAAAGTTAAAGTAGTATACTAGGTGTACTACTAATGAGTAACACAACTTTTAATATATATCATGTGAGTGGCTGTGTGACTGTATGTATCCTTATGCATATGGGTGTGTGAGTGGCTGTATGGGTGTATAAGTGGTTGTCTGAGTAGCTTGTGGGTGAGTGAGATTCTGTGTGAGCGGTTGTATTGGTAAGTGATTGGGTGTGTCAGTGGCTGTATGGGTGGGTGAGTGATGGTGTAAGTGGCTCTATAGGTGGGTAAGTGGGTATGTAGTGACTGTATGGGGAGGGAATAGATGTCTGAATGGCTGTATGAGTGAGGGACTGGGTGTGTAAGCTGCTGTATGGGTGAGAGAATGGCTGTTTGAGTAGGTGTTTTGTTAAGTGAGTTCTTGTGTGAGTGACTGTATTGGGGAGTGAGTGTCTGTGTTAATGGCTGTATGGGTGAATAAGGGGATGTGTGAGTGCTTGTATGGATGTGTGAATGGGAATGTAAGTGGTTCTGTGAGCAAGTGTATGAGGGCTTGTATCAGTGAGTGTGTAGCTGTGTTGAAAGGCTCATTTGGTGAGTGAGTGGGTGTGTGAGTGACTTTGTAGGTAAATAATTAAGTGTGTGAGTAGCTATATGGGTATGTGTTTATGTGACTGACTGCATGGGGAATGATAACATCCGCCAACTTTTTGAGAAAAGGCCTTGCAGGCCCTGGGGGCCTGTAGACCAATGTACCACCCAGCGAGATGTGTGGGGAGATAGTAACACAGAAATCGAGGACTTCACCCGCTCCTAGCTCAGAGGACTCCTCACAGCGAAGGGCCCATTTGTCCCTGAAGATGACTGCAACACCACCACCCCTCCCGACTTTGCGATCTACCCTGGAAATCTTAAAACCGCCAGGTATCGCCAACTCAATGATAGGGTTTGAAACGTCATTGAGCCAGGTCTCAGTAATGAATAGTACATCGACCTTTTTATCAGACAGGAGATCAAAGATGTCCTGGTGGTGTCTGCCTAGTGATCGAGTGTTAATTAGGGCTGCTCTAAACATGGGCCCCTTCCCACTGCCTCTGGAGAAGGGCCCGGGGTGCTGGGGTGTGTCCATGCCAGGGTACAGGGTGAAACTACAATTATTGTAAATGGAAGGGGGGAAATCTAATACCTCTCACCTGGAAGACTGGAGGCAAGGCTGAGGTCGAAGCAAAAGAAGATCATTGCGGCTATATGTCCGACGGATCGAATGGTCCAACTGCAAACGGACAGCGTGGCTGGCGCTGGCCGCTTCCGGGACGCAGACGGGCTTGCCTTTGGCGTGCCGAAGTGCCACTGGTGCACCCGCTGTGTGCGTCCGCTGCGCATCGGTGCCATCGCCTAAAATATACCCGGGGCCTTGGTGTAAAGTGGAGGAAGACTAGAGCGTCTCTCCTCCAAGATGACCGCCGAAAGTGGCCCCCCGGAAGCGGGTGGAAACGCCTACTTCCTGGAGGAAATGACTCCCGCCACTCAATCATCAGTCTAAGTGGTGTGGTGGACTGGGGAGCGGAACAGCGGGGACCTCTGATAAAGGTGAGCAGATTAGAGTGCAAGCGGCAGGAATACTAAAGTGGCAGCAATAATCACGCACAATCACCATAAAGCAAATAAAAAGCAGGTTAAGAACAATTAAAAGTTAACGCACGTTTTTTAAAGAGTAAGTAGGGCGAGTGTCGCCAGCAGCGCTGTGTGCACCCCCTTCTCAAGGCTTAGTCAATGGGGCATGTCTTCTCAGCAGTCCCGCTGTCTGGGACTTACTGGAGGTAACAGAAGGTGTTCCTGGACCCCAAGAACCCCCAGCACCCAAGAGGACTTCATTCCCCAACCACCACTGCACCATGAGGCACTTTTGCAGAGTGGTGGTGAAGGGGGTGTGGCCTCTGTTGACTTGACAGAGTTATTTATTTTTTATTTTTTTTTATTTTAAGGGAGGGAGGCTACATGGCCACCCTTCCCTGGGCCATTTTTGGTCCCCGGGGACCCCATCCTCCAGGGCCTGCCCTTTTTATTTTTTCTTAATAGGGAGGGGGCTGCACGGCCCCATTCCCAGTTCCCGGCCTGTAGTGTGGGTGCCCTGGTCCCACCCAGGCCACCCACTTTTTAAAAGTTAAGGACCGTGGGGGAGCCTGAAGGCCACCGCGGTCCCTGCCGGCTCCCCTTGTCCTACGGGAGCCGGCATTGCTTTGACACATAGGGAGCTGCTAATATGCAGCTCCCTGTGTGTAAAAGCATAGTACGCCCTGCTTTTTCCTTTGTGCTTCCTGGCGCACTACTGGTTGGTGAAGTCCACTTTAGTCCTGATGCCCTCAGAAGTAAAGTGGAATTCATTCCCCAGCCAGCAGCATGCCAGGAGGCGCATTTGCAGAGTGGTGGAGAAAGGTTGCATGGCCTCCAAATCCTCTCAGCAGTCCCACTGTCTGGGACTAACTGGAGGTAACAGAAGGGGTTCCTGGACCCCAAGGACTCCCAGCATCCAAGGAGACATCATCCCCCAGCCACCACTGCACCATGAGGTGCATTTGTAGATTGGTTGTGAAGGGGGTGTGGCTTTCGCCAACTTGCCTGAGTTTTTTTTTCATTTTCTTTTTTCATTTTAAGGGAGGGAGACTGTGTGGCCCCCCTTCCCTGGTTAATTTTTGCACCCCGGGTACCCCATCCTCCGGGGCCGGGGCTTTTTTCAATAGGTGAGGGGGCCGTGTGGCCCCCTTCCCAGGGCCGGTTCCGGTCCGTAAGGACCCCATCCCCTGGGGCCTGCCCCTATTTGAAATTTTGTATTTTTAAAAAATAAATAGGGAGGGGCCACACGACCCCGTCCCCCGGTGCCCGGACTGTGGTGTGGGTGCCCTGGTCCCACCCAGGGCACCCACTTTTTAAAGGTTGAGGTCTGCGTGGGGAGCTGAAGGCTCCTGCGGTTCCTGCTGGCTTCCCGCAACCTGCGGGACTTGGCATTGCTTTTACACATAGGGAGCTGCTAACATGCAGCTCCCAGTGTGTAAAAGCAAAGTGTGCTCCGCTTTGTGCAAGTGAGAGCGAAATGAGCCGCACTGTTTGCTATGGCTTGGCAGGAACGGTGCTCCCACCAAGCCATAGCTAACTGCAATGTCCCAGGGGTGGGCACCCCGGGACATTGCTGGAACCAGCCCTGGGGGATGGCAGTTCCTAGGGACTTGTACAGCCCTAGGTGGGGGGCCACACAGCCCCCCTCCTTCCTTGACTAATGGCCTGCCCAGAGGAGGTGGCAGTCCACGGGGCCAAAAACGGCCATTTGTTAAAAAAACACTTTGGCCCCAGCGTCTGTGAGGCCCCCCATATAAAAAATAAAAAGCCCCGAGGAGGTGGCTGTTTTCCTTCTTTAAGTTTATAAAATGTGTACCGCAGCTCTGTGTTCTTTTTAAACCATCCTGCTTACGTTTTGTAAAGATATAAGCAATGGACATTGAAATGGGTCCCTTCCCAGCCCTCTAGCCATGTCCTTAACTTTGCAGACAAAAGCACTTACTGATTTCTGAATACTGAGTGCAAAAGCGTTAAGGTAACCATGTTGTTCCTGCTTACATTTCACATGCTTAACTTAATCTTACATTCCCTATGAGTGTTTGCTTTTTCCAGGATGTTGTTACTTTTTTTTCCAGGCAGCATATTACTCTTGTCTAGTGCATAATTTGAGTCGCAAGGCCTATGGCCATGGACATTGGCCACTGGGGCTGGCCTGTGGCCAGGCCCTGCGTCCTATCCTCTATAAACAACAAACCCCATGCCAAACATGGCCTTTGGCCGTGTTCTGCAGGGGTTGGCTGCAGGGCCTGGCCTGAGGCCAGGCCATGTGGCCAACTCCCTATACGCATCCAACCCTGCATGATGCATGGCCTTCGGCTGTGCATAGCAGGTGTTGGCCACAGGGCCTGGTCTATGTCCAGGCCCTGTGGGCCACCCCCTTTAAACATTCAACCATGCACCATGCATGGCCTCCCGCTGTGTGTGACGGGCTTGGCCACAGGGCCTAGCCTGGGGCTGAGTCCTGCAGTCAATACCCCATTAAACAGTCAATGCATTGCCACATGCGGCCTTGTCAAAGAAAAGAAAAGGGGATGTGGTATTTTTTTTATTTTTGCCACAAAGTTGCTGCGGATCAGTAAATTTGTGACAATTTTTTAAAAACAAGAGTTTAAAAAAAGCCCCTGTGTGTGCCGGGTCCTGGGGGTATGCACATATTTTTTTTTTTTTTTTTTTTTTTTTATTGAAATCAGACTTCTCATACATATCTATAACATTATTACATATATTGGTCAAATTTAATATCTTCATATAACCAAGATAGCACAATTAACAGTTGACAGTTATTATAAATGTTCATACATCATTATTGCTAAACTTCCTAATTCTATTTTGGCAATATTTATACCTATTCATCCAATCCCTTGTCTATCATTTCTCTCCATCCAGGTTATCAAAGGTCCCCATATATTCCTACCTTTTCTCATAGCTCTTACACCTTTGCATTTATAAAGAGAAATTTCCTGGCGGCCTATAAATATTACTCTGTATAGCCATTGATGATAAGTAGGTGGCACACTATCCTTCCAGACAGTGGCAACCAATAGTCGAGCTATCGCCATTGTTATAAACACAAAATCCCTCTCTGTAGGAACTAAGTTCAGTCCTATGTCATATCCTAATAGCATCAGAGTTGGTGTAATTTTTAGCTCTTTATTCAGTAGCTGAAACCAAAATTTTTCTATACCTTCTTTTAGTTGACCCAGTTTTTCACAGGAATAAAACATATGTATACTATCTGCTGGGCCAACCAAGCATCTCGGGCATTTATCAGAGTGTCTTTTTCCCCATCCGAATAGTTTGGCAGGTGTATAATAAAGATTGTATACAGTTTTATACTGTTGAGCTTTAAGATTAGCTGACATAAAAACCTTTATCCCAATTGCTAAAACCATATCTATATCTACCTCTCCATCCTCCAATTTGTTGGCCCACTTTGATTCTATTTTATCTATATCATCTGGTTTCTTTTTTTGTAATGCTTGATAGAAATCTTTGATTTTACTTCCTGGGTTTCTCATAATTTCTACCAGAGGGAGTGGTTCCATTCCAATATTCCCTTTGGGGAGCCCTTTTATTCGATTCTGTATTTGCAGATATTTGAAGCATGAATTCGGATGTATGTCAAACCCTTGAACTAATTCCAAAAAAGCCTTTCTTTCTTTATTAGAATATAGATCGGCCAAAGATACAATCCCCGCTTGTTCCCACTTCTTGGCCATTCCATCATAGAATGCACGCGTCAGGAAATCTGAATGCCACAATGATGTATATTTATTGTACCTGCTAATTTGACTGATTTTCTCCACTTTCTTCCAGATTTTTACCACGTTCTCAATACATTTATATCGGGATTTTTTACAGTAGTTTGGATCACTTTGTCTCTGCAATAATCCCACAGCATCATTCCCCATAGCCAGTTGAAATATGGTCGGTATTCTGTCCTGCTCCGTCCCTTGAGTTTGAAAAAAATAAAGACTTCCAAACTGCTGCAGGGCAGTAGCCCAGTGATATAGCTGTATATTGGGAGCTCCCCATCCGCCCCGTTCTTTAGGTAGCGTCAGATATTTATACGCCCGCCGTATCTTTTGATATCCCCAGATAAATTTGGAGAACATAACTTCAATTCTATGTATTTTAGTGGCGGCAAGTTCCAGCGGTATTGCACGTATTAAATACAGAATCTTGGGGAATATCTTCATCTTGATTACATTCACTCTTCCAATTATTGTGAGGTGAAGATTATTCATACGCCTTAGCTCACTATTAATTGTTTCCAGCACTGGATCAATATTGATAGCCCAGAGATTATTAATTCCTGCTGTTATTTTAACCCCTAAATACGTGGCTACCTTGATTACCCGGGGATCTTGCATCCGACACTTGGAGGAGCAGACAATTTGTGTTTTAGTTTTGTTTAGGAGATAGCCGGATTCCTCTCCAAATTTGGTTGCCATATTTTCAATCTCCTTAATAGCCACATAAGGTTCTGTTGTAATAATCGCAATATCATCTGCATATGCTAGTATTTTTGTCTCATAGCCATGCATTACAACCGGTTTGATCAGCTGATTCTGCAATATGCGGGTAATAAAGGGATCTAAATAAAATGCAAATAAAATAGGAGAACAAGGGCAGCCTTGACGTGTACCTCTGGCAATCTCCACCCTTCTAGACGTGTGACCCATAGCTTGAATCTGAGTATATGGCTTATAATACATGGCCTGAAGAGCTCTTATAGTTCCAGAAGTAAATCCCCTATCCACCAGATTCGCCCATAGATATCGCCAAGCCACCCGATCAAAGGCTTTTTCCGCATCCAAGAGGATCACAGCCAACTCCCTATCCTCAACCTCGGCAATATCCAAGATTGAGATAACCCGTCTTGTATGGTCAGTGGTCCCTCTGCCGGGGACAAAGCCATGTTGCCACGGTGATATAAGTGTAGTGATAGTCTTTTGCAGCCGGGTGGCCATTATTTTGGAATATACTTTCGCATCCGCATTCATGAGTGATATTGGGCGGTAGGAGGATGGTTCTTCTGATGGTTTATCTTTCTTAAGAAAGACAACCATATCCGTACCCTGCCATGATGTGGGTGGAATCCCTCTATATTGTATACTCAAAAATAGGTCTTGCATAATGGGGAGTATTTGAAAGGATAGCATCTTATAGATTTCTATCGGAATTTTATCGGGACCCGTGGCTTTCCCCAGAGATAAAGATCCCAATGCAATCTGCACTTCATCTATGGTTATTTCTTGTTCTAGTTCTAAGGCAGCTTCAGTATCTAGTCTTGGTAGTATAGACCTTTCATCTTCTGTTTCCCTCTGTTCCCCCAAGCGTTCCTCGGGTTGATACAATCTGCTATAAAATTCCTCAAATACCTCAATAATTTTCTGTGGGCCAGATACTAAATGATTATTACTATCCCTGATTTTTGAGATGTTGTTCCTGGCGACTTTCTGTCTTGTTCTTAAAGCTAAAAGCCTCCCCGTCGCCTCCCCATACTCATATATTTCCCCTCGATTAGCTTGGTACATCCGTGCCACTTTAGTCTGAAAATACGCGTTTAATTCCGATTTGGCGATAGCTAATTTAATCATTTGTTCGCGCAGTAAGTTCTCAGAGCCTCCTTTCTTTATTATTTGAACATGTTCTATCTCAAGTTCTGATAATTTACTAATTAATAAATCGAATTGTGCTTTGTGTTGTTTCCGAGTACGAGCCACAAACCCTATTATCTCACCTCTCAGGGTGGCCTTAAAAGTATCCCATACCACCTCACGGGAGGCACTATATCTGTTACAATCAAAGAATCCTTGGGCCCAATGCTTGATATATATAGAAAATTCCTCATCCATCAATAGCTTTTTATCAAATGACCATGACGTCCCTTGTCTACCAGCCTTCGCCCCCTTATATCCAAGATCAGAGGATTATGATCAGAATATAGTTGGGGCAGTTTAATAACATCTAATTTATCTATCAGTAGCTGGGAAGCTAAAAAATAGTCCAGTCGTACAAATTTTTTATGTGGATGTGAAAAATATGTGAATCCAGGATCTCTTCGTTGTTTCTCTGTCCATACATCACACAAACCATGACTATCTTTTAATGCCCTAATTGCTCTGTAAACCTTCGGTTTTCTACCTAAATATTTCTGATTTGGAGTATTATTCACATCCATGTGTATATTAAAATCCCCACACACTATCATTCGTTGTGACCAATTAGCTAATTCTATCTCCAATTCATTCCAGATGTCCGCATCATCCAAATTAGAGCCATATATATTCACGACTGTAATCCCTGTTGGTAGCTCTACTATGGCCCATCGTCCCCATTTGTCTGCTGCAGACCGTGCAACCGACCCATTTCGTTGCCTGGTATATATAGCGACCCCTCTGATCATGGTGGTCTGAAAAGAACATGCCACCAAACAATAGCCTCTAATCTCTAAAAGTTCCTTATTGTTCCATGGAATGTGTGTTTCTTGTAAACATATTACATCTGGGTTCAGTGTTCTAAGTATCTCATATACCCTTTCTCTTTTTTTCCTATCGTTCAGACCACCAACATTTGATGAGCATATCCTAAAATTATTCATGTTTTACAATATTTTCTTTCTTATCTAAACATTGCTGGGCTGCTACCGCGTAATTAGTGTTTTGCCAAAAAGTAGACATTTCTGATTTCCTTTTTTTTTGTTTATCTCCCTCTTTAACACCTCCCCTCAGCTTGCCCACCCCCCCAGCATCCAGCCAGACCCCCCCTACCTTCCAACCCAGTGCTGCCTCCCCCATCCCGCCCTATGCCCCCCAGACCCCTCCATCCGCCCCCCACCCATTTTCCCCTATCCAGGCAAAAGGGCAAATAGCCCTTACGATGGAGAGAGACTTGATCCCAGTGACCCCCTTCTTCAAGTTACAGTAATGTTAGCCGGACATATATATGTCCCCTTTATTTTCCATATACCATGTATCTATCTATATAATGTCCTGTACATTAGCTTCTAGTGACCCCGTTTCCTGGCTACTTAAATGGCATCTAGGTATTCTTTCGCTTGTATCTCAGAGATAAAAAATCGTGTCTGACCCTTGCTGATTATTTTTAGTGTAGCAGGATTGAGCAAAAACGCCTGCGCCCCTTATTCTGAAAAGGAGTTATGAGTTGGCGTAATTGCCACCTTTTTTCTACAGTGTAGTGACAGTAATCAGGTCTTACAAAAAACTGCACCCCTTTTCCCTGTCGCTTCCTGTCCGGTCGAGCTAGATCATATATGGCTTGGCGTGCTAAAAAATTGTTTAGACAAATCAAAATTGCCCTCGGTCTACTCTCAGTTTGTCCTTTTTTAATTGTCAGCTGTCTAAACGGGAACCTGTGAGCTCTTTGGATCTCAGTAGACCAGTTCCACATGGTTAAGTCCGGAAAGGCTTCAGAGAAGAGATCGATCAGAAATTTCCGGGCGTCTGAACCCTCGATACCTTCTGGAATTCCTAACACTCTGAGGTTGTTGCGGCGTGATCGGTTCTCCAAATCGACTAATTTCATTTGAGTGTCATCTCTATGGGAGGTCATATCTTTCAGAGTGGACTTTTGTACTGCCATTTCATCTTCTAGAGTCGATATTCTCCCCTCCGCCTCATTCATTCTATCAGTGAATTCTTTACAGGTTTTTGCAACTCTCCTAACAGTATTTTGTAATTTCCGGCAGGCAGTATGTGTCTTCAGATTCTCTGTGCGGGTTTCGAGCCTATGGTCTACTACAGATTTATATATTGCAGCCAAGGATATTTCTTCTGTCTGACCGCCCATTGCACCCATATTGTCCAACAAGGGGTCCTCAAGTTCTGCGCCGGGAAGGCTTGACTCAGAATGAGGTTCAGAAGACAGAGAGACCTCCCACATCAAACTTTTTCCTGGCCCCAGGAGGGGTACCTGCTCTTGATTTGTCGACTCTTTATGCACCATAGTGTGGTCCAGACTTTTTCCGTCCATATTAGAGATGTTCGATTCATTCCACAGACTGGTTGTTGACCCATCCAATGATCCAGATCTAGACCCCCATCTTTCTCATCATGACCGAGCTGTTCGTCTCCCGATGAATCCGAGGGTTCTGAAAGAGAGTAGAACTTTTCCCCTGAGTCCCCCTCTCTGTTACTTTCATTGCTGGTCTTATCTTCGCTTCCCTCTTTATGACCGTGGCCCATATAGGAATCTAGTATAGGTGCGTTTAAATCCATGATTGGCCCGGCGTGTCTTGACTCCGATACATTCTGTTGTGGCTCAGGAATGGTCTGGTTGAAAATCCAAGAGGGGTCTTTTTCTTTATCAAGATGTGCCTTGTCATGCAGCAAATGTAATACACCCCCGGGGTTTTCATCCATTGAGATATTTGCTGATGTATGCGTGTTATCCGAGATACCAGCCTCAACCTCAGCATTCGCCATTTTTTCCTGTATGCCAATAGTATTCTCCTTTCTCAATTTTACAAACATTGGTGGGATTTTTTTTTAACATCCGCATGTTGTTCCCCCCATGCAGGGAGGTACTCAGATCGCCAGTTGTGCCCTCCAGAGACGTTTTTAAGTTAGTTCCACCCTTCATCATGGCCTCTCTTCTATTCCCAGCATGAGGATCTCTGGTCTTACCACCACGAGCAGATTTTGGGGGCATAATGACACAGGTTAAAGTAGTACAGTTCTGTTTGGGAAATATCCGTACTTACAGCGTTTGTCCCAGTTAATACTCCTTTTTTGCCTGTTACTCGTCTGCGTGTGTCGCTGCATCCCATATGATCCACCGCCCCTTCTCACTGCCAACCTCCGCCACACAGTGCGCTTACCGACAGAGTTTCTCTAGCGCATCGCCTTCGAGGACCCAGGCGTATCTCTCCCGTGTCTGTACCGAACTCAAAAGAGCTGTCCAGCGAGGGCGCGCGCCTCAGTTTTCCGCTACCGCGGCTGACAACCAGTTTGGTATCGTGGGTCTCGTGCACCCAGGACGACTATTAGGCAATCCCTTGGTTTCCCTTCCACGTAGGTGAGCGGTAAGTGAGTAGTTAGGCGAGTTGACAGAGCCCAGAGCAATCGCCACCACCAGATGCCTTTGCTTTCCTCCAGCAGCATTCAATTACAGTTTGCTATCCATTTTTCCATTTCCTTTTCCAAGCGTCCACATGAATACCATGTCTCGGTATATTATCCGTATGTCATCAGGGTATTCTTGTAAGCAGTAGTCTTTGAAGAAGGAGAGTGCAGCGAGGAGCTCATCTCTCACACGTCCGACTAGCGGTCGCCATCTTTGCCTAGTAACACGCACCCAAAAGACCAGCAGCGCACATATTTTTTTTTTTAAATAAAGGGGGGGTGCACGGGCCCCCCTCCTGAGGCTCTTAGGAGCCCCAAGGACCACCACCTCCCCAAGGCTTAACTGAAATTAAGAAGGGGGGCCGCAGAGTCCCCCCTCCATTGGGCTCCTAGAGCACAGGGACAATCACCTCCCCAGGGCTTCTTTTAAAACAAAGGAGGGGGGCGCACGGACCCCCCTTTGGCTTACATGTACCCCGGGGACCAATACTTTCCTGGGCCTAAATAAATACTAATGGGGGGCCTTGCAAACCCCCTGGGCCCTGGGGACCACCACCTCCCTGGGGCCGAATCCATATACCAGAATGGGAGGACACGCAGCCCCCCCTCCCTGGCCACATATGGCCCAGGGACCCTATCCCCATGGCCAGGCCACTAGTACCTAAGTGCCGTGGCCCCACCTGCCTGGGCACCCAGTGTGTATCGTTGTGGACTGTGTGAGGGAGCCTCAAGGTCCCCACGGTCTCAGCTGGCTCTCTGCCTTCTGCGGGAGCCAGCATTGCTCTCACATGCAGAGAGCTCCCTGTGTGCGGGAGCAATTGTTTCATCTGTTTCCCTGCCTGCATGGCAGTGGACAGGGAAACTCATGAAAACTCTGCTTCCAGCAAGTGGGAGCAGTTTTACAGCTTCCACTTGCTGGGAGTGGAGTTATGTTAGCTCTCGCTTGGCGGGAGCTGTCCGCTCCCATAAAGAGAAATCAAAAAGCTATTTCCCAAGGTTTGCACCTCAGGAGATAGCAGTAGCCGGCCCTGGAGGGTGGTGGTCCCAAGGGCCATTATGGGCTCAAAGAGGCTCCAAGCGGGATGCCTTGTGCCCCCCACCCACATTTATATATTATGTTGGCCCAGGGGAGGTGGTGGTCCCTGGGGCGTGGGGGGTCAACACTGCCCCCCTTTAAAATCTTAATTTGAGCCCTGAGGAGGTGGAGGTCCCAGGGGCTTCATAAAGCCCCTGGAGGGGGGTCCATGCAGTCCCCCTCCATCTTAAAAATAAAGCCCCAGGGAGGTGGGCTCAATCAGCACAATGTAGGGGAGTATGTGCATCCCCCCTCCCATACTGATATAAAGCCCCGGGGAGGTGGTGGTCCCCGGGGCTCAAAAGAGCCACAGGAAGGGGGCTGTGTGCCCCCGTCCTTTTCTTTTTACGCCTCCGGGGCCTGGACCACCTGGGGCCTATACAGTAAACAAGTGGGGGAGACCTCACTTGTTTTTGTTGTTGTTATTTTTCCCACAGATTCGTGACTCATGAATTCACGTTGAAAATTTAAAAAAATGCTGTTTTAACATGGCGCGGTCCAATGTGGACCCCAGGACCAGGGCTAAGGGGTTAGGAAATTCCTACCCTGCCCCCTTTTCTTTTTTTCTAGTGCTTTTTTGGAACTTGGCTGAAGCCGAGCCCAAAGACGTTTGTCAACACTCTCTGGTTTGAAGTGTTGGCAACCGATCAGATTTCAGTACGACGACTATCGGATTCTCGGAGGATCTGTGCCCCTAGATATACAAATTTTTATTTTGTTGAATATATTGGGAGCTACTGAACAGATTAACACTAGTTCACAAAAAGGTCACCTTCTGGGCCAGAAGCTACCTTTCTGCCAAATTTTATGTAATTCCGTTCAGCAGAACAGGCTGTAGTCTTGTCTAAAATCGCTATGAGAAATTGCATTGGGAAAACGCTTTTTGTGACCCCCAGTTTTCTCGGCTGCAGCTTGATGAATCACCCCAAAACTTTCAACACAGCAGCTGCACCGACTGTCCTACTAATTTTGAAAGTTTCAGGAAGATTTGTCAAATGGCGTCAAAGTTATTGGTAAAACAATAAATGCTTTTCCGATGGACACTAGGGCCTAACTAAAACTACCTACTGGCGACCACCAGTAGGTAATTTTTCACTTGAGCTGCTTTCTGATAAGTTTTGCTGTGTTCTGTGAAGGGAGGTCCCATAACGTGTTTTCCCCATGTTAATTCCCATAGACTCTTTAGCCATGCTGAATAACTGACATAATATCGACAGACATAATATTGACCTACCAAAATATCGGGACAAAAATATTGATTACACTAATATCGACATACTATACTTAATTGAAAAAATACACAAATATCGACACCAAAATATCGTTAAGCATTTACATCAATATCACTATTATCGAACCCAAAAATATTGTGATAACTAATATCGAACTTATTAAGAAAACATACAAAGTTACAATAATATCGATGACAAAAATATAGACAACAATATTATCATTTAAAAAATATATCGACATGTTAAAATTAATTATAATAACACAATACATACCCCAAAAAATATAAAAAATATTAATTAACACACACAACATACAAAATTAATCGATTAACACATATTTTTAATAACATGTAAAAATAATATCATGAAAATTATTACATACACAACATTATTTACTACTTCAGACATTATATCTAAAATAAACAAATATTATTTAGGAATTAAAAGAATATAAATTACATATAATATACTATACCACTTAAAAAAAAACCAGAGTAACTGAAACTTAATTAGCGTTTTCCATATATGGAAAACAACTGCAAAATTAATTAAAACAATAAGTAACAACCAATAAAATACACATACAATTGAAATAAGCCAATAAGATTAAAACAACAATTAATAAAACACTATATAAACACACGATAATTAAACATTATTTTACACTGCAACCAAAAAAGCAAGAATAAGGAGAAACTCAGTCGGATTGCTGCCACAACATTGAACTGCATCATAGAAATATCTTATTCCAGCTCCACAAAGTAAGTAAATTAGCATTTTAAAAGTATTGCTACCGAAAATGTTCTCAAAGCACTTTTTATAGGAACTTGGGGGCATATCAGCAACAGCCGGCGATAATTATCGCTAAGCGTGTTTAGCGCGAGGATAATTATCGCCGGCTATCGCTGGATTTTATCGCAGAGATAGCGTGTTATCAGCAACGCTTATCTCCAAAGCGATAAAAATCCAAGCGATAGCTGCAAATGTGCGATTATCGCTGGAAATCCAGCGATAATCGCAGAGAGATAGGCGATACGTTGATGATAGGGCAGGGTGGTCTCATCATTATGATCCACCACCCATAGACTATAATTGCTTAGTCAGTTTCAAAGCAGGCGTAAGCAAACCTGCGATAAGCGCGGTTAGTGCTACTTTTCTCGTCGCTACACAGGTTAGCGATTGGCTTGATAATTGGCGAAATGTCTGTTAGCGACATTCTCAATGTTCGTTTAGCAGGGTACGCCCACTTTGCATATCATTGGCGATGCAAAGATGGGCATTAGGGAAAGCGGCGCTGAGGCATAGGAACACGCGTTAGCGTGTCCTTGCTGATAGTGCGATAAAATTATCGCCGCTTTTCATCAGAAAACGGACGCTAAAGCAGCGATAATTTTATCGCGGGGCCTTGATGATATGCCCCAAAATAATTAATATATATTTCTAAAATTATATCTCCTCCACAGATAATTCTGAAGGCACTCAAAAAACTACAGAACAGTGTGAAATATCAACTTGCAAATAAAGTAAGTATTAAACACATATAAATTAATACAAGTTTTCTAAAAAGCCAAACAGAAGTGCAAGCTAAGCACAACTCCCCCCCCCTAAAAACACAGTTAAACAAATTTATTAAAATTACTCTTTTTTTCAACAGGAATTTCTAAAGAAATACTAAAGGCAAACAGCAAAGAAAAACCATCAGCATTGGAAAAAATCTTCAAATTCAACATTGTAAGTATTAAATCGACAATGTACATGTTTTCCACAAACTCAATCACTCCACTATGCGAGACTATTTCACCAATAAGATCTGTTTAGCGGGGAATTCAGCTAAAATCCTCTTTAAAATCACTCAAGAGTTCACTAAGCCATCCGCCACTGCCAGTACAGTGCTCCCTACCACTTCCCTGTGCACAGGACTGTCAGACTTCTTCCAGGACAAAATCCATGCTATATACACCATCTTTCCCCCCCCACAGACCACCTCAGAGCCGGCTTTGTCGGTCAGCAATGATGCAATGTCCACTTTCCGCCCTCTCTCTCTGATGCTTCATTGCAAAATCTTCTAACCTGCAAATCGGGCTCACCTGGCGATCCGTGTCCGGCTCAGTTTTTTAAACTCCTGGCACATTGCATCAATGCCCCACTGAATCAGATCTGGAATTCCTCACTGAGCTCAGGAATTTTCCCTGCAGTGTGGAAACAGGCTTATCTTCTGCCGATCCTCAAAAAACCTGATGCTGGCCCTGCTGTTTTTAAAATTTTTAGACCCATTTCCTTTCTACCAGCACCTGCAAAAATCCTCGAACAAATAGTCCAAGAGCAACTCTCCAACTATCTGGAATCCAGAAATCATTTTCACGACTCTCAATCCGGCTTCAGAGCTGGCTACAGCACAGAGACTGCCCTCCTAGAAGTATCCGGGAGAGCATCGATTTGGGCAGGGCAGCTATGCTTGTGCTACTCAATCTGTCTGCGGCCTTCGACACGGTGGCCCACCCTATCCTCATGGATAGGTTAAGAGATGTGGGTATTCAGGGCACGGCTCTGTCCTGGATCCGGTCCTTTTTGGGAAACCGGTCTCAATGAGTCTTTCTTCGTCCCTTCGTCTCTGACGAGAAACCCTTGCTTTGCGGGGTTCCACAGGGCTCTGCCTTGAGTCCCCTTCTCTTTAACACCTACCTTTCACCTCTTGCAGCGTTGGTAGAATCTTGCGGGGTGAGGGTGGTCTCCTACGTGGACGACACCCAACTAGTGTTCTCTTTCGAGGAGCACTCGGAAGCTGCTTTTTCCAAGTTTAGAAATTGCCTGAGTAATATCTCGGCCTGGATGTCACGGAACTGTCTCATGCAAAAACAACAGTTGATGGACAGAATGCAGAACAATGTCATACATTCACCCCAGTACAGAGATCTGGGCCTAAATCCACCGTTTTTTTTGCTCACCATGCCATTCCAGTTTGGACCCAGCCATATGCAAATCAGTCTTGACCCTGTGCCTCATGGGAACAGTCCAGCCCGAACTGCCAAGCCAGGTCCTCCTTGGACTGGAAACAAGCATCCTAGGACCGGTTTCGGGTTTCACCCTCTTCAGCCAGGATAGCTTGATTCCAGTGGCATGGAGAGCACGGGACCCACGTCTGGGCATACCCGTCCCACTCGGGGTGACAAATGCAAAAACAACAGTTGATGGACAGAATGCAGAACAATGTCATACATTCACCCCAGTACAGAGATCTGGGCCTAAATCCACCGCTTTTTGCTCACCATGCCATTCCAGTTTGGACCCAGCCATATGCAAATCAGTCTTGACCCTGTGCCTCATGGGAACAGTCCAGCCCGAACTGCCAAGCCAGGTCCTCCTTGGACTGGAAACAAGCATCCTAGGACCGGTTTCGGGTTTCACCCCTCTTCAGCCAGGATAGCTTGATTCCAGTGGCATGGAGAGCACGGGACCCACGTCTGGGCATACCCGTCCCACTCGGGGTGACAAATGCAAAAACAACAGTTGATGGACAGAATGCAGAACAATGTCATACATTCACCCCAGTACAGAGATCTGGGCCTAAATACACCGTTTTTTTGCTCACCATGCCATTCCAGTTTGGACCCAGCCATATGCAAATCAGTCTTGACCGTGTGCCTCATGGGAACAGTCCAGCCCGAACTGCCAAGCCAGGTACTCCGTGGACTGGAAACAAGCATCCTAGGACCGGTTTCGGGGTTTCACCCTCTTCAGCCAGGATAGCTTGATTCCAGTGGCATGGAGAGCACGGGACCCACGTCTGGGCATACCCGTCCCACTCGGGGTGACAAATGCAAAAACAACAGTTGATGGACAGAATGCAGAACAATGTCATACATTCACCCCAGTACAGAGATCTGGGCCTAAATCCACCGTTTTTTGCTCACCATGCCATTCCAGTTTGGACCCAGCCATATGCAAATCAGTCTTGACCCTGTGCCTCATGGGAACAGTCCAGCCCGAACTGCCAAGCCAGGTCCTCCTTGGACTGGAAACAAGCATCCTAGGACCGGTTTCGGGTTTCACCCTCTTCAGCCAGGATAGCTTGATTCCAGTGGCATGGAGAGCACGGGACCCACGTCTGGGCATACCCGTCCCACTCGGGGTGACAAATGCAAAAACAACAGTTGATGGACAGAATGCAGAACAATGTCATACATTCACCCCAGTACAGAGATCTGGGCCTAAATCCACCGTTTTTGCTCACCATGCCATTCCAGTTTGGACCCAGCCATATGCAAATCAGTCTTGACCCTGTGCCTCATGGGAACAGTCCAGCCCGAACTGCCAAGCCAGGTCCTCCTTGGACTGGAAACAAGCATCCTAGGACCGGTTTCGGGGTTTCACCCCTCTTCAGCCAGGATAGCTTGATTCCAGTGGCATGGAACTGTCTCAAGCTTAATTCGGACAAAACCGAGGTACTCTTTTTTAACCAAAAATCACCGCCCCCCCCAGTGCTTTGGTGGCCTCGGGAGATGAATCCTCTGCCTGAGCCTGTTGACTCGGTGAGAAATCTCGGTTTTAGATTCGACAACAAACTCTCCTGTAAAACACAAATCAGGCATGTCTCCTCCTCATGCTTTGGGAAGCTGCGCACACTGTGGAAATTCCTCCACTTCCTTCCCCTGGAGTGCCATCGAACAGTGTTCCATGCTCTAATCACATCCCACCTGGACTACGCTAACAGTCTCTATCTGGGTGTTCCCACCTATCTTACTCGCCATCTGCAGATTATACAAAATGCTTCTGCCAGATTGATCTGTAAAATACCTTTCCGACACTCGATTACCCCCCACCTGAGGAACCTTCACTGGCTACCTGTGATCAAGCGCATTGAATTCAAGGCCCTCACCCTGGCATTCAGAGCACTCTGGGGACTAGGCCCAGCGTATCTGAGAGCTAGACTCCAGCATTACCATCACGACCGGACCCTGAGATCTAACCATCAGTGTCTCCTTGCTATCCCCCGCTTTTGTAAAACCAGGACTGGTGGCAGAGCCTTTGCGGTTAGAACCTCTAAACTCTGGAATGCCTTGCCTCTCTCCATCCGCTTATCAGAGTCAGAACTAACTTTTTGGTGTGCCCTGAAAACCTGGTTTTTCACCAGCACCTAGCTTTTCCCCTTCTCACCTGTCATCTACCGTCTGCTTCAGCGACGGGACACCCCCGTCGGGGGTAGCTGTGCGCTTTATAAAGAACTAAATAAATAAATTAGATGATAACACAGCAGAGTATTATTTTTAATAATTTTTCTATACATTTCTCTTAGCATTTGAAAAATCACCATGACTGAAGGGGCCCAATTCATTACTTCCCAGAAAGGCAAATTCTTATTATGTTATATGGGGTATGTGTACACCCAAGAAAAGCAAACAGGCGACAAAGTTCACTGGAAATGTAGTAAATATTATTCTAACAAATGTTATGGGAGGGCTGCAACAAAGGAAAAACTGTACTATATGTTTACGAGCATAACCACTCCCTAACATAGCTGAAATTGAGGTTCGAAATGCTTTAGAAAATATAAAAGAAGCTAGTACTAGATCTGAAAAGTCTACAACTGAAATACTTAAGGACATGCTCCCCACAGTCCCACAACATGCAACTGGCCAAATGCCCTCAATAGCATCACTAAAAAGAACAATAGCTAGAACTAAAAAAGCTACTGCTACCACCACACCTATCCCCAAAACTTTTGCTGAAGTAGAAATACCACCTGAACTCACAGTTACTCATAATGAAGAACAATTTCTTCTTTATGACAATAAAGCAGCTGACAAAAAGAATAATAATATTTGGAACTCCCACAAATTTACTGAAACTGCAAAACTGTGAAACTTGGATGATGGATGGGATTTTTAAAATATGTCCCAAACCATTTTACCAGTTATATACAATACATGGACTTTATCAAAATGCAAACATCCCCTTTATATATGCTCTATTACCAAACAAGCAAACGATAACCTATGCCGAACTTTTAACCAAAGTAAAACAAGAAACCAATAATTACTTTCCCCAAAAAATGATCATTGACTTTGAACAGTCAATGATACAAGCCATACTAAAAACCTACCCTCACACAGCAATTCAGGGTTGCTATTATCACTTTAACCAATGCATTTTGAGACACCTCAAAAATCTACACTAAGGGGCTGATTACGATGGCGGAAGGACAGCCACCGCCAGCCGTGCGGTGGCGATCCCTCTGCCATCGAATGACAATTTCCTCCCCGCCACATTACGATTGCGGGGGGAATCGGACCGTGTCCGTGGCGGGCACAAAGACCGTCCGCCACGGATCCGCCAAAGGCAATCGTTCCGATTGCCTGACGGATGCTCCAGATAGGGTAAAATGGTGGCGGTGCCTAGCAGGCACCATCCGCCAAATTACGATGCGGGCTGAAGCCAGCCTTTCCATGGCGGTGAAACCGCCATGGAAAGGCTGGCAGGGATTGGTTTCGGGGGCCCATTGCGGGTCCCCCTTGTGTTTGCGGGAGGTGTGGGTGCACTGGGGGGGTACCCATGGTACCCCCCTACATTTCACAGCACTAAGTGGCAGGCACCGTGTGGTGCCTGCCACGTAGTGCAGTGAAATGCATCACATGCATTTTTAACATCGCGACGGGTGCTGCAGTCAGCAGCGCTCGCCGCAATGTTAAATTGCAAGATGCGACCACCATGGTGGCGGTTGCATCCTAATTTGGTGTGCGGGTCCGCCGCATGCATGGCAGGCGGTCCCACTCCCCGACACCATGGCAGACGGATTGAAGTACACCCGCCATCGTAATCACCCCCTAAGTGTAGAATATGCAACAAATAGCACCTTTGCATATCAAATTAAAAAACTCATAGCACTAGCATACGTCCCAATTACTGACGTAGCCGAACACTACAATTTATTAATTGAAAGTGCCTACTAACAACAAAATGAGGAAAAACTAAGTCCCCTACTTCACTATTTTGAGGATACCTGGGTGGGAAGGCTACACAGATCTGAACACAGAAGACAGCCTAAATACCATATTCCATGGTGGAATGTCTATAACAGTACCCTAAACAAAGAAGCTAAAACAAATAATGCTGTGGAAGGATGGCACAATGCCTTCCAAGCCACAAAAGGAAGAACACAACCTACTCTACATAAACTATTACAATCTATCCAAAAAGAACAAAGCTACCAATAACTAAGAATGGAACAGTCTATAACACATCTAGGCCTTAAACTAAGCAAGCAAACTAAACAAATGTTTGAGTACTTACAATACAAAGTAAGACTCTACCCAACAACTAAAGGGCTAGAATATCTTGAAACAATAGCTAAAAGCCTACTTTAAGTAAATGTACCTCAAAATCCCCAAAACTCATAATATAAAAACAAGCAGTCAAATAAATATTTTTTTTTAACTCCAAAGATATAATTATTTTGTCAATCAATTTAATTAATATATAAAAAATAAATTGACATAATAATTCTATTTTATATAACATAAATAACAATAACAATTACAGTATTAACATTTCCCTCCCAGTATAAAACATTTAAAATTATTTACTGTTTTCGTAGCTGAAGAAATGTAATCCAAACTGCCATGAATAAATCCACACGTATGATAATCCCAATAAGTAAAAAAAATCCCCCCAAAAAAATGAAAAAATCCAACTGTATAAAAATCAACCCACCGGAAATAGCTTCACAAACGATAAACCATAAAAATCCCGAAAGACTTATTTAAAAAAAGAAACGCTTCAGGAAAACTTGAAAAATTAAGGAAGTGTAAAATAATTATTAGTTTACTAAAACTAATACACACTTCCTTAAAAAATAAATAAAACGCATTCTTCTCCCAACGGCAACTTCCAATGGACGAAAACCTGTTAGTAAAAAAACACAATCCCTCCCGCACAAATATACATATACATTATACCATAATACAAATAAATATAACACTAACACAATACTATAAACATAATTACACATATCTATCAAACACTAACATCGACCAATTAACAAACTAACCGCATTTCGCAAACGCATTCGTAAAACGTACAACTTACCAAAAATAGAAAAACCTAACACTACATACACTATATACTAATTGACTACCTTCAAATTAACCCAAAATTAAAGTTTAAAGAAAGAAAATTAAACTTACCATACCCGATGCGACGCAACTTCCAACCGCGAGCTTCTCCCTTCAGAAATGACCTAAAACAAAACTGATAACTTACAAAATATAGCTTAAGAATAAAAATGGCTGCCTTAAACAATAAAGATTTATATTTTTCTTTATTAAACTGATTGTACATTAGAAATGCATTACTATGTATTTTTGAAAAATACTACAAAATAATACTCATGTATAAAAAATGGTTTCACATATTTTTTCAAATCTTAAATTTTAATAATAAATATTATTAAACAATTAATATTTATTATTATAATTTAAAAAATATACATTCAATAGCCAATGTATATTAAAAACCTGTACTATTTTTAAATAATGTGAAAAAATGTATGAATGTTATAAAAAAAATTGTGTTTGCAAAATGACTTATGTACTAGTTAATTATATTTATATTTGAAATATAAATAATATTACCTAAAATATAACATTATGGGCCCGATTCCGATCTCACTCGGACGGGCTCCTGACGGCATCCGTCAGGAGCGAGTCCGTGTTGCAAGCGCGATTTCCGGATGACTCGCACCGCTGTACGAGCGAGCAAGTACGGTGTGCATATAGCCTCGCGCTCCGAGCGACACGTACCCGTCAGCGAGGCCCTCGGGACAACTCCGACATGGCCAACGCGCACAGCTCAATGTGGCCGATTTCCGAGCGACCAAGTACGATGCGTGCGTCGAGCAGCTGGATCGAGTTGGAGCCTCCGACACAAAAAAGCTCCGGGAAGCAGACTTCGGGGGGCCATAGCGGGCCCCCCTTCACCCGTAGGCCTATGACTCGGTCACAAAGGGGGACCCAAGGGTCCCCCCTACACATGCATGTAAGATGTGGGGTGCACCGACGCGTCCCCACGACAGGGGGCGCCCTTTTCTGTGATGTACTTTTCTCGCAATGGAAGCCTATGTACGCAACGTACATCAGGCTCCCATTGACTTCAATGGGGCTCCGAGCGACCTGAGTCCGTCAGCGCGTACTTGCATCGTACTCGGGCGTTCGGAGCCCAGGAGCAGGAGTCAGTTGGAAAGCTCTACGGGACCGAGTCGGCCGTAGGGCTTTCCAAGCGAGATCGTAATCGGGCCCTATATGTTAAAAATTAAATAATTATAAAAACTTGTACAATAAAAAATTGATAAAACCTATATGTTATTAATAATGTACACTATATGTAATAATGTACTAAATAAATAATGTATGACTGTAACAAAAACATAATTTGTTTAAAAAATTGTATAAAAAGAAATGTATAACTACATCTGTTTTTTTCAAACAATTTACATAACTATATTATAAAGCACACAAAATATTTAATCCTGAGTTTACAAAAATATATATAAATGTATAAATATCTACAAAATATATAATATATCAAAAATAAAAAATGTTTTTTTCCTGTGTTGAACAATATATATTAAATATAGTTAATTAAATGAAATGCTTTTGCTTTTTCTTCTTCAATGTTTGAATCTAAATAAAAACATAAATAAAATATGAACATGTTTCTGTATTTATTTTACATTATTTTAATTCTTGTATATGTAATTCAAATTTATGTTACATCAATGTACCTTAAAAACTATGTTATTTTAATAAACATTTATAAATATATAATTATGCTTACTCCAACATATATTTTAATTTTTAACTATTCTCACTATACACTACATTAATTCACAAAAGGTGCTGGACATTAAGCATATATAATTTACTATTCCCACTTCAACTATATTAACTCTGGGAAGGTGCTGGACACTAAACATATTTAATTTACTATTCCCACTCCAAACTATATTAACTCAGGAAGGTGCTGGACACACAGATATATTTTACTATTCCACTCCAAAGTATAATAACTCAGGGAAGGTGCTGGACACTAAACATATATAATTTACTATTGCCACTCCAAACTATATTAACTCTGGGAAGGTGCTGAACACTAAACACATTTAATTTACTATTCCCACTACAAAGTATAATAACTCAGGGAAGGTGCTGGACACTAAACATATATAATTTACTATTCCGACTCCAAACTATATTAAGTCAGGGAAGGTGCTGGCCACTAAACATATATAATTTACTATTCCGACTCCAAACTATATTAAATCTGGGAAGGTGCTGGACACTAAACATATTTAGTTTACTATTCCCACTCAAATTTATTTTAAGTCAGGGAAGGTGCTGGACATTAAACATATATAATTTACTTTTCCCACTCCAAACTATATTAACTCAGGGAAGGTGCTGGATACTAAACATATATAATTTACTATTCCCACTCAAATTTGTATTAAGTCAGGGAAGGTGCTGGACATTAAACATATATAATATACTATTCCCACTCCAAACTATGGGGCTGATTACGATGGCGGACGGAGGCACATCCGCGGTGCTGGCGGTGGCGGAAAGTGTCTTTTTCCGCACTCCAGCAGCGGTCCTCGCGTCCGCCATATTACGATGGGCAAACATAGCCCATTTTCCGTCTGCTGCAGAGTTACGTGAACCGCCAGAAATTTCCGCCCGCAACCGCGGTGGAGGGAGCCAATAGAGACACACCGCCGTGCGGAATGACGTCCCATCCGCCGTACAAATTACGAAGCCGCAAACAGTCCATCACACTGCAGCGGAGAATCCACCCACCCGAAGACGGCGGAAGCACTACTGTGGAAAGTGAAACTCGACTCCCGGTCCCCTCCACGCAGTCCTGACCACTATGGATCCAGCTCTTCAAGCCTTTCCGCTGCTGTACCTCATCCACTACCAGCAAATAATACACCGTCGCGGACAATGCCGCAGGTACGCAATTACACAACTCCGCATACAAACACAACACACAACCCCTGTGCTGACATACGGTTCCTGTCCACATCAGACACTCTGGTGGGGACAAGAACATATCCCCCAGTGTACCCACACATGTCCTACCTGTTAGAAACCCACACCTCCGCATCCGGGTCACCCATCAACTGCGAAATCACTGCAATGTCCCGGGAAAGTCACGGCAGTGGTGAAGACGTGGGAAAACCTGCGCACAATGTAGTAGGCAGGGCCGGCGCCAGGCATGGGCAGTCCGGCCAGATTCACAGGGCTCCACCTTCACCCTTCCCACAATACGCATCACACACTCATTTCGGCACATGCTGTGTGTCCCTCCTGTGCCCCCCTGCACAATTAATCAGCCAGGTGTAGCCAGACCTCGCACCTCACACATCAAAGGACAAGGGAGATTGACTGGGAAGGTGGGGTGAGAAGAAACACCCTGCACAGAAGCTCAGGGGCTGGACAACCCTCCTCCTCACACCTACCTTCCACTCATGTGAATCAAACTGAGTATAATTACAAAATGAAGACTCACACTGCATATGAACATCCACTGAACTGTTCACACTGCCTGTCAAGTCACTCAGAAACACCCCACACTGACACCCAGCCACATACTCATACCATAGGTCAGCAGCAATGGAGGACAATAAATGGGCCAGCCAAAAGTGAAGTGGACAGTGCTGGAAAACCATGGAGCAAGCAACATAGCATGTGTACATCACATGCAAGAGAAGGAACATATCACACCACCCTTAGGCCATCAAACCAGACATGGGTGGCACAGTGAGTGAAATTAAACCAAAGTGACCTCTGTGCAACAACTCAGGGATACATCAAGGCAAGCCATGCATAGGCACAGGAATGATAGGAAGTGTCTGAAGTCATACAGTGACCAGCCACACATCTGTGTCAACTTACTTGACATGTGTATGCCATCAGCACAACACACGTGGCTCATTGTCACACTCCCTGCATGTCAAACACAAGTAGGACCTTCACACATGCCCCTCATCTACCCATCTCACACCTGCAACACTCAACACCTGTGAAAAACACACAGAATTGTGCAAATGATGTCCTGTGAGGTCACTGACAACCACCAATCACACACCCTGTGGTGCATCCACAAATATCAGACTCACACTCAGGGATGCCTGAACCAATGCTGACACAAAAACAATAGCCAAACACAAATCTCACAAACAACATCCACAGAAGTCCAACAAGCCCAGACATGTGCAGCCAAACAGTGGAAAGGCAATGTGACCCTAGACAGAACAGGAATACACAGCATTGTCACTCTGGACCAATGCACAGACACCATACCCCAACACAAACAAGAATTGCATCATCAAAAGCCAATCATGAACACTAACTGGGATCAATGTGACAAATCAGCTAACACACACATACACACCACACCAGTCATCAAGTGAACATGGTGTCATAGTGTACCACATGCATGCACATGCACAATCCTGACAAGTGACAGGTCAAAAATAGGAGGACAAACCACCATTGTGCACTCAAAACAAGCTCATGAACAAGAATCCACATTGCTGCATGTGACGGACACACAAGTGATGCACACTACACATGCAACACACATCTGAATGTATCACAATGCACAAACTACTCACACACAATGTCATGCAAATAGAACATCACACACACATTGCACCTGTCAGTAGAAAGAGCCAACACAGGCCAAACACTGCATACATCTACAACAAAAACACAACAGATGCACATACCAATCCATCACATAGCAACCTCAGCTGGACATCAGGGGGATGCACACCAAGCAAGTACAAGGCAACATACACTGACAGCACTGCATGCACACTAAGCAGTGTGTGCACACCAACCAAACCAGTAGCACACATATCTGAGTGCCACACCATGATCTCCCACAACACAAATCATCACAGCACAAACATAACATCACACCCAGGAAGGGTAGCAGTACCTCAGCAAACACACATACAGCTTACCCATCACTCACAGATGCACAACTCAGGGAAACCCAGATGAAAACAACATGACTAGAGAACTGTGCTGCTCAAACATATGCACTGCACATGAGCAACCATGACTGCAAAATAGTAGAAGAGAACAACACATAAATAATTGTGAAACTGTCCTGAGTGGCACATTGGTCCTGTACACAGATCATCCTCCTACAGTATAGTGTTACACTATGAAATGGTGGGGAGGCTCACACACTGGCAAGCCATGGGGTGGAAGTCATGAGATTGAAGTGGTGTGTACTTCAGTAGTGGACAGGTGAGGAGTGTACAGTACACAAATACATAGAGGAGTTACTCACAATGTGTAGGCATCAGAAGCACATATAGGGGATGGCAAGACTCCACATACCACCTACCATACTGGAGACAAAAATGGGTCAAGTGACAGCAATGCATGAGAACACTCACAAATAATGTCAGTGTGGCTGAGCAGGTCTGCACAGTGAGCACAAACAGTAACAAGACACATGACAGATCAACAAAACACAACGCAGACTTGGCAGTCACACACTCTGCATACTCACAACTGGCAGCGACAACAATTAGGTGTCCCCCAGGAGTGCAAGGACACAACAACACACTGCACAGTGCCCAACCTACAACTCCTACATGTGCTCACAATCTGAAGTACATGGCTGACAATTTAAACAAGCAGGCACTCATTACCTGAATCATACATGTGTGAAGTTGGCATTGCAGGGGCACACACACATCAACACTACTGACAATGACAGCCCATTCACACTGTATGACCACTCAAGTTCACATATTCAAATGTACCCATGTGACTAGGAAGACAGGCCTACACAAGATGACCACACATCAACACTGCTGTTCACACATCAAGAAAGATCACACAGATATGATGGACCCTCTGTTGTGGTATTGCATCATAACATGACATGTGTACAATTTAGCAAACATGACCATAGAATGATTAGGATAACAGTAGATCATCACAAACAACCATCATTGCACCCTCAAGCCTCAGAGTCAAGAAGAACTAAAGTGCCTGTCACCTCTGGCAAACTCTGAAAAAGTAAAGCAAGCAATTGGCAATGTTGAAGTGGCATACAGAGCATGTGTCACATGAAACCATACCCATACATAAAACCTTTTATTTAGCAAGGACATTGACAAAGAAGACAACAGGAGTAACTGTCTTTATTACATAATACACAGATAGGCATCAAAAGTAGAAAACAGCAAGGCCATTGGCTAGTCCATAGTTCAAAGTATGTACATGTGTGCATGAGAAACTGCACAGAGAATGGGCATCCAAAGTGACAAACAGCAAGGCCATTGGCCAGTCCATAGTTCAAAGTATGTATATGTGTGCATGAGAAACTGCACAGGGAATGGGCATCCAAAGTGACAAACAGCTGGGCCATTGGCCAGTCCATAGTTCAAAGTATGTACATGTGTGCATGAGAAACTGCACAGGGAATGGGTAACACTGTACACTGCCATGGGAATCACCACAGCTCCGGGGATACAAATGGGCAGTCCAGGCACCGCTGTGGGAGAGATGGGGTTGGGAGCGGGACTTTGCCTCAGACTTGGCTGTCAGTTGAACTGGGAGGTGGCTGATTGTCGGGGCCAGTTGGAGGACTGGACCTGGGAGAGAGAAGACCAGCTGAGGTAGAGGCATCAGTGGCAATGGGAGCCTGAGGGCTGCTTGGACCGGGTGGCATGGTGGCACGGGGAGGCGGAGACATGCTGCCGTGAGACACAGTGTGTGAGGGTGAATGTGGAGGGCTGGGTCTCCACTTCTTGGGGATTCGATAGGCAAGAATTGTCTTGGCAGGAGTGGGAAGTGGGGTGGGCACAACAGCCTCACTCTCCACCAAAGGTGTATCAGGTGCAGGTGGCCCTCCCTGTGGGGATTTGCTGGATCTGGTGGTACGCTTGGGGTGGCCTTGTCTTTTCCCCTCCATCCCCTGTTGTCCAGGTAAACCCCCCACTTTGCTCTCCTGTCCCAGCTTCACAGGGGTGTGGGTGGGAGTTGACATTGTGGGTGAATCTGCCTTAGAGAGCTGTTTGGGCTGACTCTTTGCAGGCACCAGCTTCACAGCAGACAGGGCAACTGTTTGTTTGTCTTTGGGAGCAGGTGTGGGGATTGGAGTGTCCTTGGATGGGGGTGATTTGGATGAATGTGAGCTTGAGGCCTGCTTCTTGGCCTGATGCCCCTGAGTGTCACGTGAAGGGCTTTTGCCTTTGCGCTCCTGTGTGTCTGTTTTTTGTTTTGGGGATGGTGTCTGTGCTCTTGGCCGCTTGGAGTGCTGCTGTTGTGTGCTGCATGTGGAGTACTTGGTGCCTGAGGGCTGTGGTGTGAGGGCACTCTCGTCAGGTGGTGCCACTGGCAGGGTGGTTGCTGAAGGGACTGGAGCTGTACTGTGAGCCTGTGACAACTGAATGGCTGCCGTCACTGTGGAGGACAAAGACTGGACAGTTCTGTGTAGCCCCCCCACGTCAGAATGAATGCCCTCCATGAAGGCAACTACCTGTGCCAGCTTCTTGTCATGATCCTGGAAGGCATTCAGGAGAGTAGTCTGACCCACACACAGCTGGCGCAAAAAGGTCCACCGCCTCCACACTGATGGCAGCAGGGGAGACAGGGGCAGGGGCAGCGGTGCCTGGGGGGAAGGACACTCTACCCTTCATATGGCTGCGGGCACGGCCAGCACTAGTGGTAGTAGCCGGAAGGGTGGGCACTGGACGATGTGTGGTGGAAGAAGAGGCAGATTTCGAACTCCCTGTGCCCGCCAACATCGAGGAGTCACCGCTGGAGTCAGATGATGCTGAGGTTGGTGTTTCTGGGCGTGATTCTTCCAGGGCACTCCTGTCCCCTCCGAGGCGCTGGTCACATCAGTGTCAGTGAGCTCATGTGTAGCAGTCGTGCCAGAAGCTTCACCACTGGTGTCCGTCCCCTGTCCTTCCGTGCCCTCGGTAGATGCTGCAATAGACAGAGACGTAGGTTCAGTATAGTGCCATACTCACAAACATCATATGCAAGCAAAGCACAAAACTAGAATATGATACCCCCATGTTGCCCACCACCCTGTGCAGTCTGCATGTGCAACCTTAATGCAAAACTCAGAAGATGCATGGAAATATGCATAGTTGACATTAATGACCCATGTGACGTTGACACAGCCAAATAGCTGGCCCGTGCCTCCTTGTAACCTAACATACTGATCTCTGTAAGCATACCTACGTGCCTGTAGGTGAGATAGATATACATCTCAACATGTTGTCTCAGTCACATACGGAGTCACTTTAAGGGAACAACACAGATACTGACTCCAAAATGTCCTTTTACAATGGCCATGAGCTACTGATATCCACCATGTTGTGCTTTGAAGCACAACGACCGTTGCACATTGGTGTCAGATGTGTAGTTCTCACAATTTCCAAGTCAGGCACTGCACACATCTACGAAAGCACACTAAGATGATGCACACTGCTGTTCACTGCCTGGTGATGTCTATGACACCCATAATGCAGCAGATGTCATAAGGCCACATCTCATCTTGCAATGTCAAGGGCCATTGTATTAAACACATGAGAAAGTACATGTAGCAAAAATGCATGACAGCTGCACTCAACACAGAGGCCACTTAGAAGCCATTGCATCACACTAGAAACATCACAGAGCTCCGCACTGGCTCAGGGTTGGGATACATGCAGTCACTCACACCCAAAGTCACCCTTCGCAGAATACTCACCCCCAACTTGCTGCTGATGGGCCCTCAAACGTCCATCCAGCTCTGGCTGTGTCACTGCCAAGATGCGGGCCATTAGTGGTGTCATGCTCCTGCGCGCCAACCTTCCAGTCCGAGGGAGCATCCCCAGCGTCATCTCTGCCACGTTTTTGCCCAGCCGGCAGATGTCATCCCACCTCTTGTGACAGTGTGTGTGCCGTCGGTTGGAGACACCCAGAGCCCGCACCTTGCGTGCAATGGCCCTCCATAAGGCCTTACGCTGGCGGACTTTAAGCTGCAGGCATGGGAGACAAGAAGAGGAAGTTTCAGTGACACTGTGTTATGTACCACTGTGTGTCAGTACAGGAGCATGCAAAAACATAGCACACCAATACAGAAATGTTGAGCAGAGGCCATACAGCATGACACGTAGTACATTTGCATCAGATAATCTCATAGAAATGTATGCAGGTATGATGATGGACACAGTACATGGCCATCTCATACACATGCAGAATGCCAGCACAGAAAGCAATGTGAAGAAGGCCCTCATCTGTGATGCAGTATGTGAGTGAGCAAGACATACAATACATTGGAAATGATGTGTCGGGGCAAACTCACTGTGTCCAACACTACACACCCCTCAATGTCCTTGGCCTGTGAATGGCTACCTGTGTCATGGAGGTCACATTTAGGGACATGATCTTACATTCTCACACTCTTCTCACAAGGTCTGTCTTGTGCAATCCTCAGGCCTAAGATAGCTCGTTGAGAAATAGGGTGGCAGACAACACATATGTTTCACTCTGTCCATTTACTGATGGGTCCTTGTCAAATTGGGCAGTATCTGTGCAGGCCAGGGGGACTCACACTGAGGTTAAACGTGGGCCATCAGAACATTCACATGCATGTACAATATGAGAGGGCAAACAGTGCCTACACATGCGAGTCAGAACACATAATGAAAACAATGGAAGGATGATATCTCCGAAGTACATTAATCTGATGTGTCATAGGTGAATTTCCACCAAGAGTGTTACACTCAGGCATTTCAATCTTGTGCATAATGCATACATATCCATGGGGGCAATATGAAAATTGTACACACATCCTGCAGTACCCTCTGGACGAAACACATTTGTAATGTCACAAATGAGCATGTGAAAACATCATGGACTATGACATCCATTAGCACAGGCAATGTTTGTTCAGACTTCCACTGTCCAAACCAGCAGTGTTACTGTATGGCTGCAAAAACACTGCATGTCCCTCCCATCCTTAAATGCAGCCATGGATCTGTGGAAATAAGGCTACACACCCCATTTACCAGAAGTCAGCATGCTAGGCAGTGTATCACACAATTACATTACCCAGGCTCAGACCAACGTTTGTATTGTTATTGCTGAAGAAGGGCTGTAGAAATGTCCATGTTGCCATCCTCCCCAAATACTCAAGTGCAATATTTACTAGGCCATGTATGGAGCATGGTGTATCAAAAATGAGGATGCATCCACATTAATTTTCACTCACAGGCACATACTACAGCAGAGCAACATCATGTGAGCACTCTTTGCACTCCCAAACTTTCACTCTGAAACACTTACCAGTACATCAGGAGCACCATATAGCCTCCCATACTGTGAAAGCAGCTCGTCCACCAGGGACTCCAGCTCCTCTGTGGTGAAGGGACGGGCCCTGATGTTCTCAGTTCTCGCCATCACTGGGTCCAGGAGACAGGAACAGCAGCAGTTGGGGATGAAGAATGGCAGGCAGCAGTGTCTGGATGCAGTGGAAATGTGTGGCTCTCTCACAGACATATGTAGCCCCAGGGGGTTGCTTCAGTGGTACTCAGCTGCTGCAATTGGTGTTCCAGGTCAGCTTTTTTCTAATGTAACCAATGACCGGGACCGCGGTGGCAGTGCACGCCTACTGCGGGTTTCAAAAGTGTATTTCACTACTGCGATCGCGGGTCCCATTGGCTGAAAGGGCATGGGCATTGGCGGTGTCACACCGCGGGGCCCAGGCGGTCGCGACCGCAATTGTGCATCTTTCAATTGTACCCAATGACTGGGCCTGCGGTAGCGGAGCACACCTACCGCAGGTTTCAAAAGTGTATTTCACTACCGCGATCGCGGGTCTCATTGGCTGAAAGAGCATGGGCATTGGCCGTGTCACACCGCGGGGCCCAGGCGGTCGTGACCGCAATCGTGCATCTTTCAATTGTACCCAATGACCGGGCCAGCGGTAGCGGAGTACGCCTATCGCAGGTTTCAAAAGTGTATTTCACTACCGCGATCGCGGGTCCCATTGGCTGAAAGGGCATGGGCATTGGCGGTGTCACGCCGCTGGGGGCCAGGCGGTCGCGACCGCAATTGGCATTTTTAAATTGGTGCCAATGACCGTGATTGCGGTGGCGGTGCACGCTACGGCACCTATGGACACATCTTGCTGTAGCAATGGCAATGGCCAGTTCTCATCATTGAACAGTAGACACTTACTATGAATCATGCCACCAGATAGTTAAATTCAATGCTAGTGTGACATTTAACTCACTGATGACTACACATGCCATGTCAGTGCACAGGATTACATGCATTGGCATGTACTCCCTCACATGTCACTTATGATGTTGTTGTGCATGTACACAGATCTGTTGTGTGATGGACTCTCAAATATGTAAACATGTCAATGTGTGAGATGGCTAAGCAACCCACAGTAATGATGGACTGACTACATAATGTGCCTATTTCACTGTGTAGATTGCTGAACTCATGTTGATACTTGATCTTCATGCACACACTGTGCTCATTGTGTTGTTAATGTGTGCCCTGTCCGACTCACGCAAGAAGGTGTGGCAGGTACAGCAGCTACGTAGAAGCCAGCAGTGTTGCTGTTTCAGACATGTGCTGTGTCAACTACTCTCAGGGCTGGTGACACAAGATGTCGGAATGTACCATTTTACATTCACATAGTCTGAATCTGTTTTGGGGTACTCACTATGTACATACTGGACACGTGTACAACTACTTTAGATCAAGGTGTCTCTGCATGTGACTTGTGCTGTAAGCTGTTGTTTCAGGCCAGTCATTGTTGGTGCTGTGTCAGTCAAGACGTAAGATGTTGGACACATCTCATAGGGGAATTGAATTGACATGTGTCCCCTTTTATCTTATGTAGGAGGCGACCAAATGTGCATCGTCCATTCACATTGCTGGCGGACATGGAGGATGAGGACATCATACGTAAATTCCGTTTGGACCGACCTACCCTTCAAGAGCTATGTGGTCAGTTGGAGCCCCATCTGAGGCCTTGCAGAACCTATCCCACTGCTTTGACACCAACATGTAAGGTGATGGCGGCCCTGCATTTCTTTGCATCTGGTTCGTTCCAGTACACGGTGTCCAGCGCAGGTGGGATGTCTCAACCAATGTTCAGCATGGTGCTACGTGATGTCCTGTCCGCAATTATGACATACAAGGACCGCTACATCCATTTTCCCAGGAGACATGAATTGGCAGCTGGAAGGGTGATTTTTATGACCTTGCCTACATCCCTAATGTTGTTGGCGCCATTGACTGCACACATGTTGGCCTGGTTCCACCACAGGCACGTGAGCACATATGCAGGAACAGGAAGCATTTCCATTCCATTAATGTGCAAGTGGTATGCCAAGCGGATATGATAATCTCCCATGTCTGTGCCAGATTTCCAGGATCAGCACATGACTCCTACATACTGCGTAACAGCATCGTACCACAGCTGATGGCAAATCTGCATCTGGAGCGTGCGTGAATTGTGGGTGAGGACGCAGAGTCAAGTAGTGTGCTGTATGTGTGACATGCTGTCCTCAGCTACAGTTATATTACAAAATTGGTCTGTGTATCTCACACCTAGGTGCCTCTGCATATCCCAACCGGCCTTGGTTGCTGAGCCCACTGAGGAATCCCAGGACCCCGGGTGAAGTCTGCTACAATGATGCCCATGGGAGGACACGTCGTGCGGTGGAGCGTACATTTGGTCTTCTTAAGTCTAGATTCCGGTGTCTGGACAAGAGCGGAGGTGCACTACTCTACTCTCCCCAAAAGGTGTGTCAGATCGTAGTTGCATGCTGCATGCTCCACAACCTGGCCTTGCGCAAGGAGATCCCCTGCTCCTGGACGATGATGAGCAGCAGATGCCCCCCCTGCAAATCCACACATGTCCAGTGACGAGGATAGTGGAGAGGAGGAAGGTGTCGACCTGCGTCAACAGCTCATCAACCACTACTTCCCTTGAGTGTGAGTGACATTGTACAACAGTGCCATTGTCTGCTGTCTTTGATGGTAGTGAAAAGGCCTAGAGGAGCTTTTTGACTGCTGCCTGTTGTTGGCTCTGTGCTGATGGCTGATGTTTGTGGCACAGGGTAGTCATGACCAGCCACATGATGTCTATGTTGATATTGTTTCTCATTGTAATGTGTGCTGGTTTGTGTACCTTGATAACTAGTGTTGTGTACTGGCTGTGATGCCATCACCTGACAAGTAAATGTCGTTCTCTTGTGTCTTTCTAGGTCCCTTCAGCCTCTCAATGCCTCGTCACAATCAGAGCTTCTGGTACATTGGAATCAGAGTCAACATTGTACATACTGTGATAAACATGGAGCTGACACAAAGACATAGGTGTGTAAAGAGTGTTTATTTACAATGAGTATTTGTGACAGACAAGTGATGTTTTCCAAAAAAGGTGCTAAGTGAATTAATGAGTTGTCAGTGACGGTAAATGAGACAATAGAGTAGTCACCACATTGATGTAGTGACCCAGTCTAACAGACACCTGCCATCGACATGGCAGTGTGGGTAAGGATAGTCAACAAAGTCAATGTGAAGGGGGACAGAGGTGCCATCATGGCTGGCTGTGCAACTGGCGTTCGGATGGTGCTTTGCCACGTGTTCCTCCCGTGGTGTTTCTCAGACGGCCCCTTTTGCGTTTTGCAGGGGGGGCCACTGCTGCGGGCTCAGCGGTGTCTGAGGAGTCATCCTGTTGCAGCTCACCCCTCTCTGTGGCCGCAGCTGAGGTGGTGGGAGTATCATCCTGCGGGCCACTGGAGGGGGGTTGAGCTGTCCTTTGGGCCGCATGACTGTCCCTCAGAACACCCACGAGCTGGCCCATGAGGTCCACGATTTGGCCCATACGCGTGTCCATGGACCTCAGCAGCAGGCGGAGCTCACGCACTTCTTCCACAACCTGGCCCATGTGTCCCTGGGTTTGTTCGTATGCCCCAAGGACTCTGGCGATGTTGGCCAGGGCTTCGGTCCCAGTGTCCTCTCGAATTTGTCCACCAGTTGCCCTCCCACCTGCCCTGCTGTCCCGGACCTGTGGCGTTGCCACTCGACACACCCGCAGACTCGCCCTGCCCTCCTCTGATTGTGTGATGGTGTTGGTAACCACTGAGGCAGGGAGAGTGTTGCAGGCAGCACTGGTGGTGGTGGTGAGGACACACAGGTCATTGCAGCAGGGGTCAGCGCGGTTGTTGTTGCTGAGGTGGTGGTGGTGGGGACAGTGGGGGCCTGGGACATGGTGCGCCCTGGCAGTCCGTATGGGCCAGGTTCGGGCTCCTCATCCGAGAAACGTAGGGAGTCTGCATCCGAGAGTCCATGTTCTGGGTAGGTAGACTGGCTCTGCAGGTCGGTGTTGTCTTCTGCTGCAGTCAAATGTTGATCTCCTGTTGAACAGAGGGGAAATGGTCATTGAAGTGCACCCCACACGCTTGGTGTTAGACGTTTGGATGTTACATGTGATACACCACACAGTTTACATTGATATCACTTTGTATGGCTGCAAGGTACTGCGCATCATGACATGATGTGGAGGTACCTACATTACTTGTCCATGGTGTGACATGTAAATAGATACCATGTTCCACGTACAGATTGTGTGATTACAAGGACATGTCGTCATCTAACGACTTGCAGCACATCAACTTTATGTGATGCGTCTTTTTGGTTTGCTCTGCATGGAAGACGTTAGATCTGAGCAAGAACTGGCCATTGTAATCTTATGCATACCCTTGTCATATCATGTACTTTACTTTCTTTTACCAACTGACCATGCATGTTTTGTGTTCATATGGGCCTTCATGCTCTGCCACCATGGCACTTACACATAGCATTCAGTGCTGTGCATGATTGTGCCCTGAATTTCTTCAACATGTGACTTGGCGGTTCAAACTTTAATTTCTGTGACAGTTACATACGCTTAGCTGTCTGCACACTGGAAGTGGCTATTGGATCTATGCCAAGTTGGGTGACATGTGAGGGCTGGTGTGGTCATATGGCTCCATGCTTTTTGAGAAGAATGGCAGGGTGCATGCACTGTCTACCTACCTGTTCTGTGACACAGTTGAAGGGAATTGCTGCCACATGGTTCTGGGTGTGGGGGGGTGTACCATCCTGCTGAGCTGTGGGACAAGGGTGCCTGGTGGGAGTTGTAGTGCTGGCTTCCCACCCACAAACACCATCTCCCTGTTAAGATGGCTACCTACCTGTAAGTTTGGAGAGAGCAATGCAATGGCTGACACATGGTTGTGGGTGTGGGGAGTGTTCCATCCTGCTGAGCTGTGGGACAAGGGGGCCTGGTGGGATTTGTAGTGCTGCCTTCCCAACAACAAACATCCCTCCCTGTTAAGATGGCTACCTACCTGTTAGGTGAAGGTGAGCAATGCAATGGCTGCCACATGCGTCTGGCTGGGTGGGGAGTGCTCCATCCTGCTGAGCTGTGGGGCAAGGGTGCCTGGTGGGAGTTGTAGTGCTGGCTTCCCACCCACACACACCACCTCCCTGTTAAGATGGCTACCTACCTGTAAGTTTGAAGAGAGCAATGCAATGGCTGACACATGGTTGTGGGTGTGGGGGGGAGTGTTCCATCCTGGTGAGCTGTGGGACAAGGGTGCCTGGTGGGAGTTGTAGTGCAGGATTCCCACCCACTGACACCCCTCCCTGTTAGGATGGCTGCCTCCCTGTGAAGTGGAGCAGAGGAAGGGAATAGGCTACACATGGCTCTTGGATGGGAGAGTGTTCCATCCTGCTCATGGGTGGGACAAGAGAGCATAAGATGGCTACCTACCTGTTAGGTGAAGGTGAGCAATGCAATGGCTGGCACATGGTTGTGGGTGTGGGGAGTGTTCCATCCTGCTGAGCTGTGGGACAAGGGGGGCTGGTGGGAGTTGTAGTGCAGGCTTCCCACCCACTGACACCCCTCCCTGTTAGGATGGCTGCCTCACTGTGAAGTGGAGCAGAGGAAGGGAATAGGCTACACATGGCTCTTGGATGGGGGAGTGTTCCATCCTGCTCAGGGGTGGGACAAGAGAGCATAAGATGGCTACCTACCTGTTAGGTGAAGGTGAGCAATGCAATGGCTGCCACATGGTTGTGGGTGGGGGGAGTGCTCCATCCTGCTCAGGGGTGGGACAAGAGAGCATGAGAAGGCTACCTACCTGTAAGTTTGGGGAGAGCAATGCAATGGCTGACACATGGTTGTGGGTGTGGGGAGTGTTCCATCCTGCTGAGCTGTGGTACAAGGGTGCCTGGTGGGAGTTGTAGTGCTGGCTTCCCACCCACACATACCACCTCCCTGTTAAGATGGCTACCTACCTGTAAGTTTGGGGAGAGCAATGCAATGGCTGACACATGGTTGTGGGTGTGGGGAGTGTTCCATCATGCTGAGCTGTGGGACAAGGGGGCCTGGTGGGAGTTGTAGTGCTGGCTTCCCAACAACAAACACCCCTCCCTGTTAAGATGGCTACCTACCTGTTAGGTGAAGGTGAGCAATGCAATGTCTGCCACATGCTTCTGGCTGGGGGGAGTGCTCCATCCTGCTGAGCTGTGGGACAAGGGTGCCTGGTGGGAGTTGTAGTGCTGGCTTCCCACCCACAAACACCACCTCCCTGTTAAGATGGCTACCTACCTGTGAGTTTGAAGAGAGCAATGCAATGGCTGACACATGGTTGTGGGTGGGGGGAGTGCTCCATCCTGCTCAGCTTTGGGACTAGGGTGCCTGGTGGGAGTTGTAGTGCTGGCTGCCTGTACACATGCCCCCATGGAAATATTGCTACCTACCTTTGGGGTGAATCAGAGGGAGTAAATGTTAGATCTGTGAGACATGTGTTGGGGAGAGTGTGGTGCACATGAGTGCATTTGGGCCTAGGAGGTGTAGCTTTGTAGTTGTGCAAGACAGTACATAGCAGTGTAATGATGGCCATTTGTTGGTACTTACCAGCCTCCACTCCCCCAGGGTATTCCTGTGAGACTCTCTGGATGCAGTATGGCAAGCACCTTCTCCTACCATACGATGAATGTTCGTAGTGGAATCGGAGGGCCACTGCCAGTCCTCTGAGCCAGCTAACGGTTCTTGTTGTTACGCTCTTTCACCTTGGTCTTGAGGTCATTCCACCTCTTCCTGATCTCCTTCTGGGTGCGCAGGATGGTCCTTACTGCATTGACCTTGTTGACTATCCTTGCCCACATTTGATTTTTGGTGGCTAATGGTGTCTGTTGGACCAGGTTTCCAAACAAATGTGGTTCTACTCTGATTACCTCATCTACCATCACTGACAACTCATTGTCAGTGAATGAATTTGGGCATTTTCTTCTGTGACATGGTGTGTGATGTGCAAATGGGTTAAAGGTGCAGGTGTGAAGGTGGTGATGGTGATCTGTGTGGTGTGTGTGTGGTTGTGATGGTGTGATGTGTGCAGATTTGCCTCTCCTTTGTGCTGTGGGGTTGGGCCCTTCAGTTGTGGAGTAGTGCAAAGGATTCTGGTTTAGGAAGGGGCTGGTTTTATACTCAGCTATGTGGGTGGGTCAAAATGGAGTATTCATGTCAGGTGTGTTGTGTGGGTTGACCTGGGATTTGTATTTTTTATTTGCCATGGGAATGTGTCATTGGGGTATGTTAGGTGTTTTTTGAGGTTGAGCCAGATTACTGCCCATACTTGGTAGCCTTGTTGTGTGTTTTTTTCGACCGCCATTACTCTTCCGGAGTGACCGCGGCGGTCGGAATACAACAGCCCTTCCGCCGGCTCTCCCATTCATCAATGGTTGCGATCGCGGCGGTCGGAAACAACTGATCGTTCCGCTGTCACCGCAATCGTATCCTAATTTCACGTGCGGTCAATCCGCTGGCCGTGCGGCGGTTTTGGGTCTTTCCGCATCAAATCCGACCGCCGCGGACGGATTTTCACCTGCTCCGCACGCTCCCGGCGGACTTTCGTGGAATCCGCCCGCCGCCGCTGCGGTCGGATTACTCTGGCGGTTCATCCTAATCTGACCGCCGGTTTTCCCGCGGTACATGCGGACGGTTAATTTCCGCTACCACGCGGTCGGAATGCTTTTCTGACTGCCATCGTAATCGGCCGCTATATTAAGTCAGGGAAGGTACTGGACACTAAACATATTTAATTTACTATTCCCACTCCAATTTATATTAAGTCAAGGAAGGTGCTAGACACTAAACATATATAATTTACTATTCCAACTCCAAACGATATGAAGTCAGGTAAGGTGCTGGACACTAAACATATATAATTTACTATTCCCACTCCAAGCTATATTAACTCTGGGAAGGTGCTCTACACTAAACATATTTAATTTACTATTCCCACTCCAATTTATATTAAGTCAGGGAAGGTGCTGGACACTAAGGGGGTCATTAGGATGGCGGGCGGAAGCACATCCGCGGTGCTGGCGGAGGCGGAAAATGCCCTTTTCCGCACTCCAGCAGCGGTCCTCCCGCCCGCCATATTACGATGGGCAAACATAGCAAATTTTCCATCCGCTGCGTAGCCAGGAGAACCGCCAGATTTTTGCACCCGCCACTGCGACGGAGTGAGCCAATAGGGACTCACCGCCGTGCGGAATGACGTTCGGTCCGCCGGACAAATCACGATGCCACAAACAGCCCATCACACCGCAGCGGAGAATCCACCAACACAGAGATGGCGGAAACATGACAGTGGAGCGCGAAACCAGACTCACGGTCCCCTCTACCCGGTCCAGACTGCAATGGATCCAGCTCTTCAAGCCATTCCGGTGCTGTACCTCCTCCACTACCAACAAATAATGGACCGTCGCGGACAACGCCGCAAGTACGCAATGACACAGCTCCGCACACAACCACAACACACAACTCCTGTGCTGATATACGGTTCCTGTCCACATCAGACACTCTGGTGGGGACAGGAACACCTCCCCAAGTGTACCCACACATGTCCCACCTGTTAGGAAATCACCCCTCCGCATCCGGGTCACCAATCAACCGCAAAATCACTGCAATGTCCCGGTCACGTCACCGCAGCGGTGAAGATGCGGGAAAACATGGGCAAAATGTAGTAGGCAGGGCCGGTGCCAGGCTTGGGCAGTCCACAAAGATTCACAGGGCTCCACCTCCACCCTTCCCACACTACGCTCCCCACACCCATTTGGGGCACATGCTGTGTGCTCCCCCTGTGCCCCCCCTGCACAATTCATCTCCCAGGTGTAGCCAGACCTTGCACCTCACACATCAAAGGACCAGGGCACCTGTCTTTGGAAGGTGGGGGTGAAGAGGAACAACCTGCACAGAAGCTCAGGGGCTGAACAACCCTCCTCCTCACACCTATCTCCCACTCATGTGAAGCAAACTGAGTATAACTATAAAATGAAGGCTCACACTGCATAAGAACATCCACTGAACTGTCCACACTGCCTGTCAAGTCACTCACAAACACCCCACACTGACACACAGCCACATACACACACCATAGGTCAGCAGCAATGTAGGACAATCAATGGGCCAGCCAAAAGTGAAGTGGACAGTGCTGGAAAACCATGGAGCAAGACACATAGCATCTGTACATCACATGCAAGAGAAGGAACATATCACAACACCCTTAGGTCATCAAATCAGACATGGGTGGCACAGTGAGTGAAATTAAACCAAACTGACCTCTGTGCAACAACTCAGGGACACATCAAGGCAAGCCATGCATAGTCACAGGAATGATAGGAAGTGTCTGAAGTCATACAGTGAGCAGCCACACATCTGTCTCAACTGACTTGACATGTGCACATCATCAGTACAACACACATGGCCCATTGTCACACTCCTTGACTGTCAAGCACAACTAGGACCTTCGCACATACCCATTCTCTACCCACCTCATACCTGCAGCACTCAACACCTGTGAGAAGCACACATAAAGGCCAAAATGGTGTCCTGTGAGTTAAATGACAACCAAACACACTCCCTGTGGTGCACCCACAAGCATCACACTAACACAGAGGGATGCCAGAACCAATGCAGACACCAAAACAATAGCCAAACACAAAGCTCACAAACAGCAAACACAGAGGTACAACAAGCCCACACATGTGCAGGAAAACAGTGGAAAGGCAATGTGACCCTAGACAGAACAGGAATACACAACATTGTCACTCAGGACCAATGCACAGACACCATACCTCAACACAAACAACAGGTGTATCATCAAAAATCTACCATGAACACCAACTGGGATCAATTGGACAATTAGCTAACACAGACACAGACACCTCACCACCCATGAAGTGGACAAGATGCCATATTGTACCAGAAGCATGCACATGCACAACCCTGAAAAGTGACAGGTCAAAATTAGGAGGACTAACCACCAATGTGCACTGAAAACAAGCCCAGCAACAAGAATCCCCTTGCTGCATGTGACAGACACACAAGTAATGCACACTACACCTGCAACACACATCTGAATATATCACACAGCTAAAACAACCACTCACATACAACGTCATGCAAATAGAACATCACACACACATAGCATCAGTCAGTACAAAGAGCCATCACAGGCCAAACACTGCATACATCCACAACAAAAACACAACAGATGCACAGACCAATCCATCACAATGCAAACTTAGCTGCACATCAGGGGGATGCACAACAAGCAAGGACAAGGCAACATACACTGACAACACTGCATGCACACCAAGCAGTGTGTGCACAACAACCAAATCAGTAGCACACACATCTGAGTGCCACACCATGAACTCCCACAGCACAAACATAACATCACACTCAGGAAGTGTAGCACTACCTCAGCAAACACACATACAGCTTAGCCATCACCCACAGATGCACAACTCAGGGAAATCCAGGTGCAAACAACATGACCAGAGGACTGTGCTGCCCAAACATCTGCACTGCACATGAGCAACCATGACAGCAAACAAGTACAAGGAAATAACACATAACTAATTTGCAAACTGTCCTGAGTAGCACATTGGTCCTGGACACAGATCAGCCTCACACAGCATAGTGCCACACTATGAAGTGGTGGGGAGGCTCACACACTGGCAAGCCATGGGGTGGAAGACATGAGACTGAAGTGGTGTGTACTTCAGTAGTGGACAGGTGAGCAGTGTACAGTACACAAACACATAGAGGAGTCACTCACAATGTGTAGGCATCAGAAGCACATATGGGGGATGGCATGACTTCACATACCACATACCATACTGGAGCCAAAAATGGGTCAAGTGACAGCAATGCATGAGAAAACTCACAAGTATTGTCAGTGTGGCTGAGCAGTTCTGTACAGTGTGCACAAACAGCAACAAGACACATGGCTGATCAACAAAACACAACACAGACTTGGCTGTCACACACTGCATACTCACAACTGGCAGCAACAACAAGTAGGTGTCCCCCAGGAGTGCAAGGACACAACAACACACTGCCCAACCTACAACTCCCACATGTGCCCACAATCTGAAACACATGGCAGACTATTGAAACAAACAGGCACTCAGCTTCTGTGTCATACATGTGTGCAGTTGGCATTGCAGGGGCACACACACATCAACACTGACAACAAAACCACCCCTATACACTTCATGACCACACAAGTGCACACATCCAAATGTACCCATGTGACTAGGAAGACAGGCCATCACAAGATGACCATACATCAACACTGCTGCTCACACATCAAGAAAGATCACACAGATATGACGAACCCTGGCCAGCCCACAAGTAATCCTGTGGATAGAATACACCTCTGTTCTGGAATTGCATCATAACATGACATGTGGACAATTTAGCAAACCTGATCATATGATGAGTATGATAATCGTAGATCATCACAAACACCCATCATTGCACCCTCAAACCTCAGAAGAAAGAAGAACTAAAGTGCTCCTCATCACTGCCAAACCCAGAAAAAGTAAAAGAAGCAATTGGCAATGTGAAGGTGGCATACAGAGCATTTGTCACATGCAACCATGCACATACCGAAAACACTTACATTTAGCAAGGACCCTGACAAAGCAGACAACAGGAGTAACTGTCTTTATTACATATCACCAAGATAGGCATCAAAAGTAGACAACAGCAAGACCAGTGGCCAGTCCATAGTTCAAAGGAGGGACATGTGAACATGAGAACCTGCACAGGGAAGGGCATCCAAAGTTACAAACAGCAAGGCCAGTGGCCAGTCCATAGTTCAAAGTAGGTACATGTGAACATGAGAACCTGCACAGGGAATGGGCATCCAAAGTTACAAACAGCAAGGCTAGTGGCCAGTCCATAGTTCAAAGGAGGGACATGTGAGCATGAGAACCTGCACAGGGAATGGGCATCCAAAGTTACAAACAGCAAGGCCAGTGGCCAGTCCATAGTTCAAAGTAGGTACATGTGTGCATGAGAACCTGCACAGGGAATGGGCATCCAAAGTTACAAACAGCAAGGCCAGTGGCCAGTCCATAGTTCAAAGGAGGGACATGTGAACATGAGAACCTGCACAGGGAATGGGCATCCAAAGTTACAAACAGCAAGGCCAGTGGCCAGTCCATAGTTCAAAGGAGGGACATGTGAACATGAGAACCTGCACAGGGAATGGGCATCCAAAGTTACAAAAAGCAAGGGCAGTGGCCAGTCCATAGTTCAAAGGAGGGACATGTGTGCATCTGAACCTGCACAGGGAATGTGTGACACCGTACACTGGCATGGGAATCACCACAGCTCTGAGGATACAGATGGGCAGTCCAGGCACCGCTATGGGAGAGATGGCTTTGGGAGGGGGACTTTGCCTCAGACTTGGCTGTCAGTTGAACTGGGAGGTGGCTGATTGTCGGGGACCGTTGGCGTACCAGACCTGGGAGAGGGAGGAGCAGCTGAGGTAGAGGCATCAGTAGCTTTGTGAGCCGGAGGGCTGCTTGGACCGGGTGGCATGGTGGCACGGGGAGGCGGAGAAATGCTGCTGTGAGACACAGTGTGTGAGGGAGAATGTGGAGGGCTGCCTTTCCACTTCTTGGGGATTTGCTACTGAAGAATTGTCTTGGTAGGAGTGTGAAGTGGGGCGGGCACAACAGTCTCACTCCCCACCAAAGGTGGTTCAGGTGCAGGTGGTGGCCCTCCCTCTGGTGATCTGCTGGGTCTGGTGGTACGCTTGGCCTGACCTTGCCTTTTCCCCTCCATCCCCTGTTGACCAGGTGAACCCCCTCCTGTCCCAGCTACACAGGGGTGTGGGTGGGAGTTGAGGTTGTGGGTGAAGCTGCCTTAGAGAGCCGTTTCTGCTGACTCTTTGCAGGCACCAGCTTCACAGTAGGTCTGTGGGAGCAGGTTTTGGGATGGAAGTGTCTTTGGATTGGACTGATTTGGATGCATGTGAGCCTGAGGCCTGCTTCTTGGCTTGATGCCCCTGAGTGTCACCCGAAGGGCTTTTGGTTTTGCGTTCCTGTGTGACTTCTTTTGTGTTTGGGGATGGTGTCTGCGCTCTGGCCCGCTTGGAGTGCTGCTGTGTTGTGCTTCGTGTGGAGTGCTTTGAGCCTGAGGGCTGTGGTGTGGTCACTCTCGTCAGATGTGGCCACTGGCAGGGTGGTTGCCGAAGGGACTGGAGCTGGACACTGAGCCTGTGCCAGCTGAATGGCTGCCGTCACTATGGAGGACAAAGACTGGACAAAACTGTGTAGCCCACCCACGTCAGAATGAATGACCTCCATGAAGGCAATTACCTGTGCCAACTTCTTGTCATGATCAAGGAAGACATTCAGTAGAGCAGTCTGACCCACACACAGCTGGTGCAAAAGCTCCACCGCCTCAACATTGAGGGCAGCAGGGGAGACAGGGGCAGGGGCAGCGGTGCCTGGGGGGAAGGACACCATACCCTTCTGACTGCTGTGGGCACGGGCAGCATTAGTGGAACTAGCCGGGAGGGTGGGCACTGGACGATGTGTGGTGGAAGAAGAGGCATATTTCCCACTCCCTGTGTCCACCAAGATCGAGGAGTCACCGCTGGCGTCAGATGATGTTGAGGTTGGTGTTTCCGGGCGTGATTCCTCAAGGGCACTCCGGTCCCCCTCCGAGGCGCTGGTCACATCAGTGTCAGTGAGCTCATGTGTTGCCGTCGAGCAAGATGCCTCATCCCCGGTGTCCGTACCCTGTCCTTCTGTGCCCTCTGTAGATGCTGCAAGAGACAGAGACGTAGGTTCAGTTTAGTGCCATACTCATAAACATCATATGCAACCAAAGCAAACAACTCGAATATGATACCCCCATGTTGCACACCACCCTGTGCGGTCTGCATGTGCAAGCCTCATGCAAAAGTCAGAAGATGCATGGAAAAACATGCATAGTTGGCATCAATGACCCATGTGACATTCACACTGCCAAATAGCTGGCCAGTGCCACCCAGTTACCTGGCATCCTGATTCCTGTAAGCATACCTACGTGCCTGTAGGTGAGATAGATGTACATCTCAACATGTTGTCACAGTCACATATGGAGTCACTTTAAGGGGACAACACAGATACTGACTCCAGGATGTCCTCATACCATGGCCATGAGCTACTGATGTCCACCATGTTGTGCTTTGAAGTGCAACGAGCCTTGCACATTGTCGGCAGATGGGTAGTTCTCACAATTCCAAAGTCAGACACTGCACACATCGACGTAAGCACACTTAGATGAGGAACACAGCTGTTCACTACCCGGTGATGTCTATGACACCCATAATGCAGCAGATGGCATGAGGCCACATCTTATCTTGCAATGTCACGGGCCATTATTTTGAACACGTGACATGAGAAAGTACTTGTAGCAAAAATGCATGTCAGCTGCACTCAACACAGAGGCAATTTCAAGCCATTGCATCACTCTGGAAACATCACAGAGCTCAACACTGGCACAGGGTTGGGATACATGCAGTCACTCACACCCAAAGTCACCCTTCGCAGAATACTCACCCCCAACTTGCTGCTGATGGATCCCTCAAATGTCCATCCAGCTCTGGCTGTGTCACAGCCAAGATGCGGGCCATTAGTGGTGTCATGCTCCTGCGCGACAACCTTCCAGTCTGTGGGAGTAGCCCCAGCATCATCTCTGCCACGTTTTTGCTCATCCGGCAGATGTCATCCCACCTCTTGTGACAGTGTATGTGTCGTCGGTTGTAGACACCCAGAGCCCGCACCTTGCGTGCAATGGCCCTCCATAAGGCCTTACGCTGGTGGACTTTGAGCTGCAGGCATGGGAGACAAGAAGAGGCAGTTTCAGGGACACTGGGCCATGTTCCACTGTGTCTCAGGACAGGTGCATGCAAACACTTAGCACAGCTGTACAGAAAGCTTGATCAGAGGCCATGCAACATGACACGTAGTACATTTGCATCATATAATCAGATTGAAATGCATTTAGGTATGAGGGTGGACACAGGACCTGGCCATCTCACACACATGCAGAATGGCAGCACACAAAGCAATGTGAAGAAGGCCCTCATCTGTGATGCAGCATGTGAGGGAGCAAGACATACATCATGTTGCAAATGATGTTTTGGGGAAGACTCACTGTGTCCAACACAACACACCCCTCAATGTCCTTGGCCTGTGAGTGGCTCACTGTATCGTGGATGTCACATCTAGGGACATGATCTTACATTCTCACACCCTTCTCCCAAGGTCTGTCTTGTGCAATCATCAGGCCTAAGATAGCTCATTGAGAAACAGGGTGGCAGACAACACATATATCTCACACTGTCCATTTACTGATGGGTCCATGTCAAATTGGGCAGTATCTTTGCAGGCCAGGGGGACTCACACTGAGGTTAAACCTGGCCCATCTGAACAATCACATGCATGTACAATATGAGAGGTCAAACAGTACCTACACATGCAAGACAGTACACATTATGAAATCACTGGAAGGAGGATGTTTCAGAAGTACATCACTCTGATGTGTCATATGCGATTTTCCACCAAGAGTGTCACCCTCAGGCATTTCAATCTTGTGCATAATGCTCACATATCCATGGTGATGATATGAAAAGTGTACACACACCCTTCAGTACCCTCTGGACGAAACACATTTGTGATGTCCCAAATGAGCATGTGAAGAGCGAATGGACTCTGACATCCATTAGCACAGGCAATGTTTGTTCTGACTTCCACTTTCCAAACCAGCAGTGTCACTGTACGGCTGCAAAGACACTGCATGTCCCTCCCATCCTTTAATGCGGCCATGGATCTGTGGTAATAAGGCTACACACCCCATTGCCATGAAGTCAGCATGCCAGGCAGTGTATCACACAAACTTGCACTCACAGGCACATACTACTGTAGAGCAACATCATGTGAGCACTCTTTGCACTCTCCAAATTTCACTCTGAGACACTTACCATTACAACAGGAGCACAATATAGCCTCCCGTAGTGTGTAAGCACCTCGTCCACCAGGACCTCCAGCTCCTCTGTGGTGAAGTGACGGGCCCTGATGTTCTCAGTTCTCGCCTTCACTGGGTCCAGGAGACAGGAACAGCAGCAGTTGGGGATGAAGAATGGCAGGCAGCAGTGTCTGGATGCAGTGGAAATATGTGGCTCTCTCACAGACATATATAGCTCCCTGGGGTTGTTTCAATGGTACTCAGCTGCTGTAATTGGTGTTCCAGGTCAGCTATTTTTCAAATGCAACCAATAACCCGCCCTGCAATAGCGGAGCACGCCCACCGCGTTTTCCAAAAGTGCATTCCACTAGCGCGATTGCGGTTCCCATTGGCTGAATGGGCGTGGGCAATGGCGGTGTCACACCGCGGGGCCCAGGCGGTCGCTACCGTAATCGTGCATCTTACAATTGTATCCAATAACCGGCCCCGCGGTAGCGGAGCACGCCTACCGCGATTTTCAAAAGTGCATTCCACTAGCGCGATTGCGGTTCCCATTGGCTGAATGGGCATGGGCAATGGCGGTGTCACACAGTGGGGCCCAGGCGGTCGCTACCGCAATCATGCATCTTACAATTGTATCCAATGAGCGGCCCCGCGGTAGCAGAGCATGCCTACCGCGATTTTCAAAAGTGCATTCCACTAGCGCGATTGCGGTTCCCATTGACTGAATGGGCATGGGCAATGGCGGTGTCACACCGCGGGGCCCAGGCGGTCGCTACCGCGATTTGGCATCTTACTGTACTGTACTGATTGTATCGTTCATGTGTGCCCTGTCCGACTCACGCAAGAAGGTGTGGCAGGTACAGCAGCTATGTAGGAGACAGCGGTGTTGGTGTTTCAGACATGTGCTGTGTCAAGTACTCTCAGGGCTGATGACACAAGATGTCGGAATGTCCCATTTCACATTGTCTGAATCTGTCTCGGTGCACTCAGTTCGTACATACTGATCACGTGTACAACTACTTGGGGTCAAGTTGTCTCTGCATGTGACTTGTGCTGTAAGCTGGTGTGTCAGGCCAGTCATCGTTGGCGCTGTGTCAGTCAAAATGTCAGATGTTGGACACATCTCATGGGTGAATTGAATTGACAAGTGTCCCCTTTTATCTCATGTAGGAGGCGACCAAATGTGCACCGGCCATTCACCTTGCTGGCGGACATGGAGGATGTGGACATCATCCGTAAGTTCCGGTTGGATCGGCAAAACCTCCAAGACCTATGTGCTCAGTTGCAGCCCCATCTGAGGCCTCGCAGGACATATCCAACTGATGTGTCACCAACATGTAAGGTGATGGCGGCCCTGCATTTCTTCGCAACTGGTTCGTTCCAGTACACAGTGGCCAGCGCAGGTGGGATGTCGCAGGCAATGTTCAGCATGGTGCTACGGGATGTCCTGTCCGCTATGATGGTATACAAGGACACATACATCCATTTTCCACAGGGACAGGAATTTCCAGCTGTGAAGGCTGATTTCTATGACGTTGCCCACATCCCTAATGTAGTTGGTGCCATTGACTGCACCCATGTTGGACTGGTTCCGCCACAGGCACGGGAGCACATCTACAGGAATGGGAAGCATTCCCATTCCATTAATGTGCAGGTTATATGCCAGGAAGATATGATCATCCCACGACTCCTATATCCTGCGTAACAGCATTGTACCACAGATGATGGCAAATCTGCATCTTGACCATGCGTGGCTTGTAGGTGAGTTCGCTGAGTCAAGTATTGTGCTGTATGTGTGACATGCTGGCCGCAGCTACAGTCATTTTACTAAATTGTTCTGTGTATCTGGCACCTAGGTGACTCTGCATATCCCAACCGGCCCTGGTTGCTGAGCCCACTGCGGAATCCCAGGACCCCGGGTGAAGTCTGCTACAATGAGGCCCATGGGAGGACACGTCATGTGGTGGAGCGGACTTTTGGGCTTCTCAAGTCTCGATTTCGGTGCCTGGACAGGACTGGAGGTGCACTGATGTACTCTCCCCAAAAGGTGTGTCAGATCGTGGTAGCATGCTGCATGCTCCACAACCTTGCCCTGCGCAAAGAGATCCCCCTGATCCTGGATGATGATGAGCAGCAGATGCCCCCGCCTGCAAACCCACACATGTCCAGTGACGAGGATAGTGGAGAGGAGGAAGGTGTCGACCTGCGTCAACAGCTCATCAACTGCTACTTCCCTTGAAGGTGAGTGACATTGTACAACGGTGCCATTGTATGCTGTGTTTGTAGTTGTAGGAAATGCCTAGGGGAGCTATGTGACAGCTGCCTGTTGTTGGCTGTGTGCTGAGAGCTGATGTTTCTGGGACAGGGTAGATATGCACAGCTACATGATGTCTATGTCAATATCGTTGCTCATTGTAATGTGTGCAGGTTTGAGTACCTTGATGACAAGTGTTGTGTAATGGGTGTGATGCCATCAACTGACAAGTGAATGTTGTTCTCTTGTGTTTTCCTAGGTCCCTTCAGCCTCTCAATGCCTCGCAACAAACAGTGCACCTGGTACATTGTAATCTGAATCAAGATTGTACATCCTGTGATAAACATGTAGCTGACACGAAAACATAGGTGTGCAAAGAGTGTTTATTTACAATAAGTACATGTGACAGGGAAGTGATTATTTGCAAATAGGTGGTAAGTGAATCAATGAGTTGTCAGTGATGGTAGATGAGACAATAGAGTAGTCACCACATTGATGTGGTGACACAGTCCAACACACGCCTGCCATCAACATGGCAGTGTGGGTAAGGATAGTCAACAAAGTCAATGGGAAGGTGAAGAGAGGTGCCATCATGGCTGGCTCTTTGACTGGTGTTTGGCTGGTGCTTTGCCACGTGATCCTCCCTTCTTTTTCCTCAGACAGCCCCTTGAGAATTTGGCAGGGGGGCCTCTGCTGCGGGATCAGAGGTGTCTGAGGACACATCCTGTTCCAGCTCACACGTCTCTTTGGCGGCAGGTGAGGAGGTGGGACTGTCATCCTGTGGGCCACTGGAGGGAGGTTGAGCTGTCCTTTGGGCCGCAGGCCTGTCCCTCAGGACACCAACGAGCTGGCCCAAGAGGTCCATGATTTGGCCCATGCGTGTGTCTATGGACCTCAGCATCAGGCAGAGCTCACGCGATTCTTCCAGAGCCTGGCCCGTGTGTCCCTGGGCTTGTTCGTATGCCCCAAGGACTGTTGATTTTGTCGCCCAGTTGCCCTCCTACCTGCCCTGCTGTCCCGGACCTGTGGTATCACCACTCGACGCACCCGCTGACTCTCCCTGCCCTCCTCAGATTGTGGGGTGGTGTGGGTATCCTATGAGGCAGGGACAGTGTTGCAGGCAGCACTGGTGGTGGTGGTGGTGGTGGAGGCCGCACAGGTCGTTACAGCAGTGGTCAGCGCAGTTGTTGTTGCTGAGGTGGTGGTGGTGAGGACAGTGGGGGCCTGGGACCTGCTGCGCCCTGGCAGGCCAGATGGGCCAGCTTCTGTGTCCGTATCTGAGGAATTTAGGGAGTCTGCATCTGGGCGTCCATGTTCCGGGGGGGGGAGACTGGCTCTGCAGGTTGGTGTTGTCATCTGCAGCAGTCAATTCTTGGACCCCTGTAGAACAGAGTAGAAATGGTCATTGAAGTGCACCCCACAAGCTTGGTGTTAGATGTTTGGATGTTACATGTTATACACCATGTTATACACCACACAGTTTACATTGAGATCACTTTGTATGGCTGCACAGTACTGAGCATCATGATATGATGTGTGGGTACCTACATTACTTGTCCATGGTGTGACATGTCAATAGATACCATGCTCCACGTACAGATTGTGAGATTACAAGGACATGTCGTCATCTAACGACTAGCAGCACAACAACGTTTTGTGAAGCATCTTTGTTGTTTGCTCTGCATGGAAGACCTTCATTCTGGGCATGTACTAGCCATTGTTGTCTCATGCATCCCTCTATCATATCATGTTCTTTGCTTTATTTTTGTAAATGACCATGCTTGTTTTGTATTCATATGGGCCTTGATGCTCTGCCACCATGGCACTTAAACATAGCATTCACTGCTGTGCATGATTGTGCCCTGAATTACTTCAACATGTGATTTGGTGAGTCAAACTTTAATTTCTGTGACAGTTACATACGCTAAGCTGTCGGCACACTGGAAGTGGCTATTGGATCTATGCCAAGTTGGGTGGGATGTGAGGGCTGGTGTGGTCATATGGCTCCATGCTTTTTGAGAGGAATGGCAGGGTGCATGCACTGTCTACCTACCTGTTCTGTGACTCAGTTGAGGGGAATTGCTGACACATGTTTCTGGCTGTGGGGGAGTGCTCCATCTTGCTGAGCTGTGGGACAAGGGGGCCTGGTGGGAGTTGTAGTGCTGGCTTTCCACCCACAAACACCCCTCCCTGTTGAGATGGCTACCTACCTGTTAGGTGGATGTGATCAATGCAATGGCTGCCACATGCTTCTGGGTGTGGGGGAGTGCTCCAGCTTGCTGAGCTATGGGACAAGGGGGCCTGGTGGGAGTTGTAATGCTGGTGTTCCACCCACAAACACCCCTCCCTGTTAAGATGGCTACCTACCTGCTAGGTGGATGTGATCAATGCAATGGCTGCCACATGCTTCTGGGTGTGGGGGAGTGCTCCATCTTGCTGAGCTATGGGACAAGGGGGCCTGGTGGGAGTTGTAGTGCTGGCTTTCCACCCACAAACACCCCTCCCTGTTAAGATGGCTACCTACCTGTTAGGTGGAGGTGATCAATGCAATGGCTGCCACATGCTTCTGGGTGTGGGGGAGTGCTCCATCGTGCTGAGCTGTGGGACAAGGGGGCCTGGTGGGAGTTGTAGTGCTGGCTTTCCACCCACAAACACCCCTCCCTGTTGAGATGGCTACCTACCTGTTAGGTGGAGGTGATCAATGCAATGGCTGCCACATGCTTCTGGGTGTGGGGGAGTGCTCCATCTTGCTGAGCTGTGGGACAAGGGGGCCTGGTGGGAGTTGTAGTGCTGGCTTTCCACCCACAAACACCCCTCCCTGTTAAGATGGCTACCTACCTGTTAGGTGGAGGTGATCAATGCAATTGCTGTCACATGCTTCTGGGTGTGGGGGAGTGCTCCATCTTGCTGAGCTGTGGGACAAGGGGACCTGGTGGGAGTTGTAGTGCTGGCTTTCCACCCACAAACACCCCTCCCTGTTAAGATGGCTACCTACCTGTTAGGTGGAGGTGATCAATGCAATGGCTGCCACATGCTTCTGGGTGTGGGGAGTGCTCCATCTTCCTGAGCTGTGGGACAAGGGGGCCTGGTGGGAGTTGTAGTGCTGGCTTTCCACCCACAAACACCCCTCCCTGTTAAGATGGCTACGTACCTGTTAGGTGGAGGTGATCAATGCAATGGCTGCCACCTGCTTCTGGGTATAGGGGAGTGCTCCATCTTGCTGAGCTGTGGGACAAGGGGGCCTGGTGGGAGTTGTAGTGCTGGCTTTCCACCCACAAACACCCCTCCCTGTTGAGATGGCTACCTACCTGTTAGGTGGAGGTGATCAATGCAATGGCTGCCACATGCTTCTGGGTGTGGGGGAGCGCTCCATTTTGATGAGCTGTGGGACAAGGGGGCCTGGTGGGAGTTGTAGTGCTGGCTTTCCACCCACAAACACCCCTCCCTGTTGAGATGGCTACCTACCTGTTAGGTGGAGGTGATAAATGCAATGGCTGCCACATGCTTCTGGGTGTGGGGGAGCACTCCATCTTGCTGAGATGTGGGACAAGGGGGCCTGGTGGGAGTTGTAGTGCTGGCTTTCCACCCACAAACACCCCTCCCTGTTAAGATGGCTACCTACCTGTTAGGTGGAGGTGATCAATGCAATGGCTGCCACATGCTTCTGGGTATGGGGGAGTGCTCCATCTTGCTCAGCTGTGGGACAAGGGGGCCTGGTGGGAGTTGTAGTACTGGCTGCCTGTACACATGCAACCCTGGGAATGTTGCTAGCTACCTTTGGGGTGATTCAGAGTGAGTGAATGTTAGATCTGTGAGACATGTGTTGGGGAGTGTGTGGTGCACATGAATGCATTTGGGCCTAGGAGGTGTAGCTTTGAGGTTGTGCAAGACAGTACATAGCAGTGTGATGGTGGACATTTGTTGTTACTTACCAGCCTCCACTCCCCCGGGTATTCCTGTGAGACTCTCTGGATGCAGTATGGTAAGCACCTTCTCCTACCATGTGGTGAATGTTCTTTGTGGAATGGGAGGGCCACCGCCAGTCCTCTGAGCCAGCTCCCGGTTCTTGTTGTTCCTCTCTTTCACCTTTTTCTTGAGGTAAAGCCACCGCTTCACGATCTCATTCTTGGTGTGTGGGACAGTCCATACTGCATTGACCTTGCGGACTATCTTTTCCCACATTAGTGTTTTTGTGGCTAATGGTGTCTGGTGGACCATGCTTCCAAACAAATGTGGTTCTACTCTGATTACCTCATCTACCATGACTGACAACTCATTGTCAGTGAATTTGGGCATTTTCTTCTGTGCCATGGTGTGTGGTGTGCAAAGGGGTTGAAAGTGCAGGTGTGAGAGTGGTGGTGGTGGTGTAAGTGGTGTGTGTGTGTGTTGTTGTGCTGGTGAGTTGTGTGGTGGTTTGCCTCTCCTTCGTGCTGTAGGCTTGGTTCTTTCAGTGGTGGAGTATTGCAAAGGATTGTGGTCAGGGAAGGGGCTGGTTTTATACTCAGCTATGTGGGTGTGTCAAAATGGTGTATTGATGTCAGGTGTGTTGTGTGGGTTGACCTGGGATTTGTGGTTTTTTAACTTGCCATGGGGATGTGTCATTGGGGTGTATTAGGTTTTTTTTGGGGCTGAGCCAAGTTGCTGGGTACACTTGGTGGGCATGTTGTGTTTTTTTGGGGGTCGGCCGCTATGATTTTTCCGGTGCGGCGGTGGGTATATGACCGACCTTCTGCCGGCTCTCCCATTCATCACTGGTTGCGATCGCAGCGGTCAGAAACAGCAGATCGTTCCTCTGTCACCTCAATGGTATCCTAATTCCACGTGCGGTCAATCCGCTGGCCGTGCGGCAGTTTGGGCTTTTTCCGCCGTGAATCCGACCGCCGCGGATGGATTTTCACCTGCTCCGCACGCTACCGGCGGTCTTTCCTGGCATTGTTCCGCCGCGGTCGGATTTTTCTGGCGGTTGATCCTAATCGGACAGCCGGTTTTCCCGCGGTACATGCGGACGGTTGATTCCCGCTACCATGGTGCTCCGGGTGCTTTTCCGCCCACCATCGTAATCGGCCCCTAAACATATATAATTTACTATTCCCACTCCAAACTATATTAACTCAGGGAAGGGGCTGGACACTAAACATATATAATTTACTATTTCCACTCCAATTTATATTAAGTCAGGGAAGGTGCTGGACAGTAAACATATATAATATACTATTCCCACTCCAAACTATATTAAGTCAGGGAAGGTGCTGGACTCTAAACATATATAATTTACTATTCCCACTCCAAACTATATTAACTCTGGGAAGGTGCTGGACACTAAACAGATATATTTTACTATTCCCACTCTAAAGTATAATAACTCAAGGAAGGTGCTGGTCACTAAACATATATAATATACTATTCCCACTCCAATTTATATTAAGTCAGGGAATGTGCTGGACATTAAACATATTTAATTTACTGTACCCAATAAAAAAAAAATTTTTAAATAAAAAGTGATAATCACTATCCATAAAAAAATTAAAATTCATAAATAAAAATTAATCATAATAATAAAATTCCAAAACAATAAACACATATTAAATACCCACATATGATATATCATAAACACTTTTATTTTTATATTTTATTTAAATATATAACATATTCATAAATTTACAAATATATAAAAAACTGTAATTTATTATCAATATATATATTCCCAGAAATAAAAATAATAAATAAAATATATTTGATTAATAATAATTAATTAATTTTTTCTGTTTTAGTTTTGTAAATATATACTTGCCCAAAAATTTATAATATTATTGTTTTTAAAAACAAAATAAATCACTGTTAAAAATATATATTTTTTTAATTAATGTACACAAAATTGTTAATTACTATTTATTATAATACATTTAAAAATGTATTAATGTATATATACTATATCAACACAAAACACATCTACATTAAATTCATTTGATACTGTATCATATTTCAATATTCAGTACTATATTATACATTCATAACAATTTAAAATTTTTAAATTTTTAAATTAAAAAATATTTTTCTCTCATTATTAAATATTTTATAAACATATTTTAATCATAATTTCATACACTATAATCTATATACATGTTTTCTAAATAATTAATTATTATTTCTCAGAATATATATATTAATAATTTAAAATTATATTTTAAATTTCATTTTCTTTAAAGAAAATACACCATATGCCCCTTACATAACAATATTTACACTCAAAATTTAAATACTGTATCAATTTTTAACACAATATTTAAATATACCTAATAATGTAACTTTTATAAATTTTGAAACATATATTTAACAATATATTACATACATAAATATTATTTTTTTATTTAAAAATTCACATTATTAATAAATATTTCTATTATTAATACCAAATTAAGATATATAATACACTATAAAGCAAAAATTTTCTCTATTTAATACAAATTTAATAACATAAATATTAAATTTAAATTTGTAAATTTATAATTTTTAAATAAAAAAAAAAAAATTTGATCCCCTATAAACACAACATCCCACTTCCCAAAAAATTAAAATAGACTTTCAATTTTAATTTTCTTTGTTTTTTGCAATTTTAAAAACATGTTTTTTAAAACACTCCCCACCCTTATCCTATATAAACCCAACATCCCGCTCCTAAAAATAAAATTATAATTTCATTTTAACTTTAAATTTATTTTTTTAATTTAAGATTTTTTTTTTTAAAACACTCCCCACCCTTATCCCTTATAAACCAACATCCCACTCCTAAAAAATATGTAATTTCATTTTAAAATTTAAATTTTATAAAATATTTAAATTAATTTTTTTAAACACTCCCCACCCTTATTCCATATAAACCCAACATCAACTTCTAAAAAAATTATATTTCAAATTTTTTTAACATTTATTAACAATTATTATAACATTTACAAACATGTAACATAATTAAAAAATACTAAAACGATATATGTTAATGTCGATATTTTAGCAAAGATATTTATCACAACAATATTTTTAACAACACACTAAAACAATATTATTAGCATCGATATTTTAAACATCGATATTTTTTACTATCAATATTTAAAACTCTATATAATGGCATGTCGATATTTAAAAGTCGATATTGTGTCTACTTACCGCCATGCTTGCAGCCCGAACTGCTGGATAGAACTACACCAAATGTGGCAGAAAGCTAGTTTTTGGTCTGCAGATTGTGCTTTTTATAACTTGGTATAAATCTATTTAGTAGTTTTTGAGACATTGAGCGAGAAATCTAATTAGTATATATAGAGATGCTGATCCACGTGCCACAGCAAGGTCCTGATTGTACAGCCACACCTTCAGAGAAGATTTGCGGCTGCCATTTCTTTTGCCACATCGGCTGTGGGGTGGAAAAAGAAGACTACAAAAACAGATTAGGGGTCAGGATGCATGGATCCTGAGCCCATAGGACACATAGAGGGAGCTCTTAGGGACCCCTCATGGGCAAAACCTTGCCCACTTTTTTTTAATATTCGATCCGCGGATTTGCGGATCCCCCATGGGGCTCACTGTGGCCCCATGAGTAAGATTGCAGAAACTCTGCGAATCAAGATAAAAAAATGGAGAAAAAAAACACTGCATCCAACCCCATGCTGGGTTTTGTCATTTCTTTTGTGTGATTGTTAAAAATGGGGGTCTCCAGTTGGCAAAGGTTTGCACCTTTGTCCAAGAAGAGACCCTTGCTTCTAGTCAGGGCAAGGGAGTTACGCCCTTAGACAACCCCTGCTCACCCCCTTGGTAGCTTAGCATGAGCAGACAGGCTTATCTCAGAGGCAGTGTATAAAGCATTTGTGCACACATACAGTAACACAGTGAAAACACTGCAAATGGACACCACACCAATTTAAAAAAATAGGAAATATTTATCTAAACAAAACAAGACCAAAACGACAAAACTCCACCATACATATGTCAAAATAGCATCAAAAATAGGTTATTCACAAAAATAAAGTTTGTAGCAACATTTAGCTCCACATGAGGCTATTACGACGTCGTGACAGCTGAATATTCCAAAGTACGGCACCAACCGCGAGGTGCGCGGCGTCGGGCCCGGAGTCACATGGACCACAAAAAACAGTATCTTGGTAAAAAGATAAAAACAAAGATGGTGTATGGCATCGGGGAGGTTATGCTTTGTTGGCGCCTGGCAGTGTCTGTTCCTTATGACCACAGGGGAGATGAGGCATTGGTTCCTTACTGCGATGAGAGGAGGTGAGGCGTTGGTTCCTTACTGTTGCCGGGGAGGTGAGGTCGCGGTGGAGTCGAGGCATTTGTCCATTAGGACGATGCGTGGTCGATGGATTCGGGAGGTCACCCACGTCAGATATCGGCTCTGCGATGATGAAGCACTGGCGTCGGTGAGGTTGGGGCTGTGGTGTGAGTCGTAGCGGTGTATCATGACCAGCACCCTCTGCACCAGTGCAGGCAGCAGCCTCTGTGACGATGTCAGTCAGTACGATGTGGCATCGGCAGGCATCGGGGCTGAGGTGCAAGTTGGGTCGGTGCGTTGTGCACATCACAAGCAGTGCCCACGGCTTTGTTGCAGGTCACGGCATCACTCGCCGGCATCAGTGTTGCTATTTCCCTCTGTGGCAACTGAAACAGCAGCTCCAGGTGCAGGAGGACAGTTGAAATTAAGTCTTTCTGTCCCTGAGACTTCAGAACAGGAGGCAAGCTCTACATCGAGCACTTGGAGATCTTCTTCAAGCAGGATACATAGCACACAGCAAAGTCTTGATCCCCTCCTTGGCAGAAAATGCCGCTGCAGGCCAACCTCACACAGCACACAGCAAAGGGGCAGTGATGTCCTTCAGTTTTCCCAGCTCTTCTTCTTGCAGAGGTTCCTCTTGAGTCCAGAAGTGATCTAACGTTCTGGGGTCTGGGACACAATTGTTTATACTAAATTTCTGTTTGTTCTCTAGTGGCAGAGAGGCTCTGTGCACAATCAAGACCAGTTCTGTCCTCTCTGGCCCAGCTTCCTGGCAGGAGGGGGAGACAGCATTGTCCAAGGCAGACCAGGCCTTTTCAGGTACAGGGAAATCTCCTCCCACTACTCTAAATGCAGCCCAGATGTATTCAGTCCAGCCCTGACTCATTCAGGAAAGGCAGGACACACATCAACCTCTGTGGCTGTGTGAGAGAAGCACATCCCCAGCCCCTGTCACTACAACACCAGACAGTCAATCCACAAGCCAGCAGAGGCACACAAGATGGCTAAGCAAGAAAATACCCACTTTCTAAAAAGTGGTATTTTCAAACACAATATAAAAATCATCTTCACCAAAAGATGCATTTTTATAATCTGAGTTCAGCTATACTAAACGCCATCTTTCTATCTTGTCCCAATGGGAAGTTATACTTATGAATATACTCCCATTCTATCCTATGGCACAGATAGCCTTTCCATAGTGAAAAACGAAATACACTGTATTTCACTACAGTACGTGTCCTACCTTTCACATACACTGCACCCTGCCCACAGGGGTACCTTGGGCCTACCTGAGGGGTAACTTAAATCTATGAAAATGGAAGGTTAGGGCTGGCAAATGGGTGCACTTGCCAGGTCGACACAGCAGTGGAAACTGCACACAGACACTGCAGTGGCAGATCTGAGACCCCTTTGAAAGGCTGCTTGTGTGGGTGGCACAATAAGTGCTGCAGGCTCACTAGCAGCTTTTGACTTACAGGCCCTGAGCACACATAGTGCACTATACTAGGGACAAAGGGGCCAATTATGATGCAGTAGGATACGGGTCTGACTGTCGGTCGCAGTCATTCCTACTGCATCACAATCTGCTGGTCGGATTTCTTTCTTTCCGACCCATTTGGATGGTGTTGGTCGGAAAGAAATCTGACCGGTCATTCCGACTGCAATCTGATGTGCTCGGAGAGCCCATCCGACAGTAGGAATGACTTCAGTAATCCCAAGGGTGGCTCTTTCCGCCAAGGGATTACAATGTCGAATTCCGACAGCCTTTCTGTGCCGGCCTGTCTGACTGTAGGAAGTTGACTTTGGGGACCCCCAGAAGGGCCACCATGGGTGCACGGCCTCCGTTTGGTGGTCGAGGGGGCACCCCCCCTGTTGATCCCTGCCACGGGGTGCAGGGATGAATGGCACTTTTTTTTTTTCACAATGAGAGCATGCATTCCGGTCTGAATGCATGCTCACATTGTGAAGAATAGGAGTGCAACCGAACACTGTTGCGTCGCATCCTAATTGGTTGGTCGGGTGGTCCCAAGACCGAAACGATGCTGGGTGGACTGAAGTCCGCCCAACATCGTATTTAGGCCCTTAGTAATTAGTCGAATAAGCCAATCATGGGAACACCAATCCATAAACACAATTTACATGAAGAGCATATGCACTTTATGACTGAATAGCAGTGGTAAAGTGCTTAGAGTCCTAAAACCAACAAAAACGGAGTCAAACATAGGAGGCCAAGAATGCAAAACGTCTGGGGATAAACCCGCTGAGAAACACAGGTCTAACAGTGATATATATATAGTTAAAAAAAGAATTGAATCATGATGTATCATAACAACTGTTCAAGTATGAGATGAAATACAGAAGTCTTTTTTTGTGTCCCTTGTCACGTGACACTATTTAAATGTTATTCAATGGCACTGCAGGCATGTGAACATAGCCAGTGTTGTGGCGAATGATTGTGATGAATAGCTGAGCTAACTATAACTCACACTCCTGCAATGCACTGCTTATGACCTCACATATTACGCTCATGACATGACCAGTGACATCACTGATGACCTCACTCATTACATCCCTCATAACATCACTGATGACATCATCCAGTGACTGTGACTGTTTTTAAAATGTTTATGAGTGTTAAATATATATACCATGGTGTATTCATGAATCAGTAGGTGTATGAGCGCCTGCATGGATGATTCAGTGGGTGTGTGATTGACTGAATAAGAGAGTGATTAGGTGTCTCAGTGAATGTATGGGTGAGTGACTAGGTTTTGAGAATGTCTGTATTAGTCTGTCAGATGGTGTCTAAGTTGCTGTATGGGTTGGTGAGTAGCTACAAGAGTGGCTGTATGGATGACTGATTAGTTGTCTGAGTACCTGTATGGGTGTATGAGTGTCTGTGTGGGTGGGTGAGAGGGTGTGTGACTGCCTGCTTGAACGAGTGAGTGGGTGAGACAGTGGCTGTATGGGTTAGTGAGTGCATAAGTGAGGGGCTGGATAGGTGACTGAGAGTGTGTATGGCTGTGTTGGTGAGTGAATGGATGTGTCAGTGGGGTATGGGTGAGTAACTGGATATGTGAAAGGCAGTATAGGTGAGTGATGGAATGGAGTTTAAGGGAGAGTATAAGTGTGAGTGAGAGATTACGATAGTGGCGTATGGGTGGGTGTGTGCTTGTGTCAGTGACTGTATAGGTAAGTGAGTATGTGTTAGTATCTATATGAATAAGTGAGTAGGTGTCTGTATAACTGTACAGGTGAGTAAATGGCTGCGTGATTGACTCTATAGGTGTATGGGTGTACAAGTGGATATATCAGTGGCTGTATTAGTGAGTGAGGTGCTGTATGAGTAGCTGTAAGGGTGACTTAGTAGATGTGTGTGTAGACTGATGAATAAATGAGTGGGTATGTAAGTACTGGTATGGGTGTGTCAATGGTTTTGAGAATGGTATTGTGAAAGTTGGGGTGGTGTATGAAGGTTATATGGGGGTGTGAGTGGGTGCGTCAGAGATTCTGTGGATGATGTCATCGGTGATGTCATTTGCGATATCATCAGTGATGTCATAAGAGATGTCTCTGACCAGGTCATGAGTGATGTAATATGTGAGGTCATAAGCAGTGCATTTCAGGGGGTGCAAGATTTAGTTAGCTCAGCCTACTATAACTGCTGAATTTCACTTGTTTTGTGCGAGTGAAATGTCAGCCTAACTGTAACGTCCCTGTAACCTTTGGTCTTTTCAATGAATTTCTAATGTTTTTTTAATTCTATTTCCAAATTATAACATTCCTGTAAACTTTGTTTTTTTCAATTTTCTAAGGTTTTTTAAATGCTAATTTCTAGCTATAATGTCCCTTTAACCTTTGTTTTTTTCAGTGAATTTCTATGGTTTTTAAAGTAGTCGTCATGTTTACAGAGTAGTGGAGAAAGGGGGCAGGGCCTCCAACAAGCTCTAGAGAATTCCACGTTGTTGGACTTACAGGAGGTACCAGGAGGTCTTTTTGGTCCCAGAGGTCCATCAGTAAAGTGGACTTTATTGCCCAACCAATAGTGCGCCAGGAGTTGCGTTTGCAGAGTGGTGGAGAAATGGGGCGTGGCCTCCAAAGACCTCTTAGCAATTCCGCTGTATGGGACTTACTGGAGGTAACAAGAGGGGTAGTTGGCCCCCAAGGATGTCCCTAGGGGCCAAATAACCCCCCTGTTACCTCTAGTAAGCCCGACACAGCAGGATTGCTAAGACCTTGTAGAAGGCCATGCCCCCTTTCTTCACCACTCTGTAAACGCACCTCCTGGTGCCCTACTGGTAGGGAGATGAAGTCCCCTTGGCTATTGAGGGTCTTTGGGGTCCAACTAGCCCTCCGGTTACCTCCAGTAAGACCCACACGGCAGGATTGCTGAGAGGTTGTCAGAGGACACGCCCACTTTCTCCATCGCTCTGTAAATGCAACTACTGGTGAACTGCTGCTTGGGGGATGAAGTACACTTTATTCCTGAGGCCCTCAGTAGGCAAGGGGACCTCATCCTACCACCAGCAGTGCACTGAGAGGTGTATTTGCAGAGTAGTGGAGAAAGGGGGCATGGCCTCTGATGACCTCTCAGCAATCCCACTGTTTGGGGTTTACTGGAGGTAACAGGAAATCTTGTTGGCCCCTAAGGACACTCATCAGCCAATGGGATTTCATTCCCCACCCAACAGTGCACCAGGAGGTGCATTTGCAAACTGGTGGTGAAAGAAGGTGGGGCCTCTGGCGAGTTGCTGGCTTTTTTTCATTTTTTTCTCAGGACCATTTTGGGCCCTGAGGACCCCATCCCCAGGGGCCTGCCCCCTTTTTTTATTGAAAGGGATGAGGGCCAAGCGGCCCCCCTCCCAGGCCGATGTTGGCCAAGGAGACCCCATCCCCCGGGGCCTGGCCTCTGGGCTGGTGCCTTGGTCCCAACCCAGGGAACCCACTGGCAATGCTGGGGACCGTAGGGGTAGCCTGAAGGCCCCCGCGGTCCCTGCTGGCTCCCCACCTCCTGGGGAGCCGGCATTGCTTTGGGATCTAGGGAGCTGCTGACATGTAGCTCCCTGGGTTCCAAAGCGATGTCTGTTTCCCTGCTTGCTTCACAGCATTTTGCTCTCGCTTGCTGAAAGCATAGAGTTAGCTATGGCTTGGCAGGAGCTGTGCTCCTACCAAGCCATAGCAAACTGCAATGTCCTGTGGGTGGATACCCCGGAACATTGCTAGAGCCGGCCCTGGGGTATGGCTGTCCCAAGGGACATGTAGGGTTCCACAAAGAGGGCCGCCCAGTCCCCCTCCTTTGTTAAGTAAGCCCCAGGGAGGTGAATATCATGATTTCGCCACAATATTTTTTTTAAATGCTTTTATGCCATGGCGGTGTTCCAGGAGACCCCTAGACCATGGCTTGGGGGTCATGGTATTCCTACCCTGACACCTTTTCTTTGTCTTCACTTTTTAGGGGGGACTTGGTGACAATCCCAAGATGGCTGCCAACACTTCCTGGTTGAAGTGTTGGGACTTTACGGTTAGGCTGAGATTTTACACATACAAAACCAGTGAAGTTCAGCAGTTATAGTTAGCTGAGCGAACTATAACTTACGACCCCGCAATGCACTGCTTATGACCTCACATATTACATAACTCATGACATGGTCAGTGACATCACTGATGATATCACTGATGACATCTCAAATGACATCTCACACATCCACTCACACCCCTATATGGGAAGGCCCCCGTGGTCCCAGCTGGCTCTCCACCTCCTGCAGGAGCTGGAATAGCTGCTGCACGCAGGGAGCTGGTGCAAATGCAGTTCCTTGTGTGCAGGAGCAATACTTTCATCTCTTTCCTTGCTTGCATGTTTGCAGGCAGAGAAAGAGATGAAACCTCCACTTCTAGCAGGTGGGAGCATTTTGACAGCACCCACCCTCTGAAGTGTTTGCTTTAGCTTGGCATTAGCTGTCAGCTCCCGCCAAGCAAATGCAAACAGCTATGACCCAGGGGTGGGCACCCCGTGGCATAGCAGGAGACGGCTCTTGGGGGTGATGGTCCCCAGGACCATGTATGGCTACAGGAGGGGGGGTCGCATAGCCCCTTTCTTTACCTTTCATGGCTGGACCCAGGGAGGTGGTGGTCCCCGGTGCCCGATGAGGCCCGGGAGGGGGGTGCACTACCCCTCTCTCATTTGTTAAAAACATATTTGGCCCCGGGAGGTGGTGATCCTAGGGGGGTCTGCTGGGCCCCCAATATGTGTTATTTAGCCCCAGGGAGGTGGTGGTCCCTGGGGCTCGGTGGGTCCGCACAGCCCCCATCAAAGTTTCTTTAGCACTAGCGAGGTGGAGGTCGCTGGGGCGGATAGAGCCCATGGAGGGGGGCCTCATTTGCCCCCTCCTTTTTTATCAACAAAGCATCCCGGGGAGGTGGTTGTCCCTGGGGCTCATTGACCCTTATGACGGAGGCACAGTGCACCCCCCTCCTTTTTAGAAAAAAATCCCCCGAGGACCTGGCCCACCTGGGGCCCCAAATCAAAACAATCATGAGAGCCTGCACTTATTTTTTACAAAAATGTTGCCGCAGATTAATGGCTCTGTTGTGTTTCTGTGGCAATGTTTTTTAAAGTGATTTTTGGCCCTGTCGGGGTCACAGGGAGACCCCAAGACCACAGTTAGGGGGTCAGGGTATTTCCTACTCTGCCCCCTTTTCTTTTTTTTTCAAAATTTTTGGTGGGAATCAGCTGAAGCCAATCCCCAAGATGGCTAGTTGAAGTGTTGGCAGCCAATTAGATTTGAGAACGGGAACTGTCAGATCCTCTGAGGATCCGCTTCCCTATATATTCAAATTTTGATTTCTTTTAATATCTCAAAAACTACTGAACAGATTTTCAGCAGCTACCTTTTTGCCAAATTTGTTGTAATTCCTTTCCTGTAGTTGTGTTATAAATTCCTCTGGGAATTTGAATGTGGAAAATGTGTTTTTGGACCACCTCTTTTTCTCGGCCCCCGCGTGACAGATAACCCTGAAAATTTCAAGACAGCAGCTGAAGTGAGCATTATACTAGTTTTGAAAATTTCACTAGGATTCGTCAAACGGCGCCAAATTTATTGTCAAAAGAAATAGTGATCTTCCTATGTAAAAAAAAGGTCCTAACTATAACTACCTACTAGTGACCGCCAGTAGGATATATATTTATATATATATATACATATATAAATATATATATATTCACTGAAAAAAACATAGGTTTCAGGGAGGGACGTTATATTTAGTTGGACATTTCACTCGTACAAAACCAGAGAAATTCCACCGTTATAGTTAGTTCAGCTAACTATAATTCGCGCCCCCGCAATGCACTGCTGCTGACGTCACGTACTACATCATTCATGACATGGTCAGTGACATCAATGATGACATCACTGATGACATCTCAAATGAAATCACTGATGACATCATCCAGTGACTGTGTGTTTCTATAAAGTTTAAATATGTTTTATATATATTCCAAGGTGTATTGAAGAATGAGTGGGTGTATAAGTGTCTGGATGGAGGATTTAGTAGGTGTGTGACTGACTGTATAGGTGAGTGATTAAATGTGTCTTACTGAATGCATGGGTTAGTGACTAAACTGTCAATGTCTGTATCAGTCTTTCTGTTGTTGTGTAAGCTGCTGCATGGGTTGGTCAGTAGCTACATGAGTGTCGATATGGGTTATCGATTGGTTGCCTGAGTATTTGTATGGGTGCCTGAGTGTGTGTGTGGGTAGGTGGGTGGGAGGTGTGTGACTCTGTGCATAGATGTGTGAGTGGTTGATTCACTGGGTGTTTGGGTTCAAGAGTGCATGTGGAAACAGCTGTATGGGTGGGTGTGTGCCTGTATGGGTGTGTTGGTGAGTGAATGGATGTCTCAGTGGTACATGTCGAAGTAACTACATATGTAAAAGGCAGTGTATGTGAGAGTTGGAGTATATAAATGACTATACGTGAGAGTCAATGATTGTGAGAGTGGCTGTATGAATGTGTGTACTTGTATCAGTGATTGTGTAAGAGAGTAAGTATGCGTTAGTATCTGTATGAATAAGTGATGTGGTGTGTGTATAACTGTATAGGTGAGTAAATGGAAGTGTGATTGATTCTTTGCATGACTGACTAGGTGTGTGAGTAACTCTGGATGAGTGGTGGTGTGTGAGTGTCTGTATAGGTGTATGAGTGCATATGATAGTGCTGTATTAATGAGTGACTGCATCTATGAGTGGCTGTATGGGTGAATGAGTGGACGTGTGTGTAGACCTAAGAATCAGTGAGTGGGTATGTAGTCACTGGTATTGGTGTGTCTATGGTTTCAAAAATGGTAGCCTGTATTTTAGAGTGGGTGTATCAAAGGTTATATTAGGGTGTGAGGAGGTGCATCAGATTATCACATGGATGATGTCATCAGTGATGTCATTTGAGATGTCATCAGTGATGTCATCAGTGATGTCACTGACCATGTCATGAATGATGTCATATGTGACATCATCAGCAGTGCATTGCGGGGGCGCGAGTTATAGTTAGCTGAACTAACTATAACGGTGGAACTTCTCTGGTTTTGTACGAGTGAAATGTCCAACTGACTATAACGCCCCTGAAACCTATGGTTTTTTCAGTGAATTTCTAAGGTTTTTTAAATGCTAATTTCTAACTATAACGTGCCTGAAACATATGTTTTTTTCAGTGAATTTCAAAGGTTTTTTAAATGCTAATTTCTAACTATAACATAGCAGTCGCGTTTGCAGAGTGGTGGAGAAAGGTGAGCGTGGCCTTCAAACACCTTTTAGCAATCCCACTGTGTGGGATTTAGCAGACGTAACAGGAGGGATAGTTAGCCCCCAACGTCAACCTTGAAGGGCAACTACCCCTTTTATTACCTCCAGTAAGTCCCACACAGCAGGATTGCTAAATTGTTATATAAGGCACCATCCCCTCCCTGTAGCACTCTGCAAACACGCCCCATGGCACGTTCTAAGTTGGGGGATTAAGTTCCCTTGAATCCTGACGGTCCCTGGGGGCCAACTAGGCCACCAGGTACCTCCATTAAGCACCACAGAACTACGTTGCAGAGAGGTGTAAAAAGGGGCATGGCCTCAGACCACCTCTCTGCAACGCAGCTCTGTGGCGCTTACTGGAGGTACATGGTGGGCTAGTTGGCCCCCAGGGACCCTTAGGATTGAAGAGGACTTAATCCCCCAATTTACAACGTGCCTGGGGGCGCGTTAGCACACTTGTTATGTCAGGCCCTGCCCCCTCCCTGCACCACTGTGCAATTACGCCCCCTGGCGCATTGTGAGTTGGGGGATTAAGTCCCCTTGAATCCTGAGGGTCCCTGGGGGCCAACGAGCCCACCAGGTACCTCCAGTAAGCGCCACAGAGCTGCGTTAAAATTTTTTCGGTGGGATTCGCAACCCCAACGTGAATTCTGCCGAAATTATTTTTAAAAAATGCTTTTTGTGGCCCTGGGGGTCCTTGTGGGACCCCTGAGCAGGCCTAGAGGGTCAGGTGTTTCTACACCATCCCCTTTTCTCCATTTTACACTTTGTTTCACTGTTTTCCTGTGACTCGGTAGGAGTCACAAGATGGCTGCCAACACTTCCTGGTTTGGAGTGTTGGCAGCCAATCAGAGTGAAGCTCGTGCCCGGGAGGGTTTACGAACCCTCCGCGTCCACAGATATCGAAACTTTTTCTTTTTCTAATTTCTCAGGAACTATTGAACGGATTTACACCATTTAAAAATGGCCTCTTTTTGAACCAAGACCTACCTTTTTGCCAAATTTGGTGTAATTCCGTTCAGCAGTTCGGGCTGTAGCCTTGTCTAAATTTTCCTATGGAAATTAACATTGGGAAAATGCGTTTTGGGATCCCCCTTTTTTCTCGGCCCCGCTTGCCGAATCACCCCGAAACTTTCAAGACAGGAGCTGACCGGAGCGGGCCACTAGTTTTGAAAATTTTACGAAGATTCATCAACCGGCGCCAAAGTTATTGGGAAAACAAAAAACGCTTTTTGAATAGAAACGAGGTCCTAACTATAACTACCTACTGGTGACCGCCAGTAGGTAATATATATATATTATCTACTGGCGGTCGCCAGTAGATAGTTATAGTTAGGACCTATTTTCCATAGGAAATCCGCAACATTCTATTTGAAATAACTCTTGCGTAGGTTGACGAATCTTCGCGAAATTTTCAAACTTTGTGGCCCGCTCCGGTCCGCTCCTATCTTGAAAGTCTCGGGGTGATTCGTCAAGCAGGGGCCGAGAAAAAGGGGGGTCCCAAAGCGTGTTTTCCCCATTCATTTTCCCATAGGAAACTTTAGCCACGGTTACAGCCTGAACTGCTGAACGGAATTACACCAAATTTGGCAAAGAGGTAGTTCTTGGTTCAGAAAGAACCCTTTTTGTTAAATGGTGTAAATCCGTTCAGTAGTTCCTGAGAAAATCAAAAGGAAAATCACATATATATCTATGGCCGCGTCGGATCCGCGCACCCTGAGCACCCTCCCGATCACGAGCTGCATGCTAATTGGCTGTCAACACTCCAAATCAGGAAGTGTTGGCAGCCATTTTATGCCTCGGTAGAACCGAGGCACAGAAACAAGTGCGCAAAATGCACAAAGGGGGCAGGGTAGAAACACCCTGACCCCCTAGGTCTGCTCAGGGGGTCCCACAAGGACCCCCTGGGCAGAAAGCATTTTTTTTTTTAAATCGGCGGGATGCGCTTTGGGTGCGCGGATCCTGCCGATAAAAAAAAAAAAAAACGAAGCGCGGGCTCCCGTGCTTCGATGCTAATTTACCCCCCGGGTGGCCCAAGTCCCGGGGGCATGCGGGGGGGTGGGTTTAGATATAATGGGGAGGCCTCCAAGGCCCCCCAAGCCCCGGGGACTGCCACCCCCGGGGCTTTAAATAAAGAATGGTGCGGGAGGGCTCTCCGCCCTCCCGCAGCCCCGGGGACTGCCACCCCCCGGGGCTTCTTTATTTAAAAATAAATTAACCTGTGGGGGGGCTCGTGCCCCCCACACGCCCCGGGGACCGCCACCTCTCCGGGGCACTAAATATTTCAATATGGGGGTCCGTTATGGACCCCCGAGCCCCGGGGACCACCACCTCCCCGGGGCTTTGCCAATGGAGGGAGGGGGCCCCCTCCTGGAGCCCTTGATGGCCCTGGGGACCACCACCCCCAGGGCCGGCTCCTGCAGTGTCCCGGGTGCTCACCCCGGGACACTGTAGTTTGCTATGGCAGGGCGGGAGCCTCGCGGCTCCGTCCTGTCATAGCAAACTGCTTTGTTTTTGGAAGAGAGAGCAGGAAACCTGCTCTCTCTTCCAAAACCAAAGAGGATTGTTTTTCCACACGGGGAGCTGCATCTTAGCAGCTCCCATGTGGAAAGCAATGCCGGCTCCCGAGGGACGCGGGGAGCCGGCGGGACCATGGGGGGATTGGGGACCCCCCCACGGTCCCCAACGGAGAGGGCCAGCCCCGGGGCATGGGGTCCCCGGGTACAGTGGCCCGGGAGGGGGCCACACGGCCCTCCTCCCCAAAATTTAAAACAAATTAAAAAAAAAAAACAAAGGCCGGCCCCGGGGGATGGGGTCCCCGGGGCCTTAAATGGCCTGAGGAGGGGGGCCACGCAGCCCCCCTCCAAATATTTTAAGAAAAAAAAAAGAGGGCATGCCCCGGGGATGAGGTCCCCGGGGCCAATAGAGGCCCAGGGAAGGGGGCCACGCGGCCCCCTTCCCGTTTTTATTTAAAAAAATAAACAAAATCCTGAGGCCCCGGGGGATGGGGTCCCCGGGGCCAAAAGTGGCCGAGGGAAGGGGGGCCACGCAGCCCCTCTCCCATACAGCAGTCTGCAAACGCGCCCCCTGGTGCGTTTTAAGAAGGGGAAGTAATTCCCCTTGAATACTGGGGTCCCTGGGGGCCAACTAGCCCACCAGGAACCTTCCAGTATGCGCCAGAGGGCTGCGTTGCAGAGAGGTGTACAGAGGCCACGCCCCTTTTACACCTCTCTGCAAAGCAGCTCTGTGGCGCTTTTGGACGTACATGGTGGGCTAGTTGGACTCCAGGGACCCTCAGGATTCAAGGGAACTTAATCCCCCAACTTAAAACGCGCCACGGGGCGCGTTTGCACAGTGGTGAAGGGAGGGGGTGGGGCTTCAGGTGACATGTGTGCAAACAGGCCCCGTGGCGCGTTTTAAGATGGGGAATAAAATCCCCTTCAATCCTGAAGGTCCCTGGGGGACAACTAGCCCACCAGGTACGTCCAGAAAGCGCCACAGAGCTGCGTTGCAGAGAGGTGCAAAAAGGGGCGGGCCTCTGAACACCTCTCTGTAACGCAGCTCCCTGGCGCATACTGGAGGTACAGGGTGGGCTAGTTGGCCCCTAGGGACCCTCGGGATTGAGGAGGAATTAATTTTCCAACTTAAAACGCGCCACAGGGCGTGTTTGCAGACATGTCACCTCAGGCCCCACCCCTTCCTTCACCATTGTGCAAATATTCCTCTAAAATCAGCCGAACTACGAATTCCGATTTACTCACCTGATATCAGGAGAGACCTCAGTGCTGCATCTTTGAGCCCAGTACTGATCCTGAAAAGTAATTTTAACCGTACTTACCACTAACTTGAATTTCCTTCCATAGGATATCATTGCCTGCTTTTTGCTGAAAAAGTTTCTAAGTGTCGATTTTTGAAACATACAAATATTCCTCTAAAATCAGCAGAACTACGAATTCCGATTTACTCACCTGTTATCAGGAGAGACCTCAGTGCTGCATCTTTGAGCCCAGTACTGATCCTGAAAAGTAATTCTAACCGTACTTACCAGTAACTTGAATTTCCTTCCATAGGATATCATTGCCTGCTTTTTGCTGAAAAAGTTTCTAAGTGTCGATTTTTGAAACATACAAATATTCCTCTAAAATCAGCAGAACTACGAATTCCGATTTACTCACCTGTTATCAGGAGAGACCTCAGTGCTGCATCTTTGAGCCCAGTACTGATCCTGAAAAGTAATTCTAACCGTACTTACCAGTAACTTGAATTTCCTTCCATAGGCTAACATTGACTGGTTTCACTTGGAAATTCTTGTGTGTGGAGTTTTGGAACTTTATAATATTCCTCTAAAAACAGCTGAACTACGAATTCCAATTTACTCACCTGTTATCAGGAGAGACCTCAGTGCTGCATCTTTGAGCCCAGTTCTGATCCTGAAAAGTAATTTTAACCGTACTTACCAGTAACTTGAATTTTCTTCCATAGGCTAACATTGACTGGTTTCACTTGGAAATTCTTCTAAGTGTGGAGTTTTGGAACTTTATAATATTCCTCTAAAATCAGCTGAACTATGAATTCCAATTTACTCACCTGTTATCAGGAGAGACCTCAGTGCTGCAACTTTGAGCCCAGTACTGATCCTGAAAAGTAATTCTAACCGTACTTACCAGTAACTTGTATTTCCTTCCATAGGAATCCATTGTCTGGTTTTCAGCAGAAAAGTTTCAGTGTCGATTTTCACAAACTACAAATATTCCTTAAAAATCGCCTGTATGACTTAAACGCATTCTTTCAACTGTTTACAGGAGATGCACCAGTGCTGGATCCAGGATCCACCACTGAGTAAGAAAAAGTAACGATAACACTACTTACCTGCTAAGTGAATTTCCTCCCATAGGATAACATTGGTGATTCTATGTGAAAAAGTTTCTAAGTGTGAACTTTTAAAATACAATAATATTCCTTAAAAATCACTACTGAAACCAAAACGCTTTTACTCAACTGTTTACAGGAGATGTCCCAGGACTGAATCTAGGATCCAGTCCGGTGGTTAGAAAAGTAATCCATAAAGTAACTAATTGCATTTAACTAGAAATTCACATTGAGCTCAATGTTGCATTGTGTTTGAAATTGTGTTGCCCATTGCAACAACTGTAACTACTGTACTTAAAAGTCTATTGCCTATTTGCAAAGTATTTAAACTAAAGTAATTTATTCTGAGAAAGTATATTTTGTAATGTAATGTATAATGTAATTACAATGTAATTTAAAAAATAAAATATGTAAAAATAAATAGTTTAAAAAAATGTAGTAAATCAGTATCAAAAAAATAAATATAACAATTAATACATTTAAAAATTGTCATTTACAAAACCTTTGAAATTCACTGAAAAAAACCATAGGTTTCAGACATGTTATAGTTAGGAATTAGCATTTAAAAAACCTTTGAAATTCACTGAAAAACCATAGGTTTCAGGCACGTTATAGTTAGAAATTAGCATTTAAAAAACCTTACAAAGTCACTGAAAAAACCATAGGTTTTAGGGACAGTTATAGTTAGTTGGACATTGCACTCGTACAAAACCCGTGAAATTCCCCCGTTATAGTTAGTTCAGCTAACTATAACTCGTGCCCCCGCAATGCACTGCTGATGACGTCACATATTACATCACTCATGACATGGTCAGTGACATCACTGATGACATCACTGATGACATCTCAAATGACATCACTGATGACATCACTGATGACATCATCCACGTGATAATCTGATGCACCTCCTCACACCCTAATATAACCTTTGATACACCCACTCTAAATTACAGACTGCCATTCGCAAAACCATAGACACTCCAACACCAATAACTACATACCCACTCACTGATTCTTAGGTCTACACACACACACATCCACTCACTCACCCGTACAGTCACTCATACTTATGGTCACTCAGTACAGGACTATCATATGCACTCATACTCCTATATACACACTCAAACACCGCCACTCATCCATAGAGGTACTCACACACCTAGTCAGTCATGCAAATAATTAAACACACTGCCATTTACTCACCTATACAGTTATACACACACCAGCTCACTTTCTCATTCAAATACTAGCACATTCTTACGCTCTTATACAATCACTGATACAAGCACACACTCATCCATACAGCCACTCTCACAATCACACACTCTCGCTTATAGCTATTTATATACTCCTACACACATATATACTGCCTTTCACATATGTAGTTACTCACACATGTACCACTGGGACATACATTCACTCACTAACACACCCATACACATACTCACCCACCCATACAGTCCATCACAGATGCACTCTTGAAACCATGCACCCTGTGAATCACCCACTCACACATCTATGCACAGAGTCACACACACCCCACCCACACAAACACTCAGGCACCCATACAGATACTCAGACAACCAATCAATAACTCATATAGACACTCATGTAGCTATTCACAAACCCATGCAGCCGCTTACACAGCAACAGACAGACGGATACAGACATTCACACAGTTTAGTCACTAACCCATGCATTCAGTAAGATACGTTTAATCACTCACTTATAGAGTTAGTCACGCACCTAGTAAATCATCCATTCAGACACTTACACACCCACTCATTCTTCAATACGCCTTTCCCTATATATATTAAACATATTTAAACTTTACAGAAACACACAGTCACTGGATGATGTCATCAGTGATGTCATTTGAGATGTCATCAGTGATGTCATCAGTGATGTCACTGACCATGTCATGAGTGATGTAATATGTGACGTCATCAGCAGTGCATTGTGGGGCGTGAGTTATAGTTACCTGAACTAACTATAACGGGGAATTTCACGGGTTTTGTACGAGTGCAATGTCCAACTAACTATAACTGTCCCTAAAACCTATGGTTTTTTCAGTGAATTTGTAAGGTTTTTTAAATGCTAATTTCTAACTTTAACGTGCCTGAAACCTATGGTTTTTTCAGTGAATATATATATATATATATATATATATATATATATATATATATATATATATATATATATATATATATATATATTTGGTGGTCCGACAGCTGGATTACAATGCATTAGGGTGGACCACAGAAAGACCACCACAAGTACACTGCCACCTCCAAGATCTCTGGGCACATGGCGGTGTGGATAGTGGAAATCAGAACTGTTGTGGTTAATATGACCTGCCTTTACGCAGACCTTTTCATGGTGGGGACACCGCCATGAAAAGTTCTATAGGAAAAGGCTGGTAAAGGGCCAGAGAAAAGAGCCCCAGGGCAAACAAGCCCATGTGGCTTGTGGCACATGTTGTGCCCCTATATCACCCATATTGGTATGCGCACTTTTAGCCAAGCACGACAACATGCATGACTTGCTGGTGGTGCAGTAGTGCGCCGGCACTGGCTTCTGGCTCTCTCCTAGAACAGAAGCATGCCGCCATCTTGGCTGTGCTGCCGCAACACCGCAAGCCCAACAGTAATGTAATGCAGCAGTCAGGATGCCATGGGCTTGTTGATGTTCTGCCGACAGCTGCCGCTGCAGGCTGGCGGTGTCCTTGCCAAACTCGCAATAAGCCACTTAGTTTCCAAAAGGAAATGCATTTTTTTACTTGCTTATTACTTTAGCACCATTTGACAAAGCTTTACAAAAGTTTCCAAAAAATGTGTCACCCTGATTCTAGTTGTGTGTGGAAGTTTTTGGGGTGATAAGTCAAGCAGGGGCGAGAAAATGGGGGGGTCAAAAAAAGTGTGTTTCCCATGTTAATTCCCAAAGAGATTTTAGACATGACTACAGCCCGGACCGCTGAACGGAATTACTATAAATTTGGCCGAGAGCTAGCTCTTGGTCCAGAAAGAACCCTTTTTGTTATTTGCTGTAAATCTGTTCAGTAGTTTTGGAGAAATTAAAGGAAAATCAAAATTGCATATATGGGCGGAGCCTAAGCACAGATCTCATGGTGGGATCTAATTGGCTGCCAACACGTGAACCAGGAAGTGTTGGCAGCCATCTTGGGACCAATATACTTTATAGCACCCCTTTGAAATGCATTGTAGTGAATGGCAGGTTTTGACGTTCACAAAAACGTGAACCTATAAAGGGTGATAACAGATTTTCGTTACAGTATAAACCATTTGTTGATGGTACTATACTAATTTTAGGAATTGTGGTGTGTTCTAAGGGGATTTTACCCTGTGAATAAAAACGTCTGCTGAGATTTAATAGATCATGTTTGAGAGAAAAGTCTTTCTCATGATTTTCCCATAGAGGTAATGGAAGGTGTTCCAGAAGCTAAAATGAGAACATATTTGCTGTAAATTCACACTATCTTTCTCAGCCATATGAGAATGAAGTCTGACATTCTAAAAACTCATATACTTCCAACAGATTCAGCCTGTCAGTTGATTCCCTTGTATTCTACTGCAGCCTCCCAGAGTGTTCTAAAGAACAACTAAAGTGCATGAAGTCATGTTGATTGAATCAAACTGGTAAAAGCTAAAATATTTAATTTAGAAAGGAAGAAAATGAGGTGGTTCAGTTTGTCATAAAAGTCAAGTTAGTGCAGTAGAAAGAAAAATTAGGACACATTTTAAGTGAGTTCTCAAATATCTTCCTCTTCTATTTCATTAAAACATTCTGACATGCAGACTGAAACATGCAATTTCAACACAAGTAGCAGACTGCCTGTTAACTCCTTGGTGATTAGCAGCTTTACTACAGTGTTCTAATGAGCAACTAGAGTACTAACATTCTGAATTCATGCCAAAAGTGTGGCACATCTGAACGCCATCTTGATGAAATCGAAGTGGAAAACTGAAAGCATTTTCTACTGAGGATATTGCAGTAATGTGGAAATTAGGGAGCTTCATTACAAATAAGTTTCCCAAGATTGTCACCAGAGACAAAAGAGCCCAATTGCAGTACAAATATCACCAAATGTAGCCCTAGTATAGCCCAATGACAGAAGTGTACAAAACACTTATATTTTTTGTTTTTTGCAGTTTTATATAGCCAGACTTGAACCGAAGGTATTGGAGTTCTTTACATGAGCATTGTTACATACACAAGCACAGATTCATTTTGGTTTTAGGCATGGGGAGATGAAGTGATTTGCCCAGAATCACAGGATGCTGATCTAACGTGGAAACTCGAACCTGGTTCCCCAGTTGCAAAGTCTGCAGCTCTGGCCATAACGCCACATCCTCTCCCTTAAGTGCAACATAAAATCAAGAGGTCAACTGGATAAAAAAGATAAAGATAGCAAATTATTTAAAAGTGCTATATGAATATATGTCCTCATTTTAGCATTTTAGAGCACTAATTATAGTTTCTATGGGATTTAGACCCTCTCATGGAGGAGAGTACAGAGGCAACAAGTTGATGATACTGGGCAGGCGGGAGGGGCAGTGAAAGCACAACGGACGATGGAGGGCAGTAGGGAAAGGGGGGCAGGGGCAAAAAACCAACCATGCAGTACATGCAAGTGCGGGTGTGACAATAAAAAAGACCATTAAGGGCAGAAAGAAGAGGCATGTGAAAGTGTGTTTATTCACTCGCAACACAAATCCCAACGCATTTCAGAGCTTTGCGCTCCTTGCTCACGGGTGCAAGGAGCGCGAAGCTCTGAAACGCGTTGGGATTTGTGTTGAGAGTTAATAAACACGCTTTCACATTTGAGCTGCGGCACTGTGGTCTGTTCGGCGTCGATTTATGAAGATTGTGTCGTATCTACAGGATTTGGTGGATACACACATATATATATATATATAGGTGTGGGTGTGTGTGAGTGTGTGTGTGAGTGTCCGTATGTGTGTTTGAGTGTGTGTGTATATTACCCACTGGCGATCATCAGTAGGTTTTTATAGTTATGACCTAGTTTTCATAAAAAAATAATTCTTTGTTTTGCTAATAACATTGGTGTTATTTGTCAAATCTTCACAAACTTTTCAAAACAAGTTTGCCAGTCACTACAGCTGTTGTCTGGAATGTTTCGGGTGATCTGTCAAGTGGGGGCTGAGAAAAAGAGGGGGTCCCAAAATGCATTTTTCTCATGCAATTTTAGACACGACTACAGCCCGAATTGCTGAACGGAATGTAATTTGGTGTAAGTCTATTCAGCAGTTTTAGAGTTATTAAAGTAAAAGGATTTATGTATATCTAGAGACATGGATCCACCGCAGCGGATCTCCTGGTCCATGTGCCAACAGCAATGCCCTGGTGCATAGCCGCAACCTGAGAGGAAAGTTGGGGTCTACATTTTGTGCATCGGGACTCAGTTCCCAGGAGGGAAAATACAATTTAAAAGTGATTTAAGGGGTCAGGGTAGAGGTATCCCTGACCTCATGGGACTGATTAAGGGGTCTGTGATGGACCCATCATTGACAAGAAATTGTCCAAAAATGTTTTTTTGAGCTTACAAGTCAGCGGATCCACATTGGTGCTCAACTGGGTGCTCTGTGGCAAATCTATGCATTCAGGCCCAACTTAAAAAAACACACACACCTAGTCACAGACCCACACACCTACTCACACACTCGCTCACACACCCACACACACACTCACACAACCACTTAAACACACACACCACCACTCACACACCCACACAGACACTCCCACTCCCACTCATAGACCCACAAAACCACTCACACACCCACTCATATATCCATATAGCCATTCACACACCTGCTCACACAAACACTTACACATCCACACAACCACTCAAACACCCACTCACACACCCATTCAGCAAATCACACACCCACTAACAGACCCACAAAACAACTCACACAACCACTTACATACCCACATTACCACTCACACACCCATACAGCCACTCACACACCCAATCCCAAACCCAAAAAATCACTCAGATACCCACTCACAGGCTCACACAGCCATTCACACACCCACTCACACAAACACTTATATACCAATAACAACCACTCATACACCCATACAGCCACTCACACACCTGCTCACAGACCCACAAAACCACTCACACAACCATGTATATACCCACACAACCACTCACACACCATATAGCCAATCACACACCCACTCACACAAACAGTTACACACCTATACAACCACTCATAAACCTATTCACACACCCATAAAGCCACTCACACACCTGCTCCCAGACTCATAAAACCACTCATATCATCTACTCACAGACCCACACAGCCACTCATACACCCACTCACAAACCCACTCATATGCTGTTACAGACCCACCATACAACCACTCTCATGTACAGCCACTCACACATGCACTCAAGACCCACACAGCCACTCACACAGCCAGTCACATACACACACTGACAAACTTGCACAGCCACTCACACAGTCACTAACACACCCATATAGCCACTCACACACCCACACAGCCACTCACATACCCAATTGCATACCCACTCCCATACTCACACAAGCACTTACACATCCACACAACCACTCACACACCCATACAGCCACTCACACACCCACTCACAGAATCACAAAAACATCTCACATCACTCACTCAAAGACCCACACAGCTACTCACACATCCACTCAAACCACCACTCATACACCCATTTATGAACCCACACAATCTCTCACATACTCACACACCTATACAGCCACTCACACACCCACTCACAGACCCACGAAAATACTCACAAACCCACTCACAGATATTGACAGCCACTCACACACCCACTCACACATACACAACTACTTATACACCCACACAACCACTCACATACCATACACCCTTTTCACATGCCCACTCAAGATCTACAAAACCACTAATACACCCACTCACAGACCCACACAGCCATTCACACACCCACTCACACAAACACTTATACACCTACACAACCACTCATATGCCTACTCACACACCCATACAGCCACTCACACACCCAGTCACAGACTCACAAAACCACTCACAGACCCACACAGCCACTCATACATCCACTCAGACTCAATCAGACACCCCCTTACACACCCATACAATCACTCACCCACTCACTTACAGATGTACAGCCACTCATAGACCCACTCACAGACTCACTCACAGACCCACACAGCTACTCACAGCTAGTCACACACCCACAGACACACTCGCACAGCCACTCATACACCTACTCACACACCCATATAGCCACTCATACAGCCACTCACACACCCACTTGCACACCCACTCCCACACTCACACAAGCACTTACACATCTACACAACCACTCATACACCCATACAGCCCCTCACACAACTACTCACAGAATCACAAAAGCATCTCATATCACCCACTCACAGACCCACACAGCCACTCACAATCACACTCAAACACCTACTCATACACCTACTTATACACCCATACAACCACTCACACACCCATACAGCCACTCACATATCTACTCACAGACCTGCAAAACCACTCACCCAACTTCTCACAGACCCACACAGCCACTCACATAACCACTCACATAGCTACTCACATAATCACACACAACTTACACAACCACTCACACACCTATAGTCCTTCACACATCCACAAAACCACTCACACACACAAGAACACCCACTCACACACCCACAAAACCACTCATGCACCCACTCACAGACCCACACAGCCACTCACACACCCACTCACACACCTACTCACACATATGCTTACAACACCACACAACCACTCACCCACCTATGCAGCCACTCACACACCCACAAAACCACTCATACCAACAGACCCACACAACCACTCACACACCATATAGCCAATCACACACCCACTCACACAAACAGTTACACACCTATACAACCACTCATAAACCTATTCACACACCCATAAAGCCACTCACACACCTGCTCCCAGACTCATAAAACCACTCATATCATCTACTCACAGACCCACACAGCCACTCATACACCCACTCACAAACCCACTCATATGCTGTTACAGACCCACCATACAACCACTCTCATGTACAGCCACTCACACATGCACTCAAGACCCACACAGCCACTCACACAGCCAGTCACATACACACACTGACAAACTTGCACAGCCACTCACACAGTCACTAACACACCCATATAGCCACTCACACACCCACACAGCCACTCACATACCCAATTGCATACCCACTCCCATACTCACACAAGCACTTACACATCCACACAACCACTCACACACCCATACAGCCACTCACACACCCACTCACAGAATCACAAAAACATCTCACATCACTCACTCAAAGACCCACACAGCTACTCACACATCCACTCAAACCACCACTCATACACCCATTTATGAACCCACACAATCTCTCACATACTCACACACCTATACAGCCACTCACACACCCACTCACAGACCCACGAAAATACTCACAAACCCACTCACAGATATTGACAGCCACTCACACACCCACTCACACATACACAACTACTTATACACCCACACAACCACTCACATACCATACACCCTTTTCACATGCCCACTCAAGATCTACAAAACCACTAATACACCCACTCACAGACCCACACAGCCATTCACACACCCACTCACACAAACACTTATACACCTACACAACCACTCATATGCCTACTCACACACCCATACAGCCACTCACACACCCAGTCACAGACTCACAAAACCACTCACAGACCCACACAGCCACTCATACATCCACTCAGACTCAATCAGACACCCCTTACACACCCATACAATCACTCACCCACTCACTTACAGATGTACAGCCACTCATAGACCCACTCACAGACTCACTCACAGACCCACACAGCTACTCACAGCTAGTCACACACCCACAGACACACTCGCACAGCCACTCATACACCTACTCACACACCCATATAGCCACTCATACAGCCACTCACACACCCACTTGCACACCCACTCCAACACTCACACAAGCACTTACACATCTACACAACCACTCATACACCCATACAGCCCCTCACACAACTACTCACAGAATCACAAAAGCATCTCATATCACCCACTCACAGACCCACACAGCCACTCACAATCACACTCAAACACCTACTCATACACCTACTTATACACCCACACAACCACTCACACACCCATACAGCCACTCACATATCTACTCACAGACCTGCAAAACCACTCACCCAACTTCTCACAGACCCACACAGCCACTCACATAACCACTCACATAGCTACTCACATAATCACACACAACTTACACAACCACTCACACACCTATAGTCCTTCACACATCCACAAAACCACTCACACACACAAGAACACCCACTCACACACCCACAAAACCACGCATGCACCCACTCACAGACCCACACAGCCACTCACACACCCACTCACACACCTACTCACACATATGCTTACAACACCACACAACCACTCACCCACCTATGCAGCCACTCACACACCCACAAAACCACTCATACCAACAGACCCACACAACCACTCACACACCCATACAGCCACTCACACACCCACTTACAATTTCATACAGCCACTCACACACCAATACAGTCAATCACACACCCATTCACAGACCCATACAGCCACTCACTAACCCACTCACAAACCTGTACAGCCACTCACAAACCCACTCTCAAAGGTTATATCAGGTTACAGTAAGGAAATAAAATTAAAAATACCTTCGAAATTCACTAACAAATCCAGGTTACAGGGACATTATAGTTAGGAAAAAACATTACAAAACCATAGAAATGCTCTGAAAAACCAAAGGTTACAGGGAGGTTATAGTTAAGAAATAGATTTTTTTTAAAACATTAGAAATTCACTGAAAAAAACAAAGGTTACAGGGACATTATAGTTAGGTTCAGATTGCACACGCAAAAAAACATAGAAATTCACACACTGCTGGGATTTGATGAACCATGATTAAGAGAAAGCTGTTTCCTCTCACAGGTTTCTCATTGAAGTTATGGAAGGTGCTCCAGAAGCTAAAATGAGAGCACATTTTTTTTGTGTTCACACGATCTCACTCAGCCATGTGAGAATAAAGTCTGATATTCAGAGTAAAACATGCACATCCAACTGCAGCTTGTCAATTGATTCCTCAGTATTCTACTGCAGATCTCCGCAGTAGTCTAATGACAACAAGAGAGCTAACATTTTGTATCTATGACAAACAATTGGCATACCTATAGCCACTGTGATGGAATCAAAGCTATACAACTTACAGTTTTCCTCTAAAAATGAACATAAAGAGGTAGAAATGATGGTCAGTGGTCAACAAAGCTAAAATGAGGACACCTTTTCTATGAGAGCTCAAATAACTTCCTCAGCCTTGCCAGTAAAGTCTTCTAACATGCAGGCTGAACCATGTAGTTTTAGCAGTAGCAGCAGTCTGTCAGTAAACTCATCAGTGTTGTACAATTTCTACAATGTTCCCTAGTGTCTATAGTACTACATGACAGCTCTTTAACACTAGCATGGACACAGAAATCCAAACTGAATTATGTAGTGTAAGAGGAAGCTTTAGTTTTTCTCACAGATCTTTGGCAAAAGGCCTTTGATTGAAGCCACAGTCTATTTGAAACGTACATCTGCAACTTACACTAGTTGCGCTCCAGGTCAACCTTGTTTAAATCAGTACTGCTTGCAATAAAACCTTTACTGGTAGCTCAAGAGTGCACCATAACTTTTACCATACTAAATCAGACTTGTCTTTGGGAAAATACTATTTCTAATTTGTAAATGAACAGATGTACATGCACTCAATATATGCTGCATATGATTGTGGTCCCTTTACTATCAACTTTGTTTTTTGAAATGATCTAGCAGTTTATACAGTCATTTGAGGAGCAGTGGCTTGGATTATGTCATCAGTGATGTCACTTGTGATGTCATCAAACATCTCATTTGAGATTTCATCAGTGATGTCCTCAATGATGTTATTTACCATGTCATAGGTGACTTAATATGTGTGGTCATAATGGAGTGTATGATAGGGCACAATTATCGTTAGTTTACTGAACTGTTTATGGTGAATTTCAGTGGGTTTTAGGTTTTGTTTTGTAACCTTAACTGCACTTTAGCTTTTGTTTTTTCTGTGATTATCTGTGTTTCTTTTCAAATTCACTTGAAAGCATTCTTTGCACCTCATCCTATTTTTAAATCTAACTGTTGCTGTGGACATATGTTGGCTGTAACTAGTAGGGAATAGCTGCTTTGAAGAAAATCTTGCCAGACAACTTAAACATTGTAGTACAAGGTGCGTAAACAGAAGAAGTTGGTGTTGGGTGCATTTCATGTTTTCTGGTAAGTCCCTGTATCCTAAATAAACATGCCAGGGATTATGTATGCGGATGCTGTTATGAAACCTATGCCAATAGCTAATCTGCACTCTGTACTTCTTCAACTTTCCACAGCACGGTATAGCCACAGGTCCTCACAGCAAGGCCGTGAGTGCCAACATTAACAGGCCGCCTTTGGTGGTGCACAGCAGAGGGTGGAATGAAGGGTGTGACCCAGTCCCTACAACCAATCCTTTGTGGGAATTTAACATGCACATTAGACGTGAAGTTTACCCTGGAACTGGTGCACCAAGGTGGGGGTGAATTTGATGGTTCCACCTTTGATGGTTTTGGAGTCAGGCTCTTTACTCTGAGTAGCTTGCCCTGGTGTTGTTGTTCTTGGGTGGCGAGGAGCTTGGAGTTTCTGCCTTTTGGCAGTTTCACAGCAAGACCCCTCTGTTGATGTCCCTGTGGCAGTGGGAACTTGGTGATTCCACTTTAGGAAGGTTTTCAGCTGGACCTTTCAGTCTGTGAAGCCTGCCCTTTTGTTGGTGTTCTGTTGGTGCTCCAGGCTGGAGGAAATCTCTGACAGTTCTGGAGGAAATCTTTGACAGTTCTTCCTTTTGTCAGTTTTGCAGGCTGGCCTTTCAGTCTGTGAAAGCTTGCCCTGGCATTTGTGTACTGGGGTGGGAGAAGATTTGCTGTTCTGCCTTTGGTGGTTTCAAAACCAGGTATCATGATGGGGAGGAGGGGCAGTGGGGGTGTGAGTTTTTTCAGTTCAGCATTTTGGCGTTTTTGCAGCTGCGACCATCACCTTGGCATTAGTGTTCTAGGGTTTCGTAGCTCCTTCCCATTCTGTCTTTCATGTTGAGGAGGTCCTAAAGGGATGCTACTTTGATTACAAGGGGTGTTTATGATCTTGCCAACATGGGCTTGATGTTGTGGCCTCATGTTGTGCCCAGCCAATCACATTGTTTCAGATCCTTGGATCATCTTTGAGAAAAAGCTGCCTTTGTCAATAATTTTGGATTATTATTTTTATTTTGGGAGTCGAGGATATCTGTGGATCCTTAATGGCCCAGTTGTCACTATTGTTTCTAAAATGTAACCCCTTCATGTCCAACATGAGCCTCTTTTGAACACTAATTTCTCAAAAGCTAACAAATGGATTTACACCAAACGAATAAAAGCGCAATCATTGAGTAAAGCTCCAACTTTGGGCCTGATTCCGATGCGGTTAGGAAAGCATTCCCACCTAGGGCCCGATTCCGATGCGGTTAGGAAGGCCTCCTAATGGCATTTGCTCCTTCCCAATCGGATCGGAAACGTGTCTTCCCAACCGAGGGCCAGAGTACGATGCGGTTAGGAACATAGGCTTCCCATAGAAGTCAATGGGAGTCCAACCAAGTCGTATCTGGAAGCATCCGGATGCATCATACTCGGTCGGTAGGACTCTCCCGACTCGAGTCGGTCGGAAACCATTTCCAAACCGATTTGATCTGGAAGATTTCCTAACCGCATCAGAATCGGGCCCTAAGTGTCACATTTGGTGTAATTCTGCTCAGCCTTTTTTCTGTATCAGAATGCATAACAACCTATGGGAATTAAAATGGGAAATCACACTTTTGAGAAACCACATTTTTATTTCCCCTGCTTGATGGATCAGGAGAAAACTTTCCAGAAATGAGCAAATATGTAGGAGCTTTTTTGGAAAGGTTTTTGCTGATTCATCAGAAGACACCAAAGTTATTAAGAAAATAAAAAATGCCTTCTCTATGGAAACTCTGACCTAATCATAAGAGCACTTTCATTATGGAGGCAGTGATAGCTCCTTTGTAGTTGTAGGGAGGCAGTGAGAGCTCCTCTGTAGTTATGGTTAAGTCAGAGTTTCCAATGAAAGGGCATTTTCAATTTCTGAATAACTTTGGTGCCAATCTACGAATCCGCTTGAAATTTCCCCCAAAACGTACATCTACTTTGTGTTCTTTATGGCATGTTTTGCACAGATCTGTCAAGCGGGGGCCTAAAACAAAGGGATGGGTGGGCCGATGTTTATACCAATAAATAAGAACACCTAAAAACAAAATATAATCAAACACCAATACATCCTCAAACTAATAAATTATTTCTACATTCATAGGTTTCTCTGTTAAAAAGGTAAGGGTAATGTGATATCTAATCTCATCTTCAACATGTTTTACAACATTTGTTATTGCATTTGTTTAATTAAGGATGAGAAGATGAGCATTGCAGTTGATGTGAGAGTTATGCTTTGCATGGCTGTTGTCCAAGTTATGGATTGTGTTCCTAGCCAAAACATGGTGAACTTCAGTCACTTTAAAGTGGATGGAAACATGTAGTACTACAACTCCTAGGAATTATTTCAAAATAAATGCAGGCAGTCTAAAAATTAAACAAAGGCAATGTAAGGAAGGTGAGAACTTTGTTGATTATAGAGTGAATCATGGTTATTGTTCTGGAATCTGTGAGGCTGATGAAATCACAGTGCCAGAAAAGTCAAATATTACTCAATGCACTGTTGCAGAGATTTACATTTTCGAACTGTGAAGCAAGTATAACACTCAGCTCTAGTAATGTCTGTGTAATGCTTACAAATCTTACACTTACTTCAGGTATTTTACTCAAGTTTTGTAACAAATGGCAAGGTTTTTTTTAATTTGAGAGCGTATAGATCTGTTCAGAGAGGCATCCATTATGGATAAAGAACAGTCTCAACATAGTGCTGTTAACACAATGTTTGCTTTTTGTATGGCAGTGTGTGTATCACACACTATGGGGACTGTGTGTGTGTGTGTGTGGCAGTAGCCCTCTACATCACTCTTTTGTATCAAAAGTAACCCCGGGCGGAGCTGGCGTAGTGTCTCTACGCGGAGTTCCACGGAGTTGGAAAAAAAACTCTGTGAAACTCCGCTCTGCTCCACTCCCTCCCCCCACACAAGACATACAACGTAGGGGTTTCCATTGGACAAGGACGGCGAGGACGAAGAAAGAGAGCAGCCATGGCGAGGAGGAGGCAGTCACAGCAGGTAAGTGTCTTTTTAAAAATATATATAATTAATTAGGGAGGGTGGAGGGGCTGGCTAAATCCGCTCCGCCACAGAGTCGGAGGTTTTGCCTAAACTCCGCGTTTGCAACGGAGTGCGGTGTAGGCAAAACTCCGTAATCTCCGCTGGAGGAGCGGAGTTACCCACCCGGGCTTATTTGAAAGGCCCTTCCAGTTTCTCCACATTTAAAAGGTATAAGAATCTTACAGTTGGACATCTCTTACCACAGTTCAGACAAAGATGTTTGGCCAGAGTAGCAGACTTGGCAGTGAACAAGCACTACCAAACTGCCTCCCTACCATAACTTCTTGTGTTTGTCAGTTCCATCTTCATTGTACTCCACCAACAACAAAGTTATCATTTTACCATTGTCTGTCTTTATTCATTGCTACCTGTGAGTTTCTCTTGCCTCATTCAATGCAGCACTCCTTCTCTCTGTGTCTTTCATAGATTCCCTTCTTATGGTGTCTTGCTTTGATATGTGTATGCAGGAAACAAGTCAGGTGTCATCATGCAGACTCCTTGAGAGCCAACTTGCTATAGGCCTGCAGGTGTAAGAGCACAACTGTGTTTTGGGGCTCCATCCCATGCATCCACATGGAGGCAAAGGTCTTTTGGGTAATAGACTGTAGCACTGTGGCTACTGATAATTGTATATTATGTTAAGCAGATTTATAGAGTCCACTAGCACCCTGGAGTGTACCCTGGAGCTAAAGTGACAATCACACTAGATCTGATGACACTGGTACTGATGACTCTGGCATTGAATAACTTTGGTCATGGGTCACTCCTCCTATTGGGCTTCAAAGATGATCTCTAGGGACACTGTCACTGGTAGCATTGATACCTGTCAGAGAAACAACTAGCAATAAAGTTAAAAACATCTTTAGAGATTCTGGCTATGATAGATGAGGTGCCAGAATGCATAGAAACAATAGGGATGGTGCTGAGTGACAGAAACACCTTGGAATATTAAACATTTTCATCAATGAGAAAAACTTAAGTTTTGCCCTTATTTGCCCTTATTTGCAAGCCTTGGCAGAATTTGCAGAGTTCCGCGAAGTGACCAAAAAACTCCACTGCACTGCTCAGAGTTCTGCAATGGCAGAGTGCGCTTGGTCACGCCTATTCGCATTGATTTTCAGCGTCGGGTGTTTGTCCTGCTCTGGAAAATCAACACAAACTGAACTTTTCTGCCGCTCGAGTAGATTTTCTACTTGAGCTGCAGCTTTCTCAATGCGAATGGAAGGTTTTTCAGTGTGAGTGGTCGTGACCACCACCGACGCATTGACATCCGACTGCCCTTGTAAAGAAATCTTGCCCGGAGGTGGATTTTTCTCGCTCGCAATCGCCAACTTGATGTTGGGGAGCCTGAGAGAGGAAAAATCTCGCCAGGAGGTGGATTTTCCTCACTCGCGCTCGCCAACTTGACGCTGGGGAGTGCGAGTGAGGAAAAACTCTCTGCTACGTGGAGCGGAGTTTTTCAGAACTCCATGTGATCCGTGGAGTGCGGAGTGCAGAAAACTCTGCAAACTCAGCGAACGGAGCAGGGTTCACCGCCTGGGCTTACTTATTTGACCATGACCGACAAATGCACTTATCACTCTCTAAATTCTGTTTACTGGCGAACATACAAAAAAAAACCAATATATTCTCTTTACAAGCTCACATACGAAAGTAAGCAAACATAAGTGTACAGGATAGTGTAGATTAGAATAAATGGAAGGAGAATGTGAAAAAGGGAATGGTACATTTGTTAGTGTGTAAATCTTGGGAATTCTGGGATGAAGGAGTGAGGAAGGATGGGTAGTCAGTGAATGAGCTGTATGGAGTAGGTCTGACAAAAATGTAGGCTAAACAACTTAGGGGCAGATTTACAAGCCCCTTGCGCCCCTTTTGCGTCACTTTTAACATGGGAAAAGTGACGCAGAAGTGGCGCAAGGGGCTTGTAAATCTGCCCCTGAGTGAGGGACATATGATTGAAGGCTTGTAAGAAATGCAGGTGAAAATAAAAGCAAGTCACGAAACGTGTGACATGGGGCGTTTGGGATGATTGACAGTGAGTGTGATCTAAAGGGAAATATGAGAAATAGGTATAGTGAATTAGACATTCAGAAGGAATAAATAGTTGAAGTGCAGTTTCAATATTAACAATGTGAATGTGGATAATGGATGTGCATATTAACATTACGCTGATCTTAGAGAATCTAGATGATCCATTGTAGAATATCAGTTCAGTCAAGGAAACAATTCGGATTAGAGAACCTGCCTTTGATGTGGAACATGGAATCAGCCAGGCACACAGTAACTTTTTCCTGCACATAGATATTCGCAATTTAAAGCACAGTGAAAAAAGCAAAAAGTCCAGTATCACAAGATTTTGGATCAATCACTGAGGCATGCTTTGGAACCTCGGTCTTCAAGTTTCCAATTAATAACTTTGATAATAGACCACAACTCTAATCTGAGGCCTTCTTGATTGGCAAAGCAAGCCTTGTCCTAAACCAAACCTTCAGAGAATCACGTCCCTGCCAATTATCATTCCTGTCTACGGCTTTGAGAACTCATAATTCCACAATATCCAAGGCGAAGTTCAACGATGAGCTGCCTCACGTCCACGCAATGCCCTCTTAGCGGCCCTCGCACTGTGGAGAGGCCGTGGGCTTCAAAGGAACGAATTCTTCCTGTTGTCTGCTTTCAAAAACAAGTGTGCGAGGCCTTCTCAGACCACGAGGAATCGCGGCTGAGTGTTGTTGGGCCTTGGGTTAGGATAAAGGACTAGACGGGAGAGAGGGAGGCGTAAGAAACGCGCCGAGCGGAACAATGGGAAGCCAAACGCTTGGAGATGATTGACATTCTCAGGTCACGCATAGGGCGAGCGGAGACGTTTGAAAGTGGCCACTCAAGTCTTCACAACTCGCAGCCTTTCCCACAATGCTACACAGACATCACAGCGGAAACTGCCACGGGCAGGCGCATCTGTTTCAGTAAACATTTGTTGCAGTCAAAAAGAAAACATTTGATGCAGTGGTTGACGTCCTAAATGTGTAGCACCGCTTTTATGCCTCAATGCAGCCCTAGTACCCAAACTGCTTTCAACAGCTTATTCCACAGCAGGCACTGACGCAGAGACATTGTGTTGTACGTTTTGCTAAAGTACTTCTTTTGATAATACTGTTTGTTGTTGACTTTGTTTTTCTAAAAAAGCAGTACGCCTAGTAAAATACCGTCTTTCAAACGAGTAGCGTCTCGTGTTATGCTGAAATACATTGTGTAGTTATACCATCACTAGAAAACCAATCATCCACTAAGGACAGGCAAACTATTTTCCAAGGATAATACTATGAAATAGATAATAGCACACATTACTACGACACAAAACTATTCAAAAATCGCCGGCAGCTACAGCATCCCTTACCCCCAACATTTAATGAATGGCTTGCAATCTAAAACAGAGATTATGGACCGTGTATTTAAAACCAGCCGTCAGGTAGCGAGGACTATGAAAACGCAAAGGCAATCTGCAAACGCAGCCGCGACACATGTAACAATTCGCAGTGCAAATTAACACAAGTTATAACAGTGACAAAAAAAGGTTTAGCTACTCACGCAAAGTGACTTAATGAAGGTACAAATGCAAAGCTGCATTGTGATTAAAGTGTATTGCGTTAGCAAACTTCAAATAAGATGTAAAACAAATATAAAAATGAAAACTAAAAAGCAGCAAAATCGTGAAAAAGTTGCTTAACTTTACATTTGTTTTGGCCGGTGCACAAGTCTTGCAAGATCTATATGGAGATCAACAATGCACAACATCTTCGAAAATGGTGGTGTTGTATGCAGCAGTGAGGTGGGTGGGGACTCTGACAGCACAGGATACCCAAGAAGGTGAAGCCGAAGGAGGAAGAGGATTTTTACTTTTTACGACTAGTTCATGCTCTTTGACGAGACTGCTGAGGAATTCTTCAAATCCTATACTTTCATGAGGCACATCCTATGACCTCTTCAGAGACCTGTGCACGTTATGAGCCAAGATACAGAGCTCAGCCAGACGTTACCAACACAGTCTTGACAATACACCTAGAGCCCTGGGAACGCAGCTTGTCTACTGAGGCCAGGCCCAGGGGAGGATGTGTGTAATGCCACACTCCGTGCATAAAGTCCTAATGGCCATGCTAATACGTGAAACCGCATAATCGATTTTGCTAACTTGCCTGCTGAGTTATAATATGTCAAGCCGTATTTCTAAACCATAGCTTTTAGTTTAGTGTAATCAGTGTCAGTATAGCGCATATCTTCTACCCTGCACGCTATCTGACACATCACACATCTTGTTTGTACTGTTCAACATTCTCATTGGATTGGCAAGTGGTGTTGTAGCAACTATTTTGCTTCTCATCGGTGATGTTGATTTTCGGCTTGATTCTCAGTCAAAAAGCCTTCTTGGAACTTGCGAAGAACCTCGTGGAAGCTTTTCAAAATTGTCTGCCCTTTTACATTGTTACCTTTCACGCCAGCATGTGCATTTCCTCTTCGGGGAGCCTTTACTGTCAGTGCAGCTCCCTGAAATACATATTGCTCATGATACAGGAGTCCTGATTCTGAGGTTGTTGGAATCCATGTGCTTTTTAGTGCATCAGATAAATACCAATATTGTACTGTAGGGTCTGTTATTTATTGGGTGCAATCAAAGCACCTTTTTGTGAGTTTCTAGGGAATTATCCTGGTGACTAATATGTAGGCCTGGGTGGAACTCACGGAGTTACAAAAAAATCAGCGGGATTCTGCAGAATTCCACAAACGGCCAGAAATAGGCATGCTGCAGTGCTCGCGCTGGAATTTAGTGCTGGAAATTCGTTCTGCACTGAAAAATCAGTGCGAACTGCACCACATGGCACACCAGAGGGGGCAGCTCATCGAGTTGATTTTGCTGCAGCTCAAGTAGATTTTCTACTCAAGTGGCAGCTTTCTGACTGCGAACGGTCATGACCGCCCGTGACCACCTGCATCGCCCTCCTAGTGAGCAAAAATCTCACTAGGGGATGTCAAATCTCGCTTGTGCTCCCCAACTTACCATTTTTGAGCCGCGCATGAGAAAAACGACACCATGCGCAGTTGGTGGAATTTAGCCAGAAATCTGCATTACAAACGTAACGCAAAGTGGCCAAAATCCTGCCAGTTCCACAAGTGAAGGGGAATGTATATTGCCCACCCTTAACAATATGCAGATTTTGGTGCTCACTACACCAAAATCCATGATACGCTAGATAACATACACTTTTTCCCTGTTAAATACTGACGTTTGACCTGCTGAAACTTTGCAAAGGGTGAGATATTGTATGCATCCGCTAATTACCAGATGCTTTAAATACCACCCAACTAAGAATTCTGACACCTCTAAAAACAGGGGTTTACGGAGGAGTCAAAGAATACTGACCCACTAGTAATCAGGGCATAGCGTGGGTTTTGTTTCAGCTCCATTCTACCATTGGCTTGTTTGGATCATTCCCTTTCCTCAATTGGCTTGAAACATTGTCAATCACATCTTATATCAGCATAAAGGAGTATTTTTCTCTCACTGTGGTGCTATTGGCTGTTTGGTGAATGTAAGAAATTGGGTTACTGGTTGAGGGGGGTGAAAAGCTTCTCAAGCAGCAACCACAATTCTTCTCATGGTGAAGTCACAAGCAAATCCTTAATTAACCTGTGCTCAACCCTGGGTAGCTTGGCATAGAGCAGTCAGGCTTAACTCAGAGGAAATGTGTAAAGTATTTGTGCAACACTTCAAACCGTAACACAGTGAAAACACACCACAAAAAGGGCCTACACCAGAGTTAGAAAAATAGAGTAATTTGTATTAAATAAAACAAGACCAGAACAAAAAAAATCAAATTAGTAGAACTGGAGATATTTAAATTGAAAGAATGTAGTAAAAATAGCGTAAAAAGGGGTAAAGCGCCACCTGCAGATATATGGTTGCGCCGGACCGGGACAAAGTCACAAGTTCAGGCCAACCATTATGGAGTGTGGGCCTGCTACAGGGACCCATATAGGCCTGCTGAATGAAGTACTGTAAATCCTGGTTTGCGGAGCATTGTGAGGATCCGCGTCGAAGATGTGTTATGCAGTCGGGGAAATGCGTTGGTTCCAAAAAGCTGTGAGGCTGCGATGCGGGGTATGCCGTCATCGTCACGGCTGCCATTGACGAGGAATGTGAGGACCTGCACAGACGATGCGTCACACACTAAGGGCAATGCAGCAGTTCTGAAGAGCTGGGATGAGATGCAGGTCTTTGGGACAGGTCCAATCCATGCAGCAGCGGGGGTGCATCGGTTCAGCTCTGGTTTCCGCTGCTCAGCAGAGGATATGTGTCGGTTCCACTGGATCTACAGAGGCTGATAAGCACCTTAAGCTCACTTCCAAAGGTCTAGGACTGGGTTGGTGCCACTTGACAGGGTAGGCTCACAAATGGCAGAGTCCATATACAAGGTTGTTGGAAGCCTGTTATGTCACTGAGGCTTTAGATCAGGAGGCCAGCCAACTAGCCCTTGGAGTTACTCTTGGTTCTGGGTTCAAGAGATGCATGTCCAGTCCTTCTTACCCAGGCAAGAGGGCAGCCGGCCAGCACACAAAACTGAAGCACAGCAAAGGCAGGAATCCAGCATAGTGCAGTCCAGTAGAGTGGCAGTCCTCCAGCAGCACAGCAGTCCTTCCTCCTGGCAGAGTATCCACAGTTCCAGAAGTGTACTGAAGTGGTGGTGTTTGGGATCCAGTACTTATACCCAGTTGTGCCTCTGAAGTGGGTGAGAAGATTCTAGAGAATCCCCTTTGAATTCCGCAGGCATCCTGCCTTCCCTATCCTGGTCCCAGATTTACTACAGTGGGTATGCAGCCCTTTGTGTAAAGGCAGGGCACAGCCTATTCAGGTGTAAGTGGGGTTGTGCCTAGTTCCTCCCTCCCTACCTGCCAGTGATGGCCCATCCAGGGACACCTAAGCTCTCTATTGTGTGTGGCTGTCCAGTCATGTGACCAGAGACAGGCTACAGGCACTAAATGGATAAGGCAGGAAAATGCCAACTTTCTAATATTGGTATTTTCATAATTGCAATTTAAAAGACAACTTCACCATAAGTTAGGATTTTAAATTGTGATTCCAGGGACAACAAACATGAACTGGTAATCTCTTCATATTTGGAAATTACACTTATAAAATGTAATAAGGCAACTCCAATGTCATCCTATGGGAGAGTTAGGCCTTGCGGTAGTGAAAAACGAATTTAAGAGTTTTTCACAACTAGGTCCTGTAAAATTAAATATGACATGTCCTACTTTTTAAATACATTGCACCCTGCCCTCTGAGCTATCCAGGACCTACCCTAGTAGTGACTTATATGTATTAAAAAGAAGGTATGTGCCTGGCAAAAGGATTTTTTTGCCAGGTTGAAATGGCAGTTGAAACTGCACACACAGGGTGCAATGGCAGGCCTGAGGCATGTTTAAAGGGCTACTTATGTAGGTGACACAACCAGTGCTGCAGGCCCACTAATAGCATTTAATTTCCAGGCATAAAGCACATGTAGTGCCACTTTACTAGGGATTTACAAGTAAAATAATTATGCCTATTGGGGATAAACCAGTGTTACCATGCTCTATGGAGAGAAAACATGCACTTTAGCACTGGGTAACAGTGGTAAAGTGCACAGAGTGCTAAGGCCAGCAAAAACGAGACCAGAAAAAAATGGAGAAGGAAGGCAAAAAGTTGGGGTGAAGACCACCCTAGGGGTGACAAGTCTAACAGTGTATCAATTAGCCTCCTATGGAGAGACTACATTAGAATACTAGTTTACTAGTTTACATATAAAAACTATATTCAACTGTCACACTTTTGTCATACTGAGTCCTGTAGTTCTTACATGTATTGTTTGAAGAAAGCAATCTGAGGTCAAATCTGCGTACACTATAGATTTCTCCAATGTACACATTTTGCTGTCTGTTGGTAACACACCTATTGTATCAAATATTTGTTGGCAACACACCTATTGTATCAAATATAGACTTCGAGCTGCCATTTGGTCTGCCTCTTTCTTTTGATTTGATGGCTTTTTTCCATATTCTTGTATTTGTCCAGCCAAAGGAGCATTTCGGTTTCACTGTTTTATGATTGGATGATTTGTATCCTTCCGCTGTTGTCGTGAGGACTTTTCATTGCAGTGCTTGCAGGACCCTATATTTTCCTTCTCCCTTTATTCTCTCTTCGGACCCCTCCTTCTTCTCCTCCCTCATGCTCTTGTGCCTAAGTGGGACGGTATGCCCAGACATGGGTCCCGTGCACACTGTGTCACTGAAGCCAAGCTATACCTGGCTGATAAACCCTAAGTAGGTCGAAACCAGTCCTGAGTTGCTCCTGTTCCATTTCAGGGAGGATCTGGCCTGGCAGTTCGGGCTGGCTAATCCCATTGGAGCTTAATCAAGACTGACTTGCATATGGCTGGGTCTATACTGAGGTGCCATGATGTGCAAAATAACAATGTACTGGGATGTGATGTATACTTTACTTTATGTAAATATAATCACCAAACAGCGAGCACTAATCCTCCTCATACACCACACTCCATCCATCAGCCGCCACTGTATCGGCATACAGCCATCTTTAAATGATTTCTATACCATTCAGAGATGGCTGTCCATGGACACAGGTGCTACATTGGATTTTTTTTAATTACAGCAAAAGAAAACCTGTCCAAGGTGATTGTCATGTGTGCTCAAAGCATTACGGGATGGGTGACTTATGTAAGCATGCAATTCCGCACATTGACAGCAGCCATCTTGCAATGCTTCCAATATGGTACGCATAAACAGTAGCCATATTGTAGTTATTTTTTATACATCTTAAGAAAATTATTCCAAGATGCCTCTGTTCATACACAGTGACAATATGGGAAAATAAAAAGGTATTCGCAAAGCCAATAGATGTCCACCTAGTTGATCACATGCACTAGCTATTGCCTTTGCCAGTGCTTGTTTATATTGCACCATGCAATATGAAGTTTTGAACGCTTTTGTCATAACTGAGTGACCATAAAATGGCATCTTCTATTGCTTTTTGTTTATCACATCATCCAAAGCACAGCAGCACACATACCACTACAGCACTTATCTCACCACCTACACTACCTGGGCCACCACCAATACCGCCACAAATACCATATCCAATATAACCACCACCCATACTATTAAGAAGAAACGGCCAGGTTTGTGATTCTTTAGTAATGAAACATGTTCAGCTAACAAGGTAGGAACACTTTCATCAGAAATAAATGACTGGTGGGTAACCCAGATGCTCACTTATCAGTTTTTGGGTTTCTCAGAAACAAACAACCAAAGGAAGGAATTGTTTCTGGGAAACAAAAACAAAACAATGGCCATGACACATAGGTAGTTTATTTCCTGTATGTGGGGGCCAGTGTTGATTTCTCCTGTCCCGGTCCTTCATACCTCTCATCAAGGGCCAGAGCAGGAAAAACCTGCAACAAGAAGCCTGTCCAAGGTAGGGACTCCTGTTGTATTAAGCACATAAACACAGCAGTCCTATAGCAGCTGGGCTGCCACCAATGACTGACTGCTGGCAGAAGTTCCACTGATGATCATTCAGCCATTCCCTTACTTCCAAATTGGGATGTGGACCATGACTTTGGTAGAGCAGCAGTTATGCCAATTTACGGTAGGGCTGTTCCACCGTCACACTCCAAGGGCCTTATTATGAGTTTGGTGGTCTGACCACCGTAAGACGACGTCATCCCCTGCCAGCAGTCCATGGCGCTGGCGGTTCAAAGAAAGCAGTATTACGAGTTGCCCACAGGGCCGGCCGTGTGGAGGCAGGGATATTGCAGCAGTGGTGAGTGCTATTACCAAATATATTGATGCCTGTGTGTGCATTTCCACTGCATATGTGTTGGATGCTCACATATGAATGATATATATGGAAAAATACCATAAACCCATTACCGGGGTTCAGCCCATATGTGGGCATTCCTGGCAATGGGTATATGGTTCAAAAAGAACTCACCAGAAGATCGCCGCAAACAGGGTCGCAATCCTCGGGGTGAAGATCCTGCTGTGGAGGGGGAACCTGATGAAAGGGATCCACATCGGAATCTGCCTGGAAGAAGAAAGGTGTAAGTACACAGCCGAAATCCTTAATCACCGCCACCTTGAAGTAGGCGGTCGGACCGCCACAGTCCGGTTGTGGAAGAGGCAATTTGTAATACGCACAGCAATGCAGCTCCCCTGTACCGCCCTATAGCGCCTGCCTTCCCTCGGTCATGAAGCTGGCGTTCAGCGGTCTTCTGGCGGTCCATTCTCAGTCTTCAGAAAGGTGATCCACCCAACTCGTAATACGATGGTCGGACTGCCATCGCCGATACGGCAGTCCACAGGATCGCCAAACTTGTAATTAGGCCCTAAATGTTATGTAGTGTCTATACAGTTAAACATATTTCTAGCGTCTTTAATATTGTGTACTGGAATCTTACTAAACAGTATGTGGTTCACATTTATGAATGTCTATTTTTGATGATTGATATCGTAAACGCAGATTGCATCAATAAGAAAATATGAATTATGTGATGTTACAGCAACTACATATTTTAATAGCCTAACACTGGATAATAGAACGTTAAAATAATTGTTGATTAGAGGTAAATTAAGACATTTGAACTGAATGTGGTAAGTGTGCTTGCCAGAGGGTGTCATCACCATAATAAGATATGTCAATTTTGCCCATATCATGACTTGAAACCACGAAATTTGTGTTATTGAGATAAAAAAACATAATTAAGGAAGGAAACATCTTCTAGCTGAGTATGTTGCAAGGGCATCGAGACAACATTTTATTTAAACAAATTATGGTGTGGATTATTCCGTTCTAGAAAACTAAAATTGCTTGCATTCTTTTTTGAAGAGTATCTTACACTGGTTATAGGCCTTCTTTTGAAAGAAACATTGCTAAAGCACGACAATTCAAAAGCTCACGAGTAACTATTTTAGCTCGACCTTCTTGCTAGTGGACTGGGCAGCAAAAGTGTCCTTGCTAGTCATTTGTGCCTTGTCAATAACTATTCTGCCTCATTGTGGTTCTTGCTCACAATTTCACATACAATACATAATTCCTTTGTTTTGCAACCTGACAAACTTTGTGCCCATTTTTTATTTAATATGTTTGTTTACTATGGCAATCCTGCCTGATTAGACACACTTAATCGAATATTTGGAGTGGATAAAGTGTACCGAATTAATGTCTGAAAGAAAGCGCAAAATATTCAGCTGATCATTGTAGCTGAAGAAACAAAAGCCAGAGCAATCAACTTTCTCATAGGCAGCCATAATACATTACCAATTTGAAAACAAACTGCCTACAGTAAACTGACATCTGAAAACAGATTTGAGACTCGAGATCATGGAAGCGCACAGGATATGAGGGAATCTGAGTAAGTGTACGTGAAGAGTCTTAGTAATACATCAATTTATTTGGATTGTATGGTTTAATGATGGAATTTCAACAGAAACTGAAACATAAAAATGCAAACATCAGTTCGGATAGTTGTAATGTTTACAAACAATTGAAACGTTATTAAAGCAATTTATGTTGTTGGGTGCAGCCAAGTTTTACCTGAATTTGAAGACATTTTAGACATAAATTATGTGCACGGCCTCTGGAAAAAACGCATGCGTTTGTTTCCTTTTCCGCCTAAGGCCTTGACTACGAGTAAGTCATCGCGTTATTTAATGCATGTCCATGTCAATATCACAAGAGTCTTCGACACCTACCGATTACAAGTTGAAAAGAGCAGAGAATATTTATTTAACGCTGTAAAAACCGATAGCCATATTCACCAAATGCAATACATTTCCCATGCAAGAAAATGTAAAATACTTATTAAAAGTATGATAGGCCACTGAAAACTTGTGAAAAATAACAGCTAAAAAAACAACCAGTCTAAAGTGCTGCAACATGGCGTGCAGCAAGAGGATGACACCCAAGCAGCAGAGCCCCGACTAAAAACGGTGCAACAATACAGAATGAGACCCATGATGGCCAGGGTAAGGTTGGATCCCCTGAAACTCACTCTGCACGAATTTCTGAAGACGTATGGTCACCATAGGAAAATCCTAGCATCAACAGGGGCTCCCTGGAGCCAAACATAGGGATCCACACGGCCAAACCCATTCCTGAAATTGCTGACATTATTCGAATTCTTTGAAACACAGGGGCATATTATCAAGCCTTTTATCGCCGCGTTAGCGGCACTTTCCTGCCGCTAACGTGGTCTATTTCTATCGCCCTATTATCAAGCTGTCGCTAACAGGCGTTAGCGACAGCTTTCTGGCGATAGCAGCTGGTTTTCCTATCGCTTGCATGCCAGTGATAGTTATCGCTAATGACATACAAGGTAGGCGTTCCTTCTCTAAATTTCACTAAAACTCCCGCTAACCGCACTTCGCCCTATTAGCAAGGATGGCCCGGACCCGCGAAGCGATAAAAAAAGTTGCGCTAAGGCCCGTTAGCTGCAGGAACTTAAGACCAGAAAATAGCTGGTCTTAAAAATCGGGATAAGTCTTGGGCCCACATCTATGCATGTTTCTGCTGCTGGACAGCGCTGCAAGCAATGTTGCAGCGCTGCCCTGCGACAAAAATACAGTGCAGGAATGCGCACCATCAATAAGATAGTGCGCATTCCTGGGCCCCAGTCATGAAAAGTGTAGCTGCGCTGCGACAAGACAGCGTTGCAACACTTCTCATTACGCCCTCCTTGCACAGCATGGATGCGCTGCACTCACTGGACAGCGCTCCATGACGCAAGTAATGACAGATACGCCAGGAATCCTGATGTATCTGTCTGCGCTAAAGTCTCGGATTGCTGCAGTTGTGTCACAACCATGACGCAACTCCAGCAATGCATGGGGCCAGCCTATCCCTATGGCACTGCCTCACCCTCACCCTCACGCCTGCCATCAGGCAGGCGGAAGGTACTGACGCAGTGCCGTTCATGAGGGGTGCCCGAATGTCGGCGATGTTGGAGATCCATCGGTGGGGGTTGCGCGCTGCGGTGTCATCGTTTGGAAGCATTGGTGAAGTGTTGGTGCGGAGGCAGTTGACCAGACGTTCTGCGGTGGCCTTCATCAAGCTGCGACGGGGTGCGATGACGGCGCTGGCCTCCGGTGGGCAAGGTGAAGACGTCATTCATCCAATGATGGTAGCGCCAGGAGAGTCCGGTGTTGTGGCTGTAGTTGAAGTACCCGCTGGCAGAGGTGACGTGCTCGACCGTGTGTCCTGCTATGTGGCCTGTTGAGGTGACTTGCTTCTTGCGTCTGATGTCGGTGACAGGAGGGGGTGGTGCTCTGTTCACTGGGGTTGCCCAGGTGGAACTTGAGTTCACCGAGTTGGATGTCGTTGGGGGATGGGAGACCCTGGGGTGCAATGATGTCTACAATGGGATTGTAGAATGGGGGGCCATGGCCCGGGGGACCTGCACATGAGGGTGCCACAGAGGATGTTCTTGGGCTTGGTTCGGATCTGGGAGTTGATGTGGTCCATGGCCACCCTTGGCACATTAGAGTGCGTGGTCAGTCGGAGTGTGCCTCTGTAGGTGATGGCAATGCCTCCTCCTTGATGGTCGGGGTGCTCCTTGCAGGTGATATTGCATTCTTCAGTGATGGCGAAGGCGATGTCCGTTACGGAGCAGAGGTTTGTCCTGGCAGGCGAGGTGGCGTCCAGGGTTGACGGCGAGGAGGGTGCTGGCGTCGTAGCGGTGGAGTGTCCAAGAGGAATGCACCTTGGTGCTGATCACGGTCCAGGGGCAGACGGACGCAAACGGCGTAGCTTATATGTTGCCTTCATCACGGGAGACGACCCTTACAACGCAGGCAATACATCGTTAACAACGCAACTCTGACAACGCGGGACCCTTAACATCGCATTTCATTACAACGCATTGTGAGGTCAGTAATGGGGTAATGCAAACTTTTTCAGGTGTGCATCGGTTTTGGATGTAAAAAATGAAAATTGGACTATGTCTTGGGGTAAAATATGAAAAATGGGGTGTTTTTTGGGGTAAAATACGAAAAATGGGGTGCTTTTTGGGGTAAAATACGAAAAATTGGGTGTTTTTTGGGGTAAAATATGAAAAATTGGTTTTTTTTTAGGGTACATTTTGGGGCTTTTTTTGGGGTAAAATTTCAAAATCTTGGGTGTGTTTTGTGCCAAAATGAAGAGAAATTTGGGGGCTGCATTTGCCTCAAATGTGATCTTTTGGGTGTCTTTTGGGGGTTCAGAAAGGAATCCCAGGGTTCACGGTTGGGTTTGTTGTGCAAAGGTTATTTTTGGGTAGCACTCACTGTAGTGGGAACAGTGATCTTCATGTCTCCGCTATGCAACACCTACTCAACTGTTGCAATGTGCCTAGTATTAGTATGTATCGGAATGAAATGCGATGTTATGGCATGCATCGCAACTACGTATGTGCCTTTGGCACATGAGTGGTACGCCCGCTGTGCATGGGCGCACAGCGGCCACCATTGAGAAGTGCGGGGGGTGTCTGGACAGCTGTGAGGTGGTAAACCCCATAAAGAACACTGGATGGTGCGTAGACACGGGGATGTGTGTGTGAGCGTGTGTTGTTAAAAATGTATTGAGGGAAGTCTTACCTCTAAGCCGTGTCCCATGTCTTCGTAGCTCCTGCTCTCCTGCATCTGCTTCCAGGAAAAGGAAGTAGGCAGTCAGGCTCCCTCCCCTGAGTCAATCACAACGCTGCGATGCGGCTGTGGGATTGTTAATTGGCAACGGGACAAGTCATGCAGGCAGGGGCCGGAGGGGTGGGCATGTTCTCCATGCAGGCTGTAATGCAGCCTGCATTGCGAACAGAGAAGTGCGCATGTCTGCATTGGGCGGCCTGAGTGGGCCGACCAAACAGTCATTGCACACTTGAATGTGCATGCCAATCTGCACATTCCCTGCTCCGTGTTTGGAGCAGTCCTACCCACCCGCCCACCCCCTGAGGATACATAGCATGATTACATGAGTTATTTATCCCTTGTTTTTCCCTTTTTTAACTGTTTTATTGGATTCGCTGAGCCGCACTACCCACTTCCTGCCGCTGCTGCCCCTACGGCCCTGCACACCTGTCCTCGCGCATTCCCACCTCCCAGCTGATCGTTCGTCCACCCTCCCCTACTTGATGGCGGACGCTGCGCGATTGCGCCGTGGACACGCGCCGCTGGCGCGCAGAAGGCGCACCTAAGACAAGCTTATCTGCACACGTCTGCAACCCAACCACGACCAGCTCCAGGAAGCCTGGATCACGGGCCATCCACTGCTAAAACACAGCCACCCTCCACGCACTCAACCCCGGGAAAGTCAGAGACTGACAACAGGCCTCGGCAAACACGACCCACGGCCAGTTCTCCTGCCTCCACTGCCGCCAGAGTTTAACCACCACCCCGGACTCCAACACAGCCGACGCCTGCAATGGCGACACCCTAGGATGCATCCTCCTCAACGGGCGCTCCGTGCACAAACACGCTGTGGAAATCTGGAACCTACTTGACTCTCTCTTGCCCGACATCGCCTTCTTCACGGAGACCTGGACCAATGCCTCCTCCACCCCCGACATCAACACTGCCATCCCAGATGGATACAAGATCCAGAGGAAGGACCGCACCAACCACCCGGGAGGGTGCGTCGCCATTGCCCACAAGAGCACCCTCCGCCTCACCACCTCCAGCAAAACCTTCCCCTCCGCCAAACACCTGCACTTCCAGATCCAGACCAGCCACAACTCCACACTCCGAGGAACCCTCGTCTACAGACACCCCGGGCCCCGGACACACCAGCCAGCCCACCATCTCCACCTGGACGCCAGTCACAGCCGAAGACACAGCCTCAACCATGAAAGGCATCCACTTGTGGGCCCACACCAACCCATGCCCTCGCACATCTACCACAGAGCCGCGGCCGCCATCACACACAAACTGCAACGCACCATCAACACCACCTTCAAAACAAGCACCTACCCAGATGACAGCAAGTGTGCAGAAGTCTGGCCCCTTCTCAAAAAGACCACAGCTGACCCCATCAACCTCAAGAACTACCGGCCCATCTCGCTCCTCCCCTTCGCGGCCAAAGTTGCAGAGTAAAACAGTCAACAGGGAACTGACATGATTCATTGATGACAACGCCATCCTCGACCCATCCCAATCCGGATTGCGAACCAACCACAGCAACGAGGCCGTCCTACTCACCACCACAGACGACATCCGCACACTCCTGGACCAAGGCCACTCCGCAGCCCTCATCATACTCGTCCTTTCAGCGGCCTTCGACACCGTCTCCCACCACACACTGGTCGCCAGACTACACGACGCAGGCATACAAGGAACAGGCCTCGACTGGATCCGATCATTCCTCCCCGGAAGAAGCCAAAGGATCAGACTGCCAACCTTCCTCTCCGATCCCACGTAAATCACCTGCGGAGTCCCAGAGGGTTCATCTCTGAGCCCGACCGTCTTCAACATCTACATGGCACCCTTGATGCCACCGTCTGACAACACGGCCTCAACATCGTATCCTACGCTGATGACACCCAGCTCATCCTCTCCCTCACCAAAGACCCCACCACCGCCAGACTCAACTTCCAGAAAGGAATGCAGGACGTAGCAGCCTGGATGACCAACAGCTGCCTGAAGCTCAACGCTGAGAAGACAGTAGTCCTTGTCCTTGGAACCACACCTTCAGCATGGGACAACACCTGTTGGCCTTCGCCCTCAGAAGCCCACCTACCCCCTCGGACCACGCCAGAAACCTCGGCATTGTACTCGACCCATCCCTCACCATGAACAGACAGGTCTACGCCTTCACCTCCAGCTGCTTCAACACCCTCCGCATCCTCCGCAAGACCTTCAAATGGATACCCCCAGAGTCAAGGAAGACAGTCACCCATGCACTCACTCCAGCAGACCGGACTATGGAAACGCACTCTACGCTGCCATTTACGAGTCCCTACTCCGCAAACTACCGACATTACAGTACACCACCGCCAGACTCATCCTCGGCATTCCCCGGCACTAACACATAAGCCAACACCTACGTAGACGCCACTGTCTCCCCATGGTGAAAAGAGTAACCTTCAAAATCATCACTCACACCTACAAATGCCTACACAACAATGTAACCAAATACCTCAATGCCAGGATCAACTGCCACGTACACAAATGAGACATCCAATCTTCCAACCTCACACTGTCCGAAACCCAGCGCATCCACAGAGCCAGAGCATGCGGAAGATCCTTCTCCCACATTGCATCCAATACATGGAACGGGCTACGGGCAGACATCAGAGGTGCCCCCTCCCTGAACACCTTCAGGAAGAGCCTCAAGACCTGGCTCTTCGGCTAGCAGATCTGCGGCCCCCCACCCCTCAGTGCCTTGCGACCCTCATGGGTGAGTGGCGCGCTTACAATTCCCCTGAGTGATTGATTGATTGAGTAATCATCATGTGATGATTGTTCCTCTTCTGCAATGCTTGAGGTGGTGGGGCAATGCTCTTCCAACATAGCGGTAGAGCCGCCACTGGGGGTGCGTCATCTACGTGTGATAGGCATGAGCGACTCCCCCCCGGCCCTCCTGCGCTACACGTCCCACCTTCTCCTTATCTGGACATTGACCCCGTGGCGCAATCCACTGCACTTCCCCCAAATATGTGACTCAGCCAGCAGGAGCCTGAGCCAGGTGTGCTTTCACTGGGCTGGGTACAGCAGTCACTGCGTAGTCCGCTGGTGGACCACCCGATGCAGTTGATGCAGCAGGGCTCCCTTAGGCATGTAGTTGCAGCGCTCAGTCCACACAAGTTCGGCGTAGCACAGGGGCCTCACCCTCCGGAGCGTCCGGCCAGCCCAACATCATCTGTCCTGTTTTGCAGGGAGACGGCATCCACCATTGGTAATCCCCTCTGTGCACCCCGGTGTAGTGGTGGATCATAGTATGCGAAGCGGACCTCACTACGTTGGTGCGCAGGATCACCTCTACCATTGACTGAACCAAGGTGCGCAAGGCGGGCTTCTCACACAGGTCAGCAATGTGTCTCCATTCGACCTGCCAGACTTCACCACCAGGCACGGGCGATCGTCGCACATCAATGTCTCCTGCCACGGCTCATCGACTCCACAGCTACTCCACATCCCACTCCAGGCCACAGACGCAGGTCCAGCGAGGGTTCTAGGAACCAGACGCAGCTCCAGCAAGGGATCCAGGAACCAGACACAGCTCAAGCGAGGGATCCAGGAACCAGACGCAGCTCCAGCGAGGGATCCAGGAACCAGATGCAGGACCAGTGAGGGATCCAGGAACCAGACGCAGGTCCAGCGAGGGATCCAGGAACCAGACGCATGTCCAGCGAGGGATCCAGGAACCAGACGCAGCTCCAGCGAGGGATCCAGGAACCAGACGCAGCTCCAGCGAGGGATCCAGGAACCAGACACAGGTCCAGCGAGGGATCCAGGAACCAGACACAGGTCCAGCGAGGGATCCAGGAACCAGACGCAGGTCCAGCGGGAGATCCAGGAACCAGACGCAGGTCCAGCGTGGGATCCAGGAACCACACGCAGGTCCTGCGTGGGAACCAGGATCTCATCCTGGTCAGCCAGGATGTTGGGTGGCTTGAGGGGGTTGTTGATGTGTGCTGCACTATGCCCTGGCTGCTCAAATCTGCATTTTTCCTTTTTTTGTGTGCATCTTTTATATTGGGGGTGGACAGATGGGCTAAGTCCAAACGTGCGGGTTAGCGTGCCTTTTTCTATCACTAAGGGCTTATAGCTGGATTCCACCTGCTATCGCCGGTTTCATTAACGCCATCGCGCTAATGTTAGCGGCGGTTTTCGCCGCTGATCCCTGAAGCTATTCCCTGTTAGCAAAACGTTGCTAATACGTCTCTAACAGAGTGATAACTTGCAGGGATCGACGGCGATAGGAAAACTAGCGCTAACCTAGGTTAGTGATAGTTATCACCATTTCTTGGTAATATGCCCCACAGAGTGCTGATTGCGGGGCTGCTCCATGGCATGTCAGAGCAAAACTTCAGCAAAATTCTGAGCCTGGCGAGGAATGCTTTATTGAGTGTCTGCGGCAGCATACACCCCCGGTTGTCTCTCACAAAGCCAATACCACTAAGGTAACATTCTGTGCCATAATTGTTATTTTCTAATATTCTGGAGGCTATTAACCGGACACATCTAGCCCTGGTGGCTCCACAGACAGGAGAAAAAGGTGTACCAAAACCATAAAATGCAGCCCACCACTAATGTTAAGAGGGTGCCTTGAGCAGACCTTTATTTCATGCTCCACAGCATTTCTATCCTAGTCCTATGATGGAGGAAATAGCACCATGAAGATGAACCCAGCAATAACTAATGAGACAACAAAATGTGAATGCTAAAGCAATTTCGGAAAATATCAGCAAACGGTATTTCTAAAAGAGCATTCACTACACCTACTTGACACGTTTATTCTATAACCAGCACGTTACAAGATAATGGGTTTAAAGGTGTTTAAAATAGTTTTATTTAGAAATGAAACAAACAGCCATGGGACAATGCAAAATGTTCGCAGGGGTGGGGGTGTGTGTATCACAATCACAGGGGTAGGGTCTGCTTATGACCATGCAAAACAGGATCATCAACATAATAACAAAAACATAACACAATATCCATGACATATGACTGGAAGTTTGGACCATTGTGGTGTCTCTGTGCCTATCTGTGGGATCAATCTGGGATTTCCTGTTCACGCATTTGTCTGCTGGCTGCATGCCACTCCACCTGTGATCTCTCAATCAGTAACCTCGGGCCTGGGTCTCAGGGCCTACCGAACTACGTATTTCTGAGTCGGGGCGACGTGGGGTTCACAACTGGCGAATTTGTCGATAAAGATGCAATTTCGTTTTTATACATGAATTTATCGTTATTCATATTGACATCAACATTTTCAATATTAACAGTCAGTACATTTAACTTACTTATAAGTCCCTAGTAAATGGTACTACATGTGCCCTTGGCCTGTAAATTAAATGCTACAAGTGGGCTGCAGCACTTCTTGTGTCACCCCTAAAGCAGTACTGTAAACAAATTTGTCAGGCCTGCCACTGCAGCCTGTAGTGTAGTTTCAAACTGCCATTTTGACCTGGCAAGGTAAACTTTTGCCAGGCCTAACCTTCCTTTTTAATACTTATAAGTCACCCCGACGGTAGGCCCTAAAAGCTCATATAGCAGGGTGCATAGTCTTTAGAATGTAGATTGTGTGCTTACATTTTATATGTTCTGATAGTGAAAAAGTCCTAAAGTTATTTTTCATGGAGCAAGGCTACCTCTCCCATATACTGACACCAGGTTACCTTTTATGCTTAATAAATGATAACATCCTTTCGGAAATAGATAGAGAAATACTTCTTCCATTCATTTCAATTTTAACTTAAAATTCTCTTTAATGCTGAAGTTGGATTTTAAATTGCTAATCTGAAAATACCACTTTTAGAAAGTTGTTTTTTCTTCCTAGACCAAAGGTGACTTTCTGCAAGCGTCCAGAATCACATGACTGTTAATGGCTCTCCTGTGGTGTGATGTGAATTGCTTCCAGATGGGGTACACAAATCCCTTGTGTGGGGAAGGGTGTTCTCCTCCTGAGCAGAGTGGCCTGGGGGGTTGTACCCAGACACTTCCTGAGCTACATAGGGTTGCCTGAGGGCTTTATCCAGCTCCTTCCTTATTTCAGAATATGCCTACCATGTCACTGGCAAATCAGCAGACACCTGATCCTTCCTGCCCTTTGTTTTATTAGACAGACTGGGGCCAAACCCAGGGGAAAGGCAAGAACTGACTACAGCCATTTCTAGGGTTAGATAAGGGGGTGTCCCTCACCTACAGGCTGGCACTGGGTATCAAAGTGACACCTTCAGAGCTTGAAATCAGAACACTCCTGGACCTGAGACGGTTTAGAAGAAGGTCTGCCCTGCTTTCTGAAGAAGAAAGACTGAACTTCTTTACCTTGAAACCAGGTCCCCACAAGTGACTCCAAAGATCAGTTGGCTGACTTCCTGTTTGAGCTACATGGATACAACTAGGTGTGGGTGAAGAATTCCGCTCTGCTGGCGGAGTTCGCAGAGTTTTGCCCACTAGGCGCTCCACACGGAGTTCCAAAAAACTCAGCAAAGTGACGATTTCTTAATGCGGGTAGTCGTGGCAGGTCACGACTGCTCGTGTTGAAAAATCTGCCGCTCACATTGATGAAGCTGCCGCTTCAGTAGAATGTCTACTAAAGTGGCAGAAAGTAGCAGAGCCCTCCGGCGCCACATGTAGTGCCATTTGTGCTGATTTTACAGTGCGGGACAAACTCCCGGCACTAAAAATCATTTCAAGCTACTTGACCTACCAGACTCCGCCGCTAGCGGAACTTCACGGTGCACGGCGGAGGTTTTCTGGCACTTCAAGGAGTTCCGCTAAGTAAAACTCCACGAACTCCGCCCAGGCCTAGATACAACAAGCTTCCAGAGGTCTTTCCTGATTCTCAGATGACCAGACCCAGCTGCACCTGACCTGGTCTCCTCTGCTGGTCTCTGTGGAGTTAATCCCAACTCGCAAGTGCTGTCCTCAAGGTACTGGTCTCTAGACTGGAGTCAGAGTGCACTTCTTCCTGCCTAACTGATGGTTTCACACAAAGTGATGCAGAGCCACACAGAGACGCGCAGCTCCTAACTGAAAGCTCACCGGATCTGACCCTGAGCGTCGCCAAAAAGTGCCACTCAGTTCTCGACTGAAAGCTTCACTAGATCCGTCGCACACGCCGAAAGGCACAGGTCCCAACAGAAAGCTTTACTGGACTTGATGCAGAGTGACGCAGAGCTCTGCACTGTAGTGCTCTGCAGTCCCCACACTGAACTCAGAAGGTAAAACTTCCAGCAGGACAAACCTGGTCCTGTATCCGTCCCGCTCTCCATCGTGGTTGGCCTTAACTTATGATTTTGTACCGGCGCTGTGCAATCAGATACCCGTAGTTGGTGCTTTGCGTCTCTTGTCACTATTTTTACCTAAAACTTTAAAAACTCATCTCTGGTTGTACTTATTGGATTTTTGCCATTTTGGTGTCATTATACTAATTAAAATTGGTTTGGGATTTTTGTGTTGAGTTGATTACTACATAAATGCTTTACACGTTGCCTTTAATTTAAGCATGACTGCTTGTATGCCAAGCTACCAGAGGGGTAAGTACAGGTTTCCTTAGTGATGTTTGTGGTTCACCCTGACTAGGATTATGAATGTTTTTTAAGTGAGTTCTCTCCCCCTCCAAAAATAATCCAGTTTCTTGCAACTCGTTTTCCTCCCTTAGTCTGTCTCTCTTTTTCACTCTCACTGTTCAATCAATCTGGCTTTTCTCTGAGTCCATTCCATCCATTTCTATTTTTATTTATTTGTATTCTTGTTTATTTACCTGTAGTTTAATTTAGCACAAATGCCTTATAGGGAATTACTGTGCTTTCTGTGCTTTTCAGGTGTCTTTATGTAGCACAAGAGTTAAACCAGTAGAAAAAAACGTGTACATTGGGAGAAAACAGATGGCAAAAAGCTGATTTGCGGCTAATGTAGTGTCATGAAACTATGTGCACTAGGACCCTTGTGGTTCTGGGTGGATTCAACAGAGGAATTACGTAACTTACTAGGAGGTGTTAAGGTGTGGTTATTAACGGGCCTGACGTAATGAGTGTGTAGTGTGTGATTGTATGCTGAGGAATAACAGCATGGTGCTGCATTGCACTAGAGTGAGCAGCACAGAGGCATAATTATTAAATATGGCCTACTGAAGACCTCTTCCCCTGCACTGGTGATCGTTAAGGCTGCCTACTGCTATGCACACACCTATGAACCATTGTGCTGAGGTGTAACGTAACTGTCTAGCATAGGTTTTTAGAGTACTAAATCATGTGCCTAGATATTTTTTAAAACATTTCATATATTGGATATATGCTGAAGAGTGCAGCATACATACAATGTGTACAATGTAAGGAGAAATAGAAACATTTCTCCTATGTTTTTCCTCCCTCAAGGAGGTGTTATTTTTTTACACAAAGCCCAGTCTAACAATTTCAGTAGATAGGGCTTTGCACCAAAAATCATGGGTGTTTGGCCTGGAATTCCCAAATGCCACCCATGGAATGCCCCAGTGATGCAAAGTATTGTGAAGCAATGCAAAGTACTGTTTGCATTACAACTAGGGCACTTTCCCAGCACAAAAAAGATTGGTGCTGCAAAGCCAATACTATATCAAAACGTACTGCCCCTTGGCATTACTCTGCAGAGGAGCAAGAGAAGTAGAGTGCTGATAAATCTGTCCCAAAATCTAACAACTGCCATGGTCCAAGGTTGTGGCCAGGAAGGGTTCCTCAAAGAGAGATACTTTGTCATTGAATTCCCTCTGAAGCCGTTTGTTTGCTGCCAAAAGCTCTGAGTGGGACAATCCTGGATTTTGTAGCTGCTGAAGCCCATAGATTCTCCATAAGGTCCTGCTGAACCTTATTTCAGCGTGGCAAAAAGCTCAGAGTAGGGCAAAGCTTATTTTCTTGCTCACTTTGAATCTGACCTTCCTGGTCAAGCTTCAGCACCTTTTTTCCTATCCTCTATAGGTGGAAAAATATACTAAGTCCCAACTTTTGTAAATTTCTGGAAATGTTCTTCCTGGCCAGTCCTGCAGCTACTATCTCGACAAGGCAGGTTTCCAAACACCACATTTCTGTCCAGCTATGTCTCCTATAGGGAACGCTCCTTTGTGGTAATCTGGCATTCTTGGCATAAGGATGTCTTCTGCTTTTTAAGTCCCCGAAGAGGACAACCACTTGACCCATGGAGAGAAGTTCCAGTCCCTTAGTGCCAGCAGGATTCAGGTGTCCTTTGATCCTTGAGTCCATTTCTTCTACCACGATTCAGGAGTCTTCTTCAGCAGAGACTTCTACTTCAGGTAGAGTCAGCCCACGTCAAAGAATGTTCTGAGGAGGAGTTGGTTGAGATGTCAGCTTTAGTTTGTGTACTAGCCAGTGATTGGAGAAAATCTACTACCCACGCCTAAGTATTTTCTTCCACTCCCTCCACTTCCATTTGCAGTACTTCATCGTTGGCTCACTGTACAATCATCCAGGAACCCCGGGTTCAAGATGGAAGAGCCCAGATACCATCAGGAAAAAAAAATTTCTGCTCCCTAGCTACTCCTCTATTTAGATGAGGTCTCTCCCATCTGACAGGGTCAAAAACTAGATCTTGCCCTACTGTGATTGGAGCCAGACTGCATCAGAGGGTCCTGGAAATGAGAAGGAGAAGCTCTACCTGGCAACACTAAGTTGAAAAAGGCAATGTTAAAGCTGCCCTTTGCCCTACCATCTGTTCCTGTCCACTCCCAGATAGTTATTTCCTGCTAAGTGGACTCAGAGCAGTAAAGGATCTAAATATTGATGCCAAACATAGAGATTTTAGAGTGTTGAAGAGGCTATTTTTGTTGTTTCCAGATTTGGAGAAAAGACACGTCTTGAAATGGTTTCTGTAAATTAGATTGGGTAGGCACCATAAACCAAATGATAATCTAGGAGTTGTAATTGCCTTGCGTGAATTAGAAGGTAGTGCATGAATATTTATTAGCTGATATCTTGGTGCAATGGCTATAAAGGAGATTAGCCTTTCAAAGCCATTGTTAGTAAACACAAGTCTGACTTCATTGTCTCACTCCCACCATGCCCCCACATTATCTCCCATTCATCTATATCTGGGTTTGTTCCTCCTTTTCTGCTTCACCCAACATTTTTCTCTTGCCCAGTCCATTGTCTCTCTCACTTGCCACCCTAGTATCTGCTTACATTCAGAAAACAATTGTTTTCAATTTTAGAGACTCAATAGTTGATTTAATATACTCAGGGGGAAGAGGGATGCAGGAAAACTCAATTATTTTTATGAATATATGCATCTAGTGGCCTGCTTCAGAGAGAAAACCAATATTGCTCTTATGGTGTTATTCCTAAATATAGAGCACATTTCTAAGTTTGTTTCAGTTCTCATCATTCATGTATGCCAAAGTTCTTTGAGAGTATTCACATGTGTGCAAAAGAGGCAAGCGAACTGCAGAAAGAGGCAAGAGAGGTACAGAAAGAGGCAAGAGCAGTGCAGAAAGAAGCAAGAGAGGTAAAGAAAGCGGCAAGAGAATTGCAGAAAGAAGCAAGAGAAATACAGAAAGAGAAAGAAAGGTAGAAAAAGAGTAAGAAAGGCACAGAAAGAAGCAAGAGAAGTGCAGGAAGAAGCAAAAAAGGTGCAAAAAGAAGCAAGAGAGGTGCAGAAAGATGCAAAAGAGGTCCAGAAAGAAGCAAAAGAGGTGCAGAAAGAGGCAAGAGAAGTGCAGTAAGAGGCAAAAGAAGTGCAGAAAGAAGCAAGAGAGATGCAGAAAGAGGCAAGAGAAATGCAGAAAGAAGCAAGAGAGGTGCAGAAAGAAACAAGAGAGGTGCAGAAAGAGGCAAGAGAGGTGCAGAAAGAAGCAAGAGAAGTGCAGAAACAAGGAAGAGAGGTGCAGAAAGAAGCAAAAAAGGTGCAGAAAGAAGAGAGTGTGGTGCAAAATGAGGCAAGAGAGGTGCAGAAAGAAGCAAGAGAAATTCAGAAAGAGGCATGAAAAGTGCAGAAAGAAGAAGAAAGGTACAGAAAGAAGCAAGAGAAGTGCAGAAAGTGCTGAAAGAAGAAAGAGAGGAGCAGAAAGAAGCAAGAGAAGTGTTGAAAGAGGCAAGAGAGGTACAGAAGTAAGCAAGAGAGGTGCGGAAATAAACAAGAGACATGCAGAAAGAAGCAAGAGAGGTGTTTTTTCTCACAGAAGAATCTTGATGCAGTATTAATTTTTCTTGTTGTTTATTATGATTGTCCAAGGGAGAAGGACAAGCACGTTTTGATCCTTGCTTTTTCTATTTGTTTAAACGAAGTAATACAGTAGCCACAGCAAAACGATCATTTTTGTCAGAGCCACACGTCCGACTACTGACAGTGGTAGTGACTGCCAAAAGGACATCTGTGAGTGTATTGTCAAGACCGCACAGGCCAAGTTCCCTTCTAGAAGGTCTTCCAGTTTATGATCTATGCGGATCCCCAAGTAACTAAATATTGCCGTCTGATATTCGAATACAATGCCATTTACCGTGTATATGGGGTTGGGAGTGGGCATTCTGAAAGGGAAGAGGCATGATTTGGTCCAGCTATCCCAGAGTCCAGAGATGGCGGCAAAGTAATTGAGTAGTTTTGCAATAGTGGGGGTTATTGCTCCAACATCTCTGAGATAGAGGAGCATGTTGTCTGCATAAACCGAGGCCGAGTGTGTGTTGTCTCCTAAGGGGATCCCCCAGTGTTGGCCCTGTGTGTGTAGGTTGTGTGCCAGGGGTTCAAGTGACAAAGAGAATAGAAAGGGGGATAATGGACATCCCTGGCAGCTCCCTCATTGTATTGTGATTGGGTCCGATATGTGGCAGCCAATTCGTACCCTAGCTTTGGGGTTCGTATATAACAATTTGACCTGTCGGAGGAAGCCAGACCCAAGTCGGTATTTGTGTAACACTTGAATAGAAAGGGCCATTTGAGGGAATTGAAAGCTTTGTGTATGTCTAGGACCAGGCACCCAGAGCGGGGATGTCATTGCAGGGCATAAATGAATATCCCAAAAAAATGTCAGGAATTGAGTGAGGTATTTCTAGCTGGCACAAAGCTGTTCTGGTCCAGATGGACTAACTGCAGCACTAAAGGGGCCAGGGGTCCTCCAATATTTTTGCAAGGATCTTGTAGTCTGTGTTCAACAGTGCAAGTGGTCTGTAAGACCCCAGGTCGAGGGCATCTCCACCTGGTTTGGGTAATGAAATAAGTGAGACATCGCTCATTGTGAATGGTAAGGTCGCTGCTGTAAGAGCGGGATCATACAGCATTTTTAGGTATGGTGCAGCACTGGGGCATGCACTTTATAGAGTTTTGTCAATGTACATATCTTTTCTTGCACCTCAAAGAGCGTGATTTCTCCCTTGAGCTCCTCCCGAGATTCTGGAAAGATCCACAGGAGCATGATATCAGATAGGAAATCACGAATGGCTCCTGGGAGTGCCACAGGTGCAGCCATGTATGGTTGCGTGTAGTGACGTGTAAAGGCAGAGCGTATGTCTCTCTGTGTATAGAGTAAATGGCCTGAATCAGCGTGAAGTGTCAGGATAGGGTGTCTCTCTATTTCCTGCCGTATCAGCCACACCATAAAAGTGCCTGGACAGTCAGCATCTGCAGGTGTGAGCTTTTTGTGTTCTACTTGATTAAGACATTGGTGTCGTTCTAGCAGCACAAGGTGGTCACATCGGGATTGAAGTAACTGCTCCCGGGCAGTGGCAGACGAGCAGGGAAGTTCCTCAAGGCTCAACAGTTGACCCCCTAGGTGAGTAATATCAGTGGTGAGGCGGCAGAGCTTTTTGAATGAACTATCCATGCAGTGTCCTCTAAATGTTACTTTAAATGCGTTCCACTTTATTAGGGGGGAGGAGGCTGAGCCAGTATTGTTGTCAAAATATTCTGCTATAGCAGTGGCATGGAGGCACAGAATGGGGGTCATCTAGGGTGGAGTATTCGTAATGGGAAGTCTTTCCCAACGGAGTTGTTATTGGAAGTGGATTGTGGTCCGAATATGTGCAGCCAAGGTAATCAGTATCTGTGACGTGTGGGATGATGTCTCGGGTGCAGACAAATTGGTCTATGCAGACGTGGAGTTTATGCACATGGAAGTAGTGGGAATATTCTTTAGAGTGTGGGTTGGGGTGACGCCAAACATCTAGGAGTTTGAAATGGTGTAGTCAAGTGATGAGAGTGAGTGCATTGGATGTAGCGACTGCACAGGCCAGGGTGTGGGAAAGAGCAGTCCCACATCCAAGACACTGTTGAAGTGTCCGCCCAGTACCCAGGGGATATCAATCCAGCAGGCTAGGAGTATGGTGGGTGAGTGAAGAAAGGGAGCCTGGTCCACATTGGGTGCATATGTCGTCCTGAGGAGCAGATGTCTACCATCCAGACAGCCCTCTACAAATACATACTGTCCCTCAGATACAACAACGGTTTAGGTGGCAGCAAAGGGAGCCCAAGCTTAAATCCAAATCAATACTCCCCGAGCATAGGCAGAATAATTGGTGGAGAACACCTGACCTCCTCACCTCTTTTGAAGTCTGGAGACTTCTAAGTTCGTGATATGAGGTTCCTGAATGTAAGCTACGTGTGCCTGTCTATGGCGGAGGTAGGAGTACACCGGGAGGGAGTATGAATTTCACTCTCACAATTCAGGTGACGATGTTAGTGGCGGCCATGAAGTGGTGTGTGTGAGGAAGGGGGTCCCAGCTACCCGTGACATGGATCCATGTCTTGCATACCATTATAATTAAATTACAGAAATAAAGCAACATTCTAACAAACAGAGAATACCATTGAGAGCAGGAGTACAACAGGTACCTACCCAAACAAGTTGAATGAAAGAAAACCTGTAAGAAAGAGCCAGTCTAGGGGGTAGGAAAAAGAGGCAAGTTGTTGAACATGTGACACTTCACATAGTGAACACCGAGTAGTTTAGTGGTCTGGTCTGCCGTCCATGCCCCCTTGAAAGTCTAAGAGTCAGGACCAGGGGTGACAACAGGCAGGTCCTGGGATCTGTGAGTAGATTACAAGGGGGAGAGAAAAAACAGTTGGGATTGATGATTCCCTCCACCCAAATCAGGAAACATTGCACAGTAAGCGGTCAGAGGAGCAACACAGCAGTTAAGAACAAGGCATGAATATACAGACACACAACTGCTCAAAGAATATTGCTTTAGGTCTGACGAGTCACAGTCAGCCTCTCATCAGTGCTCAGGGGAAAGACGTCAGATGTGAGAGAGTCACTGTCATCTGAGGATCCAGAGTCTTTGTCATCTGTGCTGTAGCATGGCACAGGATCCCTGAAGTCAACTGCCACATGTAGGGCCCTGCAAAGTTCTTGGATGAGTTCCTCTAAATCGGGGGATTCGTGTGACCAACAGGACACCAGACCCGATCGTCACATGCATTTCCTGTGCTCCGTCCTTGTTGATGGTAGTCGCTTGTGAGTGTCCCAAGAGGGGCCCGCACCACCCATTCCTTGTTGTTCCACACTGGACCAAATGTCTGCAGGGTCAATGAAGAAAGAAGTCTTACCATTGGGTTGAGTGTGAAGGGGCGCTGGGAAGAGGAGATTGTATTGGATATGGTGTTCCTGCAGTCTGCGCTCCACCTCCAGGAACGTGTGTCGTTGACGTTGGACAGCTAGAGTGTAGCCCAGGAACACCATTATCCAGACATTATTGACCCTCAAGTCATCCCGTTTACGAGCTTCTTTCAGGGTGACGTCTCTGTCTCAATAGTTCATCAAGCGTGCACCCAGTGGGCATTATTGGGCGCCTGGTAGGGACCACCACGTGGGGACCATGTGGGCACACTCCACAGAGAATTACAGAGATAAAGGATCTGTAGAGATGAAGCTGTGAATTCAAGTGTCTATATATGACTCTGCATCAGAGCCCTCTGTGCTCTCAGGAAGGCCCACTACTCAAATGTTGCTCCGCCTGGATCTCCCTTCATGCATCCTCTGCCTGTTCTTCCAAAATGCAGCCCTTGTACTGGAGAGCAGTGAGGTGGGCCCGCAGGTCTGATATTAGCGGCTGAAGGATTGTTTCTGTTTGTTCCAACGAGTGCACCTTTTCTGCTAGCTTCCGGTGGCCATCTCGTAAGAGAGTGAGGTATGTAGCAATGGCATAAATTTTCGACTTCATGGATGTGTGTGCTCATTCTATTGCTGATAGTATCAATCAAGTTTATCAGTAAAGGAATCTGCATCCACATCACAGCTGGGGAGGTTCAGCGGTGTGTTGTGAGCCTGGAGGGGGCATAGATGCCAGTACCCAGACGTTAAGTCAAACGTGCTGAGGTACCGCGCAGCCCCTAACCGATCTATGGGCTCATCAGCTCTGGGGATGGGGTGTGCGTCAGTCCTGGTGACGGAATTGAGTCCCCTGTAGTCCACACAGAACCGGAGTTCTGATGTGGCACCAGGCGCGGCAGCCTTTGGAACCAAGACCACTGGGTTGGCCCAAGGGCTGTTAGAGGACTCAATCACCCCTAGCGCAAACATCTTGGAGACCTCCTCCTTGATGCAGGCTCTGACCCTGTCAGTCACCCTGTAAGCCTTGTGCTTCACAGGAAGACTGTCCCCAGTGTCCACATCATGGACGCACCAATGAGTGACACTGGGAACCAGGGAGAACAGGTCAGGGAACTGTCCCAACAGCTGGCGACAGTCAACCTGCTGCTCAGGTGTCAGGGAGGTAGAGAGGTTTACTCCCTCCACTGATCCATCTTGCTCTCGGGCTGACAGGAGGTCAGGAAGAGGCTCGGTCTCCTCCTCCATCCCATCATCTGTGGCTAAGAGCATGCCCACTTGGGACCTCTCCAAGTGGGGCTCTAGGCGGTTCAAATGCAGGACCCGCAAGGGGTTCCTGGGAGACTGCAAGTCCACCAAGTAGGTAACTGGACTCTTGCGCTCCACCACCGTGAAAGGGCCAGTCCACCTGTCCTGGAGCGCACAAGGCTCCACAGAGGCCATGACCCACACTTTCTGACCAGGCTGAAGCTCGACCAGAGTGGCATTCTGGTCATACCACCGCTTCATCTCCTCCTGGCTGGCTTCCAGATTTGCCTCAGCAAGCTCTCTGAAACGCCTAGTCTGGTTCCTGAAGGCCAGCATGTAACTGTATACATCCTGGGGAGGTTTCCTGGGAGATTGCTCCCAGCCTTCCTTGACCAAACTCAGAGGTCCTCGCACCGGGTGTCCATAGAGGAGCTCAAAGGGGCTGAACCCTAGAGACTTCTGTGGCACCTCCCGGTATGCAAACAACAGGCAAGGTAAGAGGACGTCCCATTTACGCCTCATGGGTTCTTCCAGACCCATAATCATGCCCTTGAGGGTCCGGTTGAATCTCTCAACCAGCCCATTTCCTTGAGGGTGGTAAGGAGTGGTGAACTTGTAAGTTACACCGCACTCCTGCCACAGAGACTTCATGTACTTGGACACGAAGTTGGTACCTCTGTCAGACACCACCTCTTGAGGGAATCCCACATGTGAGAAAATTCCCATCAGTGCCCTACCCCCCACCACGGGGGCCGTCACTGTCCTCAGAGGGATGGCTTCAGGGTACCAGGTGGCATGGTCCACCAAGACCAGGATAAACCTGTTGCCCATGGCTGTCTTGGGGTCCAGTGGCCCCACAATGTCAATACCCACCCGTTCAAAGGGGGTGTTGACCACAGGGAATGGCTGGAGAGGAGCCTTCTGCTTCCTCCCACTCTTTCCACTTGCCTGGCAAGTCTGGCATGTCCTGCAGTGAGTGGCGGCACTCCTGTGCATCTGGGGCCAATAGAAATGGGTGACAAGCCTTTCAAAGGTCTTGTCCTGCCCCAGATGTCCTGCTAACGGTACATCATGAGCCAACCCAAGTAGGAAGGCTCTGAAGCGCTGGGGTACCACCAGCACACGGGCTGACCCAGGCTCAGCAACCTTAGGCTCTGAATACAGGAGACCATTCTCCCAGTAAATCCAATGTGATCCAGACTGATCACCTGCTGCCTGTTGCCTCAGACCCACGAGAGAAGGGCATGTGTTCTGCTCCTCGCAGAACTCATCCCTGGAGGGTCCTCCTTCTTGCTGCCATTGGGTCAGCTCAGGTAGGTCCCCCAGTTCAGCTACCTGTTCCCCTGTAGGCTCCAGGGCATCCCCCTCAGGGTCTGCCTCCTCCTGGACTGTGGGAACTTCGGGGGCCGGTTTCCCACCCCCCCCCTGCCTCCTGTCTCTCCGGCAGGCACCTGGGCCTCCCTCTCAGGCTCCAGGTCCTCTTGAACACCTTTAGCTGCCATTGCCCGGGTGGTCACACATGCCCAATCAGGCAAGCCCAACATTTCTAAATGCGCACTCCGCTCCACCTTAGCCCAAGGTGAGCTCTCCAAATCGTTCCCTAACAAACAGTCAACAGGCATGGCTGGCCTCACAGCTACTTGAAGAGTACCCGAGACCCCCCACTCAAAGGGAACCTGAGCCACCTTGCAGTGACTCTCTGTGTTGTCAGCGGCAACAACCGGATAGAATGCATCAGGGACAACCTGCTCTTTAGACACCAGGTGACACTTGACAGCTGTCACACTGGCTCCTGTGTCTCTCAGAGCCTCCACCCTATGGCCATTGATGGTCACCCACTGCCTGTATTTTTTAGTGTTATCAGGCAGCTGGGTCCTAGGGACCATCTCAGAGTCTCCTAATGAGACAAGGGAAAACACTGTGGGATCCCCCCCACCTTGGGCACCCCACTCCTCCCCCAGGGCTACACTAGCCAACTGCCGGGGGACTGCACCAGTGGGTGCTGGTCTTCCATGCAAAGGGCAACGAGGATCGTTTGCCTTGTGGCCAGGGGTGCCACACTTGTAACACACCAGTGGTCCCTGGTGAACAGGGGGGCCTGTCAGGGCCACTGGCTTCTTCTCAGCGGGAGGCTGGGAACCTTTCCCTTGTTTCCCTTGGGGTCTACTTTGGGGCCCTTTCTGGAACTCCCTCTGTTTACCCTTGTCCCCCCCACTCTTCTGCTGGGGACCCTGCCCACCCTTGGCGGAGTCTCCCACGTGACCCTTGTGGACCTGGGTACTCACCCAGCGGTCCGCCTCCTCAGCAAGCTGCCTAGGGTTAGTCAGCTTACTATCAATCAGATGCTGGCGTAGCTCAGGAAAACAATTACTGGACAAGTGCTCCCAGGCAATCAAATCAAAGAGCGCCTGAAAATCAGTCGCTTTGCTACCCTTTACCCAACCATCCAAGGCTCTGCAAAAGAAGGTCACATATTCAACCCAGGTACTGCCTTCAATCTTCTTACAGTTCCTGAACCTCTGCCTATAAAGCTCAAGGGTTAAACCATATCTAGTCATCAATGCATCTTTCATGTGGCTGTATGAATTATAGACTTCAGAGGGCAAATCCAACAAGGTATCCCGCCCCTCACTAAGGAACCGTCCCCACAACCCCGCTCCCCAATCCTTCTCAGGCACCCGGTGGGAAGACATGGCTACCTCATAGGCTTTGAACCACTGCCCAATGTCATCATTTTAAAAAAATTCCTTAACCACATCTTTTGGAATATACACCCTAGCTTCAACAGGCACAGGCGGTACACTGCCACCAGAGGGAGTAATCTCTAAACTTTTGGCCTTCAATTCCAACTCCCTCAAAACTTTCTCATGTTCAAACTGCATTTTCTTTTCCTCTAGGGCTAATTTCCTAGTTTGCATTTCAAATTCTAACTGCCCATTCAGCTTGAGCTTTGTCAGCTCCATTTCGTGCATCCTACTCTCTTTCCTGACCTCCAACTCCTCTGGAGACAGACCTCTGGCAGAAACACTGCTACCTACTGGGGAAGGTGGTCTTCCAGCCCCTAGACCCAATAGCCCCTCCAGCTGCCCTTCTGCATTCTCAGCCCCCTCCACAGGGGCACTCCTTGATTCGACCCAGGCCCTCAGCGCCTTTTGGAGGTCCTCCTTCCTGGAGAGCCCGGTCATGGACACTTTAAACTTTTTGCAGAAATTCTTGAGCTGCTTGAGGGTGTAGCATTCTAGCCTCTCCTCTTCCCAATCACACTCAACAGAGGCTACTGATGCTGGTTTCTCCATGGTGATTAAACTTGGCAGTTGCAAAAGTAGAAAATCCCAGAGAAAATGCTATCAAAAGAGTATGTGGTTGCGTTTTGGTCTGCACTCACTAAGTAGTATTCACAAATTACTGTACATGAGTCACAAATGCAAGTCCAGAATCCTCACCGCTGACCACCAATGTTAGATTTGGGGTTCTCTAGTTGGCAGAGGTAGGTACCTTTGTCCAAATAGGGACCCTTGAGTCTAGTCAGGGAAAGTAGGTACACTCCCGAAATAACCCCTGCTCACCCTCTTGGTAGCTTGGCACGAGCAGACAGGCTTAGTTCAGAGGCAGTGTGTAAAGCATTTGTGAACACATACAGTAATCAAGTGACAACACTACAAATGGACACCACACAGTTTGTATATTTATAAAAATAAGAATATTTTATATAGAATTACCACAAGACCTTAAACGACAAAAATAATCCACAATACTGTCAAAAATCAAGAGTTCTGGTTAAAAATGATTAAATCAAGGTTCTGTGCGAGTCGGTAGCCTTCTCCGGCTACTGCGATGTAAAGAACAAACAGAGTCTATCAAATCCAGCTGACCGCGTCGATACGGGCCTACACAGCGCAGACGGACTCGGTCACAGTACCTTTTACTTGAAGCGGCAGGCATGGGCGTGCGAGCCGGATGGCCGTGCGTCGCGGTTGCGTTGCAAAATGGAAGCGTTGCAGGACGCGTTGTCCCTCGAGGCGGTGCAGGCAGCGGCTCGTTGACGTCGTTGAGACGGAGTTGGTGAGACCAAGGCCGTGCGTTGCAGGGCGAGACGGTGCTTCGATGCAATGCTGGCAGGTTGCGGTGCGGCGACAGAGCCGGATTCAGGAGCTGGCGTTGATCAGTCCGGACAGCGGTGCGAGTCGGGCGGTGCGTCGCGAAGCTTGCGAGGCGGTGCCCAACTCCGGTGTGGTCACAGGACTCGAACTCAGCAACAGTGACCGTGTCGGTCGGACCAGATGGATTCGGTATAGCGAGGCGTTGCAAGGTGCGGTGCTCACAGGTTACGGTGCAGGCAGCGGCTCGTTGACGGAGTCGGTGAGACCAAGGCCGTGCGTTGCAAGATGCAGGCGTTGCTCGATGCGGTGCCAACAGGACATCGAGCCGGTCGGGAGAGTCGGTCACAGTTCCCTACCTCTGTAGCCACTGAAACAGAGTTTCCAGCAGCAATTCACAAAGGGGGTGAAGTCCAATGGTCCTGGGACTTCGATCAGGGGACAAGCTCTCTTCCAAGCCCTTGGAGATCCTTCACAAGTTGATGAAAGTCACAGCAAAGCAAAAGTTCCTTTCTCCTTTCTTTGGCAGTCAGGCAAACCACTGCAGGCCAATCCCCCAAGCAGCACTTCAGGCTTAGGGATAGTCTCTCCTCAGTTTCTTCTTGGTTCCGCTCCTCAGCAAAGGTTTCTTCTTGTTCCCAAAAGTGATCTAATTTTCCTGGGGTCAGGGTGCCCCTCTTATACCCTGATTCTCTTTGTTCTCTGGAGGCAGAGAGGCCTTTGCCTAGCTTAAACCAGTTCTGTGCAGCTTTGTAGCACTCTGTGTACATGACTCCTTCTTTCCTTTCAGAATGTGGGGCAGGGTACTCAGACGCCCGGCAGGGGTGGAGCCAGCATTGTGGCAGGCAGGCACAGCCCTATTCAGACCCAGATGCAACTCCTCCCTCCACTCTGGATGCAGATCTCTCTATTCAGCCCTGGGCTGCCTCACCCTGTCTCCTGTGGCCACCCCCAGCCCCTGTCACGCACAAACCAGACACACAATACACAAGCTGGCAGAGGCAGGCTGGATAGTTAGGCAAGAAAATACCCACTTTCTAAAAGTGGTATTTTCAAACACAGAATGTTAAAACCAACTTCACTAAAAGATGTATTTTATCATTCTCAGTTCAGGCATACTAAACTCGAATTTCTACCTAGTTCCCTGAGTCAGTTTAGGATTATAAGATGTTATAATCAAACTGCCCATTCTGGCCTATGGAGAACAGGTAGCCTTGCAATAGTGAAAAACGAAAATGGCTGTAATTCACTATTAGGACATGCCACACACACCAGGCATGTCCCACCTTATTCTTACAATGCACCCTGCCCGTAGGCCTACCATAGGGGTGTCTGATATGAAGAAAAGGGAAGGTTTGGGGACTGGTAGGTGGGTGCACTTACCAAGTCGACATGGCAGTCACAGACTGCACACAGGCTCTGCAATGGCAGGCCTGAGACACACTTTACAAGCTACTTCTGTGGGGGCACAACCAGTGCTGCAAGCCCACCAGCAGCATTTGATTTACAAGCCCTGGGCACACTCAGTGCACTGTACTAGGGTCTGACAGTAATTCAAATAAGCCAAACATGGAGTCACTAATTCACATCACAATTTACAATAGGGAGCACTTGCACTTTGGCACTGATTAGCAGTGGCAAAGTGCCCATGAGCATCTAGTCCAGCAAAAACATATCAACAACAGTGGAGGCATTATGAAAAAAATGGAAGGGAGACCCATGCCAAGGATGCCAGGTCTAACACTTTTGTAATGGCTTTCATCACTCAACTCCTAGCTTTGAGATTGAGTTTACCTGCCTTTGTTTTTGTGTATGGTATTGTGTCAATATGCTGCAGCAGGTGGCTGTCATACAGAGTTCACAATGTCACCTGGTTTGCAATTTTGAGAAGGGCAATGCCTCAGGCTTCTGTTTATGGCCCTTGCAGGTAAGCAGCATTTATTACTTTTCAAATAATGAGTTCATCACAGAAATTCTGCACAAGATGCTTAGAATTAGGTTTTCATGACAAATCATAGCATCTTTTGATTCCTTTACATATGTTTCATCTCCTTGGACGTGAAAAGAATTTTGCACTCTTATAGGCCAGGGTTCTCCAAAATCGGTCCTGGGGGGCCGGATCCAGGCCATATTTTCATGATAACTGCATTTATCTAAATTCATTGATAATGGAATAGATCAACAAAACACACAAAATAGCAAATCTGTGACCTTTCATTAAAACATAAATCCCAGACCTCTTTGCTATGCCAGTGCTTGTTTATTGTTTTTCACTTCAAAATTTATAAACGTTTTAGTCATAAATCGTGAGTCTACACAGATGTGCATATTTACACACACACCCACACACACACGCACACACATTCCAACTGCTTAGTGCAAAATAAGCATTGGCACAACCAATACATCCGACTTTAAAGTGGGAACACATGGACGCACATATGTACACAAATACAGTTTGAAGAAGTAGCACATTAATGCCAGACCTCTTGGTATTTCTTGTTATGTGTGCAAGCAAAAGCATGTACACACATTACAATATCCTTCATGAAACTGTGACTTAACATTGCAGGTGCAAAAGCAAAGCCTTGGACTGGACAAGACAGCTAAACGTCTTTAGGTTTCCGCCAATCACATTACGGTTAATTGTCCCTCTAGACTACACAAATCTAAAAATTACAATTTAGGAAGCGTCGCATTTTTTTCTGTCAAATCATTACCTAGGTCTTGGTCATAAAAACATGCCATGCCATTACTGACTCTAATATTCCTTAATTTCAGAACAGCTAATCATTCTGCAGGTTCAGTAGTGTGCCTCCTAGTTGGAGTTTCTAACAGTGTTAGGTTACACTGATCGTATTAGGCTACATTAGTGCATTTATTATTTCCCAGATAATGATTTCTCTGATCCAATTAGGCACCGGATGGCTGCTCATAACAGTATTTTAATGCACGCATTAGAAATCAGCTTTACGCTAAAGAAGCATCTAATATTTAAATTGTTGGTCTTGGGTTTGAGAAATACATTGTAAACAATTTAGTGTAATTAAAGACAAGGTCTCAATGCCATGCATGGGAATCGCGTCATGTTCTATGCTAAGCTCACAGAAGTAACAAAGAGAGAGGCATCAAACTGTGCCGTTCAGACTGTTGGCGTCTGCAAGGACTGCAAACATCATACCGTATAGCTTCAATTTAGTCCCGATGATGAGAACTGATGTCTCGCCATATGTATGTTAAAATCAAAGGATACTAGTGAGTGTAAGCAATGATAAATGGTGTTAGACCTTTAAAATGGGGCGAAAGGCCTCTGAAATTTACACCCCACAATGTAGCATATCAAAGGCTCGCAGAGTGCTAAGGGCCTCATTACAAGATGGCTGAACTTTGGCCTAGTTACTCAGCAACCCCGCCCACAGAGTTATGGGTACTGGGGGCATTGTAACTCCGCTTGGGAATGGGGGTGGCTGAAATACTGGGTGTTATGAGTGTAACCTTAGGATACCCTCAGAAACCAGGAATTGCTGGTTTAATTGATAAATCTGCACCATCTCCCCTGATTATTCCTCTTTTCTTCCATGATACATCACCCGAGTATTCCCATTGCTTTTAGCAGCTTCAATATCTGTGTGAAATGCACCAGATCCCCTATAACTCATAACTTCGTTGGAGCCGGTAGATCCTGTTACCGGCCTCAGAGGAATTGAGGCAATCCCTTGTGCTGAGAAGGGGTGTTCACTTGTAGGGTACTGCCCCTGCACTTCTGGAGCTGCAAGGTCTTAGATGTGGTTCCACAGCATTGCCATACTTGCCAACAGTTTATTCCCTGTGCCATCAGCAGTTGTGAGATTGTCCCTACAAGTACCAAGTTTGGACAGTTAGGCAAAATTTCAATTCGACCAGGGCAGATAACGACCTTGCACCTGTCATGCACGGCACTATGTCACAACCATGAATGTGATAGTTCAGTCATATAGAAGTGGCATGCCACGCCACGCCATTTAAAACTGCGACAGCTGACATTTTAACCCCTTATCATACCTATAGCTTCTCAAAAGCCTACTAGTTGCTTTGAAGGAGGCAAGGAGTTTAATTTACACTCACTTAGCCCTGTTCACGTTCCTTTACTACTACCTTATTCTTGATTTGATTTGATTTGATTTATAAAGCGCCCAAATCACCCCAACTGGGGTATCTCCGCGCTAAGACTGCTGTAGCCAATCAGAGAGTGGTAATTCAGAACAGAAGGGTTTTCAGCAATTTTCTGAATACAAGGAAATCAGTGCCTTGGCATAGTTGGATAGGGAGTTGGTTCCAGTATAGGGGGGCTAGATGGGGAAAGGCTTTGCCTCCCATGCGAGCTATTTTGAAGTGAGGGATGTGCAGCAATGCTTTGGACCCTGATTGGAGTGACCTGGATGGTTGGTATCTGACACATTTGTCAGTTAGATAACTGTGACCTAGGTCATGTAAGGATTTATAGGCCATGCAGCACATCTTGAATTTTATCCTTTTTCGAATTGGGAGCCAGTGAAGCTTTTGAAGTAAGGGAAGGGAAGCTGTTCTGGGCGGGGCATTGGCAACCAGGCTGGCCGCAGTGTTCTGGACCACCTGTAATTTGTTCACGGACCTCCCTTTCGCTGAAATAAGCAAAGCGTTGCAATAATCCAGGCTGCTAAGCACCAATGCCTGGATTAGAGTCTTCCACGTGTGAGACGGCAGAAAGGAAAACAGTCTTCGTAGGCGGCTCAGTGTATGGAAGCAAGCCCCGGCCGTAGAAGTGGCGTGCTCCTCTAGGGTAAGTTTTTGATCTATCCGAACTCCCAGATTTTTTACCACTAGTTTAGGGGTTGGGGCAGAGCCAAGATCCTCGGGCCACCTTTCAGAGGCCATCTTGTTACCGCATCTCCGAACAGCATTATTTCTGATTTTTCAGCGTTAAGCTGCAGATAGTTGTCTCTCATCCAGTCAGCGATGACCTTCATACCCTCCGTAAAGGTGGTCTGAATGTTAGGGTTGGTTTTGTCAAAGGAGAGTAGAAGCTGAGTGTCATCGGCGTAGGAGATAGGACAGAATCCTAATTTCCTCAGTAAGCTTGCCAAGGGAGCCACATATATGTTAAATAAAGTGGGGCTCAGACAAGTGCCCTGTGGTACTCCCTTGGTCACTTTGGTGGTCTGGGAGCGAAAAGGGCCCAAATTGATGGTCTGGGTTCTGTCTGTTAGGAAATTGGACAGCCATTTTAGAGCACTTCCTTGGATACCACTGTCCCTCAGTCTCTTGAGAAGGATCTGGTGAGAGATGGTATCGAAGGCAGCGGATAGGTCAAGCAGCACCAGAAGCACTGCTTGACCATTATCCAGGGACATTCTGATGTTGTCGGTGACTGCCACAAGTGCAGATTCTGTACTATGGCTAGGTCGGAACCCCGACTGAGATGGATCTAGGCAGTTAGAAGATTCTGCGAATTCCGATAGGTGCTTATTAATATGTTTTTCTAGAAGTTTGCTCTGCAAGGGGAGGAGAGAGATGGGACGATAGTTGGTTGCATCGTCCAAAGGGGCTTTAGGATTTTTTCTGATGGGGATAATCTGTGCCGCTTTCCACTCCAAGGGGAGACTGCCATCCTTCATGGAAATATTCAGAATTGAGCAGATAGGGGACGCTAGCTGTTTAGATAGCAGGGAGGTGATTTTGGCCGGGATGAGGTCCAAAGGGGACCCTGATTTAACTATTTTTAAAAGAGATTCCACCTTTTCCGGCGTGAATATCGGGAAATTCTCCAGTGTTACGGATTTTGGAATAGACTGAGGGTAATCTATTTTAGTACTTTCCTGAGAGTTCCTGGCTGAGGTAATTTTGCTGTATATTGTTTCTATTTTTTGTGTGAGGTGAGTAGCTATATTATCGCACAGGGCTTGGGTTGGGGCTTCTTCGATATCGCAGGCCTTTGGGTTGGTAAAGGTTTTTAAAATCTGAAAAAGTGTTCTAGGGGTGTTTCCTGCCTGTTCGAGTTGTGACGCAATGAACATTTTACGGGCAGATTTCAGATTTTTATGATATTGGGTCTGTGCTAGTTTAAATCTGTCTTTATCTTGAAGGTCGTGAGAAGAGCGCCAGAGGCGTTCTAGTTTTTTGCAGTGGCTTTTTTCAGACCGGAGTTTGGCAGAATATCACGTTGTCTGGTGCCGCTTGGCTGTAATTGATCACTGTTTTAAGGGGGCTAGACAGTTAACAGTAGTTTCCATACTGGCGTTAAAGGCTATTAAGCGCTCTTCCACGCTAACAGAATCGGCATTCTGAGGTGGAGTAAACGTATCCTGAAACTGGTTAGGCGTAAGTTTATGCCACTGTCTGTACCACCCTTTAGGCTGTGGTTTGGGAATCGTGGGTTCCTTGGTGCCCTTGATTTGAAATTCGATCAGTGAGTGTTCTGACCAAGTTAAGGGGCAAGTTGCTCCACACGAGATGTTGGAAGAGTTTGTTAAAATTAGATCAACCGTGTGCCCTGCCGAGTGAGTGCGCTCATCGTTGATCTTGACTAGATCCAGTATTGACAGATCTGACAGTAGTGAGGATGCCTCTAAGTTGGCAGGGTTTTCGCTATGTACGTTGAAATCCCCTAAGAGAAGGAAGTTTCTAGTTGAAATGGCATGTAGGGAAATCAGTTCCATCAGTTGAGGGGCAAAGTTAGAAAGAGGTCCCGGGGTCTATATACCAGAGCTCCTTTCCAACTGAGTTGAGGTTGGAGATCAATTCTGAAAACTAAGGTTTCCATTATGTCGTTACTTAATTGGTCTAGGAGGGAGACTCTGATGGGGTCTTTGTAAATAATGGCTATTCCCCCCCCGTCCAGTGGGGTCTATCTAATTTAAGAATGTGATAGCCATCCGGGAGAGCCACTGCGATCGCAGGGTTAGAGCAGGGTTTAGTCCAGGTCTCTGTCAAGAAACCTATATGAGGGAGGTTGGTGGAGAGCAGATACCAGATATTCACAGCGTGTTTGGGGAGTGATCTCACATTCACCAAAAAACAATTCCAGCCTCCTTTATTTTCTGTAGTCAGGGTAGAGCCTACTTTTTCGTTAGTGTGGAGAGGTTTGCGATCTTCCTGGTTAGGTGGGGTATTATTCCCCTGGGGTGGTTCTGAACCCATACACTGAAATCTGCAGGACCTACATGCAAAAGGTCCTTCCATCCTTGTCAGTAGGGTGCAAGTATTGATGTAGTGTTTGGGGAAGCAGTAGTGATTAATCTTTAATAACTCATGGCTAGTATAGGAGAAACACTCACTGGTGCTTCTAATTGGGACCGGGGGGAAGCCGGCAGAGGTTCCTGCTCCTGGCAACGTCCAGGCGCGGACGGGCGCAGACGGGCTTGCCTTAGGTGTGCCTTCGGCGCGCCAGCGGTGCTCCCGCTGCGCGCCTCCGCTGCACGTCGAGGCAGGCATCTGTTTTTATGGGCCGGTTGGGCAGCTAGACTGCTAACCGCCGCTGCGCTTCCTGCCGGGAGTGGGACACTTCCGGTCTGCGTCAGATTCCCTCCACGCAATCGGAACAATCCGTGGTGGACCAGGGAAGCACGCAGTGAGGGCCAAGCGCAATGTGCAAATATGCGTTTGTTTCTACAAATAGATCAAGTAAGTCAAAGTTAAAATGATTAAAATGTTTTTAAAAACAGAAGTGCTGAAAAGCGTACCAAATCACAAGGAGCCCTTTACCAGGTGCTCCGCTCGCTGTAGTACAACCAACCGTTCTGATACTAACTCCTAATTGCCTCTAGCGCGTCCGCTCCGCGTCGAGGCAGGCATCTGTTTTTATGGTGCCGGTTGGGCAGCTAGACTGCTAACCGCCGATGCGCTTCCTGCCAGGAGTGGGACACTTCCGGTCTGCGTCAGATTCCCTCCACGCAATCGGAACAATCCGTGGTGGACCAGGGAAGCACGCAGTGAGGGCCGAGCGCAATGTGCAAATATGCGTTTGTTTCTACAAATAGATCAAGTAAGTCAAAGTTAAAATGATTAAAATGTTTTTAAAAACAGAAGTGCTGAAAAGCGTACCAAATCACAAGGAGCCCTTTACCAGGTGCTCCGCTCGCTGTAGTACAACCAACCGTTCTGATACTAACTCCTAATTGCCTCTAGCGCTGTCGTGTGGATTGTGGCCTCAGTGTCTGCATTGCTAAGTTGGCTTAGGCCTGGCTGCCATGATGCCTTTTTGCGCACGTTACTGTGTGACTTTGTTTTTTCAGCCTCTGCTTGTGCCCGGCTATATTAGAACTGTCTTCCTTTCTGCCTTTCACCTTTTCTCCTGTTCCCTGTGGGTTTCGTCTGCACAACATGTACAAGGTAAAAAAAAAACGTCCCTTGTTCTTGCTGATCTGGCCAGTCACTCGCACTTAGACATAACACTATGTACAGCTGCACTGGAGAAATTCGTGTGCTTTTAATATTGTGATCTCGCTGTTTGTGACACTTGGAGAAAAACCTTTCCAGGGAGAAGAGCTGTGCTTGTCTGATGATGTAAACCTTGCATCTAGATATTGAGGTATGAGGGTCCGCCTGACAACGCCCAGAGGTCTTCTATTTTTATAATAAACTAGTTAATAGCACGGGGAGGGTGGTAAGGCCATTTAGCCCTATATCCACTTCTTTATGAAATGCTTTCCCGTTTGTATTCTATGGAATTGTAACTATGCTTATTATTTTATCATTATGCATTATGCTGATAGTACTGGCACGTGTACTGTATCTTAGAGCACGATAGTTGAAATAAACATTTTAAACTATACTGTGTCTCTTATTACGCACATTGTGGACAAGTATGAGTGAGTTATGAAAGGGTGTTCTTGCTCCCGCGAGTCCCGAGAGAGAGAGACCGTGTTCTGGGTTGTCTAATCATTGGTAGCATCGCTGCTAATGAGACGCTAAAGCTAGTCGGATTGGCATTGTGGGTACTAAGGTGCATGGTTGGTTCACCACTATACTCCGAGGTCCTATTATCCTGTGCATAGCTCTGTATATGTGCAGAATCCCTACAACATGGTGCCACCAACGTAGTGGGCTGCTTATCTGCGAGACGCTTGAGTAGTGCTTGTGCTTGTCCACAACACCCTTCGCATACGCTTCCGGAAACGTGTGTGAGGGTGATACCTCCTATATTGACGTTTTTATAGGTTCTTTCAAGCTTGAAGTTATTAAAAGGTGTTTAAGTAAACCCTATATTGTGCTGCCTCGTATTAGGTTGTAGATCATTTCTGGTCTTAATGGCGGATATAAATATACCGGCACATAGCCGCGCTGCGCTCCGGGCTCATTTACTGGCTTATGGAGTGCCAGACGCGGGTGTCTCACTCATCTTTGTGGTGCAAGCTGACCCGGCTCACCACTTTGAGGTGTTTTACTCTTGGGTCACTTTTCCAGCAGTGGATGGAACGGACAACTTGTTTCATGAGTACACTCTCACTGCCTTACCCAATGCTTATCGGCCTTATCAGGCTCTTGAAGTACCACTTACGGCATGGCAACACCGTATTTGGTTTAATGGCGCCCTCCCACATCCGGTCACCCCGGTTCGTTTAGGCCCCCTATCAATAGACGGGGCCACTTGGCCAGTTTTGGCCGGGTAATCCCCACATCCGCGTTATTTGACGCTTGCGGTTGCTGAACTGCGTGAATTACATACGTCTTTGACACGCGTTCACAGAGCTTTAGTACAGTATGTTACAGGCAACATCCAGGGAGCCCCTCCTGGAGTTGCAGTGCATCCAGCTGGACCGGGCGGTGTAACCATAAGTCCCGTCATGGTTAATTCGGTGATGGGCAAGCGCCCACAAAATATGGACGATTTGCCTTATTGGCTTGCAGAAAAATTTGACCAGCTGGAGGCAGTTTTTCCAAATACTTCTCCTGTGGAAAAACACAGAATTTTAACTATCAGTTTGCCAAAAGACTTAATTCCCGAGTTGGCAGAATGCAACAACTGGGGCAAGGTATTCGCAGCAGTATATGCGAAGTGTTTCGGCACTCCTTCCATGACAGTTCTCCCCTCTGTAATTAAATGAGTGCAGGATGAGCATGGCCCTGAAGCGGCTGTGGAATTGGGGATGAGACTGGTGGGAGTGTTCGATGTAGTAGCTGATTTAATCCTTGCGAACGTCAAGGGCGATGCAGTTAACTTTGAAGTAGCTAATGCTTTGGCTTTAGTCCCAGAACTGGACAGGCCACGCGAATTACCGAAACTTATTGCACAGGCTTATAAAACCATTGGCCGCAATAGTCTGGGAGTAAAGCCTTTTGCTAAAACGCAAACTCAATCACAGCCACAACAAAAAACTCAGTCTGAGAAAGATGAGAAACCGTTCTTTACTAAAAAGAACTGGAGGTTGAAGAAACAGGGTAAGCAACAGAAAAAACCAGGGTCGCGTGGCGCATCCCCGGTTTCCGTATCTTCTGAACGCACTTATGATTTGCGCGACAGAGTGAGAATTATATCTCCAGAGAGATTTCAAGTCCCTGATCCGCGTTCTCCTCGTTCTTCACAGGCACCATCGACCTCCCAGACTGGTGGAGGCGAACGCCAGGATAGAGGCAGGGGTCGTGAGGCTCCACAGGGACGAGACCAACCTCGACAACAAGTCCGAGGGAAACCAGAAGACTTTCCACGTTCTTGTCCACAGTTTCAGAAGAAGAAAGTTGCAGCTGTAAAAGCGAGGTATGCCACAGACGGTGAGAACGAGACTCCTGAATTGGACGTGGGCAGTGACGCTCCTAGACAGCGCCGCGGAAGTTACCATAGTGCGGGAGGCTCTACGTCCTCATGTGGAGGCGACAGCAACTGACACATTTATTACTGCCGAGACAGCTGACACCCGAGTGGCACCCCCTGACAGACTATTTAATATTGTCCTTCAAATTGAAGGTGACATTGAGCGTGTTATAAAAGGGATTTTTTGGGAGAATCTGGCCTCTTCTTACGACATTTTGTTGGCAGAGGAGGATTTGCCGCCCCCATTCGTACTTGCTGCACGTAGAGGGGAGGAGGTAATCCTTCCGAGCTTTTCTCGTCATGTCCCCAAGGACAAAGCGGAGGCTCTCGCAGCTGAATGGGCTGGGGCCCTGGCTCCGGCGTTATACCGCAACCACGTGGGCTGGGATGAAGACTCTCCCCCCCATGATATTCCCTTGCGGTCGCTGCCACAGCCACAACCCCAATATCCCATCCGGCGGGAAGCTAAAGGTCCCGTTTCCGACATTCTGACACAGTTAGAATATCAAGGAGTAATTGAAACATGCGTATCACCAATGAATAATCCCCTTTTCGCAGTTTCTAAACCCGATGGATCGTACCGCCTAGTATTGGATTACCGACATTTGAACTCTCATTGTCGGACCTTTGCGGTACAAAATACCCACGGTTCTGCGCTTGTAGACAGTCTTGTTCGTAAAAAATATAAAACGACACTTGACCTATCCAATGGATTTTACACGCACAACTTGTCCCCGGAGTGCAGCCAATGGAGCGCTTTCACTTCCGGTGGTAAACATTTCAAATTACGGCGTTTGCCCATGGGCTACAAGAATAGCCCGGGTGTCTTCGCCGCTCGTGTTGTCTCTCTGTTGGACAGCATAGACCCAGATGCGTGTTCGTACGTCGACGATATCTATCTGACAGACGACGAATTATGGCCGCATCTTTCCCGAGTGGACCGCATTATTCTTGAATTTGCGGTCTTAGGATACAAATTTAATTTTGCCAAATCTCACATTGCTGAATTTACCGTTTTGTTTTTGGGCTATGAGCTCAACAATGAAGGTAAGGGCTTAGCTCCCCATTTCTTGGAGAAATGCGCACTTTTGTGCCCTCCAACCACTCTGAAGAAGCTTCAGTCTTTGCTGGGTTTTCTGAACTTTGGGTGTACTTACATTCCCGAATATGCCCAGCGTATCAAGCCTCTATATGCCTTGATACAGCCCAACTTTTCAAAGTCATGCTGGCTTCCTGAGCATGCTTCGATACTGCAATCTTTGCAGTCAGATCTACTTGAATCTAAATTCTTGTTGACTCGTGATAACCACACAAACCTGGTGATTAGAATCGTTCCAGGGGCAGTGGGTTTCACGTACTTAACCTTTAACGAAGGTGACACAGTACCGATTGCATACAAGTCACATCTTTACACTTCAGCGGAAATGCATTTTTCCTCTGTGGAGAAAGTTTTGACTGCAGTGCAAATGGCGATTGTAAAGGAACGCGCACTGGCACAGGGAAAATGCATTTTGGTGGTAACACCATATCCTGCCCTTGAGGCAGTGACGAAGGCAAGTGTACCGAACTCTAAGGCATTGCACCCCCATTGGATACAATGGGCTACATCTCTGACGTCCCCGGATGTCACTTTTATCTTTGATTCCTCTCTTCAGACACAGGAGTTTTTACAGTATGAATTTTTTCATCCTCCTCCTCTGTCCTTGCTACCGCTTGAGGAGTACGAATGTATTATATATACCGATGGTTCGGCACAACCGGCCACGGGTTCCAAGCATGCTTATTACGCAGCATGTGCTATTGTTGCAGGTACCATGGTGAACGGTGAGTTCAAATCGACTGTAGTGCACACACAGGCACTAGGAGACAGTACTGCACAATTGGCCGAGCTGCGTGCTTTGGTGCTCGCACTTGAGTTCGCTAATCCAGACGTGACGACCCTAATTGTATGCGATTCTTACTACTGTGTTCAATCTTTCAATGACAATCTATTCTTTTGGTCGCAAAACGACTATAGAGATGCAAAAGGCCGCACAATTAAGCATAAGATGCTTTGGGTTCGAGTGGCAGATCTTAAACAACGTCTGCCTCTCACACAGGTGATTCACACTCTTGGCCACCAGCGTGTGGGCGCACACGCTGTCGGTAACGGTTTGGCAGATGAAGCTGCCAAATCAGCAGTAGCCACGTGCTCAGTAGCAGCAGTTACAAGATCCATGACTAAAATAGATAATGATATTTTGGCGGCTATTGCTGCAACAAAGGAAGGTGCTAATTACCCACGGGGTGTTTCCCTTCCAAATACTCTTATCAAGTAGGTCCCAATCAGGTTCCTTATGTAAAAATTCCAGACGTTGATGATCGGCTGATTCCCAACGCGGACCGCAGAGTTTCCTTGATAACGGCCGCACACGGAGGCTTGGCTTCGGCCCATGCTGGCGTGTCTGCGACGGTTTCCATCTTGCAGCAGCGTTACTGGTGGCGTGGTTTATATAAACAGACCCGTACTTATGTGCTTTCTTGTGACGTTTGTCAGCAAATTAAGCCTTCAAAGGTTACACGACCACCACAAACACCGCTCTGCATTTCTAACAGACCTTTTGGGTGTGTTTACCTGGATCACTGCGGTCCCCTCTCCTCTGACACTGCGTATAAATACATCTTAGTTGCAGTGGATTCGTGCACACGTTTCATCTGGGTTTGGCCACAACGGAGTGCTGACGCTCGAAATGTCATAAGGGATTTGCGTATCTTTGTGGGAATTTTTGCCTGTGGCACCTTCCATTCTGACCAAGGTCTGGCGTTCGCCTCTAAGGCGTACAAGGACGCGATGGGGTCACTGGGGGTGCGGGTGAAATTTTCATCTCCATATCGGCCTGAGGGCAATTCGATTGTTGAACGAATGAACCGTGACTTAAAGCAATCCTTGACAGCTAGAGTCTTAGGTACTGGCAGGAACTGGCTGGCCCACTTGTATAGCGTACAACGTGCACTTAATAATCTCCCTAGAAGACCTCTGGGTGGGCGGACCCCATACGAAATGCTCTTTGGCATCCAAATGTTTGTGCCCGACCTTGATGGTCTAGACATGGCGGCGCAATCCGCAATCTTTGACGTAGATAATCATTCTACTACGTTGCAGGACTTACAAGAAGCCCGTGACAAACTTGCAAACAAACATTTACCTTCAGCCACAGACGCTGCGCTGCAGATTCCGGTTGCCGGCTGGCTTCCGAAGGTTGGAGATCTGGTCCGAGAGAAGGTGGAGAACAAAAAAGAATTTGGCCCCTCTTTTCGTGCACCGGTTCCAGTCCTTGGCTTGAAGGGTACTCGTACTGTCATCTTACCACCGCTTCCTGGTCGCAAAGACAAAAGATACATCTCAGTGGACAATGTCAAGCTACAACATCTGGCCGATCCTGAATAGCGTAACACCAGCGGTCTCCTGTCCAGCCATTTCTAAGACACATGTTTGTGGCCCTCCAGCCCACACGGTCACTGATGTTGCCATTGAGATGGTAGATTTGCCTGATCGCCTGCTCAACTACCCGGATTCCCCCTGCAACGAGGAGACCGAGTATACATACCCCGCCAACGAGTCAGTGGCTCACCTACCAACAACACCACTGAGCCCAACCCGTTTTTCCTTTGATTCAGCTTCCACCTCATCACTTATCCCGTCCAGCTTCAGTATTTTTATATCATGGTTCAGAGACAATTTTTGATCCCACCATGGACATACATCTGGGTGGTACTATTCCTGATTTTTCTGTTCATGTCCATTGGCTTTGTGACAGTTTTTTTCCTACTCATCAATGGTCACTATTTACCAGAATGCTCTGCAGTGAACTGTGTCGCTGGAACTTTGGCTCCGCATTCTTCTTCTCACATCATGAAGCGTGACCACACATTCGTGAACATTTCAGCTTTCCCAGTCGCTGATGGCATCGTATGGGATGCAGTAAATTTCCAAATTCATGGACCAACCGAAATTATTAATGTACCAAATGCCCTCCGTCTTTCAATGGGTGATGTCGTTAAAAGTAATATTCATTCTGACGATTGGGATGTGCATGCCGTTGAATCGTTATTTACTGATTTGAAATATTATGCTGCCTTTAATGCTGAAGATCTGTATTTAAATTCTGCAAGTTATGCTGACTTATATTGTTACCAGCATTGGGGCAACCACTTTCTCCATAAACCAAGTACCCTTCGGGGTTCTTTTAATTACAACTAATGGGAACATTGTCCGACCCCTTTGCCAGGTAGCTCCCAAACTCTTAGAAATAAATTTACTTATTTTACAGACTTTGATAGATCGAACCCTGGGTCCTATTATTTTAAATTAAACACTTCGTCCACTCAGAAAATCATGTTGACCCACACAAAATTGCTATATTCGGGTTCCTTTTTGAACGCATTAGCCGTGGGTGGTTATGAGCACTGGCAGGACACCATTGACTTAAAATCTATATGGGGCACCAAATCATGGCAGGTACAAGGCACGGAAGCCTTACACCGTGCTTGCCTAATCCCGGCCCAAATTTTGTTTTTAAATCATACGATCTATCAAACAACGTGTTGGGGTTTGGCTACTTCCAAACAATTAAATGCACCGTCCATTCCCGTATTGTCTTCCACTCCCAGCGAAAGCTTGCATTTTAATATTTCCTTTGACAATTTGCAGGCTTTGTTTCAAAACAATTCATTCAATGTCTCTACGTTTGTTCAGTCACCCTGGTTGGCTTGGCCCATAGCATCGAATGCCTGCCAGCTGAGTTTTCATGATTCAGCTCCTGGTTACAAACAGGATAGGCCAGATCCGAGGTTTTCTGACTCTCGTACTGTTACGACATATTCTGTTGGTAAATTGTGTAAACAGTGGTTGCAGCACTCTTCATTGGATTCTGTAAAACAACATTTATCCCTCCTATCAGGCAACATTGATCTGTCTGATTTTGTTCTAGGGCCTCGTGGTCCTCGACCTAAGAGATTAATTTATGAAACTTACAATGAACTCTGGAAGCTTTCGCAAATTGAAGCTGCTTCCCGTCTAAGGGAAATCGATCAAGCAAATTTAGAAAAGGTGCTTGCTGTTGTTCACAATAGTATTAATACCCTGTCTTCCCGCATTTACACATTAGAGAATATTGTTTCCTCTGTTGTTGATATTGTACAAGATGATGTTTCTGTGTTATATCATGGTCAGAATCAATTGCGTTCAGTGATGCAGTTTGCATGGACTTTGCAAACACTTAAAATGGGTAAAGTTCCTTGGCATTTTTTGAACACCTCTGCCTTATTCTTGCCGTTTAATTTAACTGAGAAATAGCAATTCATGTCTATGAAAGATGCAACATACACTCTCTTACATATCGAAAAAATAGAGCCCTTACCATTCTCTGTGGCGGAATTGGATTCTGCAGTATGGCTAGTTCACGGGGTTATTGCTTTGCCTTTTTCTTTATTTGAGTTCAGTTCATGCATGAAACATTTTCCTGTTGGCCTTTTTCAGCCCTTAGGCAGTGCCTTCCTGCATGAACTTTGGTCCCTGCCTTTCATGTACAAATGCCTTCGGGACGGAAAATAAGTTTTTCTCACAGGAGAGTCATGCGATTCTACTGTGGGTCATTCCCTTATTTGTAAGAGCATTAAATTGCACGGGGCTTGTAACGTTTTGGCTCCGAATCGTGCTTGTGTTTTAAAGGGCATTCCTGCTCCTGCTATATCACCTACTTTCACTGTGCTTGCAAATGGTAGCTATCTCCTTCTGATTAATCAAGACTGCTGTGGAATGCTGGCAGGCATCCCCTATATTGTAACTGTTTCCCACCGGGTTGTGTGCTGCAAAACTGTGCTTTTTCCTCCCCCGCACGACATAATAGATAGTTCCATTTGGCCTTCCATTCCGACTTTGAAGGCGGATTTCAATAAATTGAGCAGAATAAAGGCGCTATTATTGAACCAGGAAGTTATGCTCACATCCGCACGGGAGACATTCATCCTCCAGGTGGCTAGTACCCACAGTGAAATACAGGCCCTTTTGAACACAAACCTCCCACAACATTTCAGTGAGCTGATTCACCGTGTTTTCAATGCATCACGCACTGAAGGTCTTGTGCACTTTTTTAAAGTTGTGGGCTCTGGCCTCGTTACCTCCTTTCAAACTATCTTTGGTGTAATACCGGCTTTTATTCATTCCATTTTTTCCAGGGTCTTTGGCGGCTTTCCGTTGATCCTCGCCTTAGCGGCTGGTATATTGCTTTTGGTCTGTTTGCTACGCAATGGCTGTACTTCCTGGGGGCCTCCTCGACCGAGGTCGACTCCGGATGCTCCGTGAACGCATCCTCATCGGATTCAGCATTCTACCATTGGCGACACTCGGTGTGTCCTATAGACTCTCTTTTCGCTTTGCGTATTTCACTTGCGTGCAACCTGTGATGTCTTGCATCCGATGTCCTTTTTCTTGGTCCTTGGATTATTGCCTCTCCAATACGTCTCTGTCTGACCCGGATTTTGGTCAGTTAATGGGTCCCTTAGAGGCCCATGAACGGGACTGTACCGGTGATGGCTTAATGGCTGCACTTGGAATTTTGGCGCAATGGGATGTCTGGGCGGCTGCTCAGACTCTCCTACGACACAGTTATATTGAGTATCACGCAAGTTGTCCCGCAATGCTGATCACTGCTCCCTCTTGCGAGGAACATGAATGCAGTTTTTTATTTGTTGAACTGGATGGCGTCTCTTTTTTCTGACGATTCCAACGATGTCCTCTTGGAAGGTGTGGCGTTTTTCTGCACTTACACTCTATTGGATTAAGGGGCCTCCGCTTTCAACGTCCTGCCTCACTGGAATTTTTTTATCCTGCATTTTTTTTTTTTTTTTTTCCCTCTCCCATTTCAATGTCCGTCATTGGGGACTGTTCCAGAATAGACGTTCACATTCTGCTCCATCTATTTGAACTCTGTTTTCGTCCTCTGTCTTGGCCTCTGGACTGACCAGGGGAGGGTGTCGTGTGGTTTGTGGCCTCAGTGTCTGCATTGCTAAGTTGGCTTAGGCCTGGCTGCCATGATGCCTTTTTGCGCACGTTACTGTGTGACTTTGTTTTTCCAGCCTCTGCTTGTGCCCGGCTATATTAGAACTGTCTGCCTTTCTGCCTTTCACCTTTTCTCCTGTTCCCTGTGGGTTTCGTCTGCACAACATGTACAAGGTCGAAAAACAACGTCCCTTGTTCTTGCTGATCTGGCCAGTCCTTCGCACTTAGACATAACACTATGTACAGCTGCACTGGAGAAATTTGTGTGCTTTTAATATTGTGATCTCGCTGTTTGTGACACTTGGAGAAAAACCTTTCCAGGGAGAAGAGCTGTGCTTGTCTGATGATGTAAACCTTGCATCTAGATATTGAGGTATGAGGGTCCGCCTGATAACGCCCAGAGGTCTTCTATTTTTATAATAAACTAGTTAATAGCACGGGGAGAGTGGTAAGGCCATTTAGCCCTATATCCACTGCTTTATGAAATGCTTTCCCCGTTTGTATTCTATGGAATTGTAACTATGCTTATTATTTTATCATTATGCATTATGCTGATAGTACTGGCACGTGTACTGTATCTTAGAGCACGATAGTTGAAATAAACATTTTAAACTATACTGTGTCTCTTATTACGCACGTTGTGGACAAGTATGAGTGAGTTATGAAAGGGTGTTCTTGCTCCTGCGAGTCCTGAGAGAGAGAGACCGTGTTCTGGGTTGTCTAATCATTGGTAGCATCGCTGCTAATGAGACGCTATAGCTAGTCGGATTGGGATTGTGGGTACTAAGGTGCATGGTTGGTTCACCACTATACTCCGAGGTCCTATTATCCTGTGCATAGCTCTGTATATGTGCAGAATCCCTACAACAGCGCGTCCGCTGCGCGTCGAGGCAGGCATCTGTTTTTATGGTGCCGGTTGGGCAGCTAGACTGCTAACCACCGCTGCGCTTCCTGCCGGGAGTGGGACACTTCCGGTCTGCGTCAGATTCCCTCCACGCAATCGGAACAATCCGTGGTGGGCCAGGGAAGCACGCAGTGAGGGCCGAGCGCAATGTGCAAATATGCATTTGTTTCTACAAATAGATCAAGTAAGTCAAAGTTAAAATGATTAAAATGTTTTTAAAAACAGAAGTGCTGAAAAGCGTACCAAATCACAAGGAGCCCTTTACCAGGCGCTCCGCTCGCTGTAGTACAACCAACCGTTCTGATACTAACTCCTAATTGCCTCTAGCGCGTCCGCTCCGCGTCGAGGCAGGCATCTGGTTTTATGGTGCCGGTTGAGCAGCTAGACTACTAACCGCCGCTGCACTTCCAGCCGGGAGTGGGACACTTCCGGTCTGCGTCAGATTCCCTCCACGCAATCGGAACAATCCGTGGTGGGCCAGGGAAGCACGCAGTGAGGGCCGAGCGCAATGTGCAAATATGCGTTTGTTTCTACAAATAGATCAAGTAAGTCAAAGTTAAAATGATTAAAATGTTTTTAAAAACAGAAGTGCTGAAAAGCATACCAAATCACAAGGAGCCCTTTACCAGGCGCTCCGCTCACTGTAGTATAACCAACCGTTCTGATACTAACTCCTAATTGCCTCTAGCGCGACCCATGAGAGCAGGGGTTACAAGGACATGGCCAGGGCTATGAAAGAACAAGCCAACGGTAGCCATTGCTATTCCTGGTTACCCCTAATTGACATGTAATTAAAGTGGGTGTTATGGTGAGGCTCTAATTTCTGTAAACATTAGTAAAGGGGGGCAGATTAGCGAAGATTTTTTTTTAATAAAGTGGATACATTATTTAATACACAGGAGTTAATGCTTATTGCAGAATGAAAAGAACTGCACATTCCTGCTCCTTTGCATGACAAATGTTTTATGAAGTCCTCCTGATGACAAAAGTTAAATGCTTTTGAAATGGATTCTGGTATTTTCGTGATAAAAGGTTAACTGGCAGAACTTAGGTGAATAAGTGTTCTGTGCACACGTGCATGTCAGAGACACATTTGGTAGATTCCTGCGCAATTAACTGGCTGATAAAGGACTAAACCTGAAAAAGGAATACATTTACAGGGATTTGAGCCAAGGCGTTTAAGAGGTCTCCGCTGAATAAAAGACTAGTTCCATTTGCTGATCTGAAATATATTCTTGAACACTTTGGGACTTATTAACTGAACTTTTATGTGCTTTTTATGCACCATTTATTTTTGAAAAAAATGAATTTCAAGGCTGCAATTACTTTCGTAGTACAGTCATGAAAAATGCCGGAGCCGGGCTGGCATTCATAATACCGTCCACAGCAGGAGGACTTCCGCCATCTTAAGAGAGGGAGAGTCCTGTATTCATACCAGACACAATATGTGTTTGTGTACCTATAACTGTCCCTCGATCCTTGCCCACCTTGACTGGAGGCGGATTGATGCACTCAATATCAGTGACAAATACTCGTCCTGTCCAAAATTAAGGTTCTTGCACGAGATTCCACTGGTATGTCAAAGCGGTTGTAGTTTTTTAATCTTCAGAATGTTCACATGAGAAGTCATGCTGCATATACAAACAAAACCTGCATAGTCTTTTGACTTGCTGGAATGTGAGTCACTGCATTATTTTTTAACTGTTCACTAGCACTGCAAGGAACTAATCACATCCCTTTCCTTCTATGGGCATCATTATGAATTCCCAGATGTGAGGCCTGGAAACCCTCAGCATGTGGTACTGGTAACTCTGGGGAGTGGTGTTGGAGGCTGGAGGGAGTGGGGCGGAGTTGCTGGCGTTTCACCTGGATAATATATCTCTTTTTATCTGCTAAAATCTCTGGGCGAAAGGCATACGCCCACAGTGTTCCTCATAGAGAAGGAAACTTTTATTGTTGCCCCACCAGATTACAGAAAGACTCCTAAAAATGCTCTATGTGGAACAGTAGGAGGCCAGCACTTACCCTCAAAGGGACACATTGCCCATTTATTTGGTGGGGTAACGTTGTACATTTTGCACATTTTCCTTTATAAATTCTTCAAGCTTTTAGTTGACAAAACTCCCCACCGAGTGCAGTAATTATTACACATTTTGGAATCCAGATTCAGGTGCAAACTCCCATGCTTGCTGGAACTGGGCATGCATGCACACGGGGGGGGGGGGGGTGGATTGCATGCATCCCAGTGTACAGGGGCAACAGGGGGCCCTGCAGAGCACCTTTTGTTTTCCCACCGCCAGCCTTTTCATGGCAGGGTCACCGCCATGAAAAGGCTGATGGTGGGGAAACTCAGAATATGCTTGGCGGTGCCGCAGCGGCACCGCCAAGCATATTGCTGCCGAAGACTGCCAAGCCACCGCCAGGGAATGCGGTTTCCTGGCGGATGTGGCAGTTGCAAAATGGCCCGACCTCTGTACTTGTAATATGGCGGTTGCACCACTGATGCAGCGGTCCCCACCGCATCTCCACTACGGATTCGACGGACCACCGACTCGTAATCAGGTCCTAAGTAAATTGTGGGGGGTATTCAAATGGGAAAGGCTAAGCTGTAGAATTGAATGGAAGAAAAGAGGTACAAGTAGGTGCAATGGGGAAGAGATAAGATACATTTGACTAGGAAAGATTAGTGTATGAGGCAGTGGGAGAGAGTGGGTGTGTGAGTACATGATTATGATAAGGATATACCTTTGCAGAATTAATTGAATTTAAATACATTTTTATTGAGACAGCAAAAGGTAAAGCATGAGTGTTGCAGTCAATTTATTGACAAAATTTGCTGGTGAAATGCCTTTCTTGCTGCAAATCTGATTTTGCATTTTTTTCTCCTACAACTGTGTGATTTTTGGGTCTGGCCTTTGGGACAGCTTATGCTATCTCGCCAGGCTATTGTTTTTCAAACAAATCATAATATACAAAATATAAAGGGGCTTTTTGGTGAGTAGGCGTCATTCATTTGTGTTTTAAACAGTCATTTTAATTTTGTTGCAGCATGGGGCAATGGGTCTGACCCCTTTTTCCTGCTGGCTTCCTCCACTTTGTTTTAAGTGACTGCTCAAAGTTTGTACACTTTATTCATATCAACCTAAAAATAGTTCCCTTTTGTTCAGTGATGAGGGTCGTTTAAAGCGTGCTTTTTTATTTCATTTTTATCTTAACTTTAAGTACCAGCTATTTATTTTGACTGCAACTAGATTGCCAGGTTAGATCGCAATTTATTTTTCATCCCTTTTTTAAAGTTATTGCTATAAAGTCTGTAAGTGACGTTGTGGCATTGTGGCTGACTCAGATTTGAATTCCTGGTTAGTAGGTGACTTATTCAATGCATAGCGAAACTGAAGGGATTTTTTTAAAAAAACATAACGAATACAGCTTCAGGAGAGGTTTTTTAAATGAAAAATGTTTATACCAAGAATATAGCAGCCGCGTTTAGGAGGTAGCTTGTTTTCTTTCTTTCTCTTTATCTTGTAGCACATGCTTGCAATGAAAAGATATTTAAAATTTTGTTTATGTAACTGATAAATTCTTCCTGATGAAAGCGTCATATCATGAAGGACACAGAAACATGTCGGCTCTAATTACATCGAAGGCCTGAGAGCCAGGCTCTGTTTAATTCTTTAACCTTGTGAGCAAGCCAGAGGTAGCGGCACAAAGAAATCCAGGGGCATATTTATGAGGAAGTAGCAGAGCGCGGCGTTAGCCTCCTTGGCTTAATGCCGCGATCCGCCACTTTTGAAATGCAGGGCTGCACCGTATTTACAAGGATACGGTGCAGCCCTTCATTTCCCCCTGCGCTTCTGCTAATTTAGCCACCTAGCACCAATGCAGACACCCTTGCACCATAGTGCAACGTTGTCTGTGTTGCAGGGGAAGATTGTTTATGTGCAGGAAGGTGTCCCTTCCTGCACATAAACAATCAATGGTGTTTTGCTGTTTCTATGTGTGCTGCACAATGCAGCACACATGGAAACAGCAAAAACGAGGAGAAATTAAGCATTTCTCCTCGTTGCGCCAGGGTAAGACCAGGTTTTCCCTGGTCACAATTTTGGCGCTGTCCCATATTTATGCCTCCCTTGTAAATATGGGGCAGTGCCAAAATCAATGGGTGTTGCGTGGGAACGGCCACTGCAACACCCATTTACCTCCCCTTTCACGCTAAGCATAGCGTGAAAGGGTGCCTTATTTACAAGGCAGCGTTAAGCCACGTTAAGTGGCTTAACGCTGCCTTGTAAATAAGGCGAAGCCCCTATCGCCACCACAACGTCGTGAAAAGGGATGTTGTGGTGGTGATTGGGGCTTGTAAATATGCCCCCCAGTATCAGATTGGCAGCCCACTCCCATACAACTTTAATTTTCTACAGTTCCCATACACATTACAGCTCTTATTTCTCCAATACAATCATAACATATAGTGGGTCCATTTGACTAGATGGGTAATCTGATGATGAAGCATGCCACAGCAGGTGAGTGAGTGTTCATCATCCTGTAGGGAATGACTGTCCCCAGCTATATACAATGTGGTTTCAATTCTGTCACAAGGTGGGCTATACCCTATTTTTTGTCAGGTTAATTTATGGAGGCCATCGAGTTTACATCAGCTCCTTGAGAAATTCTTATTATCCCTCTTGTCATTGATATTATAGACTGAAATATTGTCAGGAAACCAAAGCCACACCCCTTTCAATAGCCACCAGTGCCAAACGATACAGCTTCCTTTGCCAACCAACCTCCAGGTCTAGTCTAGCAACAGCTAAACAGCAGCACTTTGCCTAGGTTTGTGCTATAGAAAGACCATATAGATATGCAAAAATGCATTAACCGACCATGACTCAGCTACCTCTCCTATCATTTGTTGACTTTATGCTTGTCTTTGACCCTGTACAGCATGTCACTGTCTTTTGGCTAGGTTCACACTATAAAAATACCATATACATCACACAGACTGACTTCCACAGAAGGACTCGAACACACATAAGCATGCCTCACATGAGGTAACACTACACACCTTATACTTCATTACCGCAATTCTTTACTGACCAGAACACAAATCGCTTCTGACAATGAGCTATTTTACACTTAACTGATGCAAGATCACCCTCATTAAATAATAGAAAGCCTCAAAACCACATCTGTCTCCCTCACAGACATTCTTTCGCCAGCCACTGATCTACTAACCCCACTGACTACACCTCATTTCACACACCTACACCAGAAGAGCCCAACACAATCTCAAACCCAAACATTTTGAAACTTTCTTAGAAGCAAATGAAATTGACACCCCTCACTCCCAAATAGTATGCGATCTTAGAACCTACATAATACATCATGTTCTCATCATCTACAAAGCTAGATGTTCTAAATACAATCAAATATCAGTCTGCCCAGGCAACATCAGGAGAATCAGTTCCTCTCAACATAGTGACCCCTCTCTTGCACGCCACAATAAAGGTGCCATCCTGAACTATAGGTCAATGGTCTCTTATACAACTTCCAATTCAGCCTTCAAATAAGATAGTGATCTTGATGCTAGTAAACCTCAACCTCCATACCTCAATTTGGGCATTTGGGCTTACCCTACTACTGCCATACTTTATCCATTTTTTCTTGAGGTGAGCATCAAAGCATCAAACAAGGAATCCTATTATAAAGTTTAACTGCCTGCAGCGGAGTCACCACTATGCTGCTTTGCTGAAAGCATAGCAATGCCTGGTGGGAATATCTAAATATGTGGGATGGCCTCTGCCAGAGTACCAGATGGTAAAATCTTCACTGATCTGGTGGGCCTGCTGATTCTCTTTCAAACTCCAAATCAGGCTCAAAGGCACCCACACACCCCGCCTCAAATCATTTTTATAAGACAAAAACTTACAACAACATTGCAGCTTCCCCACCCACAATAAGGGCTCTAAACTGGACCTGAGTTTTGTAAAGAAACTGTTACATATATACCAACATCAGTGGAGAGGACGGCATCAAGATCTCACATGAGACTGTCTATGTTCAGAAGGGGAAGGAGTTCATATGTGCTTTCCATCAGCACTTTACCAGGTACCAAGTTCAGACTGAAGCTGAGCATCCTTGCCACCTGACTCGTTCTTATGCTTCAGTATAGGTACTGACCCAGTGGGTTTTCCACTAGCTGCTTGGAGTGTGGAGCATGAAGGGTCCCAGTTGGGCTCTAGAATTTTGTGTTGCATACAGGATGTCAAACAACAGATTCTTCGTCAAAGTTGAACAAACACCATTATTCTTGCAAACAGGTGGAACCAAGTCCTATAAACAGCTTTTTCAAGATGGTGGTTTGTTCATTGGATGGTATCTAAGTCTCCTAATCCAAGATGTTGAAGTGTTTCTTCTTGTGACATCAGTTCCTGTTTGAAGCATATATAAAGAAGTCTGTATGAAAGGAAGCTGCATTTCAACACATTTCATTATTTGTGCCACTATTGTCATCTCTTGCTCCTATTTTTGCCACTGATTTTTATTTCAGCCAGGCTAGATCATTTCTCTTCTGAGATTATTCCTTGACATAGGCTGCCAGTTTTCCTGATGTCAGGAGTAGTTTGGTGCTTTGCTGATTTTTCCAGTGCGACCTTCATGTTCAATCAATAATTACAAGTTTTCCTCTGTGTGGGGTTTTCCCCCTAACTGTGACACTCTAATGGAGACAATTGCCCTATGCAGTTATATTATTTTGTGCCAGGTGGTGTGGTATCTACTGGGAGTAATCACGTTTTTCTTAGCCAGTCTCAAAGCGCTCTCAACAGACATTCTCAGTGACTAGTCCTTGCGAGATATAGCAAATACAGATCTCCAACATTTCCAGATTAGAATAGTCATATTGCATCTGCATTCCTTTCAAAATCCTAACCTTAACTACATTCCCCATCCTAAAGTACAGATGGAAATAGTAAAGTTCAGATCACCCAAATAAATTGACAAACATTCATCCTTACATTTGTGAATGACACTCTTCATCTGTTTGATGAAGGAATTTTCTACCTCCTGGGCTTTCTCCATTTTCCAATGGCGTTTTAAACCTTTGACCACAAAATTCAACCACAAATCCTGCATCACAGAATGGGTATTAAAGAAACAGCACTCAACTGATTTAACCCCTAACTATCAGTCAGACCACAATACATCAAAATTGGCAATTCTTTCTCCACCTTAAACAAGTCCCTCCAGACTCCATCTCAGACTGCTTAATTTTCAGTAGGTGAAGTCTTAACAAGTATGCTATTAACACATAGCTATATACAGTCAGTCACACAGCTTTATTCAATCTTTTTAAAACTGATCATAAAAGCACAATTATCTAAAATTATAGCTATATACCAAGATTTAATGATCAAACAGACTCAAAGCCTTAACTTTCTTCATTAAGAAAATTCAAAACTGGGTGACAAATATGAAACATAAGCTGAACTCACAGAAGACTTAGGGCCCTATTTATATATTGGCGGATAGGGTACTCCGTCGCAGTGGTGACGGAGTTCCCTCCCTGCCAATATAGTGGCCCACCCATTGCATTTACACATGAGTGGACCTTAGGGTTAATCATGGTGGGGACTACTATGTCTCTGCTGTGATTAATCCCCCAATGGCACTGGGGAGTAAGGGCCATCAGAGAAGTGGCTACATTTCTGCTCACCCAATTTAGATGGCATATAGTAATTATTTACTGTTCCTGGCAGTAAGGAACAGTAAAAACATTATAGCCTCCTGTTGTAAATAAAGATGGATCCTTTGTAGATTATATGATGTAGGTTTATTTAAGGAGATAGCACTTAGTTATAGGTAACAAGTTTAAGGTAACGCCACACTAGGAGCAGCATCCTTGCTGCTCAGCCCACTCTCACCAACATTCCGTGACCTCACACACACACACACACACACACACACACACACACACACACACACACGCACACACTGGATGAGCAGCAGGGAACTGGGAACTGTGGAGAGGATGCATAGCAACCATGACAAGTCACAACACAACTCCCTCCCTTTAAGAAACAATTGAAAATATTGAAAAAAACAATTTATTTGAAAAGTTTTATATAGCGCTGGCTAGACCCAGAGGTATCAGAGCGCTTTACATGAGAAAGAACATTGTTTCAGAACGTAGTTACAAAGTTACATCAGTTGCTAGAGCGTAGTTACAAGAGTTACATGAGTTACAAAAGCATAGCATAGATATAAGGGAAAAACAGGCAAGGGGAGAGAAATTAGGGGGAGAGAGGGAAGGAAACAAGGGAGGTAGACAAAGAGTAATGGAGGGAAGAGGTGGGGGAGGGGGTAGGAAACACAACGGGGAGACGAGGGAAAACAGTGTCCGACGTCCAGCTGGGTAGGTGACGGCCGAGGGGTGAACCAGAGCCTGACTCCTCTATAGCTGCATCGGACAGCTCCACCGGTCATTGGCCAAAGGTTGCTCGGGCACCGCAGAACATATAGACGGTTCTAGTTTCCGCCAGGGGGGGCATCATCAAAAAGTTCCATCGAGAGCGCCGGTCACGGTGTACGGTGCTGTGCTCCCAGCGGTAATGGGATCATTCCCAAACCTCCGCTATGTGTGACTCCCTTGTCGCTGTGGTCACTCTCAGAGGGGTCTCTGAAACTCCAGGGCATAAATGCAGGATCTCTCCCCAACAAGGGGAGAAGGAGTGCTTTGGCGAGGGCCCACTCATGGTGGCCATTTTAGGGACGGTCGGGCTGATAGAGAAAGACCCTCACTGCAGTAGGGGGAATAGAGAGTAGCGTTGCTGGTTCAGTAGCCTGTTAGACTGCTGCTCCAATGCAGCCAATGTTGAGGTAGCAGGTAAAGACCAGTAAATTAATATGTGTTGGGCACCATTTTGATTGTAGCTTATTCAAGAGTGACTACACTCATGGACTAGAATGGGTGAGAGAGCAGATTAAAGCGGGTCAAGGGGCCACAGAGTGAAGAGAGCGCTGGTAGAACTTTGAGGTCCGCAATAACACTGGAAACAAATATTGCGGTGAGAAGAGGGTAGATGCGGATCGAGGGAAGTTTCGGCCGCCATTTTAAGGTCAGGCAGGTACAGGCGGAGTCTCCGGAGAGCTCGCCCGGGATACTGGCCTTCTGGAAGTAGGCCCTCTGGAGGAAGGCAAGAGATTAGCATTCCTGCATCAGGGATTGTTGTCCGGTGGTCTCACCTGTCATCAGCGGGAAACAGGGCTTGCCAGAGGCCTCGTGTGCGGCGGCCATCTTAGGGTCGTGCAGTACGGTACATTGGAGGTGGTTGTCCAGTGGAGATGAGGCCACGAAACAGCCAGAGAGGACGTGGCAAGGGCCCATTGCAGTGGGAAAGGGCGCACGTCCAGCGACGTTGGGGGCGGTGCGGAGGCAGGGGGCAGACCAGGTCCTGCTGCCTCGTCAGTCTCCCAACCGGACGCCAAACACCCAGCAGGTTCGTCGATCCACAGCTAGCTTCACAGGGAGGAAGAAGGAGACAGCTGCACGGAGGGGAGCCTCGTCAAGCCCCGGAGCTCCAGCGGCGGACCGCGCCTAAAGGCTCATCACGGCGGCAGGCCGACAGAGATGCCCGCATTAGCAGCTCTTCAAGTGGTGGAGCGTGTCGAGAGGGCTCAAGCAGGTGGGCAGCGAACGAGGACAAACACAGGCACCAGCAGCCCTGCCAGTGGGGGCGACCAGGGACAACCTCTCTCCGATGCCCCTCAGTGCCCGCGATGCTTGGCGAAAATGGCGACGAGAGGGGGCATGTCCCAGCCCAAGGAAGAGCGTGCCCAGCGATGGGGTGGCGTGTCCGACGATGAAAACAGCCTCGTCTCCGTGCATCTGGGGGTGAAGGAGTCGTGTTCCGGAGCGATGAGGCAGGAGCGTCAGGTCGCCTGAGGACGGCTCGGTGGGCCCAGTCTAGGCGAGGAGTGGCAAGGCCAGCGAGGCGAAGGAGCGTCGGGTCACCAGGGGTCGTCTCCGAAGGTAAGATGCTGTGCAGTAGTAGTCCGATGCTAGTGGAGTTAGGTAGTTAGTAGATTGGAGGTGGATGACCGGGTATGCAGAGGGATTTCTACCGATTTGGTAATCCCTGACTCGGGAGCTGCAGGGATGAGCTCCTACCCGGCGGCCATCTTGCCAAGCTTCAATCAACCAGTATGATAAATACTTGTTCTCATTAAACATCAAATCAAAAGGACAAAAGATGGAAGGAACGATCAATCACTCCTATGAATATTAGACTCATAAAACATCAACAGGTAAATCCAATTCACCTCTACCACACACACAGTACATCCTTAAGCTCATAAGAAGGACACACAACATTGGGGCATAACACACGTACTTCCTCCATCTTTGGACATTACACACATGCACCTACATCCTTAACCCCTTAGGTAGGACACACACATTAGCAGAAACATAGGGAAGTTCTCATACCATTTACTGCATCCACTTAAAACTCTTAGCAGTACCAAGGACTTCTCATACCCTCTACTGCATCCCCTTAAACTCATAACAGGACCAGTGACTTCTCATACCCTTTACTGCATCCACTTACCAACTCATGGCAGGACCAGGGAGTTCACATACCCTCTACTACACCACTTAAAAACTCATGGCAGGACCAGGGACTTCTCGTAACCTCTATAGCATCCACTTAACAACTCATGGCAGGACCAGGGACTTACACATGCTACTGCACACACTAATCCTTACAGACAACCTCCATCCCCCTTCTGCATGCACAAGAGGACCAGGTGCATGTTCGCAAACACAGCACAATAATAACCCCTCCTGCACCCTCAAACAGTAGCATAAAGAGCAACAAACTTTTAACATAACATTTCGCTTAAACATATAGTAAGCATTAGGAACAATAGACTTGACAGTCCTCCACGCCAGTAAGCAACTTCTCACCAGAATACATTGCCACTGTACATTTTATTCCATTTAAAATGCACGCAGTTATTTATCCTCATACGACAAATTGGCACACAAGTTCTTGGTGCACACAAACTGTTCCCATTTGCCGGGTCGGCGCTTCAGTCTTCCTCTTTAGATACTTCCTGAAACAGATCAGGTATCCCATGACCTTTCTTGCAGAATGAGAAGTGGAGCATTCAGCAACCCAGTCAACAGGAAGACCGTACTTCAACGGGTAAACTTGTTCTCTCTTTGTTATATCCTGAATGTCTCATTTACCAGCAAAGACTTGATTATGTCTTCAACATCTGTTGGCTCTCCTGAGGTTGCCCTCTTGCGAATGTTATGATATCCCACAGCTCATACCATTGGGCGGCACACACCATCAGCTCATGTAAAAAAAGTATTCTGGCGATACAACTCAGCGCGATAACACGCACATTCTAAGATGCTGCTCATCGCGATTACAGAGTGGTCACAGAGACATGCTCTCTCCACATTCGCTCTCTTAGATGGCTTGCACAGTCTTTTCCTGAATGCACGGACCTCTGTTACTGGCACATACTGCATGCATTATCTTCATAGATGGCACATGCTAAGCAAAGTAAATAGTAACATGCTTCTCCTGGCTTCATCGCACGTGCTGATTAAGCTTGTTTTTTTAATAATAACACCCACAGCAAAGCGTGCTTCTACCGTCACTTGATGGGCTAAATTATGGTTCGTCCATGCATATGCCTCACCTCACTAGCACTATACAATTCTAATGAGATACATAAACATAAGCCCCCACTGACGTCCACAACATTTGCAGCCAACCGTAACTGTTACTCACAATGTGTACCCTTAAGCAGCACTTCAGCACTTCAAGTGGCTGCTGCACCAGTTCACTGATCACCACAAAAGTTGCATTCCTTTCATCACTGAACTGTTAAATAGACCACCCTCGCAGTCTGCAGGCTGCCTGATGGTTTGAGACACTGGTGGGGCTCAGGTTGTCCACTTTTCCTCTTTCAATTTCTGTTTTCTTCTTAGGTTTTCAATCTGTTCTCTTAGATTTTCTCTGTAAATTTCACTTACTCTTCAATCTACTACCACGCATAGGTTCTTCTCCAGTCGTCGCCAGTGTTGTAAATAAAGATGGATCCTTTGTAGGTTATATGATGCAGGTTTATTTAAGGAGGTAGCATCTAGTTACAGGTTACAGGTTTAAGGTAACTCCTCACCAGGAGCAGCATCCATGCTGCTCGGATCACTTTCACCAATTGACATTCACACCAACCATACACTCATCAGTGTTCCGTGACCTCACACACAAACTGGCTGAGCAGCAGTAAACTGGGAACTATGGAGAGGATGCATAGCAAACACGACAAGTGACAACAATTCCCATGGCAAGGGGAGCATTACTTTTTTCTTTTAAAAAAGAAAGTCCCATTTTGGGATTTCCTTTTTGAAAAGAAGAAACCAATACTATTTGCAATCATTAATCTACAATGACAGGAACCACCATGACGGTTCCTGCCAATTCCTTTCTAAATTACCGCCAAGTAGGTGGTCATTTATAAAACTGGTGGGCGGAGTAGTCTTGGCCTGGTGGATGTAATGTCCTCCACCAGGCCAAGGGAGAATACTCCGTCCGCCAGAATATAAATCAGGCCCTTAATTTCAACTGCTTGCCCTTATCAAATGATATTGCTCACAGACTGGACAAACCAGCTTAAAGTGAGGGCTTTTATAAAAATAATTACCTGAGGCTAAATTACTCCACCATGATCTTCAAGCCAAAATGATGGCTCTAGTCTAAAGGTCTTCCTTTATTTAAATGTAGTCCACTGTTAAGAGGTCTTAATAGCTGGATCAGTGAGCAACAACAGAGGTGCCAGGCTCTGTGTCCAGGTTCTTTTTTCCAGAGGTAAAACTGGGGCTGTTCTTAAGAAGAAATTGAATGGGGGAGTTTTACGAATCTCCTAAAAGTCCTAAATGTACTCCCATTGTAAATCTTCATGTACATACCAACTGCCTGCTGTTGACTTGTTGTGCTACAGTGCTAGAGCTTGATAATTTGGGCCTGTTTGCCTGTGCTGTGCTCACTTGGTAAACTGAGTCCTGTGTGGATGCAAAGGGGATGACATGCTATCAGCTTTCCTAGCTGAAGCCTTCCTAAAGTGTGCGCTATTTAGCATAAACTTGAATCTGCAGATGTTTGTTTGGATTCTGCATGCTTGCTATAGGCAGGTGATTTCCATAGCCTCACAATGGCCTTTAACTATGGTTTGTCTGGTACGCATGCTGGTCATTAATTAAGACATATTTGATAGTTCATTGGGCCATAACAAGGAAACGAGGGGCACTCATTTCTGGAGGTGGATTTGCCCATTTAATCCAGAAAGCCTTGTTCAGATACATTTAGTTTTTCAAAAGGTGACGAGAAGAAAATAAACCAACATTGAACATAATTTGTAAACTACAGAAGCAGAGTTTCTTTAAATGATTGTATAATTTATATTGTTTACTACATATTTAAGTGACGGCTGCTTTACAGTGGACACAACACAGATGCAAAGTGCATTTCTGACACTCCAAACAGCTAGTTAAAAGGCAATAGAACTTTGAAAGCGGTCCAGCGAGGGCTCAGGTAGTTTTGTGGTATGTTCGTCTTTGTCAAATCCAGTGTCCGCATATATTTGGATTTCTTGGTCATAAAAACTGTCTTATTCTCTAACAGATCATTGTAATCAGAAATTACTTACGTATTCCATGCAACATCAACGAAATCTTCCAATCTCATCTATCCACCCAGTCATCTGTTCATCTGCGTTTCTAGTCTCACTTATCTAATCATGCACTCACTTATTCATCCTTTAACTTGCCAATATCCATACCCACCTCTAGGCAAATCTATCTACATATATGCACGTACTGATATATCCCTATGCAGCTTTCATCCAAATTCACCCAAGCACGTCCAATTCACCCACACCCATGTATTCATCCATCAACACGCAAACACTGTTTTGCTCCTCCATTTGTTCAGTTATGCAAGCAATCTACCATTGCATGTATTCACACACATTCAACCATATATTAATCCTTGTACACAAGCACAGATATATCACCAATTAACACTGATATATGAAGGTCTTACATACTCATTGGAGACCTGAACTTCCACCTCGACAATCCCAGCGACCCCAACTCCACTATCCTTCATGACAACCTCGCCAGCATCGAACTTAAACAACTCGTCAACACACCGACCCACAGAGCAGAACACACCCTCGACCCCATCTTCGCGGCAGGAAACAGCGTCCAATTCAGCCACACAACGCAGCCTCCATGGACCGACTACCACTGCGTACACTTCGCCATCAACAAACCCAAGGCACCCAAGCCAGCCCCACGCCCACCTCGAAGGAACTGGAGCAAGGTTACAGACGAGCAACTTAACTCCACCCTCACCCAAGACAACCACACCTGGGCACCCGACGCAAACGATGCAAACAACGCAGCCAGAGAACTCCACACCTGGATCTTCAACTGCGCAGACAAGCTCGCCCGCTACGCAACCCCGACAGACAACGCCTCAGGAAAGCCGCCTGGTTCACCACCGCTCTCCAAGAAGCCAGAAGCACCTGCAGACGCCTGGAGAAGAACTGGAGAAACACCAAGACAACCGAAAACCACACCACTTACAAGGACGCCTTGACAGACTACCATAATCAGATCAGAGCCACCAAGAGGAACTTCATCCACAACAAAATCCTAGCCAACTCCACCAATTCCAAGGAACTTTTCAGTGTCATTCAGGAATTCACCAACCCACGCAGCAAAGCCACAGACATCACACCATCCCAAGACCTCTGCGACAAGCTTGGAACCTATTTCCACCTCAAGATCAAAAACCTCTATGACAACTTCATCGACCATCCACCAGGTGCCACAGACAGCCCCCAGAAACACCAGCCAGCCCACCATCTCCAACTGGACACTGATCACGGCCGAAGACACTGCCTCGACCATGAAAAGCATCCACTCGGGGGCCCCCACTGACCCCCTCACATCTACCACAGAGCTGCAGCCGCCATCGCACCCCAACTACAATGCACCATCAACACCACCTTCAAAACAGGCACCTTCCCAGACGACTGGAAGCGCGCAGAAGTCAGACCCCTGCTCAAGAAGCCCACAGCTGACCCACCAACCTCAAGAACTATTGGCCCATCTCGCTCCTCCCCTTCGCAGCCAAAGTTGCAGAGAAAACAGTCAACAGGAAACTGACACGATTCATTGAACAGAACGCCGTCCTCGACCCGTCCCAATCCGGATTCCGAAGCAACCACAGCACAGAGACCACCCTACTCGCCGCCACAGATGACATCCGCACCCTCCTGGACCAAGGCCACTCCACAGCCCTCATCCTACTCGACCTATCAGCGGCCTTCGACACCGTCTCCCACCGCACACTAGTTGCCAGACTATACGACGCAGGCATACAAGGAACAGCCCTGGACTGGATCCGAACATTCCTCACCGGAAGAAGCCAAAGGATCAGACTCCCACCCTTCCTCTCCGACCCCACGAAAATCACCTGCAGAGTCCCACAGGGTTCATCACTGAGCCCCACCCTCTTCAACATCTACATGGCCCCCCTCGCAGCCATCGTCCGACAACACGGCTTCAACATCGTATCCTATGCCGACGACACCCAGCTCATCCTCTCCCTCACCAAAACCCCACCACTGCCAAACTCAACTTCCAGAAAGGAATGCAAGACGTCCCAGTCTAGATGACCAACAGCTGCCTGAAGCTCAATGCCGAGAAGACAGAAGTCCTCGGTACCACCCCTCCTGCATGGGACAGCACCTGGTGGCCGACCGCCCTTGGGAGCCACCTACCCCCTCAGACCATGCCAAGAACTTAGGCATCGTACTCGACTCATCACTCACCATGAACCGACAGGTCAACGCCGTCACCTCCAGCTGCTTTAACACCCTCCGCATCCTCCGCAAGACCTTCAAGTGGATCCCTCCTAAGTCAAGGAAGACAGTCACCCATGCACTCATCACCAGCAGACTGGACTATGGAAACGCACTCTACGCCGGCATCAACAAGTCCCTACTCCGCAAACTCCAAACAATACAGAACACCGCCGCCAGACTCGTCCTCGGAATCCCTCGACACGAACACATCAGCCAACACCTACGAAGTCTCCACTGGCTCCCCGTGGAGAAAAGAGTCACTTTCAAAATCCTCACTCACGCCTACAAATGCCTACACAACAACGGACCCAAATACCTCAACTACAGAATCAACTTCCACGTACCCAAAAGAAACCTCCGATCTTTCAACCTCGCACTGGCCGAAACCCAGCGCATCCACAGAGCCAGAGCAGGCGGAAGATCCTTCTCTCACATTGCAGCCAAGACCTGGAACGAGCTACCGGCAGACATCAGACACGCCCCCTCCCTGAACACCTTCAGGAAGACCCTCAAGACCTGGCTCTTCGGCTAAACAGATCTGCGGACCCCACCCCCCCTCAGCGCCTTGAGACCCTCACGGGTGAGTAGCGCGCTTACAATTCCCTGATTGATTGATTGATTGCCTATATGAGTGATGTTTGACTTCATGTGCGTCTTCATGTGTGTGTGGTCCGAGTGCATATATTTCCTGGCATGTGCACTTTTTGTTTGTGCATACAAACATATCACACAATAAAATGTGCCCATTACAACAAAGAATATGTACCTAAATTTGTTGATGTGCAATCTAACAAAATTAGCAATATAACAATAAATCTACCTGGCAGACAGATGGGGAAGAATGACCAAAGACATATATCTGTACAATGGCCATATTGCCAATACAACATGTCAGACAGTCCTCATAAAGATAAACCAAAGCACTGCTTAAAATATGGCAATCAATGTGAAAGACGTATTTTCAGGTCCATGCAAGAAAGTGCAAGGATCAGAAAATCAAAGGGCCTTAGTTAGAAGTATAAAAAATAGAAGGTCAAACTAAAACAAATTACAGTTAAAAAGAATAAAAATAACATGTCCAGATCAAATTCCTAAAAAAGGAACAATAGAATAAACTTATATCAGGGACCATTAAAAGAAAATAAGGAGAGGGAGAAGAATGGGTATGACAGATTCAATGTAAATCAGTAAGAGAACACATCAATTTTTCAGTCTATGCAAACCAATGGTAGCCTGTGGGAAATGACAAAAATTCAGCAAAATTTGTGAATTTTACCCTGGGTCCATTCACCATGACCTGTGCTAAAATTATGCTCAATAACGCACTAAAGCTTACAGTCATACAAAGCTGGGACAGTGGTTCTGGTAAACAAAGTTCTTTATGACATTATTGTTTTAATTGGTGTCTCACCTTCACTACCTCAAATAACAAGGACTTCGACAGATCACGTAGGCTCTTTGGATTGTGCAGTGAAAAAAGTTCAAAATTGACAAAAAGACAGACTCTTTGCAGCTGTATGTGAAGCTGACTTATACTGTGGGAGACCTCTCTGTCTCTTAACATAAATGGTCCCATTAGCTGTCCTTGGTGGACGGTTTGGAAACTGGCCTCACTTTTTCTGGTAAGCAATTTAGTACAAGTAAGAATGGCTGTTCTCAGCTTCTTAATGCAATGAGTAGGAAATTATCTTCTTGGTTCAAACCAAGGTCAATATGTTTCTGCCCTTGAGTTACTCTATGATGGGGTTAGGGGCATTCATCAGGATCATTGTGCCTTATCTGCCAATAAAGTATCAAGGAAATTAAAAAATTGCAAGTGGTGGTCTGAAGCTTCCAAATAAAAAATCCACCTAATTAGAACAATCCCTTCTTTGAGGCTCTATCGCCTCGTCTCAGTGGAGGAACATAGGGATCCCAACAGCTTCTGTCTCTGGGTCCAAGCTGAGTGTGCTATCCTTCCAGGTGAGGAGACACATATAGACCATTAGGGAAGCTTCTCTTATCATGCTCTTGACATTAAAAGCATTCTTATCACATACTAAAAGCATTTACAATTCTAAACGAACATAAAAAGAAATTGAGCATTACCTGAGGTGCGGGAAAGGTAGCAATGAGTCGGAAAGGGATGCATCATTAGATGTTGAAACCAAATGGACTTTAGCAGAAATATAAACAGGCAAGGGTGGAAAAGGGTGGAAAAGTAAACCAACCCTGACATTAATAATAATACTATTAATATTAAGTGTTAGTAAAAGATGCTGTGACTTAGTGAAGGGAAAGGCGAAACATGAGCACCTGATCACAGCGTATGAGTTCAAGGAGAAGAATTTAGAGTGTTAGGTTTGGGGAAAGGAATTTATGGGAGAGTGAGTGCCGATCAGTGAGATGAAGGAATGGGTTTAGTGCCCTCACAATGAAGGTGTATAGACAGTAAGTAAGCCGCTCTTCCCAAACTTTAACATTGGAGTTATGAAGTTTGGGGAAGCTGTCAAAAACAAAATGGCTTTTTATAGGTCAGTCGAATAAGAACAGCAGATCCTACTAGGATCCTAAAGGACGTTCTGAAATAACTCTTGAAAGACACAATAAATTAAACTATATTTAGTAAATCTAACTATTTCAGCAAGAAAACAGAATTCTTTAAAAATCTTGGGTGGAGTAAGCAGGCAGACCAGGATCTGTGTGTATTCTGATGGTGACAAGCTTGCAACAATTCTCAGAAAATTGATTTGTTTCTTGCTTTTTTGGTATCTGATAACATTACCAAAATCATCTTTATTTTCACTTAACAAAGTAGAAAGGTGAGCTGTGACTGCATGAATTCCAACTTCTCATTTATATATTATGCACACACAAATATACATTATGTAGATTTATTACACCAATGAGCTAGCTCAATGGTTCTGAAACATATGAATGCCAAACACACACATATCTCTGCAATGGGTGATCCCATTGAATTATCTTGAACACACAAATACACACACAGACATGCCTTTGCACATGTTTTAAGCAATTGAGCTAATAGACAATTATTTTAACATGCCATCTGCAAGCAATAGAAATGGATTTAATTATTTTACTAAGCAGTCTATCTTCCTGGGGTTGGAAACTGTGACCTGTTCTACATCTCTGTTCTATACCTCGGTAATGTATACTGACTATGAAGCAGATCTTCTGTTATCTAAAAACGAACATTGTTATTTTCCTTCGCTTTGATACAGGAATGTAAGGAAAAATAAAACATATTCGAAAGGTTTTAGCAATACAGTAACACATTTTAAAGGAATTGACCAGGAGAAACACTCCAACCTGATCTGAGGGCAACCTATCCTGCTTCTGCCTTTGGCAGCATATTCTATTTGGATACTATTCTGAGCTTGAAGACTGCATTAACTCTGTGAGACTGATCCATGGTCTAGGATGAGTAGACAGACACTGCCTTTGACCTTCTAAAGCTTGAATGAACTAAGCTCCATAATTTGATGTAACTTCAAAAGTAACTTGTTCCAATGGTCTGGAACTAAGTGCTGCCGTAGTGAGAATTATAATGGTTGCAAACGCTCCAATCCAGCTTTGAAATGCTTTTTATGGTCTGGCTTGACAGTGCTGATGTCACCAGACAATCATGTGAGTACCACTAGAGAGGGGCTTCGACCTGCCCACATGTTGGGAGCCAGGAGTACATGTTTTGATTGGGCAAAAGTTGTGTAATTCCCCCCAAAAAAGTGCTTATCCTCCGCCAGCCATGATCATTTTCTTTTATTTATCAACCTGGCAAGCATGAACTTTCAGGGACAATAAAAGTGTCTTAGTTAACTAGATATTTTATGGCTTTTGTCTTTCTCTGACAGCAGCACAGATGAGAGTAGGGCAGTCATTAACCTACATAGATTTTTAGGTCTGGCTTGAGAGTTGTCACCTCACCTTTTAACCTACACCAATATTATTTTACAGTTCTTTGATTCCACACAAGTACTTACACTATTTACTTGAACTGCAGTACATTACCATACAACAGTCTTTTAAAGCCAGACCAAATGGCATTGCCAATGCTTGGTTTATTTACTAATTACATTTGAGAAATCAGAAAGGTTATTCTGACTCAGAAAATGTGATTCCAAATGGATACCGGTTTGGTATCTGGAAGGGGCTTGTTGTAGGAGTCCCTTACAAATACCAAATCGATATCTAAGGTATCAATGTTTGATATTTTACCAACAACTCAGAAGAGGTTGTGACCCATTCGCAAAAGGCAAGGGATCCCTTCAGGACTCCTTCCCTTTGAGACTGTAAAAACCTAAATGTTTGTTTAAGAGAGACAGGGGTCCAATAGACCCCTGTCTCCTCTTAAACAAAAAAAAAATAAACTTTTCTTTTTAAACACAGTCCTGTTTTCTTTAAGAAAAACTGATTGAATTTAAAACAAAAAGATTCCTTTATTAAAAAACATTCACCTCTCTCTTTTACTTTGTTATTCTTCGTCTGTTTTTCTTCCTTTCTTTATCTACCTCTCTATTGCTACTTTTATCTCTCACTATGGGCCTCATTAGGATGGCGGGCGGACGTAAGTCCGCCCGACATCCCTGCGGAGCTGGGACCGTCCGCCATAGGTGCGCCGGTCCCGCCCGCCGTATTAGGATGCGCCCGCCACACTGGCGGGCGCATCCTAGTAGTTTAACATTGCAGACGGTGCTGCTGGCTGCAGCACCGTACGCAATGTTAAACAACCATGTTTTGCATTGCGAGGCACAACGTGGCAGGCACTGCACGGTGCCAGCCACCTTGAGCATGGCAATGTAGGGGGGTACCATAGGTACCCCCCAAGTGCAGCCCCCTGCCCCCCCACCCCCCGGTGGCCCGCAATGGGCCCCGTAGCAGAACTCCGTATGCCTTTCCATGGCGGCATCGCCACCATGGAAAGGCTGGTGTTTACCTGCATCCTAATCTGGTGGACGCTGCCTGCTAGGCACCGCCACCATTTTGGGCTCCCTGGACCGTCCGCCAGGCAATCGGTGCGATTGCTGGCGGCAGACGGTCTTTGAGTCCGCTGCGGACGCAGTCATGTTCCCACTGCCATCCTAATCTGGCGGTGGGAAATATCCGTTCGATGGCGGAAGGACCGCAACCGCAGGGCCGGCGGTTACCACCGCCGGCCCTGCGGTGGTGGTCCTTCCGCCATCATAATCAGGCCCTATGTTCTTAATTCTTTCTTTTTGTCTCTCCATCTCTGTCTCCTCCATTCTGTTTACCTTTTTTCCTTAAACCTCCTTTGGGAAATGGGAGTGCTTAGGAGCATGCCAAATGCCACATTTACTGTGGACTTCCAATTCTTGCTGAGAGCAATCAGGGCAGCATTATGTACTATCTAATGTCATCACCTGTTTCACTCTTCTTTGAAACTCCTCCTGTGGACCTTCCTCATTCAATATAAAATAAACCCTCAGATGACAATGACATCAGTTAGATCGTAAGGCCCAAGCGCACACACCCAACATGCCTTTTATATGGGAAAACAGTAAACCTGCAAATGACACTTCACACATGGTTCCCACAACCACTAAAAGTTCAACCAAATACCTTCTTCAGCTAGAAAGCAGCAATGTTTGATATATCATACCATAACTCTGCTCTGCTGTCTGATAGCGCAGGAACAGCATTAACAAATGTGCTTTTAGATACCTCACTATTCCTACCACTGGGCCTCCCCCTTCATAGGCTAGATCAGGCTCTTGCAGTGTCAAAGTAAGGGTGCTGAAGCTTGTGGAACCATCCTCCACTCTCACCTCTCACTCCCCCATAAAAGGCCTAGTTCAATAAATATGTTTTTACTGGGTGGAATTATGAAAACTCTAGAATGAGAGTCAGTCTCTATATGTGGATCTTCGGAATGCAAAGCCAAGTGCCAACATGCATAACAGCTGCTGATTAGTTCTAATGAATCCGATCAGAAACCAAATCTTCCATTTGTGGGGATTTGGACCCCCAGCAAACAGGTTTTAGGTTGTTGTAGCGGCTTTGGGCCCATTTTCTTTTGCCTTAATTTATCTCCTGACACGACTCCTCAGGTTCATTTGCTTGATCCTATGATGGATCTTAAATCATGGCGAGAGGAGTGGGGTATAGGGGATCCAATCCAGTTATGCAATGAGGACCCGGAATTGGGTAACTGACCTACAAACCTGTAACTTGATTCATATATATAACTCTCAAAACTATGCCATACAAATGCAGGATTATCACAACTAGACCAAATCTCCTGAAGAAATTCAGTCAGACTAGAATCATACAAACCAATAAATCAATCAGAGCTATACGAATAGTAACATTAGAATCTGCTGTCCAGAGACCTCTCTATTAGAATTCACATCCATCATTAATACTCCATTGGAATGCACAATCAATTATTAGGGATGAATCATGGTGGGACAGAAACAGAATTTTAGTTAAAGTTAGATTTTATTAGTACATTTAAGTAGAATAAATACATCAATATAAGGCATTAAGTTTCAGAGTGCAGAATAATCAAGTTTATCTCTTGTGGGCCATCAATTACCTAAACTATAGAGGAAGAATTCAGGAAAGGATGTGAACCATATCAGCTCAAACGAACTCTCCCATGAAGGAAAGAAGTCAGGGAATAGCGCACACAGTGTATGCGTCAGCCAAAGGAAACCAATAGAGTCCGCAGGGAAAACAAATGGTGTCTCTCAGTCCGCAAAAGAGCAAGATCTCTCTGAGACGAGTAGTAGCAAGCTTGTACTTTTCGTCACTCCAATGTATATTATCATTTTTCAAGTTCTGGGGTGAACCTCCTGGGTCACCTCATCTGGTCAGACCACTCAGTCCATTGGTCAGTTTATATAGGGTGATTGTCATGTGGCATAAAGAAGGCACATATTATAGCAAAAAGGTAGTGATCCTCATGTAAGCTGAAGAACAATTTAGAATGTATAAATTCTGAACAATAGTCTTTGTCTTTTAGCAAAGGTACATGAGTGAGCTTGAGAAGACATTTTCTCACTGCAGATGTTCCCAAAGTAACAAAATAGTAGCAAGTAGTCCAAGTATGTGCATGGGAACTCTTTCTGTGAAACATAGTTTCATTTTACATTGCAAGGTTACAAAGCCTTTCCATGAGAACAGAATCAAGCACAGAAGAGAAAATCCAGGCCTTAATTGAATTTAGTACACGAAATACAGAATATAAAAAAATAAAAATGTACATTACGTTTCGATTCTTTAAGACCTCATTTCTTTCTTTTCAACTTATTTGCACTCATAAAGCATTATAGTTTCATTGTAATTAGCACATGTAACTATGACGTATTACTGCATTGTCAAAGAACCAACATGTTAAATCTTTTCAAAACATAAAATATTAATACAATTTGTAGAAATTCTCATAAGTACATGTATGAATAATTATTCTGTAGAATTTTCAAAGCATTTAGGGGCCGATTCCGATTTGGGCCGGAAATCTCTCCGACCGAGCCGGACTCGGAGAGATTTCCGACCGAATCGGACCCTAGCAGCCCGACCGAACGAGTACGATGCGCACGTATGCCATCGGACTCGATTCGGTCGGACTCCCATTGAAGTCAATGGGAGCCTGTCGTACAACGCGTACGCGGGCTCCCATTGACTCAATGGGTGCGAGGCGAACAAGGGCGCCCCCTACAGCATGTACGCGGTGAAGCGACTCGCGCCGTACACGCACAGGTAGGGGGGACCCATGGGTCCCCCCTGTGTGCGACTCGCGCGGCTATGCGTACAGGGGGGTCCGACACGGACCCCCAAAGTGCGGCTCGGACTGCTTCTTCGAGCCGGACGGCGCGAGTCGGTCGGACTGCTCGCAGCGCGCATCGTACTTGCCCGGCCGGGGAACGTCTCCTTTGCGCGGTGCGAGGCGCATCCGTGCGAGTCGGTCGGTGCGGTTGGTTGGGACGGGCGTACGAGTCGGTCGGAGAATTCGCACGCGCTCGCATCGTACTCGCTCGCCAGGACGCACGTACGAATCGGTCGGAAAAGAGGGCTCCGAATCAGATCCGGTAAAGCCGAATCCGATTCGGTGCCCTACCGGCCGAGATCAGAATCGACCCCTTAGTCTTATTAAAAATGTGCAGCACCATTTTCTCTTTTCTCACTTGGTGCACTTTGTCACGTATAGAAACATGTAGTTTAAACATGAAACCCTTCTCTATTACATGTAAATATTTCTAAACCATGTTAAGTTTCAAAATTCTTCACACATCTCATTATTTTTGTAAGAATGATTAGAAATCTTATAACACCTAAATACATCACATTTGCTTTTGATTGATACACATGGAATTAGCAAGTAAAAAGGGCTTAACTATGAACCAATGTTATTTAATATATGTTTCCATCTACTCTCCACTTTTATCTGCATGCTTTTATGATGCAGTAACAAAGGGGCTGATTACAATAGCAGTGAATCTGCCACTGGCAGCCTGCCGGTGGTGGATTCACCGCCATCGTGCAGTCATTCTCCGCCCGCCCGATAAGGATGGTGGGCGGATTGCTGGAGGACGGGAAGTCTGTCCGCCACGGGTCCGACGCAGGCAATCATTACGATTGCCTGTCGGACACACCCTGCATCCACAAAATGGTGGCGGTACCTAGCAGGCACCGTCCGCCAGATTAGGATGCTGCATCCCTTCCAGCCTGTGTATGGCGGTTCAACCGCCATTCACTGGCTGGCAGGAATGTACTTTGGGGGCCCGTTGCGGGCTCCCCTTTTGCAGGGGCACTCAAGTTTTGCACTTGGGGGGCACCTATGGTAGTGCAGGGAAATGCAAAACTTGCATTTTTACCATTGCGGCAGGTGCTGCAGCCAGCAGCACCCGCCGCAATGGTGAAAATGCACAATGCGACCACCACAGTGGCGTTCGCATTGTAATTGAACTTGTGGGACCGCCGCCATAAAGGCAGCCGGTCCCAAGCCCCGTGACGATGGCACACAGACTTAAGTCCGTCTACCATCGTAATGACCCCCATAGTCTTTTCATGATCTATTTCTCAAAATACTTCAACGTATAATAAGCACAAATTGTGCATGTTGAAATTTTTACCTCAAAAAGTGTAAAAATCGGTATTATGTGTCAGCTAAAGGATTCATCAGTTTATTTGCTTCATCAATTTCCCATTTGATGGTGAATAAGCCATCACAAAATTCTCTTCTGATGTCACCTATTACAATTCTGTAGTCTTCATCATTTTTAGTCTAGAGTTTTCCAAAGCCTTTATTTCATCGCAACACCCACATTGTCTATCCTCAAATTCTGTTTCAGCTCTTTTCCTTTTCATTCCTCTAGTTTCTTTCTTAATTTTCAAACACTTATAAACCTTAAAGATGATAACCAAGGTCAATCTACATATAGCAAGTGTCAAGATGGGCTTCAAGATCTTTCCCAATAATCCACCTCCCAGATTTGCAAATCATCTACCGATAGAAGAAAATCCTTTCCCAATAGATTGCCAAGGACCATCAGTTTTTAAATCTGTCAAGTCCTTTCCAAGGGTGTGGAGACAAAATGTCAAGTCGGAAATGTCGACCTACAGAAATATCGAGTTCTAAATATTGTGAGTGAGAAATATCGACAGCAAGAATATCGTAGTCAAGAATATCGATTTAAGGTAAGAAATATTGATTTAAAAAAAAATCGAAGTCATTAATATCGTTTGCAAAAATATAGGTGGTCACTACGATGGCGGACGGACTGAAGTCCGTCCGCCATTGTCCCAGTGATGGGGACCGCCCGCCTATAAGTTGGCGGTCCCACATACCAAATTACAATGCAGCCGCCACCACGGCGGCCGCAAAAGGCATTTTTTGCCATTGCGGCGGGTGCTGCTGGCTGCAGCACTCGCCGCACTGGAAAAAAAGCAGGTTTTGCATTTCCCTGCTCTACGTGGCAGGCACCATGCGGTGCCTGACACATGGTGCAGGGAAATGTAGGGGGGCACTCTGCAAAACGAAAGTGCCCCTGCACAGAGGGGGGGCCCGCAATGGGCCCCCAAAGTCAATCCCCGCCAGCCTGGCGGGGATCCAGCATCCAAATCTGGGGGCGGTGCCTGCTAGGCACCGCCACCATTCTGTGGATGCGGGCGGGTCCAACAGGCAATTGTAACGATTACCTCTGTCGGACCCGTGGCAGACGGGCTTTCTGTCCGCCAGGCACCGCGCCCGCCATCCTGATCTGGCGGGCAGAAAAAGGCCCTACGATGGCGGTGAACCCGCCATGGCAGCCTGCCGGGTTCACCGCCATCGTAATCAGGCCCATAGTTGTTTAAAATATCGATTGTGATGTTATTTTTTTTGTATAAGAATTGTTTATATTTTTTTAATATATGTGTTACATTTTTAGAAGTTATTAATTTTAATTAAATTTTGCATTTTTTCGTTCCATAGCGGGTTGTGGGTTTATAGGGGAATAGGGTAGGAAGTAATTTAATTTTAATAAATTAATGATTATTTTTTATTGATTAATATTTATTTAATTGAGATTATATAGTGTTAATTGTTTGAAGTAATTTATTATGAATTAATTAATAATTGGTTGTTAATTAACATTAAGGGGCACATTACGATACCCGGCGTAAATAAATCCGCCAGGCATGGAAGCGGCAAAAATCCGCCCGCACACACCGCCTGAACACCGACCACGCCATTATGAGTACACAAACCGAAAACCGCCATCGGCGGAAAAATCACACAAAATACCGCCCGCCATCGTCCGAGTCGGAGTCAAACCGCCCGCCACGGACGGAAACACGCACGACAACACAAAACCGCCCGCCCACACGGCCGACACACCGCACGTGAAATTACGATCGCACCGCCATGAGCGCGGAAAACAACAAATATACCGCCCGCCAGCGCAAACAACGCCGATGAGAATCGACACGGCAGAAGCCATGGCGCCCACGTACCTGCACAGAAACCATCCGCACACAAAACCAATAGCACACAACATGGCCAACAAGTCCACACAGCAAGGCACGCACAAATACACAAGCACAGTACACATCCCGAAAACACCCCCCGGACAAACAAAAAATACAAAGGCCAGAACCCCAGACACAACACACCTGAAAACAACAGACCATGAGGACACACCCACATAGGTGAGTACAAAAGCAGCACTCCCACAGACCACAACCCCTTGCTACATTGCAAACCAGAGAGGAGAGGAGAGGACACAGTGACACAGCAAGGACAGCAGCACACCACAGAAACGCACACATCACAACCACCACCACCACCACCAAACACCGGCACCACAAACCCCCTGCACATTACACAACACACACCGCACCAGCACCACAAACACCATGGCACCACAAAGGATGCCCAAGTTCACGCCCATGGAGCTGACGGTCATGGTCGACGAGATCATCAAGGTGTACCCACAAATCTATGGGAACATGGTCCAGAACACACCACTAGCCACCAGAAACAGAATGTGGAACCGGATCGTAGACCAGGTCAATGCAGTCGGGACCCTGCCCAGGAACAGAGGAGAAATTAACAAACGTTGGAATGACGTAAAGAGCATGGTCAAGAAGAAGGAGGGCAAAAACAGAGAGCTGGCTGCCGTCACTGGCGGAGGGTATCCCGCGCTCTTTAAGACCTTCAAAGCGTGGGAGGAGAAGGTGCGAGTCGTAATCCATCCGGAGATCCTTGCCGGATTAGCAGGGGGAGTGGAGGCTGGTAAGTACAAACTAATGTATACTAGCACACCGCTATGTACTCACATGCGCAACTACCATGCCACAGCTCCCAGGGACAAACACCCCCATGTCCAGCACACAATACACAACACAACACACGCACATGCAACAGACACTACCACACACAGGCCAAACCGAACAACTGTAAGATGCGTGGGGACATGTGTACACTAAGCCAGCCACGTAACCACCAACAGGTCCCCAAATATGCCAGAAGCGCCACAACGAGCACCCACCACACCCATGTGTCCGCCACAGCTGCACTAACCGACAAGTAACAGGTAAGTGGCAGGAACACAAAGTGCAGTGGGTGGGACGGTGGACAGCCCAAGTACAACACACACCAGGCCCCAGTCCCACAGCACAGCAAGGAGGAGCATCCCCCACACCCCACAGCCACGTGTCAGCCACCGCAGTGCACAACGACAGCCGAAAGGCAGACATCACGGTCCACAGCAATCGGTGTCAGTGGGTGTACAGCCACCCCACGACCCACTACACCCCCCACCCCCACAGACCTGCAACATGGAGCACCCCCGCTTAGAGCCATGTGGCATCCAGTACAGTGCACGCACGAACAACTTGCAGGTGGGAAACTGGACAGGGCTGGATTACTGGAGGCATGAGGACCATAACACCACCAACACATGGGACATGTCACGTAGCACACGAACACGCAGCACCGCCCACCGTCACGAACAAGTGAACAATGTGCACACGGACATGAACAGCAGACTCACACCCCACATGACCCATCACAGACATAGCAACACCCAAGGAGCCACGTCTGCATGCACAAGCCACACTGAATATAGTCCCACACGGCAGCCACTGTGCAACTCATCACACACAACCGAAACACCATTGAAGTCCTGTCCATGTAGCCCCCACTGCCTGTCAACCCCACACCCCACAACTACGCCTATGTAAGACAAACAACACTAGACGCAACAGAGCGGAACAACAGAAATGCACACGAACACCACTGAACCCATCAAACTCACAGACACACCATGCACATACAACATACCATCCATCCCATCCGTCAGCCCCAGTCACATGAAAGGCATGTCATCCGCACAGCTGCCACACATACAGCAGTCACGCTAAGACACATGCCCATGACCAACCATGTGCCAGAAGTCAATTAAGCGCACGACACACTGTGAGCAACAACACACAACATGGGCCACACCCCCCCGAGCACTGCAGTGATGCACATGGCACAGGGCAGCACGCACACCAAGGAGATGGGACAACTGCAATACGTTGGCTGGCACACAACTATCACTCACTCATAACGATGCGTCCAATGCCATGTCCAGTAACCACAACAGACAGCAAATATGCAGGGCATGTCAGGCATGCACACACCTCAGACCATGCACTGTCATGCTGCCACAACACATGTCACGTTCGGCACCCATGGCTCACAGCATGTACCCCAAAAGAATATCCCTCCCAAATGCGAATCTGGGGCATGGCCCCCATGTTGCCATATGCGTTCCTAAGCGTTCCATTTGAACCCCAAAAGCATATCCCCTCCCAAATGCGAATCTGGGGCATGGCCCCCATGTTGCCATATGCGTTCCTAAGCGTTCCATTTGAACCCCAAAAGCATATCCCCTCCCAAATGCAAATCTGGGGCATGGCCCCCATGTTGCCATATGCGTTCCTAAGCGTTCCATTTGAACCCCAAAAGCATATCCCCTCCCAAATGCGAATCTGGGGCATGGCCCCCATGTTGCCATATGCGTTCCTAAGCGTTCCATTTGAACCCCAAAAGCATATCCCCTCCCAAATGCGAATCTGGGGCATGGCCCCCATGTTGCCATATGCGTTCCTAAGCGTTCCAATTGAACCCCAAAAGCATATCCCCTCCCAAATGCGAATCTGGGGCATGGCCCCCATGTTGCCATATGCGTTCCTAAGCGTTCCATATGAACACCAAAAGCAAAGTACAAACCAGACCCAGGATGGGCCAGGAGCCCGCATACACCAGAGTCACAATGAGTAGGGGCAAAGCAACACACCCATCGGCATGGCCAATCCGTCCCATGCCACATGTGCACAGCACACAGTCCCATTGCCTAGCACACACAACTACAGATGCCACAGCCACACACTCGCCTCCGGGAAACCCATGTACGAGATTGCACGAACTGCCAATGTCAGACGACTAATACATACTTCGCCAGGTGCAACACAATAACAAATCTCATTTTCTCCACAGGTGACGAACTGCTGGACGCTGGGGATGGAGACAGCAGCCAGCACAGCCAGCCTACAAGCCCCCAACGAGGACACACGGATCTGGAGGATCTGTCCACCTCTTCGGACACGGACCACCAAGCTGGCCCATCCGGCGTGGCAGGGCCCAGCCGCTCCCCAGGACCCCTCCTACCCACCAACCCATCATCCAGGGATGCTGAACAGTCCCAGTCCCCTGCTGCCACTGTCGTTGCGGCCACACCCACGGTCATTGCGGCCACTACCACTGCCGCAACCGCCACCATCGCCGCACCGACCACCACCGCCTCCACCACCACCACGTCTTCGCTGGCACCAGCCCCAGCGCAGGTGGTGGCCCGGCCGACTGGATCCACCCTGGGAGCCACAGCGAGGACCGTGGTGTGCAATGTGGCTAGTGGGCAGGCCGGTGGCAGCAGGACTGGTAGGAGGAGCAGGGTCAGGGAAACGCCAGCCTCCCCTGGGAGCCATGCCCTGCCTCAAATGGCCAGAGTCCTTGGGGCCTATGAAGAGGCCCAAGGACAATGGGCCAGGTCTGCCACTGACACGCGGGAGGTGCTGGGGGTGCTGAGGTCCATGGACGCCCATATGGGCCAATTCGTGTCCCGTATGGACCAACTCGTGGACCTCATGGGCCAGCTGGTGGTGGCGGTGGGGTCACAGGCAAGGCCAGCAACACCACCTCCGCCACCACCTGCTAGGGCGCAGGGTCGGCCAGCAGTGTCCACTTCCCCTGCGTCCACAGCCAGTGAGCACACCTCACCCACCACCAGCAGGTCGCCACCACACACCCCCTCCCAAACGTGGAAGGGGCCGTCCGAAGAGGAAACAGATCTCCCGGGAGGACTTCGCACGCTCCAGTCGCAAGTGAGGCAGCCAGCCAGCCTTCCGCCAGCCTTCCTTGACCAGCCACTGCATTGACTTGCTCTACGATCCCACTCCACACAGCCAGCTGGATGGCATGTGTGTGTTGGACTATGGACATAGAACCAGTGGGTACACCCTGATCATTACGCAGCCATGACCGACAGCTCATTGTCACTGCACGCACCACTTTTGTTATCACCTTACACACAATCACATGTCACAGTTCGTAATAAATGCACCTTATTCACTAACTGCTGTTTGTGCCCTGTGTTTTATTTGTACGGAATACAACGGCCACCTTGGGCGGAAGGGCACCTGATGCGTGGCATGGCAATGGAATCCGGAGGGCCTGTAGGGACCTAGGGGTGGGAGACAGAACAGGAGCACATTCAATGAGTGTGTCACACACCCATCACACAGTACATGTCAACAACTACAAGCAATGTACACACATCGCACAGAGCAATAGGGCACAATGCCACAGTCACCAACAGTGGCATACTACCCTGGCCATGGAGCGTTGACACACTGCACGCAGTGAACATACGGCCACCCTGACACAGCACACACCCACCTGCACAGATACAGACACATCATCCGTCGTACATGGACACTCACCGTCAAGTGAAGTAGCGGGCGATGAGCTGCTGGCGCACATTCCCAGCTTCCTCCTCTCCGCTGTCCACCTCACTCGAGCTGTCCTGGTCTGCGGGCTGGGGCCCTGGTTGATCTCCGTCATCCACAATGAGGGGGATCTGCTTCCGAATGGCCAGATTGTGCAGCATGCAGCACGCCACCACTATCTGGCACACCTTCTGTGGGGAGTACGCCAGTGCACCCCCGGTGCGGTCCAGGCACCTGAACCTGGACTTGAGGAGGCCAAAGGTACGCTCGACCACACGTCTGGTCCTCCCATGTGCCTCATTGTATCGATCGTCTGCTGGGGTGCGAGGATTCCTCAATGGACTGAGCAGCCATGCCCCATTCGGATACGCAGTCACCTGGGTGTGAGGGACACAGAGAACCGTAGCTATTCCAACTGGACAGGGGACAGCATCGCACAACCAGCACGCTACACCACTCCACATACTCACCGACAATACAGGCACGATCCTGTTGCAGATTGGCCATCAGTCGTGGCAAGATGCTGTTGCGCATTATGTGTGCGTCATGGGCCGAGCCTGGAAACTTTGCACACACGTGGGTGATCACCATGTCTGCAAGGCACACCACTTGCACATTCAGGGAGTGCGTGTGCTTCCTGTTGCGGTACAGGTGCTCAGTGGCCTGTGGTGGAACAAGGCCAACATGAGTGCAGTCAATGGCTCCCACGACGTGTGGGATTCTGCCAAGGGCATAGAATGCACCCTTCACTGCCGCCAATTCACGAGCCCTGGGGAAGCGGATGTACCTGTTCCGGTACAGCATCATGGCTGCCAGTACATCCCTCAGCACCTTGCTGAACATGGGCTGGGACATCCCTCCTCCACTGCCCACTGTGTGCTGGAATGACCCAGTGGCGAAGAAATGCATGGCGGCCATCACCTTAGCCGTGGGGGTGACAGCAGTCGGATACACCCTGCGGGGACGGAGATGGGGCTCTAACATGGCACACAGTCGATGCAGAGTTGGCCTGTCCAGCCGAAACTTCCTGATTACCTCTGTATCGTCCATGTCCGCCAGCAATTGGTATGGGCGGTCAATGTTCGGTCTCCGCCTGGGTTAAATGGCAGAGGACACATGTCAAAGCAACACGGCACATAGCAATTTCGCATACACATCACTGACATGACTGAGCAAGCACATGAGCCACAGCCCAGCTGTCAAGCTGGGACGGCACGGCCACAATACACTTACACAGGTCTCCCAACAATGGCAATGGCAAGTGAGACATACCACTGCCATGTGCATGCACATGGGGATCTAGGCCCCAATGACTTGCGGGGCGTGCTGATGGGGACTGACTGCATATTCGTCAAGCGGCAACGCCACGGCAACATGAGTGTCTGCTGAGCATGGAACTGCTTCCGAGGCTGGATGAGTATGGCACACGACGACGACGATGTGGGCACGGGCTGAGCGGCCAATACAAGTGGGACCTGTGGCATGAGGGGATATGAGACAGTAGTAGGTGTCAGCACTGCACCCTATGTACAGCACTGTACGGATCACAGCTCCCGAAACATTGACTGGTGTCCACATTGACAGCCCCATGCCAAGACGGCTGTGTGCTTGCAGTCACAGGTGAGAGGTTACATTGCACGTGCCAGGTGGCAGACGTACATAGTGGGAGCTGGCATGTGTGTGCATGTGTCTCCTGTTCAGGATCCACCAGATGGGCGCTGACTCTGTACTGACCATTGGACACAGCATGTTCCGTGGAAGGCTTGTGTGTGTGGGATGGTGGCACTGGATGTGCCTCCGTTGGGTGGGGGCCATGCACAGGGCGGGTACGTCGATGATTGCGCATTGTTGGTCACGGTGGGTGCACCAACTAAGATGTGTTGCCCTGTGTTCAATTCCTATGTCCGCATGATGATGGACTGTGGATGTGGGCAGACTACACATTGGTCGATGTGCTGTCTATATGCATGTGCCTTCACACCAGGCACAGCTGCCCCTGCACATGTGACCCCTGCTGGACTCGCTGCTGGGTCTGTGGAGCTGATGCACCTTCTGCGCGTGGGGCGGACAGCTCTCCTCACTTCCCTCATTGCGCATGTCATGTCTTTGCCGCAGGTGACATGGATCATGGAGGGCCCACATGTACGCGTGGGTAGGCTACACATGATTGTTCACTGGTCGCCACCCCCAGTCAGTGTTTCGAATGGGAAGGTTGTCGTGCTGGTGGTATGTTCGATGTGGCGGATGGGCGGGCCTAGGTGCGGGCTTACATTCCGGACATGGGGGTAGTTGGATTGGCGACTAGTTGCAGTACACACGGGACACGTCTCTTCCTTTCCACATCTGGGTCATCCCTTGTACTAACTGACAGTGATACAGTCATCTTCGCCCCAGCCCTCATGTCCTCCCCTCGCCCCCAATATGCATGCTCACCTGCGAGGCTAGCGCTTGCACAGGCAGCCCCAAGCTCGCACCAGAGAGGGCAAGGAGTGAATGTGTGGGTCCAGTTGCACGAGTGGGCTGTCTCAGGGTATGATGTGTGGCGGGACGCCGTCCACCTGCGTGGTGCCCCAAATGGAGACCCGGCCTGCATGGACTATGCATCACAGTCTTCGCCTTCCGGATCCGCCACCTGCGACACCCAGTGGCTGTGGCTGCCCTTGCGGCCAGGCCGCGTCCGTCTGTGGCTGTTGGCCCACACATTCACTCTTTGGCCTCTCTGGGGAGGACTCGGGGTGGTGGCGCACGCGCTTGCACTTAGTCGCAATGGCATGTGTCGTGGTTGGTATGATGGGCAATGGATGGGATGGTGCGAGCCACCTCCCGTGACGTCAGTGCTGCTCGTGCTGTGGTGCGTCCCCCTACACTTCCATGTGACTTGTGCCATGCTAGACGTTGAGGTTCTATTGCCTGCGTGATATGACCAGGAGGAGCGCGAGGAGACCTCTCACACACCATGCTCCACTGCCATCCCGTGCCCTGTATCGCCTGTGCGGATTGACTATGTTGGGGTTACACCTGGTCGACTGGGGCTGTGTGTGCCTTGTCAAGGGGCATGGCGGGCGCACAACAGGATCCAGCTTGTCCACAGAGGGTGGGCTGAGGTGCGCCTGGTACCGCTTTGTACGTGTGCCCGGCTGCTGTGCACACACGTGTTCACTCCCCCCGACAGGTGTCCTCTCACAATGCCCAGGGAAGCGGTGGTGTACTGTTCATGACCCCTCCCGACACGGCGTGCTCCAACTTGGCATGTGCGCATCTACCCGTCACACCCACCCACCTGAGCACTGCGTCCATACGACTTCACACGACACATGTGTGTCTTCCACAGTTGTGCTACTCATTTGCGTTGACATCCAATACCAGTGGACTACATGGTCATGTCACGACTGCCGTGTACTTCACATACTCTCATCCTCTCTCATTCGTACTTGTGAAATGAGTCAGCGGAGACAGTTTTGGTTTCAAACATTATATTGAGTCTTCTGTCCTCTGTGATGCAGTATAGTGGACACTACTGGCAGCGGAATACATGTTGAGGATATACTGAGCATGATTACAAATGGGATAGGGTGTGGGGTTACATCTGCTTGGCCAAGGCTGTGCTAATGTACATTTACGTATAGCTGCGGAGCTGCGGACTTTGACACAGACGGTATACATGTAGCCTACCAGACCGCTCGGCATCATGGGCACAGTCCATCTCAGTTCCATGTGACAGGTTTGCTGCGGTTGTTCCTCATGCACGCGTGCATGTGAGATGACATCAGGGCATGTGCTTGCGTGCATGCAGCGGCGTGCCACTTGTTGTTGCACTGTGGTGGTTACTGGACATGTCACAGTCACTGGGGTCGTGTTGTTGTTGTATGCACTTGTCGTCCATGCAAAGGTCCTGGTATGGGATTCCCGGGGCGGGGGTGGGAGGGGTGCAGCACCCACAGACTCCAGGCGACCTATTCATGTCCACTGAGCGGTGTGTGTGTCCATGTGCGCTGGATCCATGTCGTGTCCTGGTTGTTCGTGCAGTTCCGTCCATGTGGGTGCGATGCACAGAGCCCATGCCACTGCCTCCCACGATGCATGCGGTGTTCCTGGATGTGATGGGGAACAGTGTGCATGTCCCGGTCATATCCGATGTCATGGCGATGTCGTTGATGGTGTGGTTACAGTTGCCGGTCGTTTGGTATGGCTGTTGTGGTGGTGACTGGCCAGTCCGTGCGGAAGCTGAGCATGGGTGCGGGGTTGGACTTCATAGGTCACTCGGGGAACCTGCGTTGTGGTCCGACGTATTTACAGGTTGTCAGGTATGCGATGCCGTCCAGCAGGGCTTCCATGTCATTGGTGGTGTCCATGTTTGCCAGCCAATGAAGCGGATGGTGGCTGTCAAGGTGTTGTTCGTAGGTTGTCCCTTGGAGGACCATGATGGGGCATGCTGGGTGACATTCGATGTAGCTGTTCTCGATGATCCGTCGTGTGGAGGCACAGTGGTTCCATTTCAGTGCGCGTGCGATGTTGGCCACATACGCCATGCCCCCATAGGCAGAGCAGGCCCTGTCGTGTGCGTCCAGAGGGAGGAGTAGTGGTAGCAGGTCCGCCTTCAGACATGCCGGGTTGGAGAGGCATATCTCGACGGGATGCTGGTAGGGACACCTCCGACAGTAGAAGACGGGCATGACGCAGCTGAACAATGTGATGCGGTAAGTCAGTCGGTAACTTACGTTCAGCAGGGACAGGAGATCGCATCCCAATGTATGTATCGTGTTGGTTTGGTACAGCTTGAGCTGTTCGGCGTAGTTGGGTAGGTGTGTTGCGGTTGCCATTTCGCAGCGGTTCGTAGAGGTGGCGTGCTCCGGCTGTGTGTGCAGTCTGCAATGTGCACGCTCCGGGGTTGCTGTGAGCTCTGTGTAGTCGTGGGGAGACAGGACTTGTGTTCTGTTGGCTTGTTTGGAGGACACGGGCCCTCTTCCCACATGCTTCTCAGACAGTTCAAGGTCAGTGCTGTGTGACTCCTTCCAATTAACTTGCATGTGGCCGACATGGGGGAGTGTTTTCTTCTTTCTTCCCCGTCCGTTGTGTGCTTCTGTGATATGTGCTATCTGCCGTGTGGTCGGTCTCCTCGGCATGCCTGTGTTGGTCTATTCTTGGACAATGGCTGTATTCACCGGCTTCTGTCGTAGGGCTGTGGTTTCGGTGTTGGAATGGAAGGTCATTCAGTGCTGTCTGCTCTCCCTTGTGTGGGCGGCAGGCTGCCTTTCCGCTCTGCGTTGGGCCTTGTGTGTGGATGTAATTCTTGGGCCACCTGTTGTCGGTCCCCGGGCTCTTTGGTGTTCCGTTTCATGTGTCTTGTTCATATGTGCAGGGTGGTATGGGTTTTTCAGTGTGGTACTGGCGTTCCTCTTCCCGAAGGGGCCCTGCTTCTCCTAGTTGGTGTTGCCGCCGCTGTGTGCTACGCCATGTTTGTTACACTGGGGTGTGTCCTGCTGTTGCGTGACTTCACTGACATGTGTGCGTTGGTTGTGTGGCGTTGGGTGTTGTCCGTGAATTGGGCGTTGGGGGCATGTCTGTGGCCGGCCTGTCACGTGTCATGTGCGTTCGGGGTGGGGCTGATGTGTGTGCTGCTTGGTTGTGTCCCTGTGTCTGTGTGCGACGCATGCATGGCGCTGCGGTTGGCCTCTGCGTTGTGCGCATGTGTGGCGGCGACATCGGCGCTTTGGGGCCGTGACGGGGTGGTTGGTTCCTAGTCCCAGGTGGTGTGTACACATGTGTTCTGCGATGTTAGGATTTGGCCTGTGTGTCATATGTGGATGCAATGGTGGATGTGTAGTGTGCACGCGCTGGTGGGGGGTTGTCCGCTTTTTCCGCCCTTGCACTGTGTGCGCTGTTTGCGTGCACTTGTTGTGTGTGTGCTTACCTGCGTCTCCGCGGTACGTTGCGTCCTTGGTGGTGCATCAGCAGAAGCATGGGAAGGGCCTGCAGTGCTGGATTCATGCCCGGGGTGCCGCTTCTTCGTTGTCTGTGCTCTGCGTCCGTGTTTCCGCCTCTCTTTCACGTGCGGTGTCTCTTTGCCGTGGGAGCCGTTTGTTTGCGGCATCGTAATTTATGCGCCGGGCGGGACGTGTTTCGTCGGACGGTGTGTGTCAGTTGTGCTGCGCCGCTACGTGTGCGGGCGCACTTTGATGGCGGACGGTGTTGCTGGCTTGCCGGCGGTGTTTGGCCTGCTTTTCGCATCATAATTGGGCGGGCGTGTGGACTGCTGCGTGCCGGCGGTAACTGGTGGTTTTTGCATCCGCCAGCACGGCGGTTGTGCTTCCGCCCGCCATCGTAATGGGCCCCTAAGTAATTTATTCGCAATTAATTATGGTAATTGTGTAATTAATTTTAGGTTCAGGTTCTCAGGTTTATAGGGGTAATTTATTTTTGATTAATTAATAATTAGTTGTTAATTGATATTAATTATAATAAAGTAGACGCGGGAGGTTTGGAAAAAACATTATTTCGGGGCGTTTCTAATTTCACATTGGATTTTATAGTTGCAACCACCAATTGCCGGGGACATCTTTATCATACGGATACCATACTGTCAAACTTTAGTGACCACGGAGCATTATTCCTGGAGCTTTGTGGTCTTGGAATCCTCCCCCGACAAGCGGAGAGGGCCCAAGACCAATTTTGGCTAGGTTAAATGGATAATATTTGAAATGGGACAGTATAGAAAAGTCCAAAACCATTCAGGAAGTTATAACTAATAAGCTGAATCTGGTCACAAACTGTTTGGACCTGGCTACCCCATCAGATATTTTAATTCATCATTTTATAGAAATCCTTCAGGAGATCAAACTAGCCTTGTTCCGGTGTAAAACTAACAGAGAGAGACCGGAAACACAATGGTTCAACGAGATTTGTACCCGGGCTCTAAAGAACCTTCGTGGGGCCTTGAAAGCATCGCCCAGAAATCAATTTCAGATTAAAGAGCTGCGATTGGCCTATAAGAGAGCTCGTAAAACACGGAAGATGAGTTAAAAGACGAGGCATGGCAAAATTTAGCTAAAGCTGCATCCCTAAATAGTAGTAGGGATATGTGGAAGACAGTAAATGCCCCTTTCTTCAAGAAAGAGCAGGAAAAACTATTAGATAACCCCGTGGATGAAGACACGTGGGTGGCACATTTTGAGGGGATTTTTGGGAGTGTGATTGCCCCAGGGGATGAACGCTATATCCCCTTAGAGACCCCCCTTAAGCCTAAAACTTTTAACCTGGAGGAAATAACCCTCGCTCTCGCCAAATGCAGTCACGCCAAAACACCAGGACCGGATGGGGCCCCGATCGACTTCTTTCTAGAACATCAAGACCTATGGGCCCCATTGTTAACTAACATATTTAATGAAATCTCCAAGACTGACACACCTCCATCATGGAGAACAAGCATTAAAGTCCCAATATATAAAAAAAGCGTTGCATCGAATCCCCAGAACTATCGGACTTTTTCTCTTCTTGATTCCACCGCCAAACTCCTTGGGCGCATTTCACTTAATAGGTTAGAAGACTGGGCAAGAGATAACAACGACCTGATACCTTCCCAGTATGGATTCCAGAAGGGCAGGGGCACCATCAACCATTGCCTAAACTTAAGCTTGGTCATCTCTAAATATACCAGAGCAAAGGAAGGGAATATATACATGGCCTTTATGGGCCTTTCCGTTGCTTTTGACTGCGTGGTCCATTCTAAACTCTGTACAATCATGGCCACGATGGGCATAGATTCCAGGCTGATTATTCTTATACGGCAAATGTACTCACAGGCAACGGCCTCAGTCCGTTATGGGGGGGACGTGGAATGTACCAGACCATTTAGGATCATGAGAGGAGTCAGGCAAGGCTGCATCCTCTCCCTTTTTTATTCTCACTTTATACAAATGGAGTGGAAGGACCCCTGAAAACGTGCACGCCTGATGTTCCACAGTTTCCCTCAGGTCCATTACCAATCCTGGCGTATGCGGAAAACGCCGTCCTGATAGCAAGGACAGTTGTAGCACTGCAACGCCTAATTGACACCTATGTGAGCTGTATGTCATCCATGAATCTTAAGGCCAATGAGTCCAAAACCTTTATCTTAGTGTCAGGACTACCCCCTCCAAAAAACATTCCGTTGTTCCATATTGGAAGGAACTCTTAAATTTGCTGTTGTGGAGACCTTCTCTTACCTAGGGGTTATTTTTGATACCAAACAAATTTGGTCACACATGGTGGGTAGCAGGGCCCAAACAATGGAGCGTACTATGGCGGCAGTCTCTGGTTTCATTAAAAAACGAGGCTCAAAACCCCTAACAACAATAAAAAAGATCTATAATGCTAAAATGATCTCGGCAGCGACCTATGGGGCAGGGGTCTGGGGCACAGCACCAACCGACTCCCTACAGAAGCTGGAGAATGGGTTTTTCAAGAGGATCGCTTCACTCCCTCTTTCATTTTCAAACCCTGTCACTCACTTAGAGTTGGATATGCCCTATGTGTCTGACATGGTGAGAGCAGCCCCGATCATGCTGTGGCACTCAATATGGAATAGGGACACAGTCGATCTTAACCAGACTATTATACTAAATTGCCTATCATTGGATAAGGCTTATAAGATCCCCTGGTTGGAGTATGTTAAAACGACTCTGTACTCGCTAGGAGTCCCTGAACTGTATGTAAATCCCACCCTCGTGCTCCAGGTTCCCTAAGAAGAGGCTAAAGGCACTAATTTTGGCGAAGCTAGCCTATGAAAGGGAGGAATTTCAGAAGGTAAAAATAACTGTAAAGACCTATCACTCGATCCCACCAGTGACAGTGGGTGAATACTTCTACCTGGACGCGGTAAGGAACCTGCAGCATAGGTTTATTCTTTTAAGGTTTTGCTTAAATTTCATTCCCCTAATGCTGGGTTTCCCTTCAAAACAGTACGCTCACAGTGACTTGACAACTTGCCCATGCGATAATCTTTCAGCCCAGTCGGACCTCCACCTTTTCTTCTTCTGTCATTTTTATAAGGAGCAGAGAGACAGATATATTAAACCTCTTTTAATGCGGCACGATTTCAAGCAGTGCCGCCTTTCCCTGTTCTATTTGAAAAAGCTTCATGATCCTTTTGTATGTTTCTGTGTAGCCTCATTCCTTTGGGCCTGTAAGCGTAGGAGACATTTATTAGAATTGGAGAGCTATGCTAACTTTTAGCCTTAAACTCATTTGTCTCCCTGAGCATATTACATAATCTCCTCGCAACAGTCTCGTAGAGATGAAGAATCTCCATAACACATGTAATATTTTTAAAGGGCTTTTATAATTTAGAATGGCAGTCCCTTTTTATTTAAATTTATCTGTTTTTAAACCTATGTATTTATGTGGCAACCGGCAACCTGCAGTTCAGCATCTACTCTTTTATTATGTTCACTGCACAAATAATAGACATCGAATTGCGTAATTTGCACAGCTCAATTCTATAACCCCATTCTTTTTGGGGTTTGCACTTGTACATTGTTTTTTCCTATTTTAATTATTAGTTTTTAATAACTCCTATGCATTGAACTGTATTGCACTCAGAAGAATGACACTGTCTTATCTTTTTAATATGTATACTTTGATGATCTATGTTTTTAAATTAGATCGAATAAAGTTTTGGAAAGAAAAGATATTAATTAATTAATTGTAAATTAAATATGGAAATTGTGTAATTAATTTTAGGTGTTTGTTGTGGGGTTTATATGGGTAAAAGGTGGGAAATAATTTGTGTTTAATTAATTAATAATTAGTTGTTAATTAATATTAATTAATTAGTTAATTGATATTTAATTAGGGTAATTATTTTTTTGTGTGTGGGTTTTACTTTTATAGGGGTAAAGGATAAGGAGTAAATACATTTTACTTACTATATAATTAGTTATTTAATAGTAATAGTTTTTTAATTGAAAATAAGTTTTAATTGTGTCATTAATTTTTTACAGTTTAATTTTAGCTGTGGGTTGTGGGGATTATAGGGGTAAAGTGTGGAAAGTTAATAATTTTTTATTAGTTGTAATTTGTTTTTTAATTAATAATATTTATTCAATTGTTAATTAATTATGCTAATTATGGAAGTACATTTTTGTTTAAATTTGGATGTGAGTTGTGATTTGTGTGGTGTTATAGGGTAGGAAATAAAAAAAAAATTATGCAATAATGAATGTTTTTGTTTCTAAATATTTTCTAATTAAAAATATTTATTTGTTTGAAGTTTATTTTTTATTTTATTTAATATAATATTTATAGGTATTTGTCATATGTAATTAAAATTATAATATGTTTTTATTTTTTTATTTTTAATATTAAATATATTTGTATTTTAATTTTTAACATACATGTATATATTTATTTTGTTTTGTAAATATTTTTTTTGTTTTTGTTAATATTTTGTTTGTTTTTAATTTTGAACTGACTGGAGTGGGAATAGTACATTTTATCCCTCCGCTATCCAACACTTTCCCTACTGTTGCACTGACTGGAGTGGGAATAGTAATTTTTACCCCTCCACTATCCCACACTTTCCCTACTGTTACACTCACTGGAGTGGGAATAATAAAACATTTTTTACCGCTCCGCTATCCAACACTTTCCCTATTGTTACACTCACTGGAGTCGGAATAGTCATTTTTATCCCTCTGCTATCCAACACTTTCCCTACTGTTGCACTCATTGGAGTGGGAATAGTAATTTTACCCCTCTGTGATCCAACACTTTCCCTACTGTTACACTCACAGGAGTTGGAATATTAAATTTTAACCCTTCGCTATCCAACACTTTCTCTACTGTTGCACTGACTGGATTGGGAATAGTAAATTTAATCCCTCCGCTATCCAACACTTTCCCTACTGTTGCACTCACTGGAGTTGGAATAGTAAATTTTACCCCTTCGCTATCCAATACTTTCCCTCCTGTTGCACTCATTGGAGTGGGAATAATAATTTTTACCCCTTCGCTATCCAACACTTTCCCTTCTGTTGCACTGACTGTAGTGGTAAATTTAAGTTTAAAGATTTTTAAATAGGTTAATGTCTTCATTTATAATAGAATATTCTTTTTTTATTAGATTTTATGTTATTGGTATATATATATATATATATATATATATATATATTTGTAAATTTGTATATAATTTTAAAATAATAAAATTAATTAAAATTAATAGTTTATTAATTGTGTTAAAGTTAATATATATATATATAAATAATATATATATATTAATTATTATATATGTGTGTTTAACTTTTGTAATTAAGTTTGTTATATTTGTTCAAATGTATATTAAATCTAATTTTTTAGTTTTTTTAAATAATTTTATTTAATATGTTTAATATTTAATATTTTATTTTATATATATATATAAAAATTGATATTTTGTACAACTATATTTTTTACATCAATATTTTTTGCGATATTCTTGTACTTACCTTTTTAAGTATAAGGAGTCAATATTTTTGCATTCTATATTTTTACATTGATAATTTTTACATTGATATTTTTGATGTCGATATTGTGTCAGTGAACCCTTTCTAAGATGTGTAATGTTCTTAATATATCCTTTAAAATCTGTACTTTTGTGTGGAATATACGTGCAACAATGTTGCCCCTTTGGCATTCAACAGACTCTGCCTTCCTTTGCAAGGAGTACGTCTAAAGCAAGACGATTTTGAAGCACCATAGATCTCATGGCAATCATTTCATTATCTATTGCAGAATCCTCCAGCAGTATTGGTAGACAGCTTATCCACCACAGTAGAAAGTTTTCACATTTTGTGAGCATTCAATATCACACCAACAGATGGTATTAGGGCTCCAAAAATATCTCCCACTATCTCTCTTGCATTTACATGTCTCTTAAGTCTTTTGTGAGAGACTCAGTTGGTTTCATCAGATTGACCCACATGATAAATTTTCGGAAAAACTATTCCCATGTAGCAAAATCCACACCATTTTTTAGGTAGTCTATAATATGCATTTTTCTCACAAATGCAATAAACATCAGGGAATACAGCATCAATACCTCCCAGAAACAGTCCCCAATTTTTCAGAACTTGGAATGTATGGTCACATTCGCAGGAACCTACAAAGTTTGTATCAGCCTCAGTCCTATTCTTTAATATACATAGCTTTCCTCTATGTTGCCAATCTAAAGCAATAGCAGCTTGGTTTCCCCTTGTTTTGAGATCTGGTTCCCTAAGTGCCCAAGGCAGTATCCTAGTATGATTTGCAGCTTTAGTCATGATCTCCCTTCTTCTACCCTTTTCTACATTATGTAAAAGGCATGCTAGATTGTGTTGATGCACATAAGCAGTGTCTAAGCTTTGTGTAGGCTTAAAGAATTCTCCCATCATTTCAGCTGTTTTAGTGTCAGGCACAGGATTTAAATATTTTCTCGCAGGCACTTCAGAAAAGATTAGATCATAATTAGAATAGTAGTACTGGAACTGTCCCTTGCCATAAAATAAGCTGGTTAACACACTGCAAGAAATGCCATATGTCACAGACAGGTGATGGTAGCTTACCCCCTCTGAAACTGAAGTAGGCAATTAAGCACACATAACAATCTCTAGCATCCATGGTGTCGACACACTCATACAAAGGCTTTGGAAATACATTTGTTGAAAAATAAGCAGTAGACTGATCTCCATGTACTATCTTATCATCTTAAATGCTTAGTCCATTATAATTAGCTAAGTTTTTTTTAGGCACAGACGTAGGCTCAGGCTTGCTCATATGAATATGATTGGGGAAATTCAAAACTATAAGAATACTACAAGCAAAACAGAAAATGTAGTGAGTATACAGGCACATATACACTTGCATTTTGCTGGTATGGCATAAGGATCCATTGCCTCTTTGGAATCAGACCCCCATGACCTTTTGATACATTTTGATTAGATGTTAGTAGCATTAGCAGTTAGCAGCACAAGTAAGTTTCAGGAAATGTGTTCCATGCAAGGCTTCAGATACATTGTTTTAAGGCACAGATATGCTCCTTCTACAGTCTTTTAAATGCAGGCTTTTAGCAAATGCACAGTTCTCGTCAATTGCTAATTAGAAATGTATGAGAACTGTGAATTGACCCAGTTCTTTTATTTGGCTAATCGATTTGAGGAATTTCAACTGGAACACAGAGTTCTCTCAAGGTGGATCATGCAAACTCAGATTATTGCAGCAAAAGGCGATATGCTTTTTCCCAATTGTTCAGTGTCAGATAAGTCGATTTAGGTGGAACGTATTTGTGGCTTGGTATTTTTGCTCTTTTGGACCTCCTCACTGACGGTCCCTCATCAACGCTGCCACATTGCTCTGACTAACTAGATACTTCCGCAATGGTTTGTGGCACTCTTCTTTCTGTTAGAATGCGTCTCAATCTGTCTTGTCTTCTGGGCCAACAGTCTCCAGGTGCTACTCGTGTTTAACACTGGGCGTAGCAGGCATAGTGCCTCTACGCGTATTTTGTACGCTCCCTCCCCGCTCCCAAATTCTTTAAAAATTTTTAAAAAGCCACTTACATGTGTGTCTGCTGCCTCCCCTGCCTGGCCGCTCTTCTTCCTGCTCCTCGCATCCTTCTGTAATTAAAAAAACACTACGTTGTACGTCTTGCGCGTGAGATAGTCCAGTTCTTCTGTCTGGGGTAATTCTCAAACTCATCAACACAACAGATAATGCATCGGGCCATTTTAGAGACGTCGAAGTACACACTTTCCAATCTGGATTCCCATGTTCCATTTATCTGCTCCACAATTCCAGAGGCTTCTGGACAATAAGTACAATGGAGCTTCTGATCAATTTGTAATGCTGCAAATAACATCTTTAGGACCTCATTATTAAAGTGTGTCCCTCGGTCTGATTCCAAAGAAGACGGACATTCAAAACGTGGTATCAGCTCCCTCAACAGTAGCTTGGCTACAGTGAGACTGCTGTTTCTTCTTGTTGGGTAGGCATCTACCCACCTCGGAAAGATACATACAATTACAAGAATGTACTTCAAGCCATTACAGGCAGGCATTTCAACAAAGTCAAGCTGCATTCGGTTAAAAGGACCTCCTGACCTCCCTACATGACTCATTGTGACTGGTGTTCTTTTCCCTACATTTTGTTGCTGACACACTATGCAGCAGTGACACAAAGGGGCCGATTCCGATCTCGGTCGGAGGCGCACCCAATACTATTCGGTCGGGAAAAAGCCATGCGAAAGCCAGTTTCCCGACCGATCCGTACAGTACACCGAACGAGCAAGTACGATGCGCACAACAGCAAAAATCCCGGCCGAGCCGTACTCACCCAAACCAGGTCCTGTTCTCCGACCGAGGCGAATCCGGAAACGCCGAATCGAGTCGCACGGAAGGGAAAATGCAGCCCCGTCCGGCCGGACAAGTACGATGCGCTTTCCGTACGCGCCGAACCCGTCGCTACGCACGGCACGTCAAAGCATCCGGGAGAGGCGCACATAAGCTCCGAATCGCGCCACAACACGATCCACGGCTACGAGACGAACACAGCACCGACGAGGACGACGCGAAGCGACGAGGACGAAGCCAAGCGACGAGGACGACGCGAAGCAACGAGAAGGACGAACGACACGAACCAACCATGAATCCCTTCGTCCCGATCATACCAATATTCTACATCTACTACCGGAACAGGCACGGACGCGTACGGCGCAGAAGGTAAGTCAGACACCAACCACAAAACACATACAACACGTACACGACACATCACACACATACACTGGGAATCTGAATATACTTACACCAGCAACAGCAGCACCATAGGGGCGGGATGCCCATCACCAATGCCACATATGCACACAGGGGCCTGAATGCGCGCCACCACCCCAACCCAGGGGGGCTGGATGCCAACCACCACAACCACCCTCAACCAGGGGGGCAGGATGCCTACCACTACTACCACCCTCACCCAGGGGGGCAGGATGCCCACCACTACTACCACCCTTAGCCAGGGGGGCTGGATGCCTACCACCACCCTTAGCCAGGGGGGCTGGATGCCTACCACTACTACCACCCCCACCCAGGGGGCAGGATGCCTACCACTACTACCACCCTCACCCAGGGGGGCAGGATGCCCACCACTACTACCACCCTCACCCAGGGGGGCAGGATGCCCACCACTACTACCACCCTTAGCCAGGGGGGCTGGATGCCTACCACCACCCTTAGCCAGGGGGGCTGGATGCCTACCACTACTACCACCCTCAACCAGGGGGGCAGGATGCCTACCACTACTACCACCCTCACCCAGGGGGGCAGGATGCCCACCACTACTACCACCCTCACCCAGGGGGGCAGGATGCCCACCACTACTACCACCCTTAGCCAGGGGGCAGGATGCCTACCACTACTACCACCCTCACCCAGGGGGGCAGGATGCCCACCACTACTACCACCCTTAGCCAGGGGGCTGGATGCCTACCACTACTACCACCCTCACCCAGGGGGGCAGGATGCCCACCACTACTACCACCCTCACCCAGGGGGGCAGGATGCCCACCACTACTACCACCCTTAGCCAGGGGGGCTGGATGCCTACCACCACCCTTAGCCAGGGGGGCTGGATGCCTACCACTACTACCACCCCCACCCAGGGGGCAGGATGCCTACCACTACTACCACCCTCACCCAGGGGGGCAGGATGCCCACCACTACTACCACCCTCACCCAGGGGGGCAGGATGCCCACCACTACTACCACCCTTAGCCAGGGGGGCTGGATGCCTACCACCACCCTTAGCCAGGGGGGCTGGATGCCTACCACTACTACCACCCTCAACCAGGGGGGCAGGATGCCTACCACTACTACCACCCTCACCCAGGGGGGCAGGATGCCCACCACTACTACCACCCTTAGCCAGGGGGGCTGGATGCCTACCACCACCCTTAGCCAGGGGGGCTGGATGCCTACCACTACTACCACCCCCACCCAGGGGGCAGGATGCCTACCACTACTACCACCCTCACCCAGGGGGGCAGGATGCCCACCACTACTACCACCCTCACCCAGGGGGGCAGGATGCCCACCACTACTACCACCCTTAGCCAGGGGGGCTGGATGCCTACCACCACCCTTAGCCAGGGGGGCTGGATGCCTACCACTACTACCACCCTCAACCAGGGGGGCAGGATGCCTACCACTACTACCACCCTCACCCAGGGGGGCAGGATGCCCACCACTACTACCACCCTCACCCAGGGGGGCAGGATGCCCACCACTACTACCACCCTTAGCCAGGGGGCAGGATGCCTACCACTACTACCACCCTCACCCAGGGGGGCAGGATGCCCACCACTACTACCACCCTTAGCCAGGGGGCTGGATGCCTACCACTACTACCACCCTCAACCAGGGGGGCAGGATGCCTACCACTACTACCACCCTCACCCAGGGGGGCAGGATGCCCACCACTACTACCACCCTTAGCCAGGGGGGCTGGATGCCTACCACCACCCTTAGCCAGGGGGGCTGGATGCCTACCACTACTACCACCCCCACCCAGGGGGCAGGATGCCTACCACTACTACCACCCTCACCCAGGGGGGCAGGATGCCCACCACTACTACCACCCTCACCCAGGGGGGCAGGATGCCCACCACTACTACCACCCTTAGCCAGGGGGGCTGGATGCCTACCACCACCCTTAGCCAGGGGGGCTGGATGCCTACCACTACTACCACCCTCAACCAGGGGGGCAGGATGCCTACCACTACTACCACCCTCACCCAGGGGGGCAGGATGCCCACCACTACTACCACCCTCACCCAGGGGGGCAGGATGCCCACCACTACTACCACCCTTAGCCAGGGGGCAGGATGCCTACCACTACTACCACCCTCACCCAGGGGGGCAGGATGCCCACCACTACTACCACCCTTAGCCAGGGGGCTGGATGCCTACCACTACTACCACCCTCAACCAGGGGGGCAGGATGCCTACCACTACTACCACCCTCACCCAGGGGGGCAGGATGCCCACCACTACTACCACCCTTAGCCAGGGGGGCTGGATGCCCACCACCACCCTTAGCCAGGGGGCTGGATGCCTACCACTACTACCACCCTCAACCAGGGGGGCAGGATGCCTACCACTACTACCACCCCACCCAGGGGGCAGGATGCCTACCACTACTACCACCCTCACCCAGGGGGGCAGGATGCCCACCACTACTACCACCCTTAGCCAGGGGGGCTGGATGCCTACCACTACTACCACCCTCACCCAGGGGGGCAGGATGCCCACCACTACTACCACCCTTAGCCAGGGGGCAGGATGCCTACCACTACTACCACCCTCACCCAGGGGGGCAGGATGCCCACCACTACTACCACCCTTAGCCAGGGGGCTGGATGCCTACCACTACTACCACCCTCAACCAGGGGGGCAGGATGCCTACCACTACTACCACCCTCACCCAGGGGGGGCAGGATGCCCACCACTACTACCACCCTCACCCAGGGGGGGCAGGATGCCCACCACTACTACCACCCTTAGCCAGGGGGGTGCCAGATGCCCACCACTACCACCCTTAGCCAGGGGGGCAGGATGCCCACCACTACTACCACCCTTAGCCAGGGGGGGCTGGATGCCTACCACCACCCTTAGCCAGGGGGGGCTGGATGCCTACCACTACTACCACCCCCACTCATAGGATGGACAATGCATGACACAACAAGCACACCACAACCTAGGGAATGCAAGATTAAGACATCCCCCCACCACCATGACAAGCGTGTGAGCAGGCTGTGTCAAATGCCTACAACACCGAACATGACATTGAACATACAATGTGACCCCCTAGCACATGTGCCACACATATATGTGTGTGGCACCCACAATGCAAGCAGCCCATGACCATTGTGGCAATGGGGCCTAAACCCCCATCATCACAGTGACCAAAAGGCAAGTGTGGGGTCCATAGCTGAAGCACATTTTGACCATTGTGGCAATGGGGCCTAAACCCCCATCATCACAGTGACCAAAAGGTAAGTGTGGGGTCCATAGCTGAAGCACAGTTTGACCATTGTGGCAATGGGGTCTAAACCCCCATCATCACAGTGACCAAAAGGCAAGTGTGGGGTCCATAGCTGAAGCACATTTTGACCATTGTGGCAATGGGGTCTACACCCTCATCATCACAGTGACCAAAAGGTAATTGTTGACAAAGAAAGAGCTGCAACTGCCAAACTGCATGGATCATTCCTGGTCACAGAACCAAAAACTCATCTGTGGCAAAGTAGTGTATGTGTCCCATTGCAACATAAATTGGGGGAGCCAAATACTGCAGTGCAAATGAAACATTCCTTTGGCCATGTGCAGACAAACAACACCCATGGTGGCTGAGACCGTCAACAGTCATCAATGACACAATGACAGAAGTGACCATCAGAATGCAGAACCACATATTTGCACCAATGGGCACACAAATGCAGATACCCTGTGGAGACAGCAGATGTGAGGTGAACAGATACCATACCATGGCAGCAATGGGACACACAAACCATGATCACTGTGCTGACCGATGACCTAGGAGTCCCAGGGACAGCAGGGGAAACACACCAAACAACATACAGCCAATGGCACACCCAAGATATGCCAATGCAGTGGTGCAGATGCACAAACACAAACAGGCAGACCAACACTGTCATCATACACAGCAGGTGAGGGGTGGGGGTGCCATTGTCCCCAGGCAACAACACAACACATGAGGAGAGCTGAATACCAATCATACAGATGTGCATACACTGCCACACTAAGGTAACTCATGGATCCAAATCCCCTATGTGGGCAAGCAGGCATTGACAGGTGAGAGGGAGCACAAAACACACATGTCACACAGGCACGTAGGAACAACAACTGACACAGCAAGTCACAGACACACCACAGCACCACCCCCAGGGCCCCCACAATGTGGTGACCCTGGGCTGAAGAAAAATACCACTGTGATGACAAAGCTAAATGTCGTTCACACTGTGAACCACAGTCAGGTGTCCTGAGCAACTAACTACCATCACACCTACACAAGCACAAATCAATCAGCATGGCCAGTAAGCCAAGGCCAACATGGAGGCAGGGGACTAGCCGGGCAACAACTCTCATCTGCACACACTCAACACCACACCCCTCGACCTCCAACAATGTGCAGCAGTGAAGTACACATGCACTGGTGACATTGCACATGCACCCATTACTATTCCAGGGTGGTGGGTGGGAACCAAGGTGTAGAAACACATCACACATGGACACTCAACAAGACTCCTGAATGTCTGACACACTGCACACTACGCTGTACATGGACATGACGGCAATACCACACCGACCAATGGGATCCCAGCCACAGTCACACACCAATGAAGAAACCAAGGTCACCCACAAAGAACACACATAGACAACAACCAACATTGCAGCCCGGACCCTAAGGAGTGCCAGCAGTCACACACACAACGTGTCACAATCACTGAAAGATAACACAAACTGGAAATCACATGACAGGGGCAAACAACAAGTGCCAAAGGGAAACCTGACTGTGACCCATCTGCGTCAGCACACAAACTCTGCCCTGACAGCAAACACACCTATGGGTGACACCCTGATGACCAGTAATGTGCCATGCACCCACATCACAGAGAACACAGGGAGAAGACTTTGGGGGAACATAGCTCAAGTCAGCAAGCATCACAAACAGGTACAACACTAGGGATCACAGCATGCGCAGATGAATGGAAGTGAACACACAGACATGCACATACAACACACACCTTGGGCGCAGGCAATGTCACACGTGTACACACTGCCATGAGGGGACTCCACTCCTGTGTGAGGAAAGCTGTGCCATATGTTGCCTCAGTAGGGCCCCATCATGTCAGCTGAGCACTTGGTCACACAATCAACAATTAGCACCAAATGAGGGCTCCCATCACATCAGCCTGGTCATGGATGTGCCAACGGAATCATCAGCACAGATCCAACACACTTGTATAGCAATGTTGCACTGACTACACGGATGAGTCCCTCCCCATTGATGCCCAAACCTGCATGTCCACTGGAGATGGCAACACAGTCAGGGAAGTAGACAAATGCAACGATGGCAGGCACAACAGATGTGCAGGGGTGGAAGCCACAGATGTGAAATTGCCAATGTAAGTAGGAAACCCATTGCCAAATACTGAACACATGACACCCTCAGATGCTGCTATTGATGACATGGATACACCACATGATAGGACACATTCCCCCTGGACCACATGGGTTCCTGCACAGTAACACTTCATAATCATGAGACCAGATATCACCATCACTGCAGCAAGGGCATGGTTAGCTGCACCAACAACATGTACATCTGAAGCATGAGCACTAGAGAAAAGAAAGTTGCTTTATTCAGCATATGTGTTGAGGCCAAACGAAGTCCTGAAAAAAGAGCAAAGGCCAATGGCCAGTCCATTGTCAAAGTTCAAACAGGGTGACACTGGCAGATGTCACCCTACGCATGCCTGCACAATACCAGGGACAATCCACTAGGAGGGGCAACCGGGGGGCAGGCCAGGCACCGCAGGGACAGGATCAGGGCTCACCAGGGGGAGTCAGGGAAGGGGTGGTGGGTGCTGGAGAGCCACTGACAACTGCAGTGGAGGTGTCTGACATGGTGTGTGCCGGCACAACTGGGGGGCATGACACAGATGTCGTGGGTGCCGGCACAACTGCAGTGGACCCTGCAGATGGGGTGGACAGGTCCGCCACTGCAGTGCCCAAGTCAGACAGGGCGGTAGTGGACTCCACTGCAGTGCCTACCTCCAGGGGAGGAGAATGGGGAACAGGCAAGGTGGGTTGGACAGAGGGGGAGGACACCCTCACCACATCAGTGGCACAGACAAGCGCAGCGGGGGTGTGGTGCTGGGAGAGCAAGTGGCAGGGGGAGAAGGCCGGAGCATCTTGGGGATGGTATATCTGTGGGTGGGGGAACCTGGGGCAGGGTGTGGTGGGGGCACCTGTGCAGTGGGGGCCTGAGGGATGGAGGACGGAGACCTTGTGCCTGAGCTGCAGGGCGGTGGCGGGGTCTTGCTCTTAGCACTCCGGGGGGACTTGCGGGTGGGGGCCTCAGTCCGTCTGCGCCTGGGGGAGGGTGTCCGGGGGCGAGGGGCACTCTGCTCCGTGTGGGTGGGCTTCCTCTTCCCCCGGGATGCTGGAGCAGCTTCATCGGTGGGGAAGAGGCCGAGGTCACAGAGGAAGAGCTGCTGTGACTTTGGGGTTGCAGGTGAGGCAAGGGAGGGTGCTTTGGAGGGAGAGGGAACTGAGGACTGCGCAGTGCATGTGGATGCGTGTGTGTGTTCCAGGGCCCCATCCCCTGTGAGTCTGGCTTCAGTCCCCTGAATGTGCTTGCGTGTGCGTTTTGTCATTGGCGTGTGTGTCAGTGTGCTGGATGTGTGTGTGCTGGTGTGTGCCAGTGTGTGTGTGCCTGGGATGGGTAAGGTGCTGGGGAGTGTGGATGGAGCAAAGGCAGGAGGGGTGAGGGACCGTTTGAGGAGGGACACTGCTGCCGTCAGGGAGGAGTCCATGGACCTATTGCCCCTCTGTAGGTCAGACATGCCCGATGAGATGCCCTCCATGAACGACACCAACTGAGTCAACAGCGCGGTGTGCGCATGGAGGACACTCAGCATGGCTGTCTGCCCTACATGGAGCTGGCGAAGGAGGTACACAGACTCCTCACTCAGGGCAGCAGGGGACACAGGGGCAGGGGGTGCGGTGCCTGGCCCAAAGGAGACACGCTCCCGGACATGGGAGCCTCCACGGACCTGGGGAATGGGAGCCGATGGGAGGGCGGTGGTGGTGCTGGTGGTGGCGGGGACAGCAACACTAGCTGGGGTGTGGTGGCTGCTGACACCCGCCTCCACAAGGGAGTCATCCTCCGAGTTGCTCTGGTCCTCAGCTGAGGTGGATGCTGCTGAGGACTCCTCGGTGTGGCTCCCCTCGCCCTCCGTGCCACTGGGTCCCTCCGACCACTCCTCGGCTGCTGACCCAGTCTGGCTCTCCGGCTCCTCCTGGTCCGTGGAGCTGTCCCCTTCCGTGGCCGTGGATGTATCTGCAAACAATGGGGAAACAGACAGACATCAGTCACCTGCACATAACGCACACACCACTGTGAGCACAGCACATCACAGAGCAAGCCCTGGCATCATTAGTTGTACATTGCTAAAAGTGCACTAATTGAACAGGAGAAGTCAATTGTCAGTCTGATGCCAAGCATGGCACTCACATCCCACATGGCCTTGCACCCATCTGTCTGGTGTCTGTTGGATTGCAACACCCCAGTGTTGACACATGCACCAAGTACACAGTAGTTGGACAGTGCAGAGGACACGGTGTGGACACATCACAGCTCTTGCCACTGAGTCAGTACAGGTTTACGGATGTAAGGGATGCCCAGAGTCAAATAGGAAATGCATTTGATGCATACCAGCGACAGACACCATGATGCACCCATGTCCTGATAGCCAGCGCCACTATGGTGTGCATGTAGCACATGTCACTCCCCTGCAGGATCACCAATCAGTAGACACATGCCATGGCGGAGGCATGACTGCAAAGTCATACATCACTGTCTCAGTGATGTATGACTTTGCAGCCAGACAACAACACTCTGCACTGTGTCACAATAGTAGGTCATGGGGAATGCAAGTCCTGGAGCTGCACAAGTGCACATGTACATCCCCCCACAACACATCCTCTTAACCCTCATCTGTCCAGGTCATACCTATTGGACATATGGGAGACCTGTGACACTACCCTACATGTCAGAATACAGGCATTGTGTAAGCAATGGACCCACCCATGATGCCCACCACAGAGTCAGGGAAACAGATGCTGTCTCCCACCTTGAGTCAAGCAAACTGCAAGGACACAGTCCTAAGTGACAGAATTCCCTGCATGTAAGGGCCACACCTGGGTATCAGATGAGGAGTGGGCAGTGCACAATAGAGGGACATGGCTCCTGGACAACATGACTGCTGTACTGTGGCAGTTCAACCTGGCCCGAGGAGGGCACATAACATGTTAGACAGAGTACACAGTGCAGTCTTTGACTCACCCCCTCCTTGCTGCTCTCTGGCCTTCAGCTGCCCATCCAGGTCTGGAAAGACCACCGCCAGGATCCTGAGCATGTGGGGGGTCAGGGTCCGTGTTCCGCCCCTCCTGCGAGGAGGCGACAGCTTCAGCTGGACCCGTGCAATCCTCCGGGTCCAGCCCCGAAGGTCCTGCCACCTCTTTTGGCAGTTGCGGATCCGGCGCTTGTAGACCCCCACGGACCGGACAGCCCGGACGATGTCCTTCCAGATCTCATGCTTCCGATGGGCAGAAGCCTGTCAGGATGACAAAGTGATAAGGACATTACTACACATGCAACATATCCGTGCATGACACAGTTGCATATACATGTCGCAATCACAGGGGCACATGGTGTACCCAGGCAGTGCACGGCTGCCCATGGACAGTTTTCCAGAAGTCACTACATGGTATCATAGCATGGGGAGTAAAACCCTGTTCAGAAGCACTGTCACTGCACCATACCTGTCCAGTGCAAGTCACTACACACTATGGGGGGTGACAACTACTCAGTGAGCCTGCTAGCCAGTGGTGTGCTGACTCTCAGCCTTGCTAGTCAGACAAAATGCACATTCAGAAAGGCAGTGCACAGAACACTCACCTGCTCCCCTGGTGTCCCATACAGCTTGCTGTACTGTGGAAGTAGGCTGTCCAGCAGGGCCTGGTTCTCTTCAAGGCTGAAGGCTGGGGCTCTCTCCACAGTACGTGCCATTGCAGGGTCCAGAGGGGCAGAGACAGCAGCAGTGCAGTGGCAGATGTCGTCCTGGAGCATGTAGTGCAGGCAAGTGGGCTCTCAGGGGAACATGCAGCAATATATATGTGCTGGAGAGGCAGATACTGTCCCTTGTGTCCAAAGTGATAGGTCCAAGTCGTTTGCATCTTCTGAATCTGGCCAATCCATGGAATAGCAGCACCAAAACACGCCCACAGCATCCTTCAAATCTTCAACTTCATGACATACATTATTTTGCAACATTGTTGTGGGTGACCAACTGATTTTCCAGCAACCGACTCGTTCGAATATTCAAAAACGCGTCCGTTGCCAGGCAAGCCCATTGTCAATGGGTGCGCACCGATCGGTCCATTGCTGTTCAACGCGCACAGGGGTACAACGCGTACCCGCACACATTGAAAGCAATGGGCCGGCCGGAGGCACCGATCGGTCCATTGCTGTTCAACGCGCACAGGGGTACAACGCGTACCCGCACACATTGAATGCAATGGGCCGGCCGGAGGCACCGATCGGTCCATTGCAGTACAACGCGCACAGGGGTACAACGCGTACCCGCACACATTGAATGCAATGGGCCGGCCGGAGGCACCGATCGGTCCATTGCTGTTCAACGCGCACAGGGGTACAACGCGTACCCGCACACATTGAAAGCAATGGGCCGGCCGGAGGCACCGATCGGTCCATTGCTGTTCAACGCGCACAGGGGTACAACGCGTACCCGCACACATTGAATGCAATGGGCCGGCCGGAGGCACCGATCGGTCCATTGCAGTACAACGCGCACAGGGGTACAACGCGTACCCGCACACATTGAATGCAATGGGCCGGCCGGAGGCACCGATCGGTCCATTGCTGTTCAACGCGCACAGGGGTACAACGCGTACCCGCACACATTGAAAGCAATGGGCCGGCCGGAGGCACCGATCGGTCCATTGCTGTTCAACGCGCACAGGGGTACAACGCGTACCCGCACACATTGAATGCAATGGGCCGGCCGGAGGCACCGATCGGTCCATTGCAGTACAACGCGCACAGGGGTACAACGCGTACCCGCACACATTGAATGCAATGGGCCGGCCGGAGGCACCGATCGGTCCATTGCTGTTCAACGCGCACAGGGGTACAACGCGTACCCGCACACATTGAAAGCAATGGGCCGGCCGGAGGCACCGATCGGTCCATTGCTGTTCAACGCGCACAGGGGTACAACGCGTACCCGCACACATTGAATGCAATGGGCCGGCCGGAGGCACCGATCGGTCCATTGCAGTACAACGCGCACAGGGGTACAACGCGTACCCGCACACATTGAATGCAATGGGCCGGCCGGAGGCACCGATCGGTCCATTGCTGTTCAACGCGCACAGGGGTACAACGCGTGCCCGCACACATTGAATGCAATGGGCCGGCCGGAGGCACCGATCGGTCCATTGCTGTTCAACGCGCACAGGGGTACAACGCGTACCCGCACACATTGAATGCAATGGGCCGGCCGGAGGCACCGATCGGTCCATTGCAGTACAACGCGCACAGGGGTACAACGCGTACCCGCACACATTGAATGCAATGGGCCGGCCGGAGGCACCGATCGGTCCATTGCAGTACAACGCATCACTGTACATGTGACTGGCATATGTCAGCATGCCTGTCTCAGATGGACATATGCCAGCCACAGATAGCTCCCAGGGAGTGAGGGGCACACCTACATCACGACAGCCTGTCCAAACCTTATCATAAGGCATGTAAGGCTGCATTTCCTATTGTGTGTATGTTGGTGTACATGTTGTCCTGTGGGTGTCACCTGTGGGCAGCCACCCCCAGGCTGTGCACGTGTTCATGGGGACAGGATCATGGGTGTTACGTGTACGTGACCACTGTGATGTGCAACTGTTCATATCTGTGCATGTGCCATGGTCACATTTCACAGTGGTGTTTGTGTATGTCATGTCACATACCCCGTGAGTCCCATGTGGGACGGTATGTTTGAGCCAGGGTGTCCCAGTGGCACAATAGTGATGGCCCTCCACAGTCTTTGTGCATGTAGTGTTTACAATGTCTCTGATTTCATGTGCACAATGGGAGACAGTCTCCACATCCACGTTGTGTGTGCATGGACTCTGATGTTGTGCGTGTGTGTCACAGACGTCCATGGCTCTCCTGCCATGGCAAGTGTGGCCACTACCTGTGGGGGTCATGTTTGTTTTGTTGTGGTGTACACATGATACTCCAGGTGATGCCAGTGTCCATGTGGCATTACAGGGTCCCTGGGAATGTGCCTGTCGTTGAGCTGTGGTGCCTGGGGCACATCTGTCCTCACATGTCACTGGGGGGTGACTGTGACACAGCATCATGATATCCAATGGGCCAACCTGGGACAAATTGATGCCACCTGTAGGACCGTGTTGACAGATGTTGGCCATGTATGTACCATAAATGTCGTTCCGGTACTGCACACTTCATGTAGTTGTGCCTCATGATGATGTATGTTGGGATCTTGAGTGTGTTCAATGCCGCATATGTGGGGTGACTGACGATCTTGCTTACTTCTCCTCTGCACTGCAGGGCTCCTGCTGTCCATCGGCCATTCCCAGACCTGGCAACGATGGTGGAACGGGACAGCATCCGACGGTACCGCTTCACCAGGCAGCTGATTGAGGATTTGGCAGTGCAGTTGTCCCCACATTTGCAGCCTGGCCGGCCGTATCCTACAGCGCTGACCCCCAAGGTGAAGGTGATGGCAGCCCTACACTTCTTTGCCACCGGTACCTTCCAACATACTGTGGCGTCTGCTGGTGGGATGTCACAGACCATGTTCAGCCGTGTGCTCCGCGATGTTTTGGCGGCAATGTTGCTCTTCCTGAACCGGTACATCTATTTCCCTAGACTGCGACGACTCACTGACGTGAAGAGTGACTTTTATGCCCTGGGGAGGATGCCGCATGTCATTGGCTCCATTGATGGGACACATGTGGCTTTGGTACCACCACAGGCCCAGGAGCAGGCCTACAGGAACCGCAAGCACTACCACTCGGTCAATGCACTGGTGGTGTGTCTTGCAGACATGACCATCACACACGTGTGTGCCCGTTTCCCTGGTTCAGCACACGATGCCTTTGTGATGAGGAGTAGTCGCATCCCCAGGTTGATGGCACAGATGCAGAACCAGCGAGCCTGGCTTGTCGGTGTGTACTGACTTTGTGCCATTGTGTGTGATCTGATCTGTAGTATTCCGCCCACTTTTCCAAGTCAGCTGATGTGCACTTGTCTGTCCGTAGGTGACTCGGGATACCCCAACATGCCGTGGTTGCTGACACCCCTCAGGAACCCTGTGACACCTGCCCAGATGCGCTACAATGAGGCACATGGTCGGACCAGGAGAGTGATTGAGCGGACCTTTGGTCTCCTGAAGAGCCGCTTCCGCTGCCTGGACAAGACCGGAGGGTCCCTCCCATATGCCCCTGCGAAAGTGTGCAAGATTATCATCGTCTGCTGCATGCTCCACAACCTGGCAGTGCGGAAGGAGTTGCCTCTCATCCAGGATGACGATGACCAACATCCGCCACCTGTGGAGGATCCTGGCCTGGACCACGATGCCAGTGACGATGATGATGATGATGGTGATGGTGATGTCCGCACACAGCTCATCACCAACTTCTTTAGCTGAATGTGAGTATCCTGAGGTGTCATGTGAATGATGTGAGTTGGCATGATGTGTGGGTGGTGCTCTGGTGCTGTTGGAGTGTGTCCATGGGCTACTTGACAGGATGTGTGTTGCGATGTGTGGTGACAGGTGGGCTGTACTCCCCAACAGTGTTGACATGCTAACTTGGTTCTGGGTGGGTATCTTGTAACATGTATTGTGCATGAGTTTTGCTGTTCTGTCCTGTACTGCATTGCTTTTGACTGTGTGTCATTTCTGTCCTTCACAGGGTACTTTCAGATTCGTTTGGTGAACTGTGTCCACCGACGACGTGATTGCACATCCAGGCTGGTAGCTGTTGTGTCCCTACAGGTGATGTGCGCCACACCCATGGACTTCCTTCTGTCTACAGTTGTTGACTGTGTGCCCGCTACCAGGTGGGGTTACCTTGCATCTGTAGTGGTTACGGCATGTTGCTACTGTGTAATAAACCTGTGCTTCACTTAGTGATGTGCGTTGTCTGTGGTCACACATTTGACTGCCATTTGCTTACTGCACCTGTGGGCTACTTGACTACAACTGGGAATGGGTGTGGTGTCTGTGCATTGCACCGTCTTCCCTGGCAACATCAGTGTAGGCAATGAGTCAGATGGCCTAGGTGTGTATGTGTTGTGTAGCCCTGGTGGTGTGTCTCCCTCATATGTGTCACGTTGCCTGTACTCACATGCCTGTGTTGTCCTTGCTGTTGCAGTTCGCATACACTGTGTAATTTTGCAGTTCATCATCCCCATAACAGCACCCACGTTGGAATCACGACAGAGGCAAGTATGGTGTATTAGTGTGTTTATTGTGATAATAGTGCATAGGATGGATTGTGCTGTACATGAATCTTGCAATCCCAAGTTCCTAGATGAATAGAAAGTCCAGGTAGACAGGATCCCCAGTATCGGGGCCACTGTTGTCTGACACATTGTTCCAACTTATACTCCCCATGCAATGTGTGGGAGTAGTGTTGCCATCAACAGGGTGAACAGTCTGTGCACAAAGGCGAAAATCCAGAACAGGTTCAGGCTTCCTGGGAGTTGCGCTTGGCCATCAGCCTCTCACTTTCCCCTCCTCGGACGACCCCTCTTCTTGGGGGGGGGCCCTCAAGTGCAGGCTGCTGCGGTGCAGGGGACTCTCCGCCAGAGTCCTCCTCCCTCCCTGTGGCAGTTGCAGTTTGTTCGGTACCAGATGTTGTTGGCACACAGGGAGGTGTGGACTGGTTGCTGTTCATCTGGCGGAGGCATTGTAAAATGTCCCTGTGCACCGCCGTCATCTCATGTAGTACATCCCACTTGGACTCCACGCGGGTCATGTGGGAGTCCACACGTGACATGTGGGAGTCCACACGTGACATGTGTGACTCCACTTGGGACATGTGGGAGTCCAAGCGGGCATGATGGGCAGCCTGCTGCTGTTTAATGTCTCTGAGGAGCCCCACTACCTGGCTGAGCTCTCCGGTGCTGGACTGGTACGCATCAGCTATGCGTACCAGTTGTGGGTCTTCATGCACACCAGCAACGTCTGCAAGCAGCGACCTCTGTCTCCCACCCCTCCCACCACCCCTGCTGACATGTGCAGTGTGTGCAGTTGCACGCACAGATAACCCTGGTCCACCTTGGGGGTTGGTGGTGGTGGTGGTGTCCATGGCCCCAGGTTGGTCCAGGGTCACTGCGCTGGTGTTGTTCCTTATTCTGTCCATGTCGGCAGGGATGGTATTCGTGGTGACAGTCGTTGGAGGGGTGGGTGCAGGGGGTGCAGCTGGTGGACCTGCTGGTGCTGCAGCTGGTGGTCCTGCTGGTGCAGCATGTTGACTTGCACCGGATGTGCCAGGTTGTTCTTCATCGTCCGAGGAGGACAGAGGCTGTACGACGCCAGTGAGCTCGGCATCCTCTTGAGCCTGGGACTGGGACTCCTCAGCGTCTGCTGCTGTGTCCCTATCATCACCTGTTTTTGGGAGACACAAACAATGTATGTCATGTTTCTGCAGGCATCAGTGGTTGACACACCTGACAGTTGTGACTGTGCCTCGGGGTGCGGGCCTGTACATTGTATTGTCCTAAGTCGTCACAGTCAGGGGTTGATATTGGTGTGGCACATTGTCCTGCATTATTTGGGCATTTCTATGTATTCTCTGGGGTGTGAACATGGTCTGCATTGATTGTGTTTGGTTGACAGCCAGACCTCCTTCCCACCCACCCACCCACCCAGTCAGTTATCCCACCATGGAACGTGCTTGCATTGCAGGGAGTGTAAGTTGTCTCTCAGGATGTCAGTCAGTGGTGTCCTGCTGTTTGTTGGTGCACAGTTGGCAGCAGGGCCTTGTGCTCCCCACAGCAGTAGCCAGTGTCAGCCATCTTGTGAGTCCTTCTCCACTCCCTGTGATGTGAGCATGGTTCAGGGTGGTGTTGATGGGACAGTTGTGGGGGTGAGCTATGTTTGTGACTACGTCTCCCATCATGCTATTGCCTCCACCCCCTTCCCAGCATGCCCATGCTTCCTTCCTTTTGACTCTGCTTCCCTGTGGGGTGGGCTGGCTGTGCTGACAGGATGGCTGGGAGTGTTGTCCTGGCAGTTGTTTGGCTAAGAGTCCCAAGAGTGTCCCTGTGCTTCACACAACATAACCCAGGGTGGTGGTGCTTTGTGGGATCTTGTGTTAGGATGGAGGGCATTGCATTCTACCAGGTGGGTACTGTGGAGTTTGTGTTGGGGGGGTGTGAGGGGAGGTGCTGGTGACTATAGTCAGTGCTGCAAGTCCCCCTTCCCACCCAGCCAGCCAGATAGCCCACCATGGAACGTGCTTGCATTGCAGGGAGTGTAAGTTGTCTCTCAGGATGTCAGTCAGTGGTGTCCTGCTGTTTGTTGGTGCACAGTTGGCAGCAGGGCCTTGTGCTCCCCACAGCAGTAGCCAGTGTCAGCCATCTTGTGAGTCCTTCTCCACTCCCTGTGATGTGAGCATGGTTCAGGGTGGTGTTGATGGGACAGTTGTGGGGGTGAGCTATGTCTGTGACTACGACTCCCATCATGCTATTGCCTCCACCCCCCTTCCCAGCATGCCCATGCTTCCTTCCTTTTGACTCTGCTTCCCTGTGGGGTGGGCTGGCTGTGCTGACAGGATGGCTGGGAGTGTTGTCCTGGCAGTTGTTTGGCTAAGAGTCCCAAGAGTGTCCCTGTGCTTCACACAACATAACCCAGGGTGGTGGTGCTTTGTGGGATCTTGTGTTAGGATGGAGGGCATTGCATTCTACCAGGTGGGTACTGTGGAGTTTGTGTTGGGGGGGGTGTGAGGGGAGGTGCTGGTGACTATAGTCAGTGCTGCAAGTCCCCCTTCCCACCCAGCCAGCCAGATAGCCCAACATGGAACGTGCTTGCATTGCAGGGAGTGTAAGTTGTCTCTCAGGATGTCAGTCAGTGGTGTCCTGCTGTTTGTTGGTGCACAGTTGCCAGCAGGGCCTTGTGCTCCCCACAGCAGTAGCCAGTGTCAGCCATCTTGTGAGTCCTTCTCCACTCCCTGTGATGTGAGCATGGTTCAGGGTGGTGTTGATGGGACAGTTGTGGGGGTGAGCTATGTCTGTGACTACGTCTCCCATCATGCTATTGCCTCCACCCCCTTCCCAGCATGCCCATGCTTCCTTCCTTTTGACTCTGCTTCCCTGTGGGGTGGGCTGGCTGTGCTGACAGGATGGCTGGGAGTGTTGTCCTGGCAGTTGTTTGGCTAAGAGTCCCAAGAGTGTCCCTGTGCTTCACACAACATAACCCAGGGTGGTGGTGCTTTGTGGGATCTTGTGTTAGGATGGAGGGCATTGCATTCTACCAGGTGGGTACTGTGGAGTTTGTGTTGGGGGGGTGTGAGGGGAGGTGCTGGTGACTATAGTCAGTGCTGCAAGTCCCCCTTCCCACCCAGCCAGCCAGATAGCCCACCATGGAACGTGCTTGCATTGCAGGGAGTGGAAGTTGTCTCTCAGGATGTCAGTCAGTGGTGTCCTGCTGTTTGTTGGTGCACAGTTGGCAGCAGGGCCTTGTGCTCCCCACAGCAGTAGCCAGTGTCAGCCATCTTGTGAGTCCTTCTCCACTCCCTGTGATGTGAGCATGGTTCAGGGTGGTGTTGATGGGACAGTTGTGGGGGTGAGCTATGTCTGTGACTACGACTCCCATCATGCTATTGCCTCCACCCCCTTCCCAGCATGCCCATGCTTCCTTCCTTTTGACTCTGCTTCCCTGTGGGGTGGGCTGGCTGTGCTGACAGGATGGCTGGGAGTGTTGTCCTGGCAGTTGTTTGGCTAAGAGTCCCAAGAGTGTCCCTGTGCTTCACACAACATAACCCAGGGTGGTGGTGCTTTGTGGGATCTTGTGTTAGGATGGAGGGCATTGCATTCTACCAGGTGGGTACTGTGGAGTTTGTGTTGGGGGGGTGTGAGGGGAGGTGCTGGTGACTATAGTCAGTGCTGCAAGTCCCCCTTCCCACCCAGCCAGCCAGATAGCCCACCATGGAACGTGCTTGCATTGCAGGGAGTGGAAGTTGTCTCTCAGGATGTCAGTCAGTGGTGTCCTGCTGTTTGTTGGTGCACAGTTGGCAGCAGGGCCTTGTGCTCCCCACAGCAGTAGCCAGTGTCAGCCATCTTGTGAGTCCTTCTCCACTCCCTGTGATGTGAGCATGGTTCAGGGTGGTGTTGATGGGACAGTTGTGGGGGTGAGCTATGTCTGTGACTACGACTCCCATCATGCTATTGCCTCCACCCCCTTCCCAGCATGCCCATGCTTCCTTCCTTTTGACTCTGCTTCCCTGTGGGGTGGGCTGGCTGTGCTGACAGGATGGCTGGGAGTGTTGTCCTGGCAGTTGTTTGGCTAAGAGTCCCAAGAGTGTCCCTGTGCTTCACACAACATAACCCAGGGTGGTGGTGCTTTGTGGGATCTTGTGTTAGGATGGAGGGCATTGCATTCTACCAGGTGGGTACTGTGGAGTTTGTGTTGGGGGGGTGTGAGGGGAGGTGCTGGTGACTATAGTCAGTGCTGCAAGTCCCCCTTCCCACCCAGCCAGCCAGATAGCCCACCATGGAACGTGCTTGCATTGCAGGGAGTGGAAGTTGTCTCTCAGGATGTCAGTCAGTGGTGTCCTGCTGTTTGTTGGTGCACAGTTGGCAGCAGGGCCTTGTGCTCCCCACAGCAGTAGCCAGTGTCAGCCATCTTGTGAGTCCTTCTCCACTCCCTGTGATGTGAGCATGGTTCAGGGTGGTGTTGATGGGACAGTTGTGGGGGGGCAATATGTGTGACTGCGACTCCCATGATGCTATTGGCTACACTGACTTGGCCAGCATACACAGAATTCCTTCCTTTGAGTGGTCTTCACTGTGTGTTGGTGTTGTTGTGGTGGCTACATGTGTGGATGTGTGTGTTAGTTCTATTTGTGCCACTGCCTAGCTGTAGTTGTGGTTGTGTTTGTACATGTGTTGGCACAGTTGGATGTGACTTTTTTGATGGCATGTGTTGTGTTTATCTGACTGACATACACATTTTGGGATGATTCTGTTCTAGTTGCTGTGTAATTGCTATGTGTGCATGGTTTGACTCTCCCCTTGACAGTGATGTGTGTGTTTTGTGGCAGTTTATTGTGTACATTTGTTGTGTACTCACCAGGCTCTGGGATGTTCTCTAGTCCATATACGCTCACTGGCGGAAGGATGGCCCGCACCTTCTCCTCCCAGGGCCTGAGGTATATTGGCTTGGCAGGAGGGCCACTGCCGGTCTGTTGGCTGTTGCTGTAGTCTATCTTCAGCAGGTCCCGTACCCTCCTGCGCACGTCATACCACCTGTTCTGGATGTCCGTCTTTGTGCGCCGACATGATGATTGGGCGTTCACCCTGTTGATGATCCTCTCCCACATCTTGGTTTTCTGCGACATGGGGGTCTGTTGGACCAGAGTGCCAAACAGCTGTGGCTCCACCCTGAGGATCTCGTCTACCAGGACTTCCAATTCACAATCTAGGAACTTGGGATTCTTCTTGGGGGGCATGGTGATGGGTGGTGATGGTGAGTGATGTGTGTGTTGGTGTGCAGGTGAGGGTGTGTGAGTGTGTGTTTTGCTGGGTGTATGTGAGGTAGGTATTTGTTGGTGTGCTGATGGTGTGTGGCTTGTGTGAGGGATGAGCTGTGGGTGTGTGGTTGCTTTCTCTTGGGTGCTGGCAGTGAAATGGCATTTGCAAAGGCTCATGGTAGTGATTTGTGTCCTTTATATAGGTGGAGTTGTGGGTGTGTCTTTGTTCTCTGTCCCCACCCCCCCAGTATTTATTGGCTTGGTAATTGCTTGTTTGGCCTTTTTTTGGTTGATTTTTCCTTTGTGCTGTTTGTGTATGTTGGAAACGTTCTTGTGACCGAGTCGGACCCTGCATTGGTCTCGTACGGTGTTTTCCGTTTCGTTCACGCTGTGTTTGTGCAGTTTTGTATGCTGCGTACGCGTCGGTCGCGGTGTATTGTGTTGCTTCGGCTCGGTTTTGTATGCGTGTCGGTCGTACGGCTTGTCCTCCGTCCGACTCGGTCGTGTTTTCGCGCCTTGCATCGTACTTTGCGGGTTGGAGTTGGCGGGTACGATTCGGTCGGATTTGTTCCGGGTGCGTGTCGGTCGGTTGGATTCGCGTGTTTTTCCGGCCGGATTGCTATTTTCCGAGCGGCTCGGTCGGTCGGCTTGGTTTCCTGACGTGTCGGTCGGATTTATCGCGGCTTGCATCGTACTTGGCGTGTCGGGCGCCACTGGTACGTGTCGGTCGGTATTTTTTCCGGATCCGAGTCGGTCGGTGCTTTTTCCGGCCCGAATCGGAATCGACCCCAAAGCTTCTGCCACTGATCTGAACTTAGGGTTAAACCATGTCTGACAAAAGAGATGCATCATAGCATCCATTCCGACATGAGCAGGTCCATTATAGTGTCGCACCATAGGAGGCAGAAAACTGTCTGGTAGTACTGGTTTCCCATCAGCTTACACCCACACCTCATCTTCCTGTCTTTTAGTACAACCTGCTCTGAACCATCCTTGTTTTTCAGAGGTTTGCTGTCAAAGAGAAATTGGGAATCCATTGTCGAAAATAGCCAACCATTCCCAGGAACATGCGGACCTCTTTTTGAGTACTTGGTGGACTCATGTTCAGAATCCCAGTGATCCTGTCTTGAGACACTTTTCTTGCTTTCTGTATACCCTTGTGGATCTCTGTACCATGCCAAAACACGACTGTCGAACTGGAAAGCAAACAAATACTGGCTGTCCTCATGCAGTGGAACAGAGAAAAAAGCATCATACAAATCAATAACATAAAATCATTCAGCTTCACATGGAGTCTGGAATAGAATCACTGCTGGATTCGATACCACGAGACAACATAAGACAACAATCTGATAAATTTTGCGCAAATCCTGAACAATACGGTTTTTACCGTTTGGTTTGTGCAAACCCATAATTGGAGAGTTACATGGACAACCCATGTTTTATTTTTTCAGGATTCCTTGCTCTATCATGGATTCCTTGCTCTATCCTTGCTATATCAAAGAAGTTATGCATGCAGTGGTTTCTGGAGTGAAATTATATTGTGGGATTTGTGAAAATTCAGCATTAGGCTTCACAGGAATTTTTACTGGAGCCACACCTTTGATCAGGCCAATGTCTTTTCCTGTAAAATCCCAGACCGATGAAAATACAGTGTCTCTTATTTGCAAAGGCAGGTCATCTCTGGTTAACAGGGGAAACAATCCTTTGCTCCCTGAATTCTGCTTTGCCAATTGAAAGACAAAATCCTCATCATTTGTGTGAAATTTGGTTCCCTTTGGAGTAAAATAGATTGCGCAATTGAGTTTGCACCATAGGTCTCGTCCCAGTAAGTTTTCTGACTTGAATCACACACAACAAATTTATGCAAATCCTCAAAGGAAGCAATTTTCACAGGCACAGGTTTAGTCACTGGGTGTGAAATCTGTCGGTTTGCAACTCCTACAACTTGGAATCTTTCTCTCGAGAAGGGTAGGTTTGGAACTTCCACTGTTCTCACAGTGGAACAAGTAGCACCAGTGTCGACAAGAAATGAAAAAAGGAGTCCAATTCACCTTGCCATCCACATAGGGACCACTCTGATCTACCTCTAAGGATGTGCCAAGCACACATACCTCCTCCCCTCTCAGGCACCGTCATTGTAACAGGTCTGAGTCTGTGTCATCTAGTTGGATCAAAGAATATTGGTGGGACACATTATGATTTGCATGGGAACCTGCATCTGTATAAAATCCTTTATTTGAATTGAATTTCTGAACCGAACCATTCATTTGAGGCATAGGGGCTTGGGGCACATTTTGAGATTGATTTCTTGGGGACAGATTTACAAGAAACTGAAGCATCTCTGCGCTATAGCAGAGATGCGTCAGTTTACTTGTGTCACTCAAAAAAACCCTTGCGCCACCATGGTTGCGTGCAATTTACATGTGTTCCATATCCTTGACACTAAAATCTATTCTATAGGATTTTTGCAATGTTTTTTACCGTTGTACATCCACTTCATATTTCTGTGCCAATTCAGATAATTTCTCGTGTGTTTTGAGTGTGTCTGGTAATTTTTTTTGCAGACGAACAATAACTCATCATCCTGATACGTGACTATCCTAGCAGGGCTTATGATTCCTATAACCATTTCTTCCAATTCCTCCTAAACCTTGCAACATCAAGGGACCTATCCTTTCCCCTCCCGGGGGCATTTGTTCTGTTAACCCCAACACCTGTGTCATTTGCAGGAGTAGCTATACTTTTAAGCCAATCATCAAATTCTTGAGAAGTAGGACTTGTTTGTCCCTCTGTGGCATTCCCTAATAAATCCTCATCCTGACCTTCCGTTCTTGCAATAGGTTTGGAGTGTAAAAGGGACACGTCAGAATCTGGCGTTCCCCTCGAAACAGTGTTTCCTGCAGTATTCTGTGTTATCTTTGGTGGAGTTACCATAACATTCTCAGGTACAAAGAAAGTTTGAGAGAAAAGTGGATCCTTCCACTGGAAGAATTTAATCGAGTGGAATTTATGATCGAACCAGTGCTGGCTCCACGAGGAATGTCAGCTGGAGTCTGAAGTAAAGGCATCTGGGTGGGCTGTCTTGATCTAAAATCTGGAGGAGTAGAAGTAGAACCATTTATGCCAGTAGAGACAGTCAATGTATGTACATCTTTCCCTTTATTACCAGGTTGATATAAAGGAACAACAGGACCTATAGTCACTGGAACAGTCAAAGCATCTGGTGCATTCAAAACAATCTGATTGTTCACATCAGGTATTCCTGTATTCCCACCCACTATTGTAGAAGGGGTGTGTGGAACTGGATCTCTGGGCAGAGTAGATGCATCAGGAACTATCCTTGAATAAGAGTTTGTTAAACTCTGGGGTTGGTCTTCATACTAAGGTGGTGGATGATTCAGTAACAATTAATTTAGGAACATTTAGGAGCCGGATCTAGTGTCTTTGAGTCTTCAAGGTGTTTTTTCTTTTCCTTACGCTTCCCTCCATCTTCCTTTTCTGCCACTATTGTGGAATACATTTTTGTTCCCTCTGCTATATTTGTTCTCCAGGCTTTCTGTTGAGTATCCCATCTAGCCTCGATGTATCGGTTTAAAATACCTGGTACCTTCCCTGACATTTCTGTTTGTCTTTTTGATGAGCTCTATGTTCCCATTCACTAAGCGCCTTGAATTGCATGGGTCTAGGAGATGGTTTCATCTCATATAATTGTCTCCTCAAATCTTGAAGAATTCTGACATTAAGGGCCTCATTTCATAGGTCGGATACTTTCCGAATCTCATTGCGTGTTTCACTTTCGAGCGCCGCATTACGATGCAGGCAGTCGAGAGTGAAACCGGACGGTCATTCTGGCTGCATTCTGTCGGCCAGTTGGAGGCCTGACTGTATTCCTTATGGACAGCGTTTTCGTCGTAGGGATTACGATGTTGGTTTCCGACAGGCTTTCCATGTCGGGCTTTCCAACATGGAAAGCCTGTTGGAAAACATCTTTGGGGGCCCCTAGCAGGGCCCCTTTAACCCTGCGGCATCCGGTTGGGGGCCGAGGGGTCACCCATGCTGCCCTCCTGTTAATGCCTGCACCGTGTGGTGGCTTGCACCTTGATGTGCCTGCCACGCAGTGCAGGGATGAACAGATTCTCCCATTTCTCTATGGGACCTTGTGCTACGGCCAGTTCACGGCTGCAGCACACGCTCCCATAGAGAAATGGGAGTATGTGACCGCATCATGTGTGGTTGCATTTTAATGCTGCAGTCAGGACCGCCAACCGGAGGACAATTGGCCCCTATTCCGCAATGGTGTACGACATCGTAATAAGGCCCTAAATGTTCCGTGTTGTGGGGAAGCTAATGGTCCATGATTTTCATTGTATTTCATCCAACTTTCAAGCATTTACATGTGCAATAGCCTCTCTTTTGAGTATTATATATTGCTGGTGTACCCTCAGGTGGTATGGGTACCCCTCCACGAGTGGGAATGGGTGAATCCCCCTGCATCAAACTCTCCAAATTTCTCCAAATTTTCTTTTTTCCCTAGGTGTTAAAGGTTGTCCTTTACAAATAATTCTCCTCAATTAATTTCCCCTACTCTATCTTGTTTACCTTACATACAGCCAATACCAGCGCAGCACACGGTGACGTAGTCACCCTATCACAGCACGGTGTTACACCAACCAGCCAATACCAGCGTGGCACCCTGTGACGTCAATCTCACTCCTTGCAGCAGCTATCCCTCCTTTACAATTCTTGGTGCATGTTCTCTGTAAGCAAAAATTTCACACAATGCAAGCTTATTTAAAAAACTCTGTCTGCTCCACTGAAGAAATTATAGATCCTTTCACACAAGAAGTCTAACGAACTATAATAATCCAATCTATTTTCCCATACACTTCAAGTGAGACCTCGTCGAGCACGATCTCACCCAGGCTGATGCAATATGTTCCCTGTGCACTGAAAACAATTGTAACAACCATAACACTCACTCACACAAAGAAATTTCCCTTCTCTTAGTGGTACTGCTGACGACATCTCAGGAACAGCACCTTCGAAAGACAGCAGACACCTTATTGAGCGTATGCCACACTGAGACCACCCATAGGTGTGTATCCCAAGATCTTAGGTCATGACGGACCCGATAACAACTGTAACTCTTCTGCACAAAGCGCATCACTCAAACATGAACCCTAACTACTTTTCATAACCTCATACAGCCATTTCACAATACTGCAATCTAAGCTTTAAGAATTTGGAATGCACAAACCTATTAATACTCACACCACCGTTTTAAACCATCTTCGCCGCACTCCTCCATCGATTCCGGCTCATGGTCTCCTTCAACCGGACATGAGCTTTGAGATTGGGCTGGGGTCGGCAATATTTGGACATGGGACTTCAATTAAAATAGTTATGAGCCTCAATGTACCCCAATATAGGCCTAGGTAGCTGCACGACCTTTTACCTACATTTGTCCTACCTTACTCTACATAACGGCTCTGGCGCTGACCTTTAACCTAGTAACGTGCCGAATAAATGTTGTGTGGTTTTCTTCAAAAACTAGCCTTATTTTTTATGCATGAGGATTCTTAGTACCATATCTTAATCCCCTGCCTGCAGGATTACCATATTCTGTATAATAACTGTACAAAAGTCACCGCTATCATCATCCTCGGACGACATGCCCACAGTACCATTACACGTCTAGGTAGAAACCCTGAGGGTACCTTCTGGTGTAAAAGAAGAACATCTTCACTGGGCAACCAGAGGAGAAGCTTTCATGCTGACACAAGACGCTGAGATTCCTGCACGCAGAAACTCCAGCACGCTTGGGGGGGCGTCTGACTCGAGACCAAGACGGGGTCCTTCCTTCTCTCCCATCAGGTAATGGGGTTGGCTCTTTCCTAGGGGATTCTTGGCTTTACACCTACATACATGCTAGGTATACTTAGGTACACTTTGCTAGAGTTCTTAGGAGTACGCTTGATTACTGCCATGTATCTATATGCCTGCATATATTCAATGTGTTAGCACACTGGTATAATTCTACCTTTTATTTACTCTGCTGGTGCTCGTAATCATATACATCTGTTTTTGTCTAATGGTTGTTGCAGCACATGTATTTTATACCAGAATGGCACTGGTTCAATACATTCTTATTGAAAATGTCCCCATTGTTTATTCCGTGTATCTCTCTGAGAAGAAGTGAGCACGAGTGACTCAGCAAAAAGTACTGTACTGTTTCCACGATCCCTGAAGGATTAAGGGTTGTCATGTTCGATAGTTGCCAGAAACTATTTGCTCTTTGGTAAGGTTAGGGAGTTCATAGTGCACTGTGAGCTATCTGGTCTAAAGGCTAACATATCCTTTGGGGGTGTCTGGAATCAGTCTGGACACCAATCCCTTAGTTTATGTTGCCTAAACGTGCAGATCCTATATAGATTTGTAGAAACTACATGACATGGCGCCGCCAGCGTTGGTTTGGTTCTTATTTAACGGTCAAATCTCAGTTGTTCAGTTGTGCTTTTCTCAGAGACTCCTACTCACATTTACCCAGAGACGTCTGGGGTGGGGAGGGAAAATCCGCCACAGCTGAGTAGGTATACTCTATGTATTGGATCTAGGTTTATTCAAGCTTGAAGGATTATAGTTCCCCACTTTGTGCAAAACCTCATCTCTTTTCCTAATACTTCATCCCATAATGTCACAGACTGCAGATGCTGGTACGAGTGGTGCTAGTGGGGAGGAAGCTGAGCAGGAAGGTGTTCTAACCATTTCAGAATATTGCAGAAATGCACTTACTATAAAATTAGCAGATTATGGTATTTTATCATTAGGTGGGATGTTTACCTTCGTGATAGAGGCACAAAAGACATACAGGACAGGGGTGTTCTATTCTTGGGTTAAATTCCCACCTGCAGACGCACCCACACATGTATTTCATAGTTACATTCCAGATGAGACACCTGAAGAATACTCTCCATACAATGACATAGAAGTCCTGTTAATATACCAAGGACATATAAATTGGTTTAAAGACGCACTCTCCCATACCACAGAAAAAGTGAGATTCAGTTCGCTCAGCAGAGACGGAGTGACTTGGCCGGTCCTAGCTACATACACACAGCATCCAGAGATTGATAGAATGCCAGCAGCAGACTTACGTCTGCTTTACAAAGAAATAATAAAGCTATACAGAAATCTTGCACAGTTCGTAATGCGAACACTTACAATTCAACCTACAAGGGTCACTCAAGCTGGTCAACTACAAGGGACTGCAACAAAAATCACCCCATGAACGCTGAAAGCGATTATGGAAAGAATGCTCACTAAATGTGAGCAGATGCCGTTATAGATAGCACAGAAAATAGCACAGCTTGAGGCAGTGTTTCCCCACACAGGCCCGCAAGAAAAATACAGAATACTGACAATTTGCTTGCCAATGGGAATAGCTCCCCCGATAGAGGATTGTACCACTTGGGGTACAGTTTTCGCTGCCATTTATACCAGGACTCATGGTACCCCCTCAATAGCAGTCATACCAGAGGTATTGAAACAAATACAGAACAGGAATGGGGCAGAACTTGCCTGGACTTGGGGATGAAATTGATAGGCAATTTTGCCCAGGTATCAACAATTATGTTAGCCAACATAAAAGGGGAGGCAGCAGCGATGGCTATACGCCAACGCCTGAGGGAATGCACTACTGTACAACAAGAGCGAGAATTACCTAAAACTATAGAAGATACGTATGCATCACTGCGTAAAGATAATTTGGGAGCTAGACCTGTGAAACCATAATTAATGGGCAATCCTGAAAAGGATAACTCAAAGCAAGCACCCAATTCTTCTAAAAAGAAATGGGACAATAAACAATCAAAAAACTAGCAGAATATATCTGGATCACGTGGTGGGTCTCCTAAAACAGGAGCTCTCTGGCAGAAAATATAACCTTAGAAACCATGACGATATAAAAAAACCTGACAGGTATCAGGATACTGATACACGTTCCTCTCGTTCCTTTCAGGGTTCATCAAAAAACTCTGAGAGGGAAGGACGGTCAGAACGCAGATCAGAAGAGCGAGCCAAGCCAAGAGATACACATCGCACTTCAGACTACATTATCAAACAAGAAGATAAACCAAAACTAAATCTCAATTTAAAAAGAAGAAGGTAGCTGGCCTTAAAATAAGCAATTACCAGGCTACTGACGACTCAACTATGACTGGGGAATTGGCTCTGACAATGCTAGACAGCGCAGCAGAATTAACAATAGCTCACCAGAACCTGATGGAATTTCTGGTGGCAGCAGCATTGAATGAACATATAACGGTGGAAACACCTGATACAAGGGTAAGTGTTCTACATCAGTTATACGAAATAACACTCCAAATGGAGGGGGACATACCCAGGAAAGTGAAAGGTCTCTTTTGGGAGAACCTGACATATGGATACGATATCCTTTTGGCTGAAAAAGATTGGCCTCCTGAGTTTGTTATGGACTGCCCACAAGTAGAAGCCGTAATATTACCAGCCATTTCCGACTTCGTTCCAGAATCACTTAAACATTCATACTCTCAGGAGCAGGCGGTAGCACTAGCTCCTGCATTATACCGCAATCATGTAGGGTGGGATGCTGAGTCACCTCACCATAAAATCCCAGTAAAAAAACTACTCCAACTCCACAGAGACAGTACCCATTAAAACATGACGCAAAAAAAGCAATGCAGGGAGATCTTAGATCAACTTGAAATCAAGGTGTTCTTGAGCAGTGCACCTCGTCCATGAATAATCCTTTGTTTCCTGTAATGAAACCCGACAATTCATACCGTCTATTTTTAGACTAAAAGCATTTGAACACATGCACAAAAACATTTGCATTACAAAATGCACACAGTGCCGCATTAATGAATAACATTGTGTGGAAGAAATACAAAACAACACTAGGTACCTCAAATGGATTCTTCTTCCTAAATATAGCGCCTGAAAGCAGATGTTTGAAAGCATTTTTAGCCCTATAATAATAATACAGCCATTTATAAAGCGCAAACAGCTGCCTCCCAAAGGAGGTGTCCCAGCGCTGTAACAACAAGTGACAGCGAAATAAAAGGTCAGACAACCAGCCACCCACCGGAATTAATCCAAGTTAAAAAGCCAAGTCTTAACTGCCTTCCTGAATAGACATTCTGATTCAATTTACCGCAAAGCAAGCGGCAAAGAATTCCATAGCGTAGCCACTCTCACCACAAAGGATCTGCCACCCCATCGCTCCTTCCTAACTTGTGGGATGACAAGCAGATTCTGATTATTGGATCGCAATAGGCGAGTCTGTTTGTAAGCACATAATCGTTGTTTCAGATATCTGGGACAGAGTCCATGGAACGACCGAAAGGCTAAGGATAAGGCCTTAAATTGAATTCTGTTGGCCACCGGAAGCCAGTGAAGTTCCTTAATGTGCGGAGAGATATGTTGACGCATAGGTACGCGTCTAATCAATCTCGCAGCCGCATTTTGAACCAATTGTAGTCTCTTAACCATGTAAGCAGGTAGGCCCAGATAGAGGCCATTTGCATAGTCCAGTCTGGACATCACAGTTGCATGAAATACGGTTCGACGACAGTTTTCTGGTAGCAAGTATAAAAATGTCCTCATGTACCTCAATTTTCCAAAACAGGAGGATGTTACTTGCTGGATTTGAGAGGAAAAGGACAGATCTGCCTCCCATTCTACTCCTAGATTTTTAACAGTGCCTGCTGGGGTGGGTGGTAACCCCATTTCCTGCGGCCACCACAAGTCCGAGTCTGGAGGCTTGTTGGTCCCAAAGAACATCACTTCTGTCTTTTCAGCATTTAATTTTAATTTATTGTTATTCATCCAAACTGCAACATCCTTGAAGCAACTCTTGAAGCTCTTGAAGGAATCAGCCGACTGGTCTTTAAAAGGGAACATCAGCTGGGTGTCATCGACATAAGATATTGCCTTGACCCCCCAGTTAGCAATGAGTGAAAACAGGGGTGCCAAATAGATGTTGAACAGCAGTGGTCTTAAAGCTGATCCTTGGGGCACCCCACACCACAAGCGCTTCTGCTCTGACTGATAAGGTTGTAAAGCCACCCTTTGAGTCCGCTTGTGGAGGAATGACCTCACCCACTCAAGGGCAGTTCCCCTAATGCCGCAATCCTGAAGGTGTCGAACCAAAATGTCATGGTCTACCATTTCAAATGCGGCAGATAGATCCAGGAGCACCAGCATGGCTGATGCCCCCGAGTCAACCGCCAACCTCACTGATTCAGCCACCTCTACAAGGGCCGTCTCTGTGCTAAAACCGGCACGAAAGCCAGATTGAGTGTCGTGTAATATGTTATTGCTCTCAGAAAATGTAGCCAATTGTCGCTGGACAGCCTTTTCCAGCATCTTGGCTGGCGCCGGCAGTAAAGAAATAGGTCTGTAGTTAGACAGTACCCCAGAATCAACATTGGGTTTTTTCTTCAGAGGCAGAAGTGTGGCATGCTTCCATAAATCAGGGAAGGTGCCAGAACCAAGAGAGGAGTTCCATATGTGTAATAGCACATGAACAGCGGAGTGAGATACTTCCTTCCATAGTTTGGGGGGGCATGGGTCCCCTGGGGCACCTGACCTGCACTTCAGCATCTCAGCCAATGCCTCCTGCTGAGAAATAGGGGCAAAACAGGATAAAAAGGATTTCGGGTCACTCCTCTCTCTGACATCTGATTTGACTGTTTCTACTACATCTGTGAAAGAGTTGTAGACCACACAAATTTTATTGTCAAAAAAGTCAGAGAGTTCCTCACATAGTTAGCGCGACGGCTGTGCGTCAATCACTAATTCGCGGGGTTTCAGAAAGGAATTAACCATCTTAAACAATTCTTTGCCTGGTTTGTCCGAGTTATTAATCCGTGTAGCTATATAATCCTTTCTAGCCACCTTAATTGCTCTGTGCAGCTCTTTCAAGGAGGTTTCATAAGCCACCTTAGCAGTAACAGAGTAATCCACCCTCCACTGGCGATCCAGGCATTTGCAGCTGCTTTTCAGTGTCCTGAGGGACCACGGAGCGGAAGGTGAATTTCTCAGTGACTTGGAAGGTCTGGCAGGAGCAGAGGACTCAACTGCTGCCACAATCCACTTATGTAAGGCCAAGGCATCAGCATTGGGATCCTCCGATAATCCAGGTTGGCTTGTCTGCAAGATAGGCCCTAAAAACTCCTCAGTCATATATTTCCAATTCCGTTTTAAAAAGGAATGGGCGCTTGCATGTGCCAATGATATTCCTAAGCTAAAGGAGAAGGGTATAAGGCAGTGGTCTGTCCAGGCCAACTATCTTGGGGTATCCACATTTAAATTCTGAATATTGGAGAATACCAAATACCTATGCTCTGAACACCAATTCTGTAGACTGCCCCACGGGTATAAGAATAGCCTCAGCAAGAGTATCAGAGTTACTTCAAATTTGTGATGAGGGCCATTGTCCTCCGTAGATGATATTTATCTGATGGACGATGAATTATTGGATCACTTGAACAGGGTGAACAACATAATTCTGGGGTTCGCAGCTGAGGGCTACAAATTTTATCTTTAAAAAGTCAAAAATTGTCCATCTCAATGTCCTATTTTTGGTATATGAGCTCTCAAGTGAAGGAAAAAGCCTAGCAGCTAATTTTTTTGAAAAATGTGCGCTGCTTCAGCCTCCAAAGTCTTACAATCCATTTTAGGATTCCTACATTTTGGAAGAACATACATTTTGGATAATGCAGAAAAGGTAAAACCTTTCTATGATTTAATTAGACCTGATTTTTCAGTTCGACATTGGACACAGAAACACACAGAAATTCTCAGTTCCTTACAAGCTGATATGATAGCTTCCAAACACTTACATAAACGTGTAAATACTACTAATTTGGTGACCTGTGTAGTCACAGGTCAATCTGGGTACACTTACCTCACCTTCAATGAAGGCAAAACAGTACCCATTGCATACAAATCTCATTTGTACACAAACGCTGAAATGAATTTTGCATCCACTGAAAAAATACTGACAGCAGTACAGACTGCTGTAGCGAGAGAAAGAGTACTAGCTGAGGGGAAACAAATAATTGTCGTAACTCCAGTACCAACCTTAGAGGCTGTTATGAAAGCAAGTGCTCCAAACACATAAGCACTGCATCCACGATGGATACAATGGGCTAATTCTCTCGCTGCAACAGATGTAGACTACAAATATGATTCTACATTAAAAACACAAGCATTCCTGCAGTATCAATCAATCAATCAATCATGTCACTTATAAAGCGCACTACATACCCGCGAGGGTCTCAAGGCGCTGGGGGAAGAGGGGGGTGGTGCTGCTACTGATCGAAGAGCCAGGTCTTGAGGAGTCTTCTGAAGGCCAGTAGGTCTTGGGTCTGTCGGAGGTTGGTGGGGAGGGTGTTCCAGGTCTTGGCGGCGAGGTGGGAGAAGGATCTGCCGCCGGCGGTCGTTTTCCGGATGCGGGGGACTGTGGCGAGGGCGAGGCTGGTCGAGCGGAGCTGGCGGGTGGGGGTGTAGAAGCTGAGTTGTCTGTTAAGGTAGGCTGGTCCGGAGTTGTGGAGTGCTTTGTGTGCGTGGGTGAGGAGCTTGAAGGTTATCCTCTTGTTGACAGGGAGCCAGTGCAGGTCTCTCAGGTGGGGTGTGATGTGGCTGCATCGGGGGATGTCGAGGATAAGACATGCAGAGGCGTTCTGGATGCTTTGCAGCCGTCTCAGGAGCTTAGCCGTCGTTCCTGCGTAGAGGGCGTTTCCGTAGTCCAGCCTGCTGGTGACGAGGGCCTGGGTGACTGTTTTTCTTGTTTCGGTGGGGATCCACTTGAAGATCCTGCGGAGCATTCGGAGGATGTTGAAGCAGGATGAGGAAACGGCGTTGACCTGCTTAGTCATGGAGAGGGTGGGGTCGAGGATGACCCCTAGGTTGCGTACGTGGTCGGTGGGTGGCGGGGCTGTTCCCAGTGATGTTGGCCACCAGGAGTCGTCCCAGGCTGAAGGGTTGGAACCAAGGATGAGGACCTCCGTCTTGTCCGAGTTCAGCTTCAGGCGGCTGGTCCTCATCCATTCGGCGACGGCCTTCATTCCTTCGTGGAGGTGGGCTTTGGCGGTGTGAGGGTCTTTGGTGAGGGAGAGGATCAGCTGGGTGTCGTCGGCGTAGGAGATGATGTTGAGGTTGTGCTGTCGGGCGACGTGGGCGAGGGGTGCCATGTAGATGTTGAACAGCGTTGGGCTGAGGGAGGAGCCTTGGGGTACGCCGCAGATGATCTTGGTGGCCTTGGATCGGAAGGGGGCGAGGCGGATGCTTTGTGTTCTGCCGGAAAGGAAGGATGTGGTCCAGTCCAGGGCCTTCTCTTGGATCCCGGCGTCGTGAAGGCATGTTCGTAGTGTGTGGTGGCAGACCGTGTCGAAGGCGGCTGATAGGTCCAGGAGGATGAGGGCTGCTGTTTCTCCGTTGTCTAGCAGGGTCCTGATGTCATCGGTGGCGGCGATGAGGGCGGTTTCGGTGCTGTGGTTGCTGCGGAAGCCGGACTGGGAAGGGTCCAGGATGTTGTTCTCCTCGAGTTAGCGGGTCAGTATGAACAAGAATATTCTCTCCCGAATGAAATAATGCATCTAGATCAGTATGAAAAATAATTTGCACTGACGGATCTGCCCAGCCTGCCATAGGAAGTAAACAACAATACAGCGCGGCATGTGCGATTGTAAAGGGATGTATGCAGGACGACAAGTTCGGTCCTAGCAATACACAGACACAGTCTCTAGGAGATTGCATAACACAGCTGGCAGAACTAAAAACACTGATACTGGAACTAAAAAATACAGATCTGGAATTCCCCACACTTATTGTATGCAGTTCGTTTTACTGTGTCCAGTCATACAACCAATATCTTCACTATTGGGGCCAGAATGGGGTTAGAGATTTCAAGGGTTGCACAATAAAGCACAAGTTGCTTTGGGAACAGGTGGCAGAGCTGAAGAAAGGCTTGCCACGGGCTCATGTAATCCACACATTGAGTCATCAGTACTAGAACGAGTGATTGCAGCAACGGCAGCATTTCTCACTGTCGCCTTGGCGGCTTCATCAGCCAGTGAATTCCCTTCAACTGCAAAGAAAAATAAGCTCACTTACACAAAACAGATGTACTTTGCTTCCTTTATTTCCCAACTGTCTTTACATGGTTTCGACTTTTGGAGGGACACCATAGACACAAAATCTGTCTGGGAGACTAAAGATTGCCAGGTAGGTCGCTCCCCCACCACACAGCTCCGCCTGTGTTGTCCTGCCCGCTGCTGCTGCTGGTAAATTCACCCCTCTGCTTGTTGTCTCTGTGCCCTTTGCCTGCTGTCCCCCTCGCTGCCCCCGGTTTCTGTGCCCGTTTTCCTCTGCTTGTTGCCCTTTTTTGCCTTCTGTTCCCCTCGTGTGCCCCGATTGTGTGCCCGTTTTGCCTTCTGTTCCCCTCGTGTGCCCCTGATTCTGTGCCCGCCTTTGCCTTCTGTGCCCCTCGTGTGCCCCTGATTCTGTGCCCGTTTTTGCCTTCTGTTCCCCTCGTGTGCCCCTGACTCTGTGCCCGTTTTTGCCTTCTGTTCCCCTCGTGTGCCCCCTGATTCTGCGCCCGTTTTGCCTTCTGTGCCCCTGATTCTGTGCCCGGTTGCCCCCGGTTACCTCGCCACTCCCGGTTCCCGCCGATGCATCCCCTGCGGCCCCGCCCCCCTCACTGACCATTCGCTGCCCCTGCCTCCCGCCTCCCAGCTGCTCCTCCCTCCCACCTCCCCATATATGGCGGCTGCGCGCAGCGGGCGCACCTAAGGCAAGCCTGTCTGCGCCCGTCCGCGCTTGGACCGCGCCCAGCACCAGAACCCCTGGTCCTTGCGCCCCCCGCGCCCACCATGACGACTGCCGCCGCTACGATGCCAGCACACTCCACGCTCTCAACCCCGGACAGACCCACACCTGCTTCAAGGCCGCCCCGAAAAGCACTCATGGTCCCTTCACCTGCCGGAACTGCAGCTACACCAGCCTCAGAGCCGCCGAAGCACCCGCCAAGAAAGAGCTCAACCACCTCCGATGTATCCTACTGAACACCCGCTCCGAACGCAAACACGCCGTCGAGCTCTGGGACCTGCTCGACACATCATCACCGGACGTCGCCTTCCTGACAGAGACCTGGATAAACGACTCCTCCACACCCGACATCGCCATAGCCATCCCAGACGGCTATAAAATCACCCGCAGAGACCGCACCAACGGAGTAGGAGGAGGAATCGCCATCGTCCACAAGAACACCATCAGGGTCTCGACCAGCACCGACGACACTCTCTGCACTGCCGAACACATGCCCTTCCAGATCCACACGGACCCCAACACCACCCTTAGAGGCACCCTCGTCTACAGACCCCCCGGACCCCGACCCCAGTTCAGCGACTCCATCGCCGACTTCATCAGCACGCATGCCTTGACCTCCACCGACTACATCCTCCTCGGAGACCTGAACTTTCACCTGGAGAACAACAACGACAGCAACTCCACCACCCTGATCGACAACCTTGCCAACCTCGGACTGAGACAGCTCGTCACAATGCCGACCCATTCCGCCGGCCACATGCTAGACCCCGTCTTCTCCTCAAGCTCCCACGTCTCCTTCAGCCACACCACCGAACTCCTCTGGATCGACCACCGCTGCATCCACTTCACCTTCCAGAAACCCACCACACACCACCGTACCCAACAGATCCCACGCCGCTGCTGGAATAAAGTCACCAAAGACCAACTACAGGCAAACCTCGCTCTCAGCCCACCCACCGACCCCTCCAACACCGACGACGCTGCCCGCAACCTCAGACGATGGATAGACGACTGCGCCAACACCCTTGCCCCTCTGAAAAAACCCACCTACAGAGACACCAGCAAGAGAGCCAGCTGGTTCACCCCGGAACTCCTAGCATCCAAGCGTACCTGCCGGAAACTAGAAAATAAATGGCACAGTGAAAAGACACCGGACAGCCACGCAGCCCACAAAGACGCCATCCGCAACCACCATCACCTCATCAGGTCCGCCAAGAGGATCTCCTTCAAAGACCGCCTCGACAACAACGCACACAACAGCAAGGAGCTCTTCAACATCGTGAAGGAACTCTCCAACCCCAGCTCCAACACCAACGACATCCCGCCGTCGCAAGCCCTGTGCGATTCCCTTGCCACCTTCTTCCACCGCAAGATCGCCGACATCCACGACAGCTTCAACACCCAGACAGCCCCAACAGACACCGACACACCAGACTCGCCGCACACCATCGACCACGACCCCTTGCCAGCCTGGGCCAACGTGAACATCGATGACACCATCAAGACCATGAGCACAATTCACTCCGGCTCCTCGTCAGACCCTTTCCCGCACCACATCTTCAACAAAGCCAGCAGCTCCATCGCACCCCACCTGCGCAACATCATCAATCTCTCCTTCGAGACCACGACCTTCCCAGAGAGCTGGAAACACGCCGAGATCAACTCCCTACTCAAAAAACCTAAGGCGGACCCGAGAGACCTCAAGACCTTCCGGCCCATCTCCCTGCTTCCGTTCCCAGCCAAGGTCATCGAGAAGATCGTCAACAGACAGCTAACCCGATACCTCGAAGTAAACAGCATCCTGGACCCATCCCAGTCAGGGTTCTGCAGCAACCACAGCACCGAGACTGCCCTCATCGCCGCCACCGACGACATCAGGACCCTGCTGGACAACAGTGAGACCGCAGCCCTCATCCTGCTGGACCTCTCCGCCGCCTTTGACACTGTCTGCCACCGCACTCTACGCGCACGCCTCCATGACGCAGGGATCCGAGACAAGGCCCTGGAATGGAGCACCTCCTTCCTCTCCGGCAGAACCCAGAGATTCCGCCTCCCCCATTCTGATCCGAAGCCTCCGAGATCATCTGCGGTGTACCCCAGGGATCATCCCTCAGCCCGACACTGTTCAATATCTACATGGCCCGGTCGTACGCATCGCCCGACAGCACGACCTCAATATAATCTCCTACGCCAACGACACTCAACTGATCCTCTCCCTCACCAAGGACCCCCTCACCGCCAAATCTAACCTCCACGAAGGAATGAAGGCCGTCGCCGACTGGATGAAGAGCAGCCGACTAAAGCTGAACACGGACAAGACGGAGGTCTTCATCCTCGGCTCCAACCCTTCAGCCTGGGACGACTCCTGGTGGCCAACGACACTGGGGGCAGCCCCGACACCTACCGACCACGCACGCAACCTGGGAGTCATCCTCGACTCAACGCTCTCCATGGCCAAGCAAGTCAACGCAGTCTCCTCCTCCTGCTTCAACACCCTCCGCATGCTCGCAAGATCTACAGGTGGATCCCGACAGATACAAGAAGAACAGTCACCCAGGCCCTCGTCAGCAGCAGACTCGACTATGGAAACGCCCTCTACGCGGGAGCCCCGGCCAAGCTCATCAAACGACTGCAACGCATTCAAAACGCCTCTGCATGCCTGATCCTCGATGTACCACGCCACAGCCACATCACCCCCCACCTGAGAAACCTGCACTGGCTTCCCGTCGACAGGAGAATCTCCTTCAAACTCCTCATCCATGCACACAAGGCACTCCACAAGACTGGCCCAGCCTACCTCAACAGACGACTCTTCCTCTACGTCCCTAACCGCCAGCTCCGCTCCGCCAACCTCTCCCTCACCACCGTCCCTCGCATCTGAAGAACAACCACCGGCGGCAGATCCTTCTCCCACCTTGCCGCCAAGACCTGGAACACCCTTCCACTCAGCCTATGACAGACCCAAGACCTGCTGACCTTCAAGAGGCTACTCAAGACCTGGCTGTTCGACCAGTAGCGGCACCCCCCCCCTTTTTCCCCAGCGCCTTGAGACCCTCGTGGGTAAGTAGTGCCCTCTACAAATTCTGCGATTGATTGAAAGATTGGGAAGTTCTTATTTAGAGCATGCCTCATACCCCAGGGAAGTTCCTATTTAGAGCATGCTTCATACCACAGCAAATTATCTTCCTGAACAACACTGTGCAACAGACTTCCTGTCTTGGGTTAGTCAAGAACAAGGACTTGAACACACCTAGGATTCCCTCACCTACACACTTTGAGGGATGGAAAAATTACACACAACATAGTGAGGATACACTAGATGACATTCTACATGATGGTACGTACAATTAATCAGATCCCAATTGGAAGGGATGGATGGTTTGGCCTATCAACACAAATAGGTATCAGTCATGATTCAGGTGAACCATCGCAGGATTTAGTATCCATAGGCCTGACTAACGTTACGTACAATCAAACCAAAAAGGGCGGACTGAGGGCTTTGTTTAGGTCCAGCATACATGCCCAGTCAACAACAAAACCAAAAAAGGTATGCAGTTCCTATGAAGGCAAAGGGGGAGAGAAGTCAGAAGAGGCGACAGGTTGTCCCTTAGGACAGGAGGGAAATGGGAATCCCTCCTTTCGGAATTAGGGCCCTCACACACCCAGCCAGCTGGATGTCATGCTTCATCATAGTGCATGCTCCTCGTCAGGTCGGCGCTGCAATACCTGACGGGCATCCTATGAGGGGCTCTTTGGCGGAGATCTTTTATTCCTTGCCGTATGGTGCCATGGGTGTAATGGACCTAAAAGTGTAGATGTGCTAAAGTGAGGGTCAGTAGACCGTGCGGGGATAAAACAGGAAATGGAAGTCCAGACAAAATAATTTTAATGAACCTGGCTTCCAACCTGATTAAAAAATAGAGTGGCGACTTCCTGATGTAATGCATCAGGATGTTGCGCTCAGCTTCATCTGGTCAACATGTTTCTTGCCTATGTGTCAGAATGATCTATCGGCAATTCTTCAGGACCTAATAGAGATTGTCTATCTACACTAAAGGTGGTGTTTTGGTTTGCTAACGAATGATATGGTGACGATATGGTAGCTGAAATTTTGAAACTACCCTCCATCCCAGGAGCCGACGGGAGCTCGGCATCGGGAAACCAGTCGGAAGACTGGACATCACTTACCTCAATGAAACGGGAATGGCTTAAAATCACTCTACACTGCCCTGATGACCGAATACTTGCGGGCCAACATAGCCCCCAACGGTCTCATTGTGAGCAACTTCCCACGTTTATTTCTGGAGGACGCTGTCTTCAAGAAAGAGTGGTCCCTAGTGGCATGGAAGTACACTAGGGACTGGCTCAACTTGATCATAAACACCGCTAAAAGGATAGCTGACACCCTTTTGGTAAGGATCCAGATAGCAGAAGGTGCCCTAAAAACGACAATCCAGATCTCAGTATTTAAGTCCAAACTCTCGGAGATCAATAATGAAATTGCAGAAAACAAAGAGTTTCTAATGAAACGAAAGATCACCAAGTTACAAAAAGATATTCAGAAATTCGACAAGGAAAAAGTCTATCCTTATCTCAAAGCTGACTTCACTTCAGCTCAAGTAAGCTACTCCTCAGATGATGGCTCCGATACCTCAAGGAGAGATTCCTCTTCTAATAGTGACTCTGGCACTGGCAGCTGTGGTAATAATGGCTCCAGACGGACGACACGTCTGATGTATCCCAACTACAACATGCCACCCTATCAGGGACCACCCTTTTGGCAATTCCCCATGATTCCACAAGGACAGCCACAATTCTTCCCAGGTAACAACCCGCCTTTTTTAGACAGAGGCTGGGGCAGAGGAAGAGGGCGAAGAAGAGGGAATCAAAAGCAGGTGCAATGGCAAGAACAACCGCAACATTCAGTAGAGACACGGAGCAAGACCAAGAAGAAAAACTGATAGTCAATCTCTCTCCAAGGATACTAACCGATCCTGAGAAAAGAGTACTACAGAAGGGACTTGGATATGTCCCCCACCCCCAAAATTGACAGGTTCCGTGACCATTGTGAGATCCAGAACTTCTTTTGCAAAATAAGCCTGAAAGCGTTTTTCCACGACAAACCTGTACCCCCCTCTGATGACACTGGGTTACACAACCCCTCCACCATCACGCCCAACAGTAGTATGGTACCCAATGAAGTACTTACCTTTGAGCAAGCTGTACTCAAGGAGCTAGCCAGTGGAACCACCCCCACCCCCTTTCATAATCTATCAACAGCAGAATTGACAGCAGTCAGATCTCTTGCTGACGACTCTAGCATTACCATCAAACAAGCTGATAAGGGGGGGGCAACAGTGATCATGTCCACCAGTGATTATGACACTGAGTGCTTGCGACAACTGAGTAATGACAAGTACTACACTCCTATCACTGAGAATCCCACGACACGACTTTCTACCAAAATCTCCATGATGGTTTTCTCAGCAGAAACTGAAGGGTGGATCAGCAAAAAGGAAGCAGATTTCCTTATTACGAAAGATCCCAGGGTACCCTATTTTTACATGTTGCCCAAAATCCATAAAGGCACCACCCCTGTCCCAGGAAGACCCATCGTATCAGGACTTGGTTCACTTCTAGAACCATTATCTAGGTTCTGTGATCACTTTTTGCAACCCTTGGTAACAGAGACTCCCTCCTTTTTGCTTGAAACCACTGATGTCTTGCGCCTGATAGAGGAGGTCCAGCGTCCAGAGGAGATCAGTTTACTGGTTACTCTGGACGTGGAGGCACTCTATACCAATATTCCTCAACGTGCGACCTTGAATGTCATAGAAGATGCCCATAACAATGCGGACTGGGACTCCCCAACACCAGTTTCCTTTATAATGGAATGTGCAACGTTGGCCCTCACAGAAAATGTCTTTAAGTATAAAAACCAACCATACCACCAGACCTAGGGTACATCTATGGACAGTACATTTGTGCCTAGTGTGGCATGTCTGTACATGGCCGCATTTGAAGAGAGTATGATCCTCAACCCCTCTAACCCCTACACCAACAACCTTATACTATGGAGAAGGTTTATTGATGACATCTTAATCTTGTGGAAGGGGGAGAGGTCTACCTGTGACGAGTTCTGTCAATGGATCAATACTCTGAATCCATATCTAAAGTTCACTAGCACCATCTCTGAGACCAATGTCCCATTTCTTGACCTCAACATTAGGATCTCAGAAGATCGATTAAACACCAGTTTGTACAGGAAACCAACTGACAGCAACAGCCTCCTGCTGTTTAGTAGCCACCATCCCAGAGCCCTTCAAGAAAACCTACCCTTTGGTCAGTTTCTCCACATAAGGAGGAACTGTAGCTCTCTGGAAGACTACCTACAAAACCGAGGCAGCTAGTCTAGCAGAGAATCTTAGCAAACGAGAATACCCACCACGTAACATTGCACTCTCTATGAAAAGGGTGAGAAATAACAACCGTGAGGCCCTATTAGAAACTAACCACAAAGATCCCACTGAGGTTCTCACCTGCATTACCTTGTATACACCTGACTCCAATAGAATCAGGAACATCATTAAGAAACATTGGGGTATCCTCACAACTGGCACCCTTCAACTGCCCACACCCAGGTTTGCATTTAAGCTCACGAGCAACCTTAAAGACATGCTTATACACACAAGACTAAAAGTTCAGAAAATCAACCAACAGAGACCACTATGGGATCTCTCACCTGTGATGGGTCATTACCCATGTGGCTCTTGTGTTGTCTGCCCCCTAACTGCACCAACCAAGGAAGTAGTTTTTTCAAATACATTCACTTGGAAATTGGGAAGACATACCAACTGCAATACCACTAATTGCATATACATGATCACCTGCCCCTGTAACCTCCGGTACATCGGCATGACCACCAGGATGATCAAAACACGCATCACTGAGCACAGGAGTAACAACAGATGTCACCGTGTTAACACGAAAATGTGCACACATTTTGAGACAGCTAAACATTCACCTGATACTTTGAGCTGGGTTATTCTAGAGGCCCATCCACTGATAACTACAGGAGCATTGTTCAGGATTGAACAAAGGTGGGTACACCGCCTAGCCACTGACAAACAGGGACTTAACGAAGACATTCCGTGGAGTACATTGAATAGATCATAGCCCTTATGACTCCGATCCCTCCTTAGTTACCTGCACTTTCCTTTTTCTCCACAGGGGTCGCCACGGGTGATTGTTCAGATTTTACATACCCGTTGGATAACAACACCAGTGACCCCGGAGGCCATTTTTGCCAAGGTGTAATATACCCACCATCTCAGTACCTACTGACATCATCAACCACAGGTCCTGGGTTGGATAGCATCATTGTAGGTGAGGCCCCCACAGGGCCATCTAAACTCTTACATCTATATGGGTGGTTATATTAGCATTGCTACTGGGGCAACTAGCTGCCTGATTACTCGATTTCACCTACCTGAGACTACCACCTGAGGCGTCCCCCAGTGCCCACCGGTTCTGTGGGACAACAATGAGCTTGTTGTGGTCTAAATCCACACTCTAAGATGGCCGCCGTAGGATTCTTACAAACTATCCATTCTTCCATCATGGCGGCAATATTAGCTTCCCCCTCTGGGAGGTTAGCGCTCTAGTGATTGGACGCTGGCTATTGGACACTCCAATCGACTGCCAGGGCCCGGGACTACATCTCTGACACAAACGTGGCGAGAGGTACCTCCCGGGCCCGGCAGCGTTTGGGTAGGTCATCCGCCATCCCTGCGGTTCCCATTACGTGAGTACTACCCTCTGCTCTTATGTGGAACCCACGAGGGCCGACCTGCCGACCCTACACTTCGAGGTGAGTTCGTGTGAGTTAATTTCCATGATAGCAGACACGCGCTGAACCACCGGGGAGCCCTCCCCCACCAGGACCCGTTTTACAGCACAGGCGCCCGGTCCGCTCCCCGACATCTCCCTTCACCGTGTTCTCACTAACGGGTGGGACATGGTGCGACTTGGATGTGGGGGTGAGATGCGTGTCTCTACTTGGGCCTGGGGGGGCTGGCCCCCTTCTAAGCACAGCGTCTCCCTGACTAGACGTGTATTTAACCAACCCACTCACTACTTGTGAGAGCCTACTCTGCTGTCCTTGTGGAGTTACATTTTGGCGTATCTTAGGTGTGTGATTAATTCACGTTATCTGCACCATTTTCAACCCTCATTGCTTCCTTTAGGACACTGGTAATCCCAGGTGTCTTGACCTGCTGGGAGTTGATGGGGCCAGTCACTAACAGTTTTTAGGTGAGTTAATTGTTCGCAAGATACGTCAGCTACCAATTTTAATACAGGATACTTTATCCCAGTTGTTTTTTATCCCTTTAACATATCTTTTCATGCACACGCCATAACTTTTTGACGCTAGTTTAGAAACACTAGGATTTCACAATGTGGGGCGCACCACGATTTGCTTGTAAATTACAAGGTGATATCCACAAGGGAGATTGGTGTTGAAGAAGTGATTACAGACTATTGCTACTGTTTAACTATGTTGTTTGTATCTCAATAGGTTGGCCTTCGCATCTACAGGTATTATATCTTTAGGTGCACTGTGTGGTATACCCAGGTTAGCAAACCAGAACACCACCTTTAGTGTAGATAGACAATCTCTATTAGGTCCTGAAGAATTGCCGCTAGATCATTCTGACACATAGGCAAGAAACATGTTGACCAGATGAAGCTGAGCGCAACATCCTTACGCATTACATCAGGAAGTCACCACTCTATTTTTTATTCAGGTTGGAAGCCAGGTTCATTAAAATTATTTTGTCTGGACTTCCATTTCCTGTTTTATCCCCGCACGGTCTACTGACCCTCACTTTAGCACACCTACACTTTTGGGTCCCTTACACCCACGGCACCATACGGCAAGGAATAAAAGATCTCCGCCAAAGAGCCCCTCATAGGGTGCGCGTCAGGTATTGCAGCGCCGACCTGACGAGGAGCATGCCCTATGATGAAGCATGACATCCAGCTGGCTGGGTGTGTGAGGGCCCTAATTCCGAAAGGAGGGATTCCCCTTTCCCTCCTGTCCTAAGGGACAACCTGTCGCCTCTTCTGACTTCTCTCCCCCTTTGCCTTCATAGGAATTGCATACCTTTTTTGGTTTTAACGTTACGTACAAACAGAACACTCAGGGGTGGTGATGTCCTACAGTGTTGGGAAGTTATGCCTAGAGTAGCTAGAAACCTCAACACTGTCCCAGGTGAAACAACACTTGTCCTTACTCTCAGATGACATGGATCTTAGGGATTTTTTGTTAGATCCTCAGAAAGCACGTCAAAAGCACTTCTTATACGCTATTTACAATGAAGTATGGAAAATCTCTCAATAAAAGTCTGCTGAGAGATTGCATGAGATTGATAGGGTTAACCTAGAAAAGGCTTTGGCAGTGGTCGACAACAGTATGACCAAACTGACATCCAGGATTTTTTCATTGGGCAACATTGTGTCTTCTGCAATAGATATAACAGAACAGGATTTGTCTATTCTTCAATATGGACAATCGCAATTGCGATCCATTCTATTATTGAGCTGGACACTACACTCATTGCGCTCTGGTCACGTGCCCTGGCGGTATATCAAAAGTACGTCTCTGTTTTCTGCATACAATCTAACAGAAAGACAGACAACTATGGCATGAAGAGATGCAAAATATACATTGCAACACATTGAAAAATTGGACCAATTACCATTTACCATGGCTGAGTCACCCTCCACAGAATGGTTCAATCCTTGGTCATATTGCACTGACAGTCATGACATTCCACTTTCAGTACAGTATCACCAGGTAGGCAGGTATGAAGCATTGGGTAAGGGACACATACATGAATCTTGGGAATTACCGTACAGATTTAGATGCAGGAATGGGGACACTGACTTTTATCTCAGCAGTTCAGACTGTGAGAGTTCTTTAAGTGGGGCTCTAATTTGTCAGGATATTTTGCTTCACGGAGCTTCAAATGCTTCGGCTTCAAACTTATCGTGTCACTTGAAAGGATTCCTAGCTGCCATGACTCATCCGGTGTTCAAACTACTCTTGAATGGAAGTTATTTGATGTTGAATGATCAAGGTTGTTGTGGGATGGTACCAGGCATCGCATATCTGGCCACTGTGAGTTCCAGGGTTACTAGATTGACAGGGTTAACCTAGAAAAGGCTTTGGCAGTGGTCAGCAATGGTATGACCACACTATCATCCAGGATTTATTCACTGGGCAACATTGTCTATATTACAACATGGACAATCGCAATTGTGATCCTTTCTATTGTTAAGCTGGACGCTACGCTCATTGAGTACTTGTCATATGCCCTGGTTGTATACCAACAGTGCGACTTTGTTTTCTGCATACAATCTAACAGAAATACAGACAACAATGGCATGAAGAGATGCAAAATATACAAAGCAGCACATTGAAAAATTGGACCAATTACCTTTTCCTGTGGCTGAGTCACCCTCCACAGAAGGGTTTAATCCATGGCCATATTACACTGCCAGTCATGACATTTCACTTCCAATACTGTCTACAGTATCACCAGGTAGGCAGGTATGAAGCATTGGGTAAGGGACACATACATGAATCTTGGGAATTACAGTACAGATTTAGATGCAGGAATGGAAACACTGAAGTTTTTCTCAGCAGTTCAGACAGTGAGATGTCTTTTAGTGGGTCTCTAATTTGTCAAAATATTTTTCTTCACGGAGCCTGTAAAGCTTCAGTTGCAAACCTATTGTGTCACTTGAAAGGATCCCCGGCTGCTGTGATTCATCCGGTGTTCAATCTACTCTCAAATGGGAGTTATTTGATGTTGAATGATCAAGGTTGTTGTGGGATGGTACCAGGCATCGCATATCTGGTCACTGTGAGTTCCAGTATTACTAGATTGACAGGTATTGTTTCCACCGACCCACACAGTTAGGGAGGTAATGCTATGGTCTTCACTGGATGTTTCCCGTATACGGGTTGATTCTCTGAGCAGACAGTAAGCCAAGCTGCTACAGAAGGATGTGGCCTTAACCTCAGCCCGAGGGACTTTTGATCTCCAGGTTGCAAGGTCTTCAGCTGAGATACAGGCACTAGTCCGAACGAACTTTCCACCCCATTTAGGAGAAATGGTACATTGTATCTTTAACATGTCTGATAAGAGTGGGAAAGTACACCTATTTAAGAGCATAGGTTCGGGACTATTGAGCACCTTTCAGACAATCTTCTGACTGATTCCATCATTAATACACTCCGTGTTGTGAAGGGTTTTTAGAGGTCTTCCGCTTGTCCTCCTACTTGTAGTGGGTATCCTAGTTTTAATTTTCCTGCTACGCAATGGACGTCCCAGTTTCCAAAGAGACGGAAAAAGCACTCTTGGTGCGACGTTGCTGTGAACACATGATACTCCATCTGGGTGCACCTTGGCTTCGGGAGCTAAGTGTGCATTGGTTCCTTTCATTCAGATCAGTCTGGGTCGACTACATCTTGCCTGTGCTCCACTGCCTATTCTGCGGATGCAAATGTGTGTTGGATATATGTCTTACCCTTCCATTGGTTGTGCCTCTGGACGTTGATGTACTACTGGACCTCTTAAAGGCCTGCGTGTTACAGTGTCCTCAGCATATTCCAATGTTTATGACAGCACTCTTAGAGCCTCCACGGGATGCTTCAGCTCCTGTCGGAATGGATAACAGCTCTACGACCAGCACACAGGCTTCAAGTGTTTCCTCAGTGGCTGCAGCGGGAACTGAAGATGATCACCTTTGCTCCATTGACCTGATAAAAGAGGTGTTCAGGGATCGTTGTCTGCGACTGTGAGTGACACTGATGTTGCATCTCCCACACAGGACACATAAACATTTGTCTCTCCATGTGATGGGAACAATTTGGCCTTTTTTCCAAAACAAGACAAACTGGAATTTGAAAACATAATTTTTGTTTTATTTTTCACACCTGCTCTCACTTTGCACCATGGCTTTAGGAGTGCTCAGTTGTTCTAGCACTATATTGACTATTTAGAGGACTTATAGAGCTTTTAAAATTTTCCATAATTTTTTCACATGTACCATGTTTTTAGATGTTTTGTTACACTCGTTTTTATGACAACGCTTTTATGCTTTTACGACAGGCATATTTTAGCACTGGTTAATTTTATCGGCCTTCAGATAAGGAGTGGGTGTTATGAGCCCAAATGTACCCCAATATAGGTCTAGGTAGCTGCATGACCTTTTACCTACATTTGTCCGACCTTGCTCTACATAACGGATCTGTAGCTGACCTTTTACCTAGTTACGTGCCAAATAAATGTTGTGTGGTTTTCTTCGAAAACTAACCTAATTTATTATGCATGAGGATTCTTAGTATTGTATTTTAATTCCCTGCATGCAGGAGTACCATATTCTGTATAATAACTGTACAAAAGTGTCCGCTATCGTCATCCTTAAGTGACAGGCCCACAGTACCATTACACATCTAGGTAGAAACCCTGAGGGTACCTTCCTGGTATAAAAGAAGAACATCCTCAATGGGCAACCAGAGGAGAAGCCTCCATGCTGACACAAGACGCTGAGATTCCTGCACGCAGAAACTCCAGCACGCAGTGGTCTGACATCCCTTGCGGGGTGTCCGACTCGAGACCAAGACGGGGTCCTTCGTTCTCTCCCATCAGGCAATGGGGTTGGCTCTTTCCTAGGGGATTCTTGGCTTTACACCTACATACATGCTAGGTACACTTAGGTACACTTAGCTAGGGTTTGCATCTTAGGAGTATGCTTGATTACTGCCATGTATCTATATGCCTGCATATATTCACTGTGTTAGCACCATAGTAGAATTCTACCTTTTATTTACTCTGTTGGTGCTCGTAATCGTATATATCTGTATTTGTCTAATGGTTTTTGCAGCACACGTATTTTATACTAGAATGATACTGGTTCTATAAATTCTTATTGAATATGTCCCCATTGTTTATTCTGTGTATCTCTCTGAGAAGAAGTGAGCACGAGTGACTGAGCGAAAAGTACTGTACTGTTTCCACAATCCCTGCAGGATCAAGGGTTGTCATGTTCGATAGTTGCCAGAAACTATTTGCTCCTTGGTAAGGTTAGGGAGCTCATAGTGGCACTGTGAGCTAGCTGGTCTAAAAGCTAACATATTCTTTGGGGGTGTCTGGAATCAGTCTGGACACCAATCCCTTAGTTTATGTTGTCTAAACACGCAGTTCCTATATAGATTTGTAGGAACTACACAACAGAATCTCAGTAGGGACCCTCCTACATCCCGACTTCATCGGACAGATAAACCATCCGACATGCTACCAGAACAACAGCTGTAGTGCCACTGGACCCATTTACTTTTGCCTTACTTTATCTCCTGACACTAATCTTCAGATTCATGTACTTGGTCCTCCGATGGATCTTGAATCAAGCCGAGAGCGTTCAGATATAGGGGATCCAATCCAGTTATCCAGTGAGGACCAGGAATTGGGTAACTGACCTACAAACTCGTAATTAGGTTCCTATATATAAAACTCTCAAAACTATGTTATACAAATACAGGATTATCACAGCTAGACCAAGTCTCCTGAAGAAATTCAGTCAGACTAGAATCATATAAACCAATAATTCAATCAGAGCTAGACTGAATAGTAACATTAGAATCGGCTGTCCAGATCCCTCTCTATCAGAATTCTCATCCCTCATTAATACTCAATTGGAATGTACAATCAATTATTAGAGACAAATCATGGCGAGACAGAAAAAGACTTTTAGTTAAAGTTAGATTTTATCAGTAAATTTAAGAACAGTAAATACATCAATATCAGGCATTAAGTTTCAGAGTGCAAAAAACCCAAATGTATCTCTTTTGGTCCATCAATTACCTAAGATATAGAGGAAGAGTTCAGGAAAGGACATGAACCATATCAGCTCAAAGGAAATCTCCCATGAGAGAAAGAAGTCCGGGAACAGTGCACACAGCGTATGCGTCAGTCAACAGAAGCTAATAGAGTCCGCAAGAAAAACTAATGGTATCTCTTAGCCTGCAAAAGATCAAGATCTCTCTTAGAAGTGTATTAGCAAGCTTGTTCTTTCCGTCACTCCAACGTATAATATAATTTCTCAACTTCCGGGGTGACACCTCCTGGGTCACCGCATCTGGTCAGATCACTCAGTCCATTGGTCAGTTCATATAGGATGATTGTCATGTAGCATAAAGAAGACATATTATAGCAAAAAGGTGGTTATTATCACGTAAGCTGTCGAAATATCTAGAATGTATGAATTCTGAACTTTGTAAGTTATGTAAACTTACCTTTTACACTTTTTACACACTTATTGCAGAGTAAGGTTATTCATGAGCCATTCAAGCTATTGAAACTGAGATCATAATCTTCATAAAATAGCACTATGGCGCAGTTTGCACTGTTCCACAGATTCACATCTTCTTCGAAAAACAATCTCTCGTCTGTTCTTTTTTGTGAAAAGAAAATATATTGATGTTTTATTGATTACAGAAACAAAGCTTACTTCATATGTATGTGTTATTAAAATCTTTGCTTTGCATTCAGTGGATATCCCCTCTGACATCTGTTACGAAGACAATATTTTAGTACAACTTTCATATCATGGTCTACATGACAGGAAAGCAATATTGCATTATTGTATGTATATTAAAGTACAACCATTATTTTACCTTGCCCTTCCCCAAAAATGAGCATTATCTTGAAACAATATATACTCAGTTGCCATGGCAATACCCCTACTCTTTAATAGCTTATACTGTTTTTGTTATCATACACTGCAACACATTTTCATTTATTTTTCTGAAGTATTTTTGTGTGACTGAATGTAGGTATTGGAATGTGTATATATTTGTGACTTCCTTGCAGTCTATATCTGAATATTTCTTTATGTGTACATGCTCTTGAATCATTCCTGGTTCGACATGACAACCATAGTATCAAATAATTCAAGATTACCTACAAAGGCAGTTATGGGTGAAGGCAAGAAAGGACAGTTGTCTTCCTAGTCCAATCCAAAAGGAGCAGGAATTTAGTTACTTCTGTTGAATGAGATTTTTCTTGTAGAAAGCAGCTTCTATCTCTTTCCTAAATTGGATGAATAAACAGGCAAGCCTAAGCTGTGGATACATGTTGGTGGAGATCCTTGGTGCATAGCCTAAGAAAGCTTATTTATTGGTCTCTGTCTGTTCAGGTCTTCATATCAAGCTTGGTAGTGATATGTTTATGATTATTTTGTTGGATCTCTGAGATTATATGTTTATCTACCAGCTTCATGTTGGAGAGACAGCTTAGGGGCCGATTACAATGGCGGTGAGACTGCCACCAACAGCCCGTCAGTGGCAGTCTCATCGCCATCGTAGTCAAGTTTCCTGCCCGCCATATTACAATGGCGGGCAGTGTGTTGGCGGTCAGGAAGACTGACCGCCACACATCCGACGGGCTCCTTGAGCCCGCTGGTGCATCGGAGGCTACCATACTCCCTACAATGGTGGCAGTGCCTGCCAGGCACCGCCATAGGGATTATGATGTCTCTCCCCGCCAGCCGTTTCATGGCGGTTCACCAGCCATGAAAAGGCTGGCAGAAAGGGACATTGGGGTCCCATAGCGGTCCCCCCTTCCCCTCTGGCACTTGATTTTGGGTGTTGGGGGGCACCTATGGTGCCCCTCCTACATATCCCTGCACCATGTGGCAGGCACCGCATGGCGCCTGCCACGTAGTGCAGGGATATATACTGGGCGCATTTTTTGGGGGATTCTTTGGCACTGATTTGTTCTGCGGTATGGATAAATTTGCTCTGTGGTACATTCAGGTTGAAGTAGGTACCCAGTGTTATGGCTGGTATGTGGAGTTTGTGCCGCGTTGTTCCTGCCAAAAGGCATTTCACCGCCTGAGCTGCAGCCCTTAATTAAACAGTGCTGCAGTTGTAGGTGGGAAAATGCCCATCAGTAGGTTTAAAATATCGGAGCGTATACAAGGTCACCAGTAAAATAAAGAAATGACAATCACTGTGGTTAAAACAACAGTGTCAAGAGTGAGTTGGTGTTTTCCCAGGTATGAAATGTCTGCAAATCATTACAGCTTGAGTTAGTGCTAGGCAGCCTTCAAGTGATTGATCAATGTCTTGCTTGTGAGGAGTTCAAGATAGAGTTGTGCAATATCTAGGGACTAGGAAATCACAACACTGTGACTGACATACAGAGTCAAAGAGTTTACATTTATAGGCTTATATGTGGAAGGATAGAGGGAAGAGAAAGGAACCTTGGGGTAGTTCAGTAGTCTCCACTCACTGCTGAGATTTGGAGGTCTCAAATTGTCAAGTTGATGTAGGCTAGAGAGAGAGGTGGCGAGCAGCATAGTACCAAGTCTTCAAATCCTACACATGATGGATGGCAGAATGCCTAAATAGGATTGTTTGTCAGTGGGAATAAAGAAGGTCAACAAATCACATAGGACTCAAAGGGAGCAACTGAAACTGTCTGCTATGTGAAGGGCATTATTCACAACTTATATTACTGCTCTATCCATGCTCCAGCATTGCTTTAAGGGAAACTACTTGTCATAATAGAGGAAACTGATATTAACTTGATCTTGAACTGCAACTGATTCTTCTTATACCTTTATGCGGAATGGGATGTGCGTCATCAGGCTCAAACTCTGCAGACTTTAGGTAATGGAAGGATAGGTCTTGTTTTAAATGTGACAGGGAAATTGGTTTTCACTAGGGATGTATCGACTATCTTGAGGTGGAGTGCAAGCGTTTCTTCTGATAGGAATTTCATAATGATGGTTTGGAAGGTGTTCCCCATTATCTAGTAACTTGGAGGGTGGAGAGGATTTCAACAATACCTCTATGAGACTGTTTGGACAAAATAGCAAATAAAAATATTGTGATAGAAAAATATCATGTCAAGAATATCAGGATGTTAAAAATACCATCAACAGGAATATCAACGGCAAAAATCTAATTTTAAGGGTAGTTTTCAATGTTGTGAAAAATATTGAATTAAATAATATTGCTGTATATAATATATTTTGTAAGTTTCATTTTGTATGCTTTTTATTGGAGCGTGCTTGATTTTTGTTTGATCATTTAAAAAAAAGAATTTGTGTGTTTAGTAAGATAATTTATTATTTATGAATGTTTTTAAATTTGTATTCTTAGTTGCATTAATGTGTAAAAATAATGTGTATATATAATATGTTTTAGTAGTGGCATGCTTGGTTTTTGGGGAATATGTATGGGGAGATTCTTTTTAATTGAAATTAAGTGTTCATTATTTTAATGCTCTGCAAATTAATATTGTAAAATGTAAACATTTATTCTGTTACATTAACAATTTTTCAAAATATTAGTTTCTAATTATTTTGAATATATATTAATTATATTAAATTTGGGGGAAATTTATTTTTGTAAATATTAAAATAATTATTTAAATTCTAAAAGCATTTGTGAAATGTATAATATGACTATTGATTGGGTGTGTATAATTTTTAGTGTGCAGCATCTTGCATAAAATGTTTCAGATTATAGTGAAAATAGTAAAAGTAATCCCTTTAGTGTCCAACACCTTCCCCAAATTTATTTAGATTGTAGTGGGAATAGTAAATGTTACCGCTTTAATGTCTAACACCTTCCCCAGTTTGGTTGAGATTGGAGTGGGAAAAGTAAATGTCAGCCCTTTAGTGTCCAACACCTTTGATACTTCCTCAAATTTCTTTAGATTGGAGTGGGAATAGTAAATGTTACCGCTTTAGTGTTCACCACCTTCCTCAAATTGGTTTCGATTGAAGTGGGAATTGCAAATGTCACCCCTTTAGTGTTCCACACTTCCTTCAAAATGGTTTATGTTGGAGTAGGAATAGTAAATGTCTCCCCTTTAGAGCCCAACATCTTTCCCAAATTAGTATAGATTGGTGTGGGAATAGTAAATGTCACCCCATTAGTGTCCAACACCTTCCTGAAACTGGTTTAGATTAGAGTGAGAATAGTAAATGTCACTACTTTAGTGTCCAACACTCAAAATGGTGTACATTGAAGTGGAAATAGTAAATGTTAACCCCTTAGTGCCCAACACCTTCCCCAAATTGTAATAGATTGGAGTGGGAATAGCAACTTTCACCTCTTTAGTGTTCAACACCTTTCCCACATTCGTATAGATTGAAGTGGGATAATAAATGTCACCCCTTTAGTGTCATACATTTTCTTTTCAATGGTTTATGTTGGAGTGTGAATATTTAATGTAATCCTTTTAGCGGAAAATACTTTTGAAAATTGTTTTTGTATGTAGTAGGAGTTGTTTATGTTATTTAATTAATATTGATGGTGCTTAGAAAGATAACTTAAAAAGTAGTTGACAGCCCCTTGGCATTACCTGCATGGCATGGACTTGTATTGGGGTGCATGCACACAGGGGGCACAACATTTGCCCCCCTGCATGCACCCCATGGCCCTGAGGCAGAAGGGGGCCTTTGTTTCCTCTCCACCACGGTTTTCATAGAGTAGGAATCGCCATGAAAACCGTTGCAGAGAGGAAACTTGTAATATGCTTGGCAGGACTGCGGCAGTCCCACCAAGCATATTGCAGCCTCAAGACTGCCGCGCCACTGCCAGGGATCTCTGATCGCTGGTGATTGTGGGGGTGCAATGGTGGTCCGACCGCTCTAGTTGTACTAGAGCTGTCGGAATACCGCCACCGCCCCGCCCCACAAGTCAGGCGGTCTGTGGACTGCCAGACTCATAATCAGGCCCTATATCTTTTAAGATTTCGGTTGTGGGCTCCTGGGAGCTAGTGTTTGCCTCTCTTTTATCCTGCAATACCTCCTTTACTTCTTTTTCTGTCACATTTGAGGGGAGGTTGCGATCCCTTACATTAATTCCAGCATCATATTTTGTAGTGGTCCTCCGATAGTACACATTAGAATAATATTTGGTAGATTTCCAATTCATATTCTCCATCGATGGACTTTCTTGATTTTAGGTGTAGTCCATGTGACTTAGTAATTGCTTTTCTTTCTGGGATGCTATTTATGTTGCTCTTTCAGTCATTGTTTCTGAAAGTAGTGTAATAGTATAAATAATTGCAATTGTAAAATGTTTATAAGTCTGTTACTTACATATAAAATTATGCAACTACTTTTATAATTTATTCTTACATGTATGTTCTTCTTAGATGTTTCACACTTTTTTGCAGCTTTTCTGTTTGGGGTGTTTTAACGTGGAGCAGGTGCTTTCTTTTTTGATGGAAGAAAAAAAGAGTGCCAGTTTAATTTTAAATGTTTATTTGTTTGTAGTTTGTAGAGGATGAGGTCATTAGTTTTATTTTTTTAAATCAATTTTCGAGTGAGTTTCCTTTTTAAAATAGTTTATATATACTTACTTTTTATGTCTGTTTTCTGGTTTGTTATTGGTTTTGTTTTTCAGGTAAGTTTTAGTTGAAATATAAGTTTTACTTACTTTGCATGGTAGTTGTTGAGATGTGCATATTTCTTTTTTAAGGGTCTGCTCAGAGAATCCGGCAGAGTTTCCATATCTTGCAGCTTTTGTAATTTTTGAATTATTCAGTTGATGGAAATTGTGTGCCTATTATATTGTTGATTTAATTGTTTGTGTGATTTTATTGGTTAAGTTTGTTTATAGTTAGATGCTAATTGTTAGTTTCCGGCCTGATTACAATGCCGGTCGGACCGACCACCATCTTCGAGGGCCTTTTCTGACCGCCTACTCCAGGAAGTTTCCCCCTGCCCAATTACGATGCAACCGCTGCTACCTCCGCGGTCCAACACCTTCCTGAAACTGGTTTAGATTAGAGTGAGAATTGTAAATGTCACTACTTTAGTGTCAAACACTCAAAATGGTGTACGTTGAAGTGAAAATAGTAAATGTTAACCCTTTAGTGCCCAACACCTTCCCTAAATTGTAATAGATTGGAGTGGGAATAGCAACTTTCACCTCTTTAGTGTTCAACACCTTTCCCAAATTCGTATAGATTGAAGTGGGATAGTAAATGTCACCCCTTTAGTGTCAAACATTTTCTTTTCAATGGTTTATGTTGGAGCGTGATTATTTAATGTAATCATTTTAGTGGGAAATACTTCTTGAAAATTGTTTTTGTATGTAGTAGGAGTTGTTTATGTTATTTAATTATTATTGTTGGTGTTTAGAAAAATAATTTAAAAAGTAGTTTTATGTTTGCAATAAATAACATTATTAATTTAATTACATATGTTTAAAGAATAAAGGCATGTAACGCATTTTCAATTTGTATTTATTTTTTCACAGATTATTTAATGTATATTTTTGTCAAAATTCTTTTTATTTGGCAGCATCATAGACATACACAACAACATAGAAGCTGTGGAGGCTGTACGACCCCGGGGCAAAGTAAGCAGCTAATTACAGTCCAGTTTCACATGTTGCCGGGTCATTACACCCCCCTCCATATGAAGAGTAGAAGATGCTCGATTTCAAACAACTAGGCATAAGGAAGTACCCTACGTAGAGTACAAGCAATCACAAACAAGGAGAAAAACCCCAGCTCCCCTCCCCAATCCTCCCTCCGCCCCTATCCCGGTGGTGGTGCTACTCCTTGCTAAGGAAGTGAGTAACGCAGGTATAACTGTAAAGGTGGACCGTGAAAGGGAGGCCCAGCCTTTCAGTGGTGCCTAAGTGTTGATGCAAACCCTCCACGGAGAGATCAAAATTGAAAGAGGTGCATTGCCCTTAGAGAGGGTGGACACACCACTGAGGGCAAGCCTCGGGACAGATAAGCAACCAATGGACCCCATTTAAATTCAAAATTCTTGTATTCGTCCCGGAAGATGTCAGCGAGGCGTTCCATAGAAAGAATTCTCCACAGGCGGGAGTGCCACAATGATAACGCGGGCGCCTCTTTCTTTTTCCATGAGGCCGCAATTGTAAGTTTAGCCGCCCCTAGGCATGCCCACATAATTGCCTTGTCGGCTTTTGTTTGGTGTTCCAGGTCTGGATCTCTGATGACCAGTAACTCCCCCTCTATAGTCTTTGGGAACGGGTATCCCAGCATCTCCTTAATATGTGAGAGGATTTCCTCCCAGAACGGCCTAATGCCCGGGCAGTCCCACCAGATGTGGCGAAAGTCCCCTTGTAGACCACATCACCACCCGCAGTTGAGCCGCCTGATAGTAAAGCGCAAAATCCAGAAGTGCCACACCCCCCTCCCCCCTAGGTCGACGCAACACATGAAAGGGAAGGCGAGCCCTCCCCCCTTGCCAAATAAAGCTGGTGGCGAGCACAAGCGGGACATCAGGTCTCGAGGAAGCTCAATAGGAAGAGCCTGAAAGCGATAGAGAAGTTTTGGCAGAACCGTCATCTTGACTGCGTTGATTTGCCCAAGCCAGGAGATGTAAAGAGGTTTCCACCTCTTAAAATCCTGCTGGAGCTGTGATACTAGCGGGGGGTAATTAGCGTTATACAAATCTCCGATTCTGGGGGTGAGGTGCACCCCTAAGTAGAGGAGGGAGTGGTGAGCCCACTGGAGGGACGTTTGGCCCTTTAGCCTCGTTCATCGGTGTCGGAGAGGGTGAGGTTAAATATGGAGGATTTGGTTAACTTTAAAACCCGCCACCAGCTCAAAGTGTCTCAGTTCCTCCTGAACCGCCTGGAGGGAGGTGGCTGGTTCCCGGAGTGTGAGCAAGATGTTGTCTGCAAAGAGAGATGCTTTGTGGTCTGTGCCCCCGAAGGGGATACCCTGGATTGCTTCATTAGCACGGAATTTCACAGCCAGGGGTTCGATACTAAGGGCGAAAAGCAGGGGGGAGAGCGGGCAACCCTGCCATGTACCTCTGCTAAGGGTGAAGGGGAGGGACGTGTTCCCGTTGACTAATACGCGCGATTGAGGAAGATGATAGTTAGCCTTGACTATGTTTTTCGGCGTCCAGACCTACTAGAATGGCCGGTATCTGAAATTTAGAGACTTTCTCAATGAGGTGAATAGTGCGCCGTACATTGTCATGCGTTTGCCGCCCCTTTATGAAGCCCGATTGAGCAGGGTGGATTAGTTTGGGCATTAGATCATCCAGCCTGGCAGCTAAAATCTCAGAGTAAAGCTTTGCGTCGAGGTTAAGGAGTGCTATGGGCCTATAAGAGGCGCAGTGCTGGGGGTTCTTCCCGGGTTTGGGAACTACAGATATCACTGCCTCCGCCATGGATGTTGAGACCCTGGCGTCCGTCGCAATCGCATTGAACAGTTTGGTAGGGTGTGGAATTAATTCAGACGCAAAGCATTTATAAAAATGTGCTGTTAGACCGTCTGGGCCTGGGGCTTTGTGGGATTTAAGTTTAGAGATGGCTTGCCCAACCTCCTCCGCAGTGATGGGAGCCTCTAGAGGCCCTACAGCTGTGGGAGAAAGATGTGGGAGGTCCACCGAATCGAGGTATCGCTGCTGCAAGACCATGTCTGGTGGGTTCCCCGAGTAAAGCTCCCCATAAAATTCACCAAAAAGATTAGCTTTGATGGCATCGGAATGGGTAAGGAGGCCGTCCCCATCTAGAATGCCCCCAATGAATTTGCGTTCCCTCTTTTCTCAGAGCTGTCGCGCTAAGTGAGTCCCTACTTTATCCCCCTGCGCATAGGAGTACCGTCGCAATTTCAACAAGGTAAACTCAGCTCTATTATTGTATATAGCATGCAATTTGCCCCGTAGTGTGGTGAGCTCTTGCTGAAGCGCTCGTGTGGGATTGACCTTATGCGCTCTTTCTACGACTTCCAGTTCCTCTTCCAGCGTGAGACGCTCCCTTGCTCTCTGTTTATTCAGTACCGAGTTGAGCTGGATGCATTTGCCTCTAAGCACCGCTTTAAAAGCGTCCCAATTATTCTGTGGGGTAGTTGCCTGCGGGGTGTTGAGTGCAAAGAACTCAATGATAGGTCCTCACGTAGGGCCTTGTCTCTAGTGAGTGAGACTGGGAAGTACCATCGCGCTGTGCCGGGCTTAGACCCATCCCACGCTAGGCTAATGGAGATGAGACTGTGGGCTGAGATGGAGAGGGGCAGAATCTGAGCTGCCTGTAAGGGGCCCAATAAGGTCTGACTAAGAAAGATATAGTCTATCCTAGAATATGACTGGTGGACATGTGAGAAATAAGTGAAGTCTTTGGTAGTAGGGTGCAGTGTCCTCCAGGCGTCACAAAGACCCAGCATGCTCAATTTCTGTTTAACCCCTTTGGAGAAGTTGTTGGGGGAAGCCCTGTGGGAGCGTGAACTGTCTAGTGTCTCGTGCCATGTCAGATTGAAGTCTCCAAGGAGTATCACCGGCCCCTCAGCAAAGCCACTAATCAAATCTAGTGTGTTGGAGAGAAAAATCGCCTGGCCCACGTTTGGTGCATAAAGGGAGATGAATGTACAAAGGGTGCCCCTAAGTCCCCCCTTCACTATTAAGACTCTACCCTCCCAATCCGTCTTGATGGCCTCAGGCTGGAATTTGGCTGTGGTGCGGAAAAGCAGGGCCACTCCGTTGTGCTTGGTACTAGCCGAGGACTGATAAATTATCGAGTATGTTTTGTGGCGTAGTCGAGATTCTTTGGCCTTCTTAAGATGCGTTTCTTGGAGCGCCACCACATCAAACTGGTGGTCGTTAAGATATTTCCAGATCTTTTGACGCTTTTGCAGCGAGTTCAGGCCTTTAACATTCCACGATGCTATGGAAATCATTTAGAATGGTCGCCCACACTCCCTCCGCTCGTTGAACCCTCCCCATAGTGGACTCTATGGACCGCGTAACTCACTCGTCTTAAAGGGCCCTGCCCCCCCCTACACCACCACCAGGATCCCACCCCCCCACAAGCAGAAAAAACAAAAACCCCAAACCCCCCAAGAACTACTAGCCGAAGAGCCAACGGGCTCTCAGCTCTGAACTTTGCAAAGAGGAATGAAGACATTCCGGGCGGAACGGACAAGGCCCGCCCCCTCCCCCGTCTGCCCATGCATCGAGTACACAGAGGACAAATTGCAGACTGGAAGTAACCCAGGGTGTCAAGAGTGTCCCAGCAGATTCTGGTTCAAGTGTTCAAGGTGTCTGCTTGGTCCCAGCCCCAACATGCCTTCCATCTCAGCAATAAGACACGACCGGAGCTCAACATGGGGATTGCCATGGTCCGAGCATACCACCTCCGGGAACTTTACTTGGGCGATCGTCTGTTGGCGGGGACCGTGTGCCAAGGTCGGGGCTCCCTCCGGGGCAACCCCGGGTCTTTGGAAGGGCCAGGATCGGAGTCCTGCGCCGGGGCGGGGAGACCCGGGATACACAGACCCTCCTTCAGGTCGGAGATATGGTGAGATTTGTTCATGTGCTCAAAAGAGAGGCCAAAGGGGAAAGTCCAGCGGTATCGCACTCCATCTTCCCGGAGTTTGGAGTTGATCGGGCACAGCGTCTGCCTGCGAGCCAGTGTAGAGGGTGCCAAGTCCTGAAATAAGGCGCATTTGTAGCCTTGAAACGAGGTCTCTCCCTTTTTCCTCGCCGCCCCTAGAATTGCCTCTTTGGTGGAGAAGGAGTGCATCTTGACCAGGACATCTCTCGTACATCGGCGCTCCCCAGTCTGCGCTGCCCCCACGTGATGAACCCGATCGATCTTGAGCTTCAGTTGTTGTGGGCTCAGGATTTCTGAGAAGAGGCCTACCACAAAAGCCTCCAGATCCGGGCCCTCCGCTCCCTCTTCCAGGTCCCGAATACGTATATTCTCCCTCCGAGACCTGTTCTCTATATCCTCGGCCTTCAAGATCACTTGGTGGAGCTGGGCCCGCAGGTCTTGTTGCGTGTCGTGAAGTTGGTGGAGCGGGCCTCCAAGGCCTGCGTCTGTTCCTCCACTTCCAGCACTCGGGACCCCACCGCATCTACATCTTGCCGAAGCACCGCCATCTTCTCAGAAAGGTCAGCCACGAGCTGGTCCATGGAGGCGCTTAGATCCCGCTTTATTTCCAGGCAGAGCTCGGATTTGAAGTCCCTAAGAGAGGCCACTAGGTCTTCCCTGGTGAGCGCCATTTGGGGGTTCAGGTCACCGCCGAGGCAGCTGGTCCTTTATCAGCAGCAGTGAAATAACGGGAAACTTTATTCGACAACTTTTTAGGTGGCATAGGGGCAGAGTTACTCCGAGGTGGGGCCGGGCATCGGGGTCCGCCCAGCCAGCGGTCGTCGCTCCTCCAGACGGCTCCGTGAGCTGGTGCCTCATGGGGAATGCTTAGTGTCAAGGCAGGAAAGCTCTGTGATCACTCCCCGGCAGCCATCTTAAGGTCAGGCACCCTTTAGCAGCTTCCACTGTGCGTTCGGTCGATCCCAGCCCCCTCTCTCTTCAACCAGAACTGGACAGGGCCTTAGGGTAGGTCTTCCCCCACTAATATCCCTCTCCTGTCGCTGTCGGGCTGCTGGATCTCACCTCAGGGCCAATCACTGGGCGGCCACCATGTCAAGGTCAGGCATGCAGGGCCTCGTGGTCTAGCTGTCCATCTGGTCTCCCTCCCGCCGGCAGACAAACTTATCGAGGGAGCAGCGGGTACCCCCCTGGCCGGGCAGCACCTTCTTCGCTCCCCACACGTCTCAGGCATCAAGGGCTCTCACCGCTGGTCATTCGCAGTTAGGCCGGCAACGTGTCACAGGGGAGTCCACGCCCGCTCACAGCGTCACTTTCCAGGCTGCCCGTGCTCCTGCAGTGCGTTCCAGCATGCCTCGGAGCCCCGCACAGCTCCGTTCGCCGCTGGCCAGGGAGAGAGCTTTCAAGCAGGCTGCATCAGCGGTAACAGCTGGGGCAAGCACCGGGATGCGGGCGGCCGATCCATGCGTGTCAGGGCGCCGTCCGCCTATCTCCGCGCCATCTTGAGCGTGATCCCGGCCCTCCAGTACGCCACCTCGCTGGGTCTTGTCTATGGCACGCAACTGGACCGGAGGGAGAGAAAGTGCAGCAGGACACAACTGGCATTAGCTGGGGCGATTTTCAAGCCCGGAGGTCCACTGTGGGCGCATTGAAGGTCAGTGGGTAGAACTCGGGGGCCGGAGATGAAGCGGTTCATGTCCGCTCAGCCATCTTGCTTGGTCACGCCCCCCTTAATGTATATTTTTAAACATATTTTTCTAATTAAAATTAAACATTTATATATAAAAACATAGAACAATTTTAATATAGTTTTATTATTAAATATACAATGTAACTCATATATAAATAATATTGTATGATGTACATTTTCCAGGTTTTTTTCTATTGTTTGGCTTTTTTTGAATTTCTTAAATCTTTTCATATACATATTTTCAACAACATTTAACATAAGTTTCCTCTGTATATATTAAATAATTTGATCTTTTTATACTATTACCTAATTTATACTTTACAATGTTTTAACATTATCTTACAACTTTTGACATGTTTTACATGTTTAATAATTGTTTACATTTTTTAAATATATGTATTCAACATTTTTGACTTGTTTTCCCATTCATTTCTAAGCGGACATAGGGGCCGATTACGATGGCGGTCGTAGGCACATCCGCGGTGCTGAAGGTGGCGGAAAATGTCCTTTTCCGCACTCCATCGGCGGTCCTTGCGTCCGCCGTATTACGATGGGCAAAGATAGCCCATTTCCCGTCCGCTGCGGAGTTTCGGGATCTGCCAGAAATCTCCTTCCGCAGCGGTGGCGGATGGAGCCAATAGAAAGGGACCGCCGTGCGGAATGCGGTTACGACCGCTGGACGAATCACAATGCCTCAAACAGCCCATCACACCGCAGCGGAGAATCCGGCCATTCGGGGATGGCAGAAGCACTACTGCGGATAGTGAAAATCCACTCCCGGACACCTCCAAGCGTTCCTGACCGCTGTTCGAACGGCGGTTTGGGGTCTTTGCACAGCATTTCCGACCGCCGCGGACGGATTTTCAGCTTTTCCGGATGTTCCTGGCGGTGTATCCTGGAATCCGACCGCCGCGGCAGGGATTTTCAGGCAGTGCATCCTAATCTGACCGCCGGTTTTGCCGCCGTACCTGCGGGCGGAAATTTCCCGCTACCATGGCGGTTGGAATGCTTTTCCGACCGCCATCGAAAATCGGCCCCATAGTCTTTTTTTAGTTACATTTAGTGGCCATTTTGTTTACCACTACCTTCTATTTTGCAGTCTATTTGTGTCATTTGTAGTCTATTTTCTGTGATTTTGGTTCCAGTAAGGTGCTGCTGTTCGTTGGAACAGGTCCTTTTTAAGTTTTTGTTTTTAGAGTTTTGATGTTAGGGGGGATCCAGGGAGGAGGTCTAGAGGTAAGTTATGGTGTTTTTCTAGATTTTCTTTTCATTTAGTTGTATTACTTGTACTGTTTTTCACTAGTATGTAGTTTTTTTGTTTTTTTTTCACTGTTTTAGTAAGGTATAGATTAAGCCCGGGCTGAGTACCCCACTCTGCCAGCGGAGTTTGCAGAGTTTTACCAACTCCACGGGGAACGCGAAGTTGCGGAAAAACTTCGACTCCGTGGCGGAGAAGAGTACGCCTCTCGGCCGAGTCAGCCCCCTGCAAATATTTTTTTTAAAAACCCACTTATCTTCTCTTCTGTCGTCTGTGGGCCGCACTACTCCTCGCAGCGGTGTCTCATTCTTGCCGTCCTCCTCCTCCTTGCATCCCCCTATGTATTACGACAGAAGAGAAGGTAATTGGGTTTTTAAAAAAAGATTTTGTGGGGCTGAAGCGGAGCGGAGTTCCACTGAGCTTTTCTTAACTCCGTGGAACTCCGCGGAGCACCACTCCACATACTCCGCCTAGGGTTAGTATAGATAAGTTGTGTTATATTGTGTTATGTTACTTTCTTTATGATGATTGAGTGTAATTTATATATACTTTTGGGAATGTAATGTTTTTTGCAGGTGGTTTTTCTGTTTTACTTCTCAGATTTTTGTATATGAACTTGTCCTATGGGCATTGGATTTAACCATTTAAAAAAAAATCTTTTTGGGTTTATAATACAGCACTATTTTTAATTTATTTCCCTTTTTTTTAGGTTTAACCACTTTTTCAGTTTTTTTTTATGGTTTCTAGATATGTTGGATTGTTTGAGGGATTGTTATTGGATTGTTTTTATTTTTGCATTATTTTTGGCCTTTTTGCATCATATTTTCCTGTTGTTGGTGGATTATAGTTTTCGACTACATGGGTAGACAGGATGATCTGCAACTTTAGAACAGTTAATCATATTTATTTTATTTGTTTTGGCTTGGAAATGTTATATTTTATTATGTGAGTAACTAGTATCTGGTTGTTATCTGGAAATGCGTATTTTATGTGTTGTAATTATTTTATGTAACAGACTGAGTTCATTCTATGAGCTTTAGGGTTGGTGTGGTTTGGATTTTTAATATAAATCATTTGTATATTATTTTATCATTTCATTCCTATTTAAGATTGGAGTTTTATTTAATGTTTTTACTAATGTAATAAAATATTATGCTTATTATTTATATAAAAAATTGTTCATCATGTTGGTTAGTGTTTATTGCATAATTTGCTTTTGGCCTTTATTTCTAAGGGCCTACTTACGCATTTGGTGGTACATGGGACAGCCAAGCCTGTGGTGGCGTGGCGGCTACAGCTGTACCGGCGGTCCAACCGGTGTATTACAACTTCAGCAGTTGAACAGCCATGGGATCACCGCAACTGGCAGGGATCTGCAGTCCCTCAGTGGTGGTGCCGCAGTCTGGGGCAGCAATATGCTGGCGGTGCCACCAGGGCACAGCTAAGCCTACTACACTTTACCTGATCTCTACACTTTCCATGACGGTGATCCTGCAATGAAAAGTGTGGCAGTCAGGAAAGTAAGGGGGCCCTAAAGGTCACCCTGGTACCCTCATGCATAGGGCTGCATGCAGTGGTGTACATGGTGTGCTCCCCTGTGTGCACGCACCCCAGTTCCTGCACGTCATGGACTGCACAGTCCATGCCATGCACTTGCTTTGGCGCTCCCTCAGCACTGCATTTCAAAGGCTTACTAATGAGACTTAGAACAGCACCACTGTGGGACTGGCAAAGCACCGCCCACCAGATCACGTGGAAACTGGGAGTCTGGCTGCAGTTGAGGTCGGCGGTGTGGGAGCAGGGTGCTGGTTGGCGTTCCGCTCCCACACCACCAAACTCATAATCAGGCCCTAAGTAATTTACTCCTTTTTTATTTAAGAAGAATTTGACTTTAAATTGTAGCATGTCATAAATTCTTTCAGTTTATTTGGTATGTTTAGGTGAAATTTGAAATACAGATTGCTCTATTTGTAGTTGTTGGTAGGTTTGCTCTTTTTGTAATGCTTTTACAAATATATAAAATGTAGGTTGGGTTCTGCCTAGCGTGGTTTGGAAGGCATTGCGCCATCCTTCCACTGCATTGTTTGTTTTGGTTTCCTGTGCCAAGGGGCTGTCATAGACAGTCCACCATGGTATGTGGAAATTGGGTTGGCATCTGTGTCCGGAGCAATGTAATCTGCCAACCCATGTATCTTTGGAATAAGCAATTAGTGGGCTTGGTTTATGGTCATTGTGTTGGTCAAAAGGGCTTTCTATTAGTAAATTGTAGTGGTTAGATACCTCTGTGACAGGGACATAGGCTAGTGCTATCATTTGTTTTTATTTCAAAGGTAAATTGACTATTTATAGCATATTCTATACTTAGTGCAGATTATTGGTGGTGTCTCCATGGGCATTGATTGCAATGGTAGTAACAGCCTTGAATGTCTGTGTGGGAATAAAGTTTAAAATGGTTTGAATCATGGTGTGTTCAAAGTTTATGATTATTTTTATGGGTAGTAGTTATTTCTTTTAGGTTTAATGTTGTTTAAGAGTTCATAGTAAGTGCTATTTTGAATATATGGTAGCAAGGCATATATAAAAGGGATATTTGTGTTTTGATATTCAACATGCATGGTGTATAACTGAGTGAGGTGTATATCTGAGTAAATGGTTTGGGACACATTTTGAAGGTCCCATCCATCATCCTGGTTTGACAACGGCTTCGTTTTTGTAAGTTATTTGCTGTAAAAAATATTAGGATTTCCTCTATCATTGCTTAGGTTGTCATATTACAGGAATGATTCATCATTATGTGTAATTTTTAGGTTTTCAGGTGTTTCTATATCTTGATCTCTTCTAAGAGCAGGAGAAGTATTGCTGGTGTTTTTTTAGTTTGTGTAAGTAAATATTTTAAAGTGGGTATAGGTAGCAGTTGACCTGTGATATGTTCAGAGACTTTTGGGACTATGGGCCTGATTATGAGTTTGGCGGTGCGGGAGCAGGACTACCCCGCCAACGCATCGCTAAACCTGTGTGCCCACTTCCCACCGGATTATGACTTTTTCAGTCACTGACAGGCGGTTCTTTGGCGTTCCCACGGCGGTACCTATGAAATAGGCACCGCAGTGGAAATGTCAATGCATTACCTGCATGGACTTGTTTTGTGGTGCATACACACAGGGGGGCACAACATTTGCCCCCCTGCATGCACCCAATGGCCCTGAGACAGAAGGGGGCCTTTGTTTCCTCTCCACCACGGTTTTCATAGAGTAAGAACCGCCATGAAAACCGTTGCAGAGAGGAAACTCGTAATATGCTTGGCTGGACTGCGGCGGTCCCACCAAGCATATTTCAGCCTCAAGACTGCCGCGCCACGGTGCGGTGATTGTGGAGGTGCAATGGTGGTCCGACCGCTCTAGTTGTACTAGATCTGTCGGAATACCGCCACCGCCCCTCCCCACAAGTCAGGTGGTCTGTGGACTGCCAGACTCGTAATCAGGCCCTATATCTTTTAAGATTTGGGTTGTGGGCTCCTGGGAACTAGTGGTTGCCTCTCTTTTATCCTGCAATACCTCCTTTACTTCTTTTTCTGTCACATTTGAGGGGAGGTTGCGTTCCCTTACATTAATTCCAGCATCATCTTTTGTAGTGGTCCTCCGATAGTACACATTAGAATAATATTTGGTAGATTTCCAATTCATATTTTCCATCGATGGACTTTCTTGATTGTAGGTGTAGTCCATGTGACTTAGTAATTGCTTTTCTTTCTGGGATGCTATGTATGTTGCTCTTTCTGTCATTGTTTCTGAAAGTAGTATAATAGTATAAATAATTACAATTGTAAAATGTTTATAAGTTGGTATTTATATATAAAATTATGCTATACTACTAAAATTACACTATGTTTACAATTTATACTTACACGTATGTTCTTCTTAGATGTTTCACACTTTTTGCAGCTTTTCCGTTTGGGGTGTTTTAATGTGGAACATGTGCTTTCTTTTTTGATGGAAGAAAAATAGAGCGCCAGTTTAATTTTAAATGTTTATTTGTTTGTAGTTTGTAGAGGATGAGGTCATTAGTTTTATTTTTTTAAATCAATTTTCGAGTGAGTTTCCTTTTTATAATAGTTTATATATACTTACTTTTTATGTCTGTTTTCTGTTTTCTGGTTTGTTATTGGTTTTGTTTTTCACAGTTATCAGTTTTCGAAGTTGTAGCATTTTTCTTCTGGTAAGTACTTTTAAAGAGGTAGAAGTTGGAAAGTGTTTTGTTAATTATTTGTCTTTTTACATTTATAATTATATTCACAAGTAAGTTTTAGTTGAAATTTAAGTTTTACTTACTTTGCATGGTAGTTGTTGAGATGTACATATTTCTTTTTTAAGGGTCTGGTCAGAGAATCCGGCAGAGTTTCCACATCTTGCAGCTTTTGTAATTTTTGAATTATTCAGTTGATGGAAATTGTGTGCCTTTTATATTGTTGATTTAATTGTTTGTGTGATTTTATTGGTTAGGTTTGTTTATAGTTAGATGCTAATTGTTAGTTTGGGGCCTGATTACAATGCCGGTTGGTCCGACTGCCGTCTTCAAGGACCTTTTCTGACCGCCAAGGCCAGGAAGCTTCCCCCTGCCGTATTACGATACAACGGCTGCTACCATTGCGGTCGCATCTACGGCGGAGCACATATACCCGAATATGTTGCTGCAAATGCATACAAAATCACAGAAAACATGTGAATTGTACACACATGCATGACATATGTGGAGATATGCCTTGTTGCACCATGTACCTCATTGCTGGAGTGTGGCAGAATGTGCACAGTCCAGTCAATGGGGATATATACCGCTTAAGGACTTACCTGGATTCCGGCACCCAAAGGATCTTAGCCATCAGGGTGCAGCTGCTCAGGTGTAGGAGGGACCTGGAGGAAGGGCTCCACGGCAGGGACTGCTAGAGAGAAGCGGATTTGGGTGAGTATGCACCCTAAATCCATCGATCCGACGGCTCGAGGTAGTAGGTCGGACCGCCACAGTCGGGTTATCGGAAACCCACATCGTAATACTCATGGCGGTTGGAGATCACTGTCCTGCCCTATAGATGCTATTTTTCTCCGACCGCCATCTCGGCGGTCGGAGAAAGCCTGTCAGAGTAGGCGATCTTCTGTCGGTCGGTCGGGGTACCGGATGCATACATCGTAATCTGGCAGTCAGACCGACCGCTCCCGACGAGACCGCAGCAGTCTGACTGCCTCTGACAGGACCACGAAATTTGGTCCTACCGGCTTTAAAATCAGGCCCTTAGTTTGAGCTTGAACTCTTTTTAATCAGTTATGTCCTTCTATGATAAATGCTAAATTAGATTTTATTCATAATGTGTAATATGTAGTTCAATAGTTTTTAATATTATTTAATTTATATATATATATATATATGCCACGACGTTTCCCAACAAAATCCACTCGATGCGGATAGATGGGTACGGACTCCAGTAATTGTGCAAAAATCTTCTTTATTTCACTCGCTACAACTCGCCATTACGCGTTTCATATATATATAATATTTATTAATATTTGGGTGTAAACATGATTGTAGTTATGTAGATATTTATTTCTGCTTATATTGTTATGTATTTATTCATTTATTTTAATGGGGTGAATTATAATTATTTTAGTAATGTAATCTATTTTTTTATTCAAACATGTGTATATATTATTTAATGTTTATTATAATTATTTGTTTAACGTAAAAAGTAGTTTTTTATGCTTATTAATGATAATGTAATTATTCTAGTAATATAACTGTGGTTAATATTGTGTGAGGCGTGATTTTTGACATAGCATATTTGTATTTAAAGGTGACCATCATTTTTTTTTCTGATATTTGTATTTTGATCTAAGTAAAACCAATATTTTTAAAAAGAATATTTGGGTTCTTGATATTTGTGAATTTATTAACTATGTATAGGAAGGCAATATTTGTATTAACAATATTTATATTCTAATATGTTTGTGTTTCAATATTGTATGCATAGAAATTATGTCAATGCTTCCTATATGAGAGAGTATTCCGAAGGATTCCTGCTTTGGTATGTTGTATGGGGATGAGAGCAGGTGGCAACTTAATTTATGTTATTCATGTGACCCCTTATCTAGTGTTTTATTTGAAATGTGTTTGATATCAATACACCTGTTAGTTTCATATGGTTTTAGGAGGACCATGCTTCTTTCAATATACTACTGAACTGCTGTTTGAAGGAAGAGCAATAGTTGACTTATAAAAGATGTCTTTGGCTATGGTGATGAGATTTCTGTATAAGGAGTGCAGATGTTGCAGTCTCATGACACACGTTGTGCCTGATTACGATGTCAGGTGGACTCACATCCGCCCGACATCGCTGCAGTCTCGGGACTGACCCGGGACCGACCGACCAACCTCCGGTCGGCGGTCCCGTCACCGCCATTACAATGTGACAGCGGTCGCATACTCTCATTTTCCTATGGGAGCTTGTGCTGCGGCCGTAAAGTGGCCATAGCACAGGCTCCCATGAAGAAATGTGTGCCTGTGTAAAGACCTGCACCACGTGGCAGGTTCCTCACTGTGCCTGCCACACTGTGCAGGGATTTACAGGGCCTCTAACTGGCCGGCGGGCTCCTTGAGCCCGTTGGAAGCTAGTCGGTCTGACCGGCCGGTTTCAAATCTGACAGCCTTTATCATAATAAGGCTGTCGGATATGAAACATACGATATGAGTCGGAAAGTCTCCGACTCACATCGTAATAGGCCCCTTTGTGTTTTGGGTAATTTCTCATTACTTTTGCAAAGCTTGTTTGGGTATCACCACTGGTGTTTTCTTTCTATTTTTTACTGCGAAATGTGTTCTTGCAAAATTCTTGCAAGAACGCATTTTGTGCCCAAATATATTGCTAGATGACAATTTTCATTCTTGTGTATTTACTCATAATTTTATGTAATTTTCCCAAAATTACAAGTAAATGCCAAGAAGCAAATTATGTGAATTTCACACACACCTATAATACAGTGGGCTGGATCATTAAAATCTGAAAGTCAATAGCCTTTATTATCATGAATGGATTACTATTCAGTGGTTTCTCAGATGGTTAAGTTAGAAGAGAAATTCAACTGGCTCAGTGTCCTCTTTCAATTTTAACTTTATACATTTTGAGCCTTATTACGAGGTTGGAACCGATTCGGTGTTGGAACTGACCAACCATAGGTCAGCGGTTCCAACCACAAAATTACATGGCGCGGTCGCAAACTCCCATTTCTCTATGGGGGCGTGTGCTGCGGGTTGTTTACACCCGCAGCACAAGCTCCCATAGAGAAATGTGAATTTGTGTAAATCCCTGTGCTGTGTGGCAGGCACCTCATGGTGGCTGCCAACCGCTGCAGGAAATTACAGGGGGTACCATAGGTCCCCCCTTGGCCCCCAACCAGAGGCCGCAGGGAGAAGGGGCCCTGCTAGGTGCCCCCAAAGTTGCTTTCTGACAGGCTTTCCATGTCGGAAAGCCTGACATGGAATGCCTGTGGGAAACCAACATCATAATCCCGAAGGCGGAAATGCCATCTTTAAGGGAGTCCGTGCTGGTTCCGGCTGGCCGATGGGCTCCTTGAGCCCCTTGGAAGCCAGCCGGAATGACCGGCCGGTTTCACTTCCTACCGCCGTCATTGTAATACAGCGGTCGAAAGTGAAACCGAAGATGTCGGTCAGAAAGGTCGAAGGTTTTCCTACCGAAATCAAAATGAGGCCCTAAGTGGTGTTGCTTTTTTTTTGCAATTTTATAGTGAAATCCTGACCTGAAGGCATTAGAGTACTTTACAAAAGAACTGGATTAACTACACATCTGTTTCTTTTTGGAATTTTTAAGGCACAGGGAGATTAAGAGATTTGCCCAGAATCGTATGATGGTGAGCTGAGTCCCAGTTTCAAGCCTGATTCCTCAGTTCAAAACTCAGCAGCTCTGTTAGGCCAAATAGTCTCCCTTTTCCTTGAATCCTGCAACCAACTACTACATTGTAAATGTATGTCAACCAACGGTTTCTTTAATAACCATGTGAGGCTAATAAGCAATTTATTAAGGGATTTGTAAATCTTTGAAGTCAGATTAGTCATTTATTTTAGTTAAAAAAAACATGAGTGCAAGAGGCCTTTCATTTGCCTCTATTACAGGGTATTCTTAAGAAGCACACATAAGCAAGCCATCAAATTGGTTAATCAAGCCAAAGCAATGCAACTTGGCTGAACTACAGCAATGTCCTACATTTTAGATTCATATTGCAGACACTGTGGTGCCAGAAGGTACTTCCTACAGGAACTGCACAGACGCACTAATTGTTGAATTACTGTGATAGGGTCGGTTTGTATCTGTTCTCTCAGTTTAGCTCAATGACATGATATCCTTTAGTGTAACTGTTGCAAGTGTTGCAGAGTGCAGTCACAAGGTCAGCCTGAGTGTATGCTCTCTCTTTAACCGACTGATAATTCACTGACTAGCAACTCTGGACAACGCCAGGGCCAGGGTGCACTGTCACCATGCCAGACTCTGTCTGAGCGCCCAGTGTTGTTAACAATAATACCCTGCATAGGTTTTTAAAGCAAAAGAAAAAGTGGTGGTTTCTTTGCACTTCCCTTAAAGTTTTTTACAAAACGATCCAAATGCATGAAACATTGGACTTTTATCATGGTCATCTCATAAACTCTCAGGACGTTTTTGCCGTTCATAAGTCATTACTTCTTATGCATGATATATACGGTTGCCATGTTAGTCTACCTGGCAAGTTTCCATGGGGAATGATGTGTCAAGAGGAAAATATACCCGTGTTTTGACCATATGTCTCTTTAAAAAAAAAAAAAAACTATTTGTGACAAAGTCAAAGGGCCTTATTCACTAGAATGTAAAATGTGCTGATTTCCTGCAGACGCCTTAACATCACCCAAGCAGAATTATCTAGCTCTTAAAACATGGCTGCAGTGTTGCCACTGATTGCTTTGTATTGTATTGTAACTTACTTTACACAACATTTCATACCCGACGAGGTGCTGAAGGACATTTACAGGTGGAAACTCCATGTGACTGTTATGGATGCAAGAAAGTGCGTTTGTAAAGTGAGCCATATGGGTAGTGTATGACATTGTGTAAGAGGACCACAGTTGTGCTCTTATCATGTATTTGTTGCTGTGCCTGTGTATGAACCTGAAGAAAAAAGGAGTCACGAATACATTGCTTAAAAATTAAGAGATGTCTTGTGGGTGTACGGGACGAGTATAATTGTGTTGTAGCCTGCATACGTGTATGGCAAAGACACTTCAGGCCATGTTGACACAAATATGTAACTTCACCTACACATGAGTGTAGGGATAGTGCAAGAGTTAGTGTGGTCAGGAATGTGTACGATTCCCGTCTGTGGAAATGTGTGTGACGTCTATCTTGGTGACTCCTCCTAGGTGTGCTACAGCTCGACTTGTAGTAATGGGTATTATCTATCCGGACATGGAATTCTTCATCAGGATTAGTCGAGTAGCAGAGAGCACTACAATAGACAACACATATTTAAAGGTGCCACCCGAGGTTTCATTGCCTATGAAGAATCTGGTACTCACATCAATACTACAGATTGCCCTTCATGCCACTGGTGTTGTTCACAGACGCACAGAGAGACCAGGAGTATGGTTTAATTCAGGCAATATTTAACAGATCGCCTATAGTGGTATAAGCACATCAAATTACACTTTTAAATGCTTAAAGGTTTGTGAGACAGATTTGTGTAGTAAACGTAAAAATGGCTGCACCTTAAACATTATTAAATTATATTAGAACCATTTGCAAGATGATTATATGAAAATATGGTACCTCCCAGAGTAAAATGTCTATTGATAGCATTTCTAAAGTCTTCTTTTTATTCATTTAAGATTTGTATTCAGCCAAACCGTACCACTACAGGTGTTGGTGTGCAGAACAGTCGGATAGATGGTCAGTGGGTTTTAGATATATATGATACAGCACATGGGGGGGTGCAACTGGGAGAGATCTGAAACAATATGGTCCCCATGATCTCCACTGGTGAATTTGGCTTGACTTTCCCTTTCTCACACCTAACTATGGAAACTGAAGACCTGCTTGTTTGAGAAAAAGCCCCAACCTTTTGTGACGATGCAAGATTTACTTGTGATCATCCTTGATTGCAAGTTCTGAATGTTGCAGCTGTGAATGGTGGTTTACCTGCCCAAAATACATCAAAGAAGGTGGCAGCCATTAGTGAGTGTATAAAAGTTTGGATGCTCATGTGTGAAAGTGTAATATCAAAGTGCAAGAGGCTGGAAAATAGATCATGTGGACTGCTGGGCCACCAGTAGCAATAAGAAACGTAGGGTAATTTGTGAGAGGGTGGCTGACTCAAATTTGTGGGCATTACTTTACTGCCCATCCTTCCCCTAGCCCCACCTTGCCCTAGTAAGACTCCTTATAGAGGAGTAACTGGGACTTCCAGATTATGCATTGATTGTTACAAGATGTGGCTGCAGTAGGCAATGAAATAACCAGAGGTTTTGCCTGGTATAACCCAGAGAGAGAGGCTAGCAGCCAATAAAACAAATGAGACTCCACTGGCGTCCCTAGGGAAAACATAATGTGACATTGGTGTATATCCAATTGGCATATTTAATTTACTTGTTAGCCCCTTGTAAAGTGTACAACATGTGCTCAGGGAATGTATATTAAATACTACTAGTGGGCCTGCAGCACTGATTATGCCACCCACTTAAGTAGCCCTTCAAACATGTGTCAGGCCTGCCATTGCAGAGCCTGTGAGCGCAGTTTTAAACTGCCATGTCGACCTGGCAAAATAAACCTTTTGCCAGGCCCAAACCTTCCTTTTCAATACATATAAGTCACCCATAGGGTAGGCTAGGACAGCCCCAAGGGCAGGGTGCAATGTATTCAGAAAGTTGGACATGTGCTTTTAAGTTTTGCATGTCCTTGTAGTGGATAACTCTTGAATTTGTATTTCACTACTGCAGGCCCATCTCTCCCATAGGAGAACATTGGAGTTGCCTTATTACATTTTATAAGTGTAATTTCTGTCTTTTGTAGAAACCGGGGTCTGGAGATTAATCTTCAAAAAACCAAGTATATGGTATTCAATGCGAGCAATAGCACCCGCCCAAATCCCCGACTGGATGGAAGACCACTAGAGAGGGTATCCATCTTTGAGTACCTTGGGATTACGCTCACTGAGAAAATGGACTGGGTTGCGCAAATAAAGAAAGCAAGCCTAAAGTTGGCCCAGACAACGGGGGGCCTCACAAAGGTACATTGAAGCTGCACCCACAAATTGGTTGGCCCAGCAGTGGAAATCTATAAGGTTCAAGCCAGGGGCGCTGCCTTGTATGGTGCTGAAATCTGGGGTCGTTACCCATCTGGCTCCTTATCGAGTATCGAGAATTCCTACGCTAGGCAACTAGTGGGTCTTCCCTCTAGCTCCCCATTAACACCTCTCCGAATGGATCTTGGAATTAGACCCATCGCAGACGAAGCCGCTCTTAGACCCTTTTTGTTTTGGCGACGTCTGTGGAGCACCCCTCAACTGGTTGCATACCGGGATGAGCTGAGTGAAGTTATGGGCCTACAAGGTGCTGGCAAATTATCATGGTTGGCATATATCAGGAATACCTGTGAGGCCATGGGAAGGGGTAACCTGTGGAATAACGCAGAAGAATCTTGCCTCGTGATTTCGAGGAAGGTTCTGATGGAAAGTTATAGAGAACATAAACTCGTGCAGTTACAGAGGAGGTCCATATCTGGCTGATTGACCCTTGGGTTTCTGGAAGTAAAAGACCAATATAGACCAGAACCTGTTCTGGACCACATCCAGCCATTCCTCGCCAAGAAGCTATACTTGCAATTCAGACATGGGGTACTCCCGTTGCGTACCTTCACAAACAAGTGGGCGGGTTCATCCAACTTGGGTTGCCCAGCCTGCAATAACACAGATGAGACAGAACACCATGTGTTATTCTTTTGTCAAGGTTATAAGAGGGCAAGGTCCCGATGGCTGCTTTAGCTATGTAGAAATTTGGGGTCCAGACATTGTAGCGAGGTTTTTAGGATATTGAAATATGACACCCACATGCCTATTGTGTTCTCTATTTCACGCTTTCTATTCTCCATGTGGTGTACCCGCAGAGCCATCCTAAAAAGAATCCCAAAGCCCTGCCCGGCCCACTGTTATTTATCATCCAAATTGGGCCCCATTCTTCCTCTTTTAAAAATGAATGAATCCACTTAATGACTTTTTTAATGTTCCCCTGTTGTTTCTATATTTCTCTATTTTTAGCCACTGTTGAATGCTGCTAGGCGAGGGTCACCATGAGAGTTTTAAAAATGTTGGTTTTGTATAATTCTAATGGCCTCCGTACCACTCGAGTCCTGCATATGCACTTTAGTGAGCGCGGTTCTTACTCTTTTAAACATGAATTAAACCACTTAATGATGTTTTTTAATGTTCCTCTGATGTTTCTATATTTCTCTATTTCTAGCTACTGTTGAATGTTGCTAGGTGAGGGTCACCATGATAGTTTTAAAAATGTTGGTTTTGTAAAATTGTAATGGCCTCCGTACCACCCGAGTCCTGCATATGCACTTTAGTTAGCGCGGTTTAAGAACAAAACAAAAACCACCATGCCGCTGAAGTATTGCACATGCACTTTATTGATTCGAATATCTATAGGCGAAATTAAGGCACTTCAAGCCAGGCTAGTGGAACAGCTGAATAATACAGGATTATTGTAATGGTCACTTTCCTGCCTAGGCATTGTTAATGCATTTAACTGACACTGTTTTTTCAAACAACGTAAATGCCTCTATGCTGCTCAAAGTTTTGCACGAGCACTTTATTGAATTTCATACTTGAGGGAAGATGGCTCTCTGTAAAAGCCACCTCACTGGTCATGTGTATGTACCTTACTGAACCCTACCGTCTGACCAATGTAAAGGTCTTATGTTGACCGTATACTGTACAAGCATTTTATGGCTTATATATCCATGGGCCAGTCTTTTGCACGTTGAGGGTGGTGAGTGGGAGAGATGATCTCGCTATGTAAATACGATTGGAACTCTATATTAATATTGTGCCTTCTGATCCCCCATGCAGAGCAATGGTTACTTTTTATGAACTGAATGTAATGTATTGGATTTTTATCTGTGCTTTTATGGCCATATAGGCCAAAATACAGTTTGATGATGATGAATTTAAAATCCTAACTTATGATGAAGTCAGATTTTAAATTATAATTCTGAAAAAGCCACTTTTAGAAAGTTGGCATTTTCTTGCCTTAGCCATTTGGTGCCTGCAGCCTGTTTCTGATCACATGACTGGGTGTAGTTGGCAGTTGGGCTTTGTGTATTCCTACTAGACAGCCATATACAATGGGATCTTAGTTGTAACTGGATGGGCCATCACTGGCAGCGTAGGAGGGAGGAGCGGGGCCCAGCCTCACTTAACCTGAATATGCTGTGCCCTATCTCCACACAAAGGGCTTAATGACTATGCATTGTCACTTCAACCAGCTTGATGCCAGAGCAGGGGGGGCAGGGGATTCCATGCATTTTAAAGACACTGTCTAGAAGCTTGTCAAACCTTCCAGAACCAGGGCACCAGTGTATAAAAGAAGGACCTCAGACACCATCACTTCAGTTCTCTTCTGGACCTATGGATACTCTGCCAGGAAAAAGGACTGCTATGCTGCTGAAAGGACTCCCACTCTGCTGGACTGCTGCTCTCAAGGAGCTGCTGATTTGCTGTGCTGACCTGCTACCTGCAGCCCTCTTGCCTGAAGAGGAAGAACTGGACCTGGAATTCCTCTTGAACCCAGGATCCCAGACTGACTCAAAGGGCTTGTCTGCTGGCCTCCTAATCTGAGCCTGAGGGACATGAAAGGCTCTCTAACAGGTCCTGGACCCATTTCCAGAGAGTTCCTGACCCCAAGTGCTACCCTTCAGGTTCTGGACCCTTGCTGTGGCTCAGCGGGCTGCTAATTCAAGCTTTTGAGCTCTTCGTGACCACGACTGGGCCTGTTCACACTGGAACAGCACCACTCGCACAAAAATCAGTGCGGGCCGCTGCAAGTCCGTCTCTTTGCACAGCAAGTATCGATCGCAGTCGAGGACAGCCAACGTGAAGTACCAGTCTACCTATCCGCAACGCCCGGTCTGCTCCTCGTGCCACACTGACCACTGCTAGCAACGTTCTCCTTGCTGCTCACAACCCTCTCCAATGTGAAAAGGACTCTAGCCAGAAACCTTGATAAGGTAAACCACCAGCTGGACTAATCTGGGACTGTATCCGACCCGTGCTCCATTGCGGTTGTCCTGAACTTTTGACTTTGACCCAGCCCAGTGCGACCAGATAGCCGAGGTTGACACTTTATGCTTTAAGGCGCTGTAATGCAGTTTATTCTTTAAAAATTCATAACTCCGGTTCTACTGTTTAGATTGTTGATGTCCTAGTATTATTTTGTTCATTAAAATAAGCTCTATTTTTCTAACCTGGTGTGGGATATTTTTGTGTGGTGTTTTTTACTATTTTACTGTTTGAAGTGTTGCACAAATACTTTACACATTGCCTCTGAGTTAAATCTGACTGCTCTGTGCTAAGCTACCAGGGGTGAGCACAGGTTAATTTGGGGTGTGAATGTGCTTTAGGACTTTAGGACTGGCTAGGATAGTGATTGCTGCTTGACCAAGGTTCACACCCCAGTCAACCAATAACCCAATTTCTAATAGGCTGAAGCTCCATAGTAGTACAGATAAGACAGACATGTTACATTCAGTGGAAGAGCATGTTTTATACTTAACCGGTTCACTTGTTAGTTCAAATGAGAAGGCAACAGGACTGTTTAATTGGTTGTGCTGATTAGCAGAGGGAAGTAAGCCTCATTTCAGCTTCTAGGGCTCAAGGCTATGTTGAAAATTCAGGCGCCATTTTGATTTGGAAAAAAATGTAAAAGTTTAGCCAGGCTCTGGGACATAGAAAGAAGTTGTGAAGAAGGGTCGCTATCTCTGAGAGTAAAGTGGAGTAGGTGGTGAAAACATTACAGCAATTGGTGGTGGACTCATCTCAATCAACCATGTTTCAGACATGTCGAAAGAAGAAAAACAAGGGAACCCTACTCACTGAGGAACCAGGGTAATTATGCAATACAAGAAAACAGCGGTTCCTGTGGAATAGTATCGTTATATATAAATGTATCAATACGTAATCGCAATACAAGGGTTTGAAGTGATATCAGAAAGAAAAAACCACATACACTAATGGTTTTGTTGACATATATATGTATTACTCAAAAATAATAAGCAAAAAATAGGCAATAGTGCGAGGTGTCCCAAGTGTTACATGAACCTAAAAATACGTGACAGTTAGTGACAGTATTTACACGGTTTCAAGGATTCCTTCTAAAGAAAGTGACCATAACTGAATTTATACAGAGATGCGTAGCAGCTATATACAATCATAAGTGCTGGATCAGTGGTTCACTTTCATCTTTATTGTCGACGGCGTTTCGACCCTTTACAGAATGTAGGGTCTCATCAGGACCTATAATTATAGGGACATCTGGACTTTCAATTGCTCAGCTGAGTGAGGGAGTGTGCCAACCGTGGGTATAATAAGAAGGGAAAGGTACTCACAGGGAAACCCAGCCGGGTTCCCTGGTGAGGGTGTAGGCTGGCGATCAAAGGACAAGACGACGCCGATGTTAATGATATATTTCGGCAGTAGTGAGCCGGAAGTAGTGTAGGAGCTCAATGTGTGGCTTGTGGTCCACTAGGAATAGGGAATTAGGAGTAGATCCGCGGCAGGTGGTCCGCATCACTTTTAGGCTATTACCAGGATCCCTAAATAGGGATAGAATTCCAAGAGGCACGTGACAATGCTACGTGTTAACAGCAAGACCGCTTCCGTCTGCTTGCTGTAGGTCAAGTGATATTATTCAAAACTTTAGATAGCAGCTACAAGCACTACCCGTGCACTCAACCATTCACCCAGGCACTACAGTTGTAGTTATCCATTCATCCAGGCACTACACTTACACTTATTAAGTCAATCAAGCAAAACCGATGCATTCATCCAATTATCCTGGCACAACCCATGCCCTCCTCCAGATACCCAGACACTACTCATGCACTCACCCAAACACCCAGGCACTACAGTTGCACTCATGTATTCATCCAGGCACTATACTTGCACGTATCCATTCACCCAGGCACTGCACTTGTACTCATCCAATTATCCAGGCACTGCACTGCAAACATCCAGGCAGTACACTTGCACTTATACAATCACTCAGGCAAACCCATGCAGTCATGGAGTCACCCAGGCACTGAAATAATACTCATTTATTCACCCAGGCACTGCACTTGCAATCCTTAATTCACCCAAGCACTGCACTTGCACTTATACAATCATCCAGGCACTGCACTTGCACTAATGCAATCATCCAGATAGTGCACTTCTACTCATACAGTGACTCAGGCATTACCCATGCAGTCATGCAATCACCCAGGCACTGCACTTGTACTCATTCATTCTCCCAGGCATTGCACTTGCAATCATTTTTTCACCCAGGCACTGCACTTGCACTTATCCATTCATCCAGGCACTGCACTAACACTAACACAAGCATCCAGGCAGTGCATGTGCACTCATACAATCATTCAGGCATTACCCATGCAGTCATGCAATCACCCAGGCACTGCACATGCACTCATCCATTCACCCAAGCAATGCACTTATCAATTCACCCAGGCACTGCACTTGTACTCATCCATTCACTCAGCCACTACTCATGCAGTCATGCAATCACCCAGGCACTATACATGCACTCATCCAATTATGCATGCACTACCCATACAGTCATGCAATCACCCTGACACTACACTTGAACTCATTCATTCACCCAGCCACTGCATTTGCACTCATCCATTCACCCAGGCACTACACTTGCACTCATCAGTTCACCCAGCACTACACTTGCATTCATCTGTTCACCCAGGCACTGTACTTGCACTCATCCAATTATCCAGGCAATGCGCTTGCACTCATACAGTCATCCAGGCAGTATACTTGCACTCATGCAATCTCTAAGGCACTACCCATGCAGTCATGGAATCACCCAGGCACTGCACTTGTACTCACTCATTCCCCCAGGCACTGCACTTGCAATCATTTATTCACCCATGCACTGCACTTGCATTTAGCTATTCATCCATTCACTGCACTTGCACTAATTAAATCATCCAGGCAGTGAACTTGGACTCATACAATCACTCAGGCATTACCCATGCAGTCATGCAATCACCCAGGCACTGAACTTGCACTCTTCCAATGATCCAGGCAGAGCACTTGCACTCATCTATTCACCCAGGCACTGCCCTTGCACTCATCCATTCACTCAGGCACTACCCATGTAGTCATACAATCATCCAGACACTGCACTTGCACTCACTTATGCACCCAGCCACTGCACTTGCACTCATGCAATGATCCAGGCACTGCACTTGCACTCATCCAATTACTCAGGCATTTCCCATGCAGTCATGCAATCTCCCAGGCACTACCCATGCACTCATTCAATCATGCAGCCACTACCCATACATTCATCCAATCACCTATGCACTACTCATGCACTCACTGAAACACCTAGGCACTACATATGCACACATCCAATCACCCAGGCACTACCCATTCACTCATTCAATCACCCTGGCACTTTCCATGCACTCATTGACTCACCCAGGAACTACCCATACTCTCATCCAATCAACCAGACACTACCCATGCACTCATCCAATCACCCAGGCACTATCCATGCACTCATTCATTCTCCCAGCCACTACCCATACACTCATGGAATCACCCAGGCACTACCCATGCACTGATGCAATCAACCAGACACTACCTATGCACAGATCCAATCACTCAGGCACCTCCCTTGCACTCATCCATTCACCCGGGCACTACCCATGCAGTAATCAAATCACCGTGGCACTACCCATACAATCATCCAATTATCCAGGCACTTCCCTCGCACTCATCCAATCACTCAGGCACTACGCCTGCACTCATCCAATCACCCTGGCACTACTCATGCACTCATACAATCACCTAGGCACTCCCCGTACACTCATACAGTCACACAGGCACTGCGCTTGCACTCATCTATTCACTCAGGCACTACCCATGCAGTCATGCAATCATCCAGCCACAGAACTTGCACTCATCATACTACCCATGCAGTTCCTATGCACTTGTCTAATCATCCAGATATAACCCATGCAGTCATACAATTACCCAGGCACTACCCACGCACTCTTAGATTCACCCAGGCACTACTCCTGCAATCATTGTAACATCCATGCACCAGGTATGCACTCATTCAATCATCCATACACCAGTCATACACTCATTCCAACATACATGCATTCTTTTTCATTTTTTAACTGTAAAAGGATATTCCAACAGGAACCTTTTTTGTGCTTTCATTTTTTTTCCTTTTAATAATTTTTCTTTTTTTTGTTCTTTTTTGTACAAACAGAAATGGCAACTGGGACAGGAAAAATTACTAAAATCTGCACTAAGAAATGTGCAAAAACTCTAAAAGGGGGAAAAGATTTGCACTTGTGATCTTTCCACCATTGTGAATAGCCATAACAGACTGCTCGCCAGCAGTTATGACAACCTCATACTCGATACAATAAGTGGCCATTGTAGACAACTCTGGAGCGAGATCTGGGCTTCCCTGGCGAATGCGTGCTGCGCTCTGGGATCCACAGGGGAGATATTTAATAGTTGCTGGGGAGCTGGGAAGGCAACCGGTCAGGCTTGTATCGGTCTATGGGCCAAATGTAGATGACCCACATTTTTTCAGTGAGGTTTGGAGGCTAACAGAATCACTCGGCTCTGGGCCCATCTTGTGGGGGGATTTCAATGTAATTTTGGATTCGAACATGGACCGGTCTGGCGACTCCCGTCGGCCCCACCCAAGGGGGGCGGAGCAGCTGCGGGCCATTATGGAAGACCACGAGCTGGTGGATGTCTGGCGACGTCGGCACCCACTCAGACGGGAGGGCACTTGTGTCTCTACAGCGGGCCCCACTTGGTCCAAGATTTGTTATTGGCTTGCGTTGCGTGACGTGGACACGTGGGTGCTCACGGCTGCTCACTTGGCCTGGTCTCTCTCTGATCACGCCCCAGTACTGCTGGAATTCACGTTGCTGGACGTGGCGCAAAGGCCCTTCAGTTGGAGGCTCCCCTTTGGTGCACTCCGGGATCAGGTATTCCGAGAGACAATTCGTGCCGACATATTAGAGTACTTTGAGGTAAATAGTGGGACTGTGGACTCTCCCTCGGTATTGTGGGAGGCTTTCAAAGCGGTAGTCTGGGGTAAGTGCACCGCCAAGCAGGCAGGTGTGCTACGTTCACTCAGGGGAGACCTTCGGCGCTTGGAGGGGGAAATCCGAGAGCTTGAGTCGGAATACTTTGAATCTAACAATCTAGCAACCTTGGGGTGCATTAAAGGGAAAATTGCGGAATTCGAGGAGGCTGCTCATAGAGAGACACACTACCTGGGCAAAGAGGCACGTGCACGCCAATACAGAGAGGGGGATTGAGCCGGGAAGACGTTGGCGGGCCTCCTGAAAAAGCCCTGGGCTAGTGAATACATAAGCGAATTGCGCAATGGTGATGGTGACGTGATGCCGGCCAGGAGGGGGTACAAGCAGAAATGCTTGCATTCTATACCTCCCTGTATTCGGCACGGCAGACAGAGATGCACACGGATCTGCTTCCCCTCCTGGAATCGATCGAACTTGCCTGGTTAAGTGACGGACAACGCAGTTATCTTGATGAGCCATTCTCCAAGGAGGAAGTGATTGGAGTGATTCGGGCTATGCTTGGCGACAATTCTCCAGGGCTGGACGGACTCACAGCTTTGTTCTAAAAGGGATATGCGCCGCTTCTTGTTCCCCACCTCCTCAATATGTATGAGGAATCATTGTAGCGGGGCACACTGCCCCCCTCTCTCCGGAAGGCGCTAATTGTCACCATTTTCAAACCTGACAAGGACCCGCAGTTATAGGCCACTGTCGATGATCAATCTGGATAATAAAATACTTGCAAAACTACTGGCGACTCGATTGCTTCCCCTGCGGTGCTAACGCCTGATCAGTGTGGCTTTGTCCCTGGGCAGAGCACCTCTCACAACCTCCGCACCTTCTTCATGACCATGCAGGAGGTGGATTGTTCTCTCCTCGCTGCTGCCATTTTTTTTTACGCAACCAAGGCCTTTGATACCTTGGAATGGCCGTACCTATTCACACTCCGTTCCCGCATCGGCATCAGTCCCTTTTTTCTTAAAAAAATCACCCTATTGTATTCGGCCGGACGGCGAGACCGAGGATCAATGATCTGGTGCCCCCCCCATCCCGGTGGCCCGGGGTACACGGCAGGGTTGTCCTCTTTCCCCTCTCCTGTTCGCAGTGGCGACGGAGCCGATCGCGGCCAGGCTTCGGCACCAGCACGCATGGCGTGGACTGGATTTTTCCCCTAGGGTGATTCTAGTGTCAATGTACGCTGATGATGTGACCCTATATGTCCAACACCCAGCTGAAAAAATGGGCCCACTCATCCGGGAAATGATCAGCTTCGGAGGCTTATCGGGCATCACAATAAACTGGGGGAAATCCAACATTTTAACGCTAAAATGTTTTAAAAAATATGTATGTAAAAAAATATTGTTAATTTTCCAATTCTACATGAAAAATGTATGTTAAAAATATATTATACTTTATAATAAATTTTGAACAACATAAAAGTACCTGAATCATGTTTTTAATATTATGAAAAAATTTATAACAAAACCAAATGATAACAAATAAAGTGTAAAACAAAAAAACACGTGTTAACAAATAAAAATGTTTACAATAACTAACATACATCTTCTTTCTTATTTGAATGTACATACAAACTATAAAAATAAAATAACTAATGAACAATGAAAATTAACTATTCCTAACTCCAAAACCAACTAAACTCAGTAAAAATGCTGAATATCAAACCATAATAAATTACTATTCCAACTCCAAAACCAACAAAACTCAGGGAAAGTACTGGATAATAAACTAAATTAAATTACTATTTTAACTCCAAAACCAAATAAACTCAGGGAAAGTGCTGGATAATAAACCATAATAAATTGCTATTCCCACTCCAAAACCAACAAAACTGGATAATAAACTAAATTAAATTACTATTTTAAATCCAAAACCAAATAAACTCAGGGAAAGTGCTGGATAATAAACCATAATAAATCACTATTACCACTCCAAAACCAACAAAACTCAGGGAAAGTGCTGGATAATAAACCAAAATAAATTACTATTCCAACTCCAAAACCAAATAAACTCAGGGAAAGTGCTGGATAATAAAACATAGTAAATTACTATTCCAACTCCAAAACCAAATAAACTCAGGGAAAGTGCTGGATAATAAAACCTAATAAATTACTATTCCAACTCCAAAACCAAATAAACTCAGGGAAAGTGCTGGATAATCAACCAAATTTAGGGGCCCATTAGGATGGCAGACGGAAGCACCACCGCCGTGCTGGCGGATGCAAAAAGCACCAGTTACCGTCCGCCCGCCACAGCACACACGCCCGCCCAATTAGGATGTGAAAAATCAGCCAAACACCGCCCGTAAGCCAGCTACGCCCTCCGCCATCAAAGTGCGCCCGTTCACGGAGCGGCGCGGCCTAATGGAGACACACCGCCCGACGAAATCACGTACCGCCCGGCGTACAAATTACGATGCCAGAACCAAACAGTTCCCCCGGCTAAGAGACACCGCACGTGAAAGCAAGGCGGAAAACCGAACGCACAGTACGGATAGCAAAGAGGCGGACCCCGAGCATGAATCCAGCACTGCAGGCCCTCCCCATGCTCTGCCTGATGCAGCACCCAGGAGTCAACGCACCGCGGCGACGCAGGTAGGCAGACACACAACAGGGGCACGCAAACAGCGCACACAGTGCAAGGGCGGGAAAACTGTATATGGCCCCCCGACACCCCTGCGTGGACACGACACATCCAGCACTGCACTCCACACATGCGCACAACGCAGAGGCCAACGGCAGCGCAATGCATGCGCCGCACACAAACAACACAGGGTCACAACCAAACACCACACACACCAGCACCACCCAGAACGCACATGTCACGTGACAGCCCTGCCACAGTCATGTCCCCAACCGGCAATTCACTGTTGCCAACCTGACGTCACACAAGTGACCCGAACATGTCAGTGACGTCACGCCAAATTAGGACACACCCCTGTGTGCAAAACACGGCGAAGCACACAGCGGCGGCAACATCACCCAGCAGAATATGGACCCCGTCGGAAAAGGTACGCCAGTACCACACAGAAACACCGATGCCACCCTGCACCCAATAACAAGACATGCAATACGTAACATCAAAGATACCGGGGACAGACAACAGGTGGTACCAATTATAACACAAGGCCCAACGTATAGCGGAAACGCAGCTTGCCGCCCACACACGGGAGAGGAGACAGCACTGAATGACCTTCCATTCCCACTCTGAAACCACATCCCGACTAAACAAGCCGGAGACAACAGTCATTGCACCAAAAAGCCCAACACAGGCATGCAGAGGGAAGCGGCCACAGGGCAGATAGCGCATAACACCAAAGAACATTCACAACGGAAAAAGAAATGATAACACTCCCCCATGTGGTTCACATGCAAGTTATCTGGAAGGAGTCAGACACCACTGACCTTGACCATTCAGAGAAGCATGTGGGATGAGGGCCCGTGTCCTCCGCACAAGCCAACATAACACAAGTCCTGCCTCCCTACGACCATTACAGAATTCCCAGCAACGCCGGAGGTTGCACCCTGCAGACTGCAAAGACAGCCGGAGCACGCCACCACAGCGCCCTGCAGCAAAATGGCACTTGCACCACACCTACCCAACTACGCCGGACAGATTAAGCTGTACAAACATAACCTGATACAGATACTGGGATGTGACAATCTGGCCTTGCTGAACGTAAGTTACAGACTAACTTACCGCATCGCATTGTTCAGCTGCGTCATCCCCGTCTTCTACTGTCGGAGGTGTCCCTTCTACTATCCTGTGGATATATGTCTCTCCAACCCGGCATGTCCAAGGGCGGACCTGCTACAACTATTCAACCCCCTGGACGCCCACAACAGGGTCTGTTCAGCCTATGGGGGCATGGCGTATGTGGCTGCTATCGGACCCACACTGCAATGGGACCACTGTGCCTCCACACGACGGATAATGGATCACAGTTACATCGAATGTCACCCAACATGTCCCATCATGCTCCTACAAGGGACAACTCACGACCAACACCTTGACAGCCACCATCTGCTACATTGGATGGCATCCATGTCCACCACCAATGCCATGGAAGCCCTGCTGGAAGGTATTGCATACCTGACAACCTGTCAATTCGTCGGGCCCCGCCGCCATACCCCCAATTGAGCAATGATGTCCCACACCGTACCCATGCATGGCCTCCGCACGGACTGGGCAGTTACCAGTACAACAACTATACCATACAACCTGCAACTGACACCACACCATCAACTACACTGCAATGACATCGGATATATTCGGGACATGCACTCTGTTCCTCATCACATCCAGTAACTCTGCATGAACAGGGGGAGGCAGAGGCATGGGATTTGTGAATGGCAACCACATGGACAGAACTGCACGTACAACCATGCCATAATATGCATCCTGCGCCCATGAACATATGCACCAGTCAGTGGACAGTAATCGTCCGGCTGTAGTATGTGAGAGCTGTCACCTCACCTCCCCTGAACGTCCGTGCCAGGACCTTTGCATGGACAACAAGTGCATCCACCAACAACATGACCCCAGCGACTGTGACATGTCCAGTAGCCACCACATCGCAACAACAAGTGGGACGCCGTTGCATGCACATAAGTCCATGCCCTGATGTCACCTCCACGCACGTGTGTATGAGTAACTATCACAGCAAACCTGTAACATGGAACTGAGATGCACTGTGCCCATGATGACAAAACGGACTGGTAGGCTAAATGTATACTGTCTGTGTCAAAGTCAGCAGCACCTCAGTAAGTAGCAAATGTACATTAGCACAGCAACGGCTAAGCAGTCGTAACTCTGAAGCCCACATCCCACAGTCAACAACTAATCACATCTACCCCTACACCCTATGCCATGTGTAATCATGCTGAGTATATCCTCCACATGCATTTTGCTGCCAGTAGTGTCTACTATACTGCATCACAGAGGACATAAGTACCAATACATGTCTAGAAGCAAAAATGTGTCTCTGCTGATTCATTTCACAAGTACGAATGAGAGAGGATGAGAGTGTGAGAAGTACACAGCAGTTGTGAGATGACCATGTAGTCCACTGTCATTGGATGTCAACGCAAATGAGTAGCACAATTGTGGAAGACACACATGTGTCATGTGAAGCGGGAGTCACGCATGGCTCAGGTGGGTGGGTGTGACGGGTAGGTGCGCACATGCAATGTTGAAACACGCTGTGTTGGGAGGATACAGGAACAGTACATTGGCGCTCTCCTGGGAATTTGTAAAGACCACCTGTCTGGGGATGAATGTGAACTCGTGTGTGCACAACAGGCGGGCACACGATCAATGCTGCATCAAGTGTAGACGTCAGCCCACCCTCCTTGGACATGCTGGATACTGCTGTGCATCCGCAAGGCTCTTGCCAAGGCACTCACATCCCCTGTCGACCAGGTGTATCCACAACATAGTCCAAATGCACAGGCAATCCAGGACACGGGATGGCAGTGGAGCATGGTGGGTGAGAGGTCATGGCGCGCTCCTCCTGGTCACATCACGCAGGCAACACATCCCCAATGTGTAGTATGGCACAAGTCATATGGAAGTAGTGGGGACGCACACATCACGAGCAGTAGTGACGTCACGGAAGGTGGCTCGCACCATCCCACCCATTGCCTAGATCTCCACACACGTTACATGCCATTGCAACAGAGAAGCCAGCGCATGCACAAGCAGCTCCGAGCTCGCCCCAGAGAGGCCAAAGAGTGAATGTGTGGGTCCATGAGCTCCAGTTGGACGCGGCCTGGGCCGCTAGGGCAGCTACAGCCTCTGTGTGTTGCAGGTGGTGTATCCGGACTGCGGAGCCTGTCATGCATTGTCAATATTGCCCGGGTCTCGAGTCGGGGCACCACGCAGGTGGACGGCGTCCCGCCACATATCATACCGTGAGACAGACTACTTGTTCAAATGGACCCACACATACACTCCTTGGCCTTTCTGGGGCGAGCTTGGAGCTGCTTGTGCATGCGCTAGCTTCTCATGTGCAAATGCATATTGGTGTGAGCGAGGGGAGGCCATGAGGACAGTGTAAAAGATAACTGTTTGACTTTCAGTTAGTTTAAGGAATGCCCCTGATGTGGTCAGAAAAAGACGTGTCTCGTGTGTATTGCAACTAGTAGATAAGCCGATGACCTTCCCATGTCTTGCATGTAGCCCCGCACCTAGCCCGCACACTCGACACATCAAAATGAGTACCAGCACCACATTCTTCCCATTCGAAGCACTGACTGGGGGTGACAACCATTGGACAGTCTTGTGTAGTCCACCCACGCGTACATGTGGGCCCTCCATGATCCATGTCACCTACGGCAAAGTGATGTCATGGACAATGACGGTAGTGAGCAGAGCTGTCTGCCCCACGCACAGATGGTGCATCAGCTCAACAGACCCAGCACTGAGGGCAGCAGGGGTCACATGTGCAGGGGCAGCTGTGCCTGTTGTGAAGGCACATGCATATAGACAGCACATCGTCCAATTTGTAGTCTGCCCACATCTACAGTCCATTGTCAGGCGGACCTAGCAAAAGATCACAAGACAACACATCTGTGTGGGTGTACCCACTGTGACCAACACTGCGCAACAATCAACGTACCGGCCCTGTGCATGGCCCACCCCGCAACGGAGGTCACATTCAGTGCCACTATCTCACACACACATCCCTGTCACGAGGCATGGTGTGTCCAATAGACAGGACTGAGTGAGCGCCCATCCGGAGGGTCCTGAAAAGGAGACACATGTAACCCACTAGGCAGTCTGTGTTGTCACCTACTGGCATTGTGCAGTCAATGTGCAGGCCAGGCCTGCTGGGACTGAGAAGGGCAGCATGGCCCCAGCCTGACATGCACACGACCAACAAGTGCACTGAGACCTGCATTGCCAATTGGCTGGGTCACTGGATGTCTGACATGAAGTTGCCATGTACCACCACTCGGGAGGGACAGACAGGTCAAAGCGCCCGAGAGCACACATACCCATGCCACCTGCAGTCAGCATGGTGAGCAGTGGATGTTTGAACACCACAGGCTCTGACTCATAGTGCTGCGGATCAACGACATGTGTGTCACCCACATGCACCAACACACACACTGCAGCTGTCTCCCACACACATATTTCACAAGGAATAGCCATGTGCAGTGTGCGTGGAGCTCAGAATCCAGGATCTCCAGCTCCTCGCTGGTGAGTGGACCTGGACATGTCCTCAGCGTCATCGACGTGTAGGTGGAGAGGTGGCAGCAGCATGTGTTCTCGAGGGGTGCCAGGCTGCAGTTCCAGGTAGATGTGGTAATGCCTGTCCCACTCACACACACATATAACCCTCTGGGTCAGTTATAGTGGGTCCAAGCTGCTGCAATCCGTGTACCATGTCTGGCAGCTTCAATTGCAGACGTAGGCCTGCTCCCAGCTGGCCCGGGACGCTTCCCTCCATAGTGGAACACGCAGGGTGCAACCGCGAGGGACATTGGAGTTGGCCGTAAGGGCCTAGACCATGGCGGGTACAGTCCGCTGATGCCATGTGCACCACACAGTATGATGTGCGCACTGCATCTGCAGGTGTGGCCATGATTTGTGTGTGGGTGCAGGTGCACAATGGACGGGGCCACAACATGCTGTGTGCATAGGCAGGAACAGCCAGTGGCCAGCCTCCACATGTCTGTTGGCACATCATCATGTACACATTGGCATGGGTGCATGGGATATGCATATGCACACACATGCCATCTTTCACTATGTACATCTGCCACTTGGCACGTGCAATGTTACGTGTCACTTGTGATGTGTATTTGCAAGCACACAGCCGTGTTGGCATGGGGCTGTCAATGTGTACACCTGTCAATGTTTCTGGAGGTGTGATCCGCACAGTGCTGTACATAGGGTGCAGTGGTGACACCAATGACTGTCTCATATCCCCTCGTGCCACAGGTCCCACTTGTTTTGGCCGCTCAGCCTGTGTCCATAGCGTTGTTGGTGTGTGCCATACTCACCCAGCCTCGGAAGCAGTGTGATGCACAGCAGCAAGTCATGTTGCCGCGGTGTTGCCGCTTGCCGAATATGCAGTCTGTTACCATCAGCATGCCTTACAAGTCATTGAGGCCTAGATCCCCATGTGCATGCCCATAGCAATGGTGTGTGTCACTGCTCATTGCTATTGGTAGGGGACCTGTGTAAGTGTATTGTGACTGTGCTGTCCCTACTTGTCAGCTGTTCGGTGATTCAAGTGCTTGTTCAGTCATTTTTGTTTTGTGTATGTGAATATGCCATGTGGCGTCTTGCTTTGACATGTGTCCACTTCCATCCTTCCTAGGCGGAGACCAAACATTCATCGCCCCTACCAATTGCTGTCAGACATGGAGGATGTAGAGGTCATCCGTAAATATCGTCTGGACCGACCCACCCTGCATCGTCTATGTGCCATGTTGGAACCCCACCTCCGTCCTCGCAGGGTGTATCCAACAGCATTCACCCCCAAGGCTAAGGTGATGGCTGCACTGCATTTCTTCGCCACTGGGTCATTCCAACACACAGTGGGCAGTGGAGGTGGGATGTCCCAGCCCATGTTCAGCATGGTGCTGAGGGATGTACTGTCAGCTATGATGCTGTACAGGAACAGATACGTCCGATTCCCCAGGGCTCGTGAATTGGCGGCAGTGAAGGGTGCTTTCTATGCCCTTGGACGGATCCCCCACGTTGTTGGTGCTATAGATTGCACCCATGTTGGCCTTGTTCCACCACAGGCCACTGAGCAGCTCTACCGCAACCGGAAGCACACGCACTCCCTGAATGTGCAAGTGGTGTGCCTTACGGACATGGTGATTTCCCACGTGTGTGCCAAGTTCCCAGGATCGGCACATGACGCGCACATCATGCGCAACTGCATCCTACCACGACTGATGGCCAATCTGCAACCGGACCGTGGCTGGATTGTCGGTGAGTATGTGGAGTAGTGTAGCATGCTGGCTGTGCGATGCTGTCTTGTGTCCAGTTGGAATTGCAACGGTTCTCTGTGTCCCTCACACCCAGGTGACTCTGCTTACCCGAATGGGCCCTGGCTGCTCAGCCCATTGCGACGTCCTGGGGGCCCAGCTGATGTCTGCTACAATGAGGCACATGGGAGGACCAGACGTGTGGTTGAGCTTACCTTGGCCTCCTCAAGTCCAGGTTCAGATGCCTGGACCGCACCGGGGGTGCACTGGCGTACTCCCCACAGAAGGTGTGCCAGATAATAGTGGCTTGCTGCATGCTGCACAATCTGGCTATTCGCAAGCAGATCCCCCTAATTGTGGATGACGGAGATCAGCCAGGGCCCCAGCCTGCAGACCAGGACAGCTCGAGTGAAGAGGACAGTGGAGAGGAGGAAGCTGTGAATGTGCGCCAGCAGCTCATCGCCCGCTACTTCACTTGACGGTGAGTGTCCATGTACGACGGCTGATGTAGCTGTAGTTGTGCAGGTGTATGTGTGCTCTGTCACGGGGGCCTTTTGTTCACTGAGTGCTGTGTGTCAATGGTCCATGTCCAGGTTGGTATGCCACTGGCAGCGGCTGTAGCAGTGTGCCCTGTTGCTCTGTGTGATGTGTGTACATTGCTTGTAGTTGGTGACAAGTACTGTGTGATGAGTGTGTGACACACTCATTGAATGTACTCTTGTTCTGTTTTTCACCCCTAGGTCCCTACAGCCTCTCCTGTCCCATCGACATACCACACAGCAGATGCATTTCTGCTCATGGTGGCGATTGCACATCGTTGAATAAACCCAGGACACATGAAGCAGATTGTGTTCAAGGTGTATTTATTTACAGCAGTGACATGTGATTGTGTGCAAGGTGATGACAAACGTGGTGCATGCTGTGACAATTAGTTGACGGTCATGGCTGCGTGATGGTTAGGGTGTACCCATGAAGTTCCATGTCCACAGTCCAACAGACACATGCCATTCACATGGCAGTGTGGGGTAGGATCGTAGTACAAGTCAATGCAGTAGGTGGTCAAGGTTGCTGGCTGACTCACTGGTGTTTGGTGCGTGCGAAGTCCTCTCTGGACACCTGTTTCCTCTTCGGACGGCCCCTTCCACGTTTGGTAGGGGGTGTGTTGATGTGCCGCTGGTGGTGGCTGAGGAGTGCTCACTCGCTGTGGACGCAGGGGAACGCGATGCTGCACGACCCTGCGCCACAGCAGGTGGTGGCGGAGGTGGTGTTGCTGGCCTTGCTTGTGCCCTCACCACCACCACCAGCTGGCCCATTAGGTCCACAAGTTGGTCCATACGGGTCACGAATTGTCCCATATGGGCGTCCATGGACCTCAACACCCCAAGGACCTCCCGCGTGTCGGTAGCCGACCTGGCCCATTGTCCTTGGGCCTCTTCATAGGCCCCAAGGACTCTGGCAATTTGCGGCAGGGCTTGGCTCCCAGGCTCAGATGGCGTTAGCCTGGCCCTGCTCCTCCTACCAGTACTGCTGCCACCGACCTGCCCACTAGCCACATTGCTCACCACGGTCCTCGCTCTGGCTCCCAGGGTGGAGCCCAACGGCCGTGCCACCGCTTGCGCAGGGGCTGTGGCCAGGGATGGCGTGGTGGTGGTGGTTGCGGCGGTGGTGGTGGCCGCAACGACCGTGGCAGCAGGGGTCTGTGACTGGTCAGCAGCCCTGGGTGATGGGTTGGTGGGCCGGAGGGGCCCTGGGGAGCGGTTGTGCCCTGCCACTCCAGATGGGCCTGCTGGGTGGTCCGTGTCCGGAGAGGTGTCCAGCTCCTCTACATCCGTGAGTCCGGGTCGGGGGCTTGCGGACTGGCTGTGCTGGCTGCTGTCACCCTCTCCAGCATCCAGCAGTTCGGCACCTGTGGGGAGAATGAGATGGGTCATTGTGTTGCACCTAGCAAAGTATGTATTGGTTGTCTGACATTCACAGTTCGTGCACTGTCATGCACAGGTTTCCCAGTGGCGTGTGTGTGGATGTACGATGTGTGTATGCGTGGGCTAGGCAATGGGACTGTGTGATGTGGACATGTGGCATGGGACGGATTAGCAATGCCGATGGGTGTGTGTTGCTATGCTCCTACATTTTGTGGCTCGGGTGTATGCGTGCTCCAGGACCATAGACGATGTTGGGTTGAACGATGGTTTAGGGGGAAGGATGGAACGCTTAGGTACGCTGATGCCAAAAGGGGGTACAGCCCCCTAAACGCTCTTGGGTTGAAATATGCTTTTGGGGTACATACTGTGGGTAATGGGTGCAGAACGTGACATGTGTTCTGGCAACATGACAGTGCATAGACAAAGGTGTGTGTCTGTCTCACATGCCCGGAATATCTGCTGACTGTTATCATTCATGGACATCACATTGGTAGCATTGTTGTGAGTTTGTGCTTGTTGTGTGCCACACGACGTATTGCAGATGGGCCAAATCCTTTGTGTGCGTGCTGCCCTGGTACATGTGCATCAGTGCTGTGCTCTTGGGGTGTTGACTATATTATGTGTGTTGTTACTCGCAGTGTGACGTGCGCTTCAGTCACTGCAGGCACTTGATTTGTCATGGGCAGGTATCTTTGCATGACTACTGTATGAGGGCCAGCTGTTCGGATGACATACCTTTCATGACACTGTGGCTGAGAGATGAGATGGATGATATGTTGAATGTGCATTGTGTGCCTGTGTGTTTCATGGGTCCAGTTGTCTTTGTGTGCAATATTGTGGTTCCAAGCTGTTACTTCTAGTACGGTCTGTCTTACGTGGGCGTTGTTGTACGATGTGTGGGTGACAGGCAGTGAGGACTACATGGACAGGACTTCGATGGTGTTGCTGATGTGTGTGATGGGTGGCACAGTGCCTGCCGTGTGGGTCTGTGATCCAGTGGGACTTGTGCATGCAGACGTGGCTCCTTAGGTGTTGCTGTATCTGTGATAGGTCATGTGGGGTTTGACTCTGTTGAACATGTCCGTGTGCACATTGGTCTCATGATTGTGACTGGGAGCAGTGCTGCGTGTTCCTCTGCTACGTGACATGTCCCATGTGTCAGTCGTAGTACAGACCACATGCCTACAGACGCCCCGCCCTGTACATTTTCCCACCTACAGGTTGTTTCTGAGTGCGCAATGCAATGGATGCCACATGGTACTGGGAGGGAGGGGTGCTCCACCTTGCTGGTCTGTGGGAGTGGGAGCCTGGTGGGTGTTTTACTTCAGCTGTCCCCCCTCCGACCCACTGTCTTTGTGTTCCGGCTACTTACCTGTTACTTGTCGGTCAGTGCAGCTATGGCGGACACATGGATGTGGGGTGTGCTCCACCTTTCTGGTCTGTGGTAGTGGGGGCCTGGTGGGTGTTTTACTTCAGCTGTCCCCCTCCGACCCACTGTCTTTGTGTTCCGGCTACTTACCTGTTACTTGTCGGTCAGTGCAGCTATGGCGGACACATTGATGTGGGATGTGCTCCACCTTGCTGGTCTGTGGTAGTGGGGGCCTGGTGGGTGTTTTACTTCAGCTGTCCCCCTCCGAACCACTGTCTTTGTGTTCCGGCTACTTACCTGTTACTTGTCGGTCAGTGCAGCTATGGCGGACACATGGATGTGGGGTGTGCTCCACCTTGCTGGTCTGTGGTAGTGGGGGCCTGGTGGGTGTTTTACTTCAGCTGTCCCCCTCCGAACCACTGTCTTTGTGTTCCGGCTACTTACCTGTTACTTGTCGGTCAGTGCAGCTGTGGCGGACACATGGATGTGGGTGTGGGGAGTGCTCATTCTGGCGCATCTGGAGTACAAGGGGACCTGGTGGAAGTTGCGGTGCTGGCTGACTGTACACATGCCCCCATGGTTTGTTAGTTGGTGGCTTTGGGCTGAGTGTGTGTGAGTGTCTGTTGCATGTGTGGGTGATGTCTTGTGTATTGTGTACTGGACATGGGGGTGTTTGTCCCTAGGAGCTATGGCATGGTGGTAGTGCATGTGATTATATAGCGGTGTGCTGGTATACGTTTGTTTGTACTTACCAGCCTCCACTCCCCCTGGTAATCCGGTGAGGATCTCCGGATGTATGATGACTCGCACCTTCTCCTCCCACGCCTTGAAGGTCTTGAATAGCGCGGGATTCCCTCCGCCAGTCCTGGCAGCCAGCTCTCGGTTTTTGCTCTCCTTCTTCTTGACCACGCTTTTGAGGTCGTTCCACCTTTTGTTTATTTCTCCTCTGTTGCGTGGAACGTTCCTGACTGCATTGACCTGGTCTACGATCCTGCTCCACAACCGGTTTCTGGTGGATAGTGGTGTCTGTTGGACCTGGTTGCCATAGATTTGTGGGTGCACCTTGACGATCTCGTCTACCATGACCGTCAGCTCGGTGGAAGTGAACTTGGGCATTCTGTGTGATGCCATGGTGTGTGTTTTGGTGTTTGTGGTGCTGGTGCGGTGTGTGGTGTGTGATGTGCAGGGGGTTTGTGGGTCAGGTGTTTGGTGGTGGTGGTGATGGGTGTGATAGGTGCGTGTCTGTGGTGTGCTGCTGTCCTTTCTGTCTCGCTGTGTTGTGTGCTTTCGTCCTCAGTTTGTAATGTTGCAGGGGGTTGTGGTCTGTGAAGGGGCTGGTTTTGTACTTACCTATGTGGGTGTGTCATGATGGTCTGTTGTTTTCAGGTGTGTTGTGGCTGGTGTTCTGGGATTTGTTGTTGATTTTTTTGGCCAGGGGGGGGTGTGTTTCCGGGATGTGTACTGTGTTTGGGTATTTGTGCGTGGGTTGCTGTGTGGACTTGTTGGCCATGTTGTGTGTGTTTGTTTTCATCAGCGGATGGTTTCTGTGCATGGACGTGGCCGCCAGGGCTTCCGCCGTGTCCATTTTCGTCACTGTTGTTTGTGCTGGCGGGCGGTGTATTTGTGGATTTTCCGCGCTCATGTCGGTACGATCCTAATTTCACGGGCGGTGTCTCGGTCGTCAGGGCGGGCGGTTTTGGCTTGTCGTGCGTCTTTCCGTCCGTGGCGGGCGGATGGACTTAGACTCGGACATGGGCGGGCGGTATTTTCTGTTTATTTTCCGCCTCTGGCGGTTTTCAGTTCGCGGCATCGTAATTGCTCGGTCGGTATTCAGACGGTGTAGGCGGGCGGATTTTTGCCACTGTGGTAGTTGGCGGATTTTTTACCGTCCGTCATCGTAATGGACACCTAAATTACTATTCCAACTCTAAAACTAACTAAACTATGGGAAAGTGCTGGATAATAAACCAAATTAAGGGGGTCATTATGATGGCGGTGAACCCACCACCGGCAGCCTTATCCCCTATAAACCCAACATCCTGCTCCTAAAATGTACAAAATTTAAAAAAATATTTAAATTTTAATCCAAATTTTTTAAATTACTTACCACCCTTATCCCCTATAAACCCAACATCCCACTACTAAATGTTGAAAAAATATATATATATTTTTTAAATTTAAATTTTGTTTAATTACTCCCCACCCTTATCCCCTATAAACCCAACATCCCACTACTAAATATTTTAAAAAATTAAAACTTTTTAAAAATGTTTACATTTTTTTAATTACTCCCCACCCTTATTCCCTATAAACCCAACATCCCGCTCATAAAACTTTACAAATTTTTTTAAAAATATTTAAATTTGAATCCAACATTTTTAAATTACTCCCCACCCTTATCCCCTATAAACGCAACATCCCGCTCCTACAACTCAATACAAAAAAAATAATACAACATTTTAACTTAATTTTTTTTAATAAAATATATAATAACTAATACTACATTAACAATGAAAAAATACCAACATTAAACAAAAAACCAAAAAATCGATATAATTAACAACTATTTGACATTGAAATTTACAAAATCGCTATTTCTGCATTACATTAAAATCGATATTTTTAACAATGAAAAAACTTACCTCGATATTTTGGACCATCGATATTCTTGACTCCATATTAATGCTATTCAATATTTCTACGTCGATATTCTGTCTCTGCACCATTCTTCATATGTCTCAGGACAGATAGTCAAAGACTTGTAGCTTATTCTTTTTGAAATGATAAACAATGGAGGTTTCAGAATACATGTGAAACATGAGCCTGTCCTTATTTGCTTGTCACTGTTCATGGTACTGAGCTTTGCAGAACTTTAAATGTCTCCTATAATTTTATGGGTGGTTCCAAACAGCAATGCATTGAAATAAAATGTTGGGGTTTATTAATGCTCATGGATGTAGCTTTATGTGAGTCAGTAAAAATAGGCCATAAGTGGTTAAGAAGTTTCAGATACCATGCAGCTACATAGTATGCATACAACATGCGATTCGCACTCTACTCAAAGCCCTGCCCACAATCATGTCTCAAGGAGGGACCAAACACAGATTGTCGATCAGCCACGGCGTAGTCCTTTATTCACTTTAATGTTATCATTATTAACTTTGATCATTTACACAAGCATAAGCGACAACAATCATTTGTTCAAATTTCCTAAATTCTTATGAAGGACAATAAGATGCAAGACAGATTCAGAAGGTTACGTTAGGCAAAAGACTGTATTTACATTATAAACATTGCAGTAATCATCAATACATGCACATTGTAATGAAAACCCCCTGTGCCCGTTGTGCCAGCAGGCCCCAACTTGCACTGACCCCTGAGTACCACCCAGGGCATCCCGCAGCATTGATGTAACACATTGACCAGCAGTCATTAGTAGCAACTTTCTCCAACCTTACATCACGGAGGTAACTACCACACCAGGGCACAGCATAACGCATTGACCCAACCGGGGTACCTGAACACAGGTGTACCCCCAAATGTTCTTAACTTGGGCATCTCAGGTAGGGCAGGAGAGTCCAGGACAACCAGCAGGTCAGTCCCCCTCCCGCCAGCCTGGAGCCCCACTGAATGTTCCCCCTGTCAAAGGGTCAGTCAGTCCATACAAAAAGTCCACTTCTCGGTATCCCCCACTATTTTGCTGCCAGGGACCCTGCCACAGGGGCGAGGAGCTTACTGGTGTTCTCGCCCTCCCCCTCACTGACTTTGGCTGCGACCGGCCTCTGCAATGTCCCCCAAAATGGTCTGGATAAATAGCTCCTGGCCCTTGCTAGACAAATGCATTCCATCCTGGTGATATAACTCTGCATTTGATACCGGGATAACATTGTGCCTTATCGTGTGCATGGAGGAGCCCTCCAGGATCTTGGTGACCACATGGTTCAGTTTCTTTACTGAAATGTTCACTGTCTGAACATGTGAACCCTCTGGCTAAACCTGTTGTGGGATTACTTCCAACCAAAGGATGTTAGTTGCCGGCAACAGATTCCGTGCTCTTGACAGCATGGAGAATAATGCCTCCTTCACTCCTCTCCAACCAGTGACGATTAAGTAATTACTCCCTGCATAAATAATAAGGATGTCTGGGATGAGGACTCTACTGGTTTCAAGCGCCTTCCGCAAGTGATCAATTAGCTCCACTAACCGCAGCCCACCAATCCCCACCCAGTGGTGCCTGACTCCTGCCGAAAACTGCACCCTTTCCAATTCGGATCCGTGGAAATGCTGTGCCTCTCGGCGAACAAAAGAGTGGCCAAACCAGCATACCTCGGTCTGAGGTCGCCTGACAACTGTAGGGAAAAAGAAAGAGAGGCAGGAGAGTTACTAAGGGGCTCATTACGATGGCAGACAGACTTTAATCCGTACGCCATCATCCCGAGTATGGGGACCGCCTGCCTATGAGGCGGCGGTCCCACAAATGTAATAACAATGCAACCACCACCACAGCGGTTGCATCTGCAATTTTTAATATTGCGGCGGGTGCTGCTAGCTGCAGCACCCACCGCAAGGTTAAAAATGCGCCTTGAACATTTCCCTGCACTACGTGGCAGGCACCATGCGGTGCCTGCCACATGGTGCAGGGAAATGTATGGGGGCACCACAGGTGCCACCCAAGTGGAAGTTCAAGGTGCCCAGGAGCAAGGGGGGGCCCACTACGTGCCCCAAAAGTACATCCCCGCCAGCCTTTCCATGGCAGGGGAACCGCCATGGAAAGGCTGGCGGGGATCCAACATCCAAATCTGGTGGGCGGTGCCTGCTAGGCACCGCCACCATTCTGTGGATACAGGGCGGGTCTGACAGGCAATTGTAACGATTGCCTCTGTTAGACACATGGCGGTCGGGCTTTCCGCCCGCCAGCACACGGCCCGCCATCACAATCTGGCGAGCGGTGAATGGCCTTATGATGGTGGTGAACCCACCACCGGCAGCCTGCCAGTGGTGGGTTCACTGCCATCGCAATCAGGCCCTAAGTGCTGGAGGGGGTGGTGAGGGATCCACCCTCCCTACTTAGGCCAAATGAGGCCTCACGTAGCGCTCGAAGCACAATGACTTCCACCTGCCCATCCTTCTGATCGAGTCTGGTGGCAAACCAATCGATGCTGCGGTTGTAGCTGCCCCAATGCGTGTAAACTGAAATCTGGTCAGTGGGGCGCCATCTGCATGCACCAACAGTCTGGAAACATACGTAGGAATCCCTGTGTCAGTGCCACTGGACAATAGTGGGCCCCCGGGGCCACATACAAACACACCCATGCTCCCTTCCCAAGCGGGTCTGTCTTAGATCTCCTCACTCTGACCTGTAAGAGGTCCCCTGACACAATGACATTCAACACATTGATGCCTGTGCCTAGGTCTACCCTCAATGAAGATATTAGTTTGGAAATTCTAAACACCCCGAAGAAGGCAAGCGAATAGGCAAGGCTGAACAGGCACACCTCATAAGGTGATATGCAGACCAGGGTTAAGATCCCCAAAATACCGGACAGCCTTGTGAAATCAATAGGCCTCCTGTTGTCTTCAACAACCGGGGCAAAGCGCTCCCACCTCCTCACAGCCCGTCACACCCTAGGGTCCTTGGTTGGGTCAGTAACCTCTTCCAGCCCAGCGAAGAAAGCGATAGCCGATAGCTGCCTTTGAACTAGGGACAACGACTTACCACCCCCTTTTGCTTAACCAACAATTGCAATACCCCATGCGGGGTAAATTGTTCAGGAACCCCAGGTGAACTAAACGATGCCACATATGCCTGCCATGCAGTCTCACACATACGCTTAGTTTTGGGAGCCAAGGAGGCAGCTATCAGATCGGGGGCAACTGGGCAACAAGCTTCCGCAACTCCTCTAGAAATCCGACATCCTCTTGTCTGCCTGCAGCCACTGCGCTCGAAATTCTGTCAACTTGGAGCAAGACAGTGCATCAGCTACTGCATTGTCTACTCCTGGCACATGCTTTGCAATAAAAATACACATTGCACGCCAGGACTCAACGAATGAGCTCCTTAAGAAAGCGAAGCACTAAAGGGCATTTGGCACTCTGATTGCTAATTGCCATCACTGCTGACGTGCTGTCTGACCAAAACACGATTTTCCTGTCATCCAATGAGGACCCCCAAATGTGGAGTGCCACAATGATTGGAAATAGTTCTAAGAATGTCACATTGCGTGTGAGCCAGGAGGACACCCATTCAATCTGCCAGTGTTTCTTGCACCATCTTGTGCCACACACCACACCGAAATCTAAGTTACCTGCTGCATCTTTATAGAGAGCCACCTTCGTATTGGATTGGACCTGTTATTGCCGCAGCAGGGTGCCATCGAAATTGTCCAAGAACCCCTTCCAAGTGAGCAGATCTTCCCTAACTTCAGAAGACAGTCTGGTGTGGTGGTGTTTTGCCTGCAGCACAGCTATTGCCCGGGCAATGTTCCTTGAAAAAACCCTGCCCATGGGTATTACCCTAAGGGCGAAGTTAAGATGCAAGGTGACCTTCTGGGCTGCTAGGCAAGCTTCAATGGATGTCCTGAACGCCAACACTTTGTCCTGTGGGAGCCTACACACCCCGCTACTGTATCTATCTCAATGCTCAGGAAAGCTACCCAGGTACTCCTCCTCACTTCTCCACTAAAGGAACCCTTAGGGACTGAGCCAACTGTCAGAAGCCCAGCAGGGCCTTCCCACACGCTGGTGAGCCCGGGGGGCCCAAGAACAGAAAGTAATCCAGGTAGTTTATCACATCCTGGGAAAGAACCAGATCCTTCACTGCCCAGTCCAAGAAACAACTGAATGTCTCAAAGACCGAGCAGACGATACAACACCCCATCGGCATACAGAGATCGAGAAAAAAATCTCCCTTCAAATTTAAAACCCAGCAAGCGAGTGTCATCTGGATGCACTGGCAAGAGGTGGAAGGCAGCCCCAATATCAGATTTGGCCATCAAGGCACCCTTGCTGCTTGTAGATTGCTGTGCCAAAGGTAGTCTATCGCACAGCATAGAGCCCTGGATCCAATGTGTCATTGACTAAGGACCCTGGCAGGAAGGTTAAGTTGTGAATGAGGCAGAATTTCCCTGGTTCTTTCTTAGGAACCAAACCCAGCAGGTAACACACCAGGTCCCTGCGTGGGATTGAACTAAATGGGCCAGCAATCCTTCCTGCTCGTACCTCTTTCATGATTTTGTCTCTAGTGATCTCAGGGTGTTGTAGCACTGACAGCTGGTTGCTGGGGGTACCACAGTGGAGGGGGGCACTGGACGGAATGCAGAACCCATATTTGAAGCCATGATATAACAGATGAGCATCTAGGCGAGAATTATACTTGCCAAGACGGTGAATGAGAACATGCAAACAAATGGGTGCGGGTACCTTATCAGGCTCAATGGAGCTAGCGGCTTTTGGGAGGGTGCTGTTCCCTTGCCTTTTCCTGCTTCTTGAAGCACTTACTCTCAGGGTGACCCTGGGTCCCACAAAAGGAGCATAGGTGTTTAAATTTGCAGGCAGACCCTCTGCTACACTCTTTTTTGTTATACTGACAGCAAGCCTGTTTCTTGTCCCCTGCCTCATTGTCAAACCGAAAGGGATGCGGGGGTTTCACAACTACTGGCGCCATGTAGAACTCTGCATACCAAATGTTTATTTCCCCTTGGTCCCATGCCATTCCTGGCAGGACTGTCTTCATCTGCCTAAACTTCGTATCATATTGGAGCCAATCGGAGCCTTGAAAGTTGGAGGCTGCTCTATGAATCATTGACATATAACTGAACAATTGTGAGGTCACTGTGGGGAACTTCTCTACCAGGATAGCTGAATACATAGAAAACCCTTTCACCCAGTTCTTGAGGGACCACTCCACCCATACCTTCTTTGGTTTGTGCTTTCCTTCCTTGCCTGCTGTGCTTTTCCCCGGAACCACTCCAGCGGTAATCAGATCAAAAACATAAATTTATTCCCCCTTTAAGATCTTTTCCTTTGTTTCTACTGGCACATGTCAAGCGATGGCCATGGGTGGTGCCAGCGCTGTAGAACCAAAAAGCATTGGACTGACCATGAGAGGAGTCTGGGATGTTGGGATTGCTGCAGGGGGGACACTGTGTGCGGTGCTGAACCTGAGATAGTGGGACTGTTAGCCGGATGGACTTGCGATGTGGAAGTGACAACAAGGGGCAAATGGGCCACCCCACCTGATTGGTCCACACCTGAGCTGCTCCACTACCCAGTTGTGCTATGGGAGTAGTGGGGACCTGTCCACTGTGGTGAGCCACCGCTGTTCCCCCAACCTGTGCCGCAGGGACCACAGGAGTGGGTATGGCTGTACTCATTGATGGGGGTGAGGTGTGTTGCGAGGGAACCCCCCACCTGTGTAGCCGCTAGTGATATTTCAGGCTGTGATGCACCCCCGTTCTGCGCTGCAGGAGAAGAAACCCCACTGATCTGCTCCACTTGTCTCCCACTCGCAACAAACTCAGGACTTATGGGTGCTTGGTTTTTGCAATGAGCTGCCGCGGACTGGCCCACTACCACTGCCTCACCTGCTAGTACCGACTATGATTGAATACCCCCATTAGCGGGTTCTGGGAGGGCTTCTCTGTATCGAGCCGGGACCTTTCTCTGCCACTTAGGTAGGGGGGGCTGCCTGTTGGGACTCCTTCTCAGAACCTTGAGACAACTTCTGTAGGGCCCATTCTATGCCATGCGTCTTTGCCACCTTCCATAGTTCGCTGAGTGACCGAAATTCACCCTGCATGGCTGGCACATCCTTGGAGACACGGGCACACTTTGGAGCCATGGTCAGAAACGGGCGTCTGCTCACCTAGATAAAGGCGCAGTATTAAATGCAGCTCCCCAATACAATACGTGGAACAGAAAGATAAACATTCAGTTAGAAATCACCATATATGAGTATCACCATATAACATGTGGCCCAAAATTGGGGTTATAGAGGTATCACACCATAATACCCATGAGACTTTTTCATTTATTAAAATTTTATAAACCAGAAATTGCCTGTTCATCATTCTGAGTAAGAGTCTAACATCTCCACCCGGTTAACCAACTATAGGAACCTGAGGTCCTCTTTAGATGCTCCTGTGATCCCAACTGCTGCCGACTATGTTTAACTATCAAAACTCCACACAACACCCGAGGAGCAGGGAAAACCCTAAAGCCAGCATGAATCCTCACTACATTAGTTGGCACGTAATACGGAATTCCAACCCAACATACACTGCGACGCCTACAACCGAGTACTAACCCGCATATCTCTAAGGGATCAAAGGCTAGCTCCTCCATGTGCCAAAGCATCCCGACATTAACCTGCTTTTATTCATTTATTTATTTATTTTTTGACAATGTAAAAGATTCTCTAGGAACTCACCAGCACACAATGTTAGGCTGATGTTGAGACTCTCGCCTGGATCCTCCGCTATGAGACTGGCAGCTCTGAGCAGTTTTTAACACGAACCTCCCCTTGCCGGTCCTCCCACCTTTCTGGCTCTGGCCAACAAAGGCACCCCCAAACCTGGATATTTTTAAAACAGCTATCTTGACATCTCAGTTATATGCGGAGCAGCTCCTGAGAGCTGAAAAAGACTTCAGGGGCTATATTCTTGGAGCGGACCAACATAAAACTACCACTACAACCCGGGCAGTGCTCAAATCTAGATTGGCCCATAACTTAGTCTAAAGACAAAGCATGTTGCTCGGCGGAGATACTCACCACCCTGCCGCGCACCAAAAGGAAACGGAACATGCACTATAAAGAGGAAAAACAAAGGGCACAACGATCACATGCTTGCCACTCACTGGGGATACTTACCACCCTAGTTGCACCAGTAAGCCCACTGATATATAAATATGTGGGTGGTTGAGAGTACTCACATCCCCCAATCAGCCCTCAACAAAAAGCATGAACCACATGCATAGTCAGAACACGCACACACATTTTTATCCATACGATACGATGGATAGGTATAAGTATGCCCTCTTACAGTGCCTCGCCTAAAGGAACACTGGGGAATGCGGGAATCAATCCCGCTACCTCTCGCATGCTATGCGAGTGAGTGCTTCTTCATGTGGTAGACTCACCCACCCCCTCTTGGAGTTCGAGGCCTCTACCAAAGCGAACTATGCAGTGAGGCCTCCCCATTAGCCCCCAGAGCTGCAGACCGGCTGAACAAAAAACCTTGAGCACCGCTGTGAATCTGGGAACGCTGCTGAGGACGCCGACGACCATGACGTAACTTGCTGCCGGTCCACACCTTCTGGAGATGCTGTTAAAGGGGACAAAGAGAAAGGCCCTGCTCCAACTTGCTTCTGGCGATCAGGGGCTCGAGACGCCGGGAGGCGGGGCTCGTCGCCCCGGTCCCTGCTGCTGCGAGCGGATGAGGAGACGAGACGACACCCGGCATTGATTGCGGTGAGTGGGGGCCCGTAGCTGCGGCGATGGTGCCGGTTGCGGGTCGGTAGTGGTGACTCCCCCCCCTGATACGCATCAGTGACATCGGCGCTTCGACGCACACCGGGCATCCTGCAGGCCACTTTACCGCAATGAGGTAGGCGCCTGAAACTTCACCGCGGCTGACGCTGAGACACCCTCCGACCCTGCGGACCTTCGGGGGTACACTGGAGCCACTTACCGCAGCCCGCGACTGCAACAGACGTGTGGTCACGGCGGGAAATTCTTCGGCGGTCCCGTGGTGGATCTGAGGGATCGCGGAGCGCCCAGCCCCTCTAAGGCGATTTCGGCAGTGGGCGAGGGGGCGAACTGCACAGAGCATCTCGGGCAGGTCAGTCTCTTCCCCACTGTTGGTCCTGCTCACGGAGGGAAGTTGTCCTTCAGGCTGGATGCCTGACTCCAAGATGGCGGCGGTACATAGGGATCTGCAGAAGTGAATCTCGTTTCTGTGCCTTGGCCAAGGGGGAGATTGCAACCCAGGAGATGACACCCCCCATGGAAGGAGTGGTCCTTTCTGTGCAGGATCATCTGGGGGTTGTGGCACCCACGCTGGCATACGCCTCCCTCTGCCTGACCCTAACATGGCGGCCTGATCCCATCACAGACTGTTATTCTCAAGATCACGAGTAGACGTGCTGCAGCCCCTCTGCCTCCGTTGGTTGCGGTGCTGTGCCTGCAGAGGCAAGTGAGGCCCCAAAGGCACGGTGAGTGCCAGGCCTTATTACTTCACAGCTGCCCAGCAAGTAGTGGGTAGCTGCACCGTTTAGACTATTGTTTAGTTGGGGGACATACCTTGGCAGTTAGGAGTGAGATGCCCTCCTTTAGCCCTGACCTTCACAGCTGCGCAGCACTTAGTGCCAGCTGCAATGTTTAGACCTGCGCAGATTGCGCACCCTTGACTTTCGCTGCTCAGGCAGCGCGCCCGGAACTTTTGGGACATAGGGCATTTGAGCCCCTCTTTGAGATGGCCAGTTGGCCAGGGGGACTGTTAAGTTTGTAGGGCGCCAGGCCCTAATGCCAGCCTTATCTACCCACGCATGCCGCCCTGCTGCCCTGGTTGTAACGCCGGCCTCCCTCCAGGATCTGCGGCCCGTGTCTCTTCTGCCATCTAAGGGGGTGCTCCCGGAAAGATCACTACGGTGGAAAGTCCGGAGCGACGCACGACTCGCGATGCTCCTGGGCCCTGTTAGACCAGCGACTCTACCTCACTGCGGGTGTCGGGTGCTGTCTGCTGATGAGACATGGTGGAGCCGCCGAGCGTAGTGCAGGATGGTTGATTGGAGTTGTTTCATCAGCTGGCTGGTTGGTATCGTCAACCACCGTAGTGTGCACTGCGACTCTGAGTGGTGCTTTTTGGTCCGAGGAGCTATCTGGTTCCTAGTAGTCCTGCTGCGGTGAAACTATCCTGTGCTCGTTAGGTTCCCAGAGCGTCCTGTGAACCAGACGTGGCGCTGGATAAGGCTGAGGGTAATGCGTTCATCGGACTGATCTCCTACGGTCCCGTTTGATCCCCCCTGTCTTTCCCTTCGTTTTGCAAGTAACAAGCATGGGAACACTGTCACTTTGGTTTAATGACTCTCACATTTTGCTGACATGTTTTAACTGGTGTCCTAGACGGGGCGTGTTGTTTCCTATTGGGCTGTCCTGGCTTGTTCGGTGGCCCATGGGATGAGTGATTCACATAATTGGCACCCATTTTGCTCTCCTCTAATTGTGCTCTTGGATGAGGTTTGGTGTCCATTTGGGCCTCCTCCCTGGGGAGCCGAAGAATGTCCTTCCCCATCACTGCGATCCTATAGGTGACTCCCATTTCCATGCGGGTTTCCACACTGGGAGGTCCCAATCCCGGGTGGTAGGGTTTGCCCCGGTATGATCACACACCCTCTCCACTGCTGGAGGCAAGCCAGCCTTCTATCCCACCGGTATGATGTTTTATTAGGGAGTTAGACCAGAGTCCCTGGCCCTGCATTTCTAGTCGTCTCCTGTCCTCTATCTCATTGGATTATCCTCACTCGTCTTCCGGCTGATGTGCCCTCCTCTTCTTATTATTCTTCTTGGCTCTATCGCTACCCTAGTGGCCCCTCTTCTCCCTATCATGGCTTCCATTCAAATTAAGTCGGGAGTTAACTGCTTCAAAGTCATCTATCCCCTAATCTGTCCAAAGCAGCAGCAAAACGGTTCAAGCACAACACCATTGAACACTTCCCGATTCCCTCTTTGTGGATCAATTCCATAATGGGCACCTAGGGAAGCTAAAAAATGACTTAATTTTTTTCACCCATGACATCCCTTCCTGGTCCACCAGCTTCCTCAATTTCTTCAACGTCTCCTCCTCCTCATCTATCCCGCATGGACAGCGGCTAAAAATTTCCCCTCCACGAGCTTTAAGGGCTCTCTCACCATAACACTCTACAATAATGGCACCGTCATGATTCAAGCGACAAACTCCTGTCTCTCCCTCTTTGACCATCTCTTCCACTCCATTCGTCCAACCCACACAACTATGATTTCCCTCGACTCTTCTTTGACCTCCTCTCCTTTCTCCCTTTCTCCCCCCCTGCCCCCCCGATACTCCAGAAGGCCGCTATCCCGGGAGGCACAGGCCTACCCTTTGTTCCCCCTGCCTCTGCTCCCTCATCTCCCTCTCTTCCCCCTTCCCAAAATGCCCCTCCCCTATCTTGTCTTTCCGGCCTCTGGCCTCCACCCCCCTCCCCACCCTGCACCTGCTCGATTCTCCAACATTTTCGCCGCCCCCCAATCCCACTAAACCTACCCACCGCCCCCTCTTAACTCACCTCTCTTACAACCTGGTCTACCGATCAACTTTCCTTACCTTCCCCTTCCCTCCCCTTTTCGCCTCATCCCTTTCCGCTCTTCCCCGACCCCCGTACCCTAAATTCTTCTCTTCCACCTCCCATCTATCCTCAACCCCACCTTCCTCTTCCCTTGCTTCCCAACCTTGTCTCCCTCCCTGACAATTCCTTCCTCGTCTCTCCCTCTGACCTTGCAGTCCCTTACTCCTCCCTCAGTTTCCCTCTAGTTAATTCCCCCCACTCCAACTGTTACCTGTCCCCCTACATTCACCTTTCATAGCCTACAGTACCTGTCTTGCACCATCCTCTCCTTTCCCCCATTCCTCTGGCCTTCCTCGGACCCCCCGCCCTCCCCCCTTTACAGCCCCCTTTCCTCTAGTCTCCACGCACATTCGGACTTCATCTGACCCCCCGCCCACCCCGCCTGGGTCAGTCTCGTCTCCCCTCTTCTCCCCTTACCTCCGGCCTTCATTCGTCCCCCCTCCTACTCCTCAACTTCCTCCTCATACGTATGCCCCCTTCTCTTCCCCTCTGTGCAACTCCAGTAAAAATATTTCGCTTCCCACCACTGTTTCACCATCCACTCCTTCTGTCCACCATCTTTCCTCACCTTCTACCCTTGCTCCCCAACTCCCCACCCATTCCCCCACCCCTCCCCTCCCTCCCTCACCCTCTGCACTCCCTCCCTTATCCTGTTCCACCACCCCGCCCTGTCCTCCCTCACTCTCTGCACTCCCTCCCGTATCCTGCTCCTCCAGCCCGCCCTGTCCTCCCTTACCTTCTGCACCACCGCCCTCAACTCGTTCCCCCACCCCTCCCTGTCCTCCCTCACTCTCTGCACTCCCTCCCATATCCATCGAGCCACCAAACACTCCGTGCTCAGCTCTCCTCTCTCTGGAAAATAAACTTGATTCTCTCATCTATTCCATTTCCCAGCTTGTAGCGTCCATCTCACGTTTAAGCGCCAAGTTGTCCCCTGTCCCTAACAACCTCCCGAGGAGTTCCTTGCTCCCGCGCCCCAATAAAACCAACCACAGTCTGACCTCTGCAGACATCACCAACTTACTGGCCAGCTTCAAGACCACCAACGTCACTCCCCTCCGCCTTCCTCTCCTAATAATTCTACGCAGTTTCCTATTCAGATCATCTCCTCTGTCAGACCTCACCAACCTCCCTCTTACCGGGCTCCCTCATTCAAGAATCTTATTCCTATCTCCCTGAACAACCCTAACACCCCCATCACCAAAACATCTGCGTCAGAGCTGCACTGTTTGCTCCACAACTGCAGATCTGCAATCAAACACAAAGTGGAAATCTCTGATACTATCTTACACCAAAATCTTGACATGTTCTTCCTCACTGAGACCTGGTTTAATGACGCCTCTCATACTTTGTTTGATCTTCTGGTACCCACTGACTACTCTATCCTCAGAAATGACAGGGCTGACAAAATTGGGGGAGGTGTCGCTATCATCTTCAGAAACTCCCTTCAAATTAAAGCGGTCCCTACCACCCTCTTCCGTACATTCGAATGCCTTTCCCTAGAACTTCAAATACATCACGGCTCACCCTTTAGATTCCATGCCATCTACCACCCGCCTGGTTACTGCTCTTCCTTTGTGGAGGAACTGACTGACTTCATCAGTGACCAATTCTCTCAAAGTGACAGACAGATCTTCCTGGGTGACTTTAATCTCCACTGGGGCTCTTTGGAAGACTCGGCTGCCAACAAGCTTGCCTCCTTTCTCTCAGCCAATGATCTCCTCCAACATTGCTCGGAAACCACACATTCCAAGGGCTCAATTCTGGGCCTTGTCATATCCAAAGCAGACCTGCTGATTACTGCTCCTCCCATACATGTAGACTGGTCTGACCACCTCCTCATTCCCTTCCGTTTTCACCTATCGCACGTTATAACTCTCGGCCAACCTAAAAGAGCTACTACCTGGTTCTGCAACACTAAGAAGATTGATCTTGACACTTTTTGTGATTCCACTATGCGGGCACTTCCTAGACTAGACCCTAGCGTGGATGTCAACGTTCTCACTTCTCAGTGCCTCTCAGTACTAGCAGTCGAAATCGACATTGTCGCTCCTCTCCAAAGCAAAAGGAAAAGACCCACCCCCTCAGCACCTTGGTTCAATAAAGCGCTCTACGATGAAAGGAAAAACCTTAGATTCCTGGAGAAACATTGGAGAAAATCTCCTTCCACCTCCAATCTCTCTCTTTTACGCTCAGCAAGATCCAAATATCACAACCACATCTTCCTTGAAAAAGCATCACATTTCAGATCCCTCCTTGACTCAGCCAAAAACAGACCCAAAAAACTTTTCGATCTCATCAAAAACCCAAACTGTTCTCCCCTAACCATTAAGCCTGAGGATTCCTCAAAGAAAGCAGCAGATTTCGCTATATTCTTCGATGAAAAGGTCAAAGCACTGGTGGATCAGGTCGTCCACCCCCCCCCATTGAGGAGCGGAAATCCTTAGTTACCTGGCAGAACTTTGACGTCATCTCGGAAGATGACCTCCTCAAATGCATCCTCGAAACTAAACCCTCCAACCATTCTTCTGACCCCATCCCTAGCGACATCGCCATCGATTTCTACACCTATACTCTCTCTTACTGGACCAGGCTAGTCAATCTCTTCCTCAGTCATGGCTCCCTCCCGGTGGCCCTCAAATCAGGTTAGGTCACCCCTCTTCTAAATAAAACCTCCGCCGATGCGAACGACCTCAACAACTTCCGCCCTATCACCAACCTCCCTTTTCTTTCGAAAATCACCGAAAAATGTGTTGCGAAACAACTTTCCTCACATATTATGGACAATAACCTCCTCGACGTCTTCCAGTCGGGCTTCATCCAAAATTGCAGCACTGAAACAGCCCTGCTGCAAGTGATTGACGATGCGCTGCATATACTCGACTCTGGGGAATCATGTCTTCTGATTCTTCTAGACCTCTCTGCAGCCTTTGACACAGTTAATCATAGCACCCTCCTCAACACTCTTCAACAGAGAATGGGACTGGATGGCACAGTGCTCAAATGGTTTGCCTCTTTCCTCTCGGACAGATCCCAAATGATCAAGATAGGGAACAGTCTTTCATCTCCTGTGGCCGTAGGTCAAGGCATCCCTCAAGGTTCTATCCTGGCACCCACCTTGTTTAATCTCTACCTGGAACCTTTAGGGAACCTCCTAAGCAACTCTGGGATCCTTTACCATCTGTATGCAGACGACACGCAAATCTACCTTAAGGTGTCTTCCGCACACGATCTCTCCCTACTCAATTCTACTCTCAATTCTATTCACAACTGGATGTCAGCTCACCGACTCATTCTGAATCCCGCCAAAACTGAATTCCTCCTCCTCTCTACCTCTCTCTCACCTCCTCCTGTTCAATCTTGGATGGATCAGCTGAACCTACTCAACAACAAACCCATCATTGTCGACAGCGCTAAATCCCTAGGTGTCATTCTTGACAAAAGACTCAACCTAATCTCCCACATCAACTCTATTGCTAAGAACGCACGGTACCAGCTGCGCCTTCTTTGGGGGATCCGTCGGTTCTTCCCGGAGAAAGACTTAAAAACCTTGGTACAATCTCTGGTTCTCTCAAGACTGGATTATTGCAATTCTCTTCTGACGGGCCTACCCAAATCCCACCTCTCCCCTCTCAAATCCATCCTCCATTCAGCAGCTCGCTTCATTTCAGGGTCTAAACGAAGCGACCACGTCACTCCTATTCTGTCCTCTCTTCGATGGCTTCCAATCGAGGCAAGATCTATTTACAAAACTGCCTGCATCACACACAAAGCCTTACACACGTCCTCCCCTCGTTACCTGGCGAATAAATTGAAATTGTCCGGTGGCTCTCGCCCTTCTCGCAATGCGGAAAAGCTTCTGCTTGAGCCTCCCGTCTTCAAAAGGGAAAGATCGATGGCTCAATCCTTCTCGGGCAATGCAGTGAGAATCTGGAACTCGCTTCCCCCACTGCTCCGTGCTACCTCCTCTACCCGGATCTTCAAAGCTGACCTCAAGTCTCTTCTCTTCCAAAGACACCTCCAGAACTAATACTTTCGTTCTCAGGCCCCTCTAGGAAGTTCGCTCGTCAGTGTAAATTTGTACTTTTTCCTGTTCATTCCTCACCTTTACGTGTTGTGTTGGATTTTATGTGCGTGTTCCCTTCATTTCAAGTCCCCTGTTGAATTCACGCCCTCTCTACTACCTCAAGGAAGTTCTTCCACTTTAGGAAATTCTGTACTCCAAGCCTATAGAAGTGCCTTCCCAGTGTGTTATGAGTGACTGCCACTTTCTGCAGTATTATACCTCTATTTGTATTTTGTACCCCATGTATCATATATTTTGTACCCCATGTACCCCCTGTTGAATTCACGCCCTCTCTACTACCTCAAGGAAGTTCTTCCACTATAGGAAATTCTGTACTCCAAGCCTATAGAAGTGCCTTCCAGTGTGTTATGAATGACTGCCACTTCTGCAGTATTATACCTCTATTTGTATTTTGTACCCCATGTATCATGCACACCTGTCACTTTTTCCTCTTGGAACGTATACCTCTTTTTGTATCTGGTTTGTTTGTTATCTGCACAATTGTCACTTTTCCTCATGCAATGTAACGCTTGCTTTTGTATTATGCTCACTGGTATCCTTCTCCTCATGTAATGTGGAGAAGTGTGGCTCAATGGTTAGAGCGATACAAAAGGGGATGATGGACGGAACGTTTGAGCCAATCAAACACTCACCCCCAGTCAACTGATCTGGGTTTAATCCATCATCATTCTTTAGCTCACTCCGCCACCCCAGTTCAGACATGGCCATATGCAAATCAGTCTGACCCTGTGCCTCATGGGAACAGTCCAGCCCGAACTGCCAAGCCATGTCTTCCCTGGACCGGAAACAAGCGGCAGACCCTGATGCAGAGATCTGGCCCGGGACCAGGGTTCAATTCCCGCCTCGGCGGGTCTTGGGCTCAATTTCCTCAGACCTGATAATTCTTGCCTCGGTGCTTATTCTAATCATGGGTCCCACTCTGCAACTCTGGGCAATAGCTTGCTTAATCTCCACAACGGCCCCACCAGCGCTGGGATGCCTGGCTTCACCTTGGGGGTGCCCAGGAGTGGACATTTCACAGGGAATAGCCAGGAAGGGTTCCACAGCGGTATGCGTATAGCGCCAGGACGCCCCATAGCTGGGGCAGCAGTGCGCTTTACAAGTACGAATTTACATTTACATTTACATGTTACTGTTCCTATTGTGAAGCACTCTGACACCCTCGGGTAAAGTCTGCGCTATATAAAAACGCATAAATAAATAAATAAATAAATAAATCCCTGGGAAAGCCTCGCGCCCTCTGATGACATCACTGGCCGGCCTCGTGCAGTAATCTCTTCCAGTGCACGGGGGGGGGGAGGAAGTGCTCGCATCCGGGATGCAACTAAGGGCGCCACGCCCCGAGGTGTGGGTGGTGCCAAACAAGAGATTAAGTTTGAATTAAAGCCAAAATGAGTCCTCATTGCCTCTCTCCATCTCTTTCATAAGCTTACGGTGGGCTACCTTGGCTACTTACTGTCTGCAATGGACCAAATGCCTCCGGAAGAAGTTCAGAGAAAATCGATTTGGGAAAAATACAAGATATGGCAGCAAAAATGCGAAATGATACGATTTGGGCAGCAGTATCAGCCATTCACGATTGTTTAATAACCTACCTATCCATAACATGCGTGAAACTTGTCACTGGAAAGGAGGATGACGTCACATTAATGTTGACTCTTTAAGCACCTGCCTTAATTTGTCGGATATAGAGACAATGTTATAATTACTTTACTGAATCAGTCAATTACTCATTCACTCAGGCATTCGCTCGCTTGCTCTTTCAATCAGTGACACCCCTTTTTAAGTTATGGCCAAAGCTGAATAGTAGTAGCCCTAGGCAGTACTGTGGTTTCTAGTCTGGCGGGAGGCTCAAACATCCTGTGGTTCTGCGCAAATCACTTAATCTCTCCGTGCCTAAAAATGAATGTGTCCGTCTCCAATGCAACTGGTGCTCATGTAAAGCGCTATGATACCTTCTGGTCGAGTTCGCTCTATATAAATCTGCAAAAAAAAACAACCTCAAACCTTCCATAGGGTCACATATACTCCTAGTCCGCATGCGCTCCTTCACTCTACCCCACGTCTAGACATGCATGCCATCACGCATCTCAAAGGACTCGTATTCGCCTTCCCACTATCTGAAGAAGAGACACACCGATAGCTCTGCTTTCTCACGAGAGTTTGCAAAGCATTGAAAAGAGATTAGCACTGAAAAGCCATTTAGTGCTCCGTATACCTGGAAATAAATCCGATCCTTCCTTTATAGATCTGGCTCAAGCACTGAGCCGTGTTTTATAGAGCCGAGGCCGGGGCCAGTAATAGATCTTGGCGGAATCAAGGGACTGCTGCCCATCCTTCAAACTTGGCTTCCCCCTGATTGCTCCTCTCTGCAGTTTCCATTCATGTGCAATTCAAATAATTTCATGGGAGCATGAGCATCATGTAATCAATAAACAGAACGATAGGGACAGAGTATTCTTGGGGGGCTCTGTTTGGAAATGGCGCCGGCGCTGTCTCGCAAACATCAATTAGCAGATTTTTACATTTCGAGTTGCAGCGGACATGACGGCTCAATTGTTTAACACAGGGTTACTGATCCTTTTTTCAACCACTATGCTGCTTCGAATTAGGGCTCAGTCCGCTAGTGACAGAAAATCATTACCATTCAGTGCTGTTACAGAGGCCTTGGAGGGCTGCAGCAATCCCTCTCTTGCCGTCGAAAGACACTCTGGGCTTCTTCGTGCAAAGAGGCAGAGCAGATGCTGGAGGGTCTGACTGTCAGATTTGCACAAGAAAGGTTTCTGGCCAAAAAAGGCGTTGCAGAATTCAATATCCGCATGGAAGGCAGGAGAGAACCCTCTCAAATAATAGCCAGCAATCAGACCGTGCTCTGGACTCTCTTAGACAGGGGAGCCATTGCAATATCAATCCTCATGCTGACGATGTTTCTGCTCACACTGGACCCTATTCGTGAAAACAGTGGAAAAGTAAAGGCAAAGAGTTAGGCTTCCGCCTGAGCATCGTTTCTGTTTTCTTTTTATTTAGAAATGCTCCCAGAAATTCTCCGGGAAGCTGTGCCACTCGTGGGTTTCCAGGTTTACTCCCAGAGATGCCATCTGAGTTTTTGAGAAGCCTCTCTCTCTCTCTCTGTGGAGTTGTTCCTTGCAGAGCACTCCACAAAGGGGAATGGAGTTGCCTGTGTAAATGCATAACTTTCTCTTCTCTTTCTCTGTGGGAAAACATAATTCCCCATGGGACAGTCCTTTCTCTACCCCACACCAAACCTGGGGTAAGTGATGCCCCTTTCTATCTTGTTATCCTAAGCTGGAGTAAATCCCCCACCGTTTCTAATGAGGAAAGTTGTTGAAGAAAAGTTTGGGAATGTCCACAAATGTTCAAATTTTTGGGTGTTAAAAACTTAGAAGGCAAACCACGCCTTGGCATGCCAACGCTCTCCCCGTGAGAGGCCTTTAGTGCTACAGATTTTTGCACATTCACAGCAGAGAAATCTGTAGTGGTAAATGCATAGATGCCTGCCAGGAATCCCGTTGTGAATACCTGGAAGGTGCATGAAAGGCAAATTTGGTTGTAAATGTATGTGAGTGCATCTTCAGTTGGTGGTTGTCTCCAAGTGCCCTGCCTCATAGAAAAGTAGTAAGGACAGTTAACAATGAGCATTAGGAGACTATATAAAATGTTCTGACACACATGATTTATGAGCAAATTATAATAAGATTTATTTGCACAGGTAAATGATAAATTGTGATTTACGAAGAACTTCATACAGTGTTTCTGATTTTTTATGTGCTTTAATTAGAAAATGTTGTCATTACCTAATTTATGGTAAAATAATTTTTTTTTACAGAAGAAATACTGATACTGGCCCCTCACACTGCAAAGTATGAGTTTCATTATTTGGACTGATTCGTAAAGTTTCATCTTGCTGCAAAGTCAAATGTCATTAGGAAAAAGTCCTAAAAATAAGTATGTGCATTGTGAATTATCCTCCAAAGTGAAATATGTGTCATGCTTGTGAATTAGTGCTATGTAAAAGCCTGCAAGGTAAACATAAACATATACACTTACACATTCATATTTAGGGCCTGATTCCAATGTGGTTCAGAAGGCCTCCGAATCGGATTTAGCTTTCACGGATCCGATTCGTAGCCTTTGTTTACGACTGAATCGTACACAGGTCCGAACGACCAAGTACGATGCGAAGATCGCGTACGCGTCGACCAAATCGTTTCTGGGACCCGAACCTGTCCGTACGAGTCGTTCATAGCCAAATCGTTCCGCGCCTTGGAGCCGAATTCCGACTGAGCGAGTACGATGCACGATTCGGAGAACCGCTTCGCCTCGGTCTCAGCGAGACGAAACGGCTGTCGGAATCGTACTTCGAGGGCCGTAACAGGCCCCCCTCCATCCGGGGCCCTCCGAATCTGTCACGGGGGTGTGCTTATGCGTCCCCCCGATCCAGGCATGCACAGTGTGGCGGGCACCATGGGGTGCCCGCCACAGGGTGTATGCTTTTCCCCACCCACCTCTTTTTGCTATGGGAGCATGTGTACGCGTCTGTACACAGGCTCCCATAGAGTTCAATGGAAGTCCGAGCGAACTGAGTCCGTAAGCATACGGCTGCATCGTACTCGCTCGTTCGGACTCCCAGAGCACGTTTCACTCGAAAAGCCCTCCGTATCAGAGTCGTACGGAGGGCTTTCCTCGCGAGATTGCAATCGGGCCCTTAGATGGTGGCCACACACAGGAGGATGTCAAAAAAGTGGCCAGTAAAATGTAAGAGAACTTTAGTTATCACATTGGACACTCACTAATATAGCATTATAGCCGGTAGCAGAGAAATATTGACTTGATTTACGAAATGTTTTTATATACGCAGTGATTCTGACTCTTTTCAACCATAAAAGCATTTTTTAATATTTTCCCAACCTCTAAAATTATTTGTTTATGACTGTAAAGTATCTCTATTTGGAAAGGACAGCTGGGGTGGTAAGCCAATCGCAAAAGGGAAAAGGTCCCCATGGGAATTCTTCACATTTCTGAATTAATAAAATACATTTGTTGGGTAGTAGGTAGTGGGACCACTTCCAACTCTCAAACAAACTTTTGCTAAAAAGAAAAAAAGCTTTTTAAGTGTATCCGGCAATGAGAGCATTGTGACTGGCTGGCCAGCTCCCAATTTTCAATCCCGAGTGATTATAAATAGCATTGTATGCATTGTGTAGATTACACTTGTGGTGTTAAAGACAGTGAGCCCAAGAATACACTGTACACAAATTCCATGCATTTGAGCATAAACATAACAAAAAAAATGCATTATGCCAGAGCTCGTGCAAATATATATAAACAGACAAAACATGTAAAATAACTTACAATTTGAGTACTTTACTGTCTAATTCTTAACCGTTGTACATGAGCGCCAGAGATACTAGAACCAATTTACTTTGAACAACTGTCTTAAACAGTGCTTGATGCAAGCATAAACAATGGAATCATCCTATATATTGCATTGCAAGAAAGATCACTTCATATACTACATATTCATTGACTTTTTTCCCCAGACCTCATGCTTATCTGCCATTTATAAATCGCCAGAACATAAACTGTTGCATAGACAATTTACATTATATATCGGATAACAATAATAAAACCATCCACATCAACGCTCATAGCAAAGATAAAAATACCAATAACAGATAATGATTATTTCTTTCTCTACATGATCAGAAGAGGCAGGGTCCCTTTCGACAACGGAAAACCGCATTTCCAGCATAGTAATAATAAGAAATATACTAGCACTCCCAAGTTCCTGAATAGCTATTCTAGTCCCGTCGAAAAAAATAATAATAATAATAATTAAATAAACAGAACTTTGAGTACCACAATGCAAAGGAAAAAACAGGACCGGATGAGAAATGCACACATAAAATTGGGGAATTTCTGTGTACCAAGACTCAAAATTTTCTTACAATGCAAATGAAAGTGAATTGCGTCAATTAACAGGGTATCAGTGGTGGTTGTTTCAATTCAGGCACCCAGCTCACACCTCTGGACCCGGGCCGGGAAGGCAGAGCCGGACCCAATAGGGGCCCGGGTTGAACGCCGGCCAGCGGCGGGGGGACCTCCCCCTCCCCCGCCCCCTACACATGTAGATGCCCGGCTAAACCGGGGAAGGGGCCAGGATTGGCCCACAAAACAAAGAGGGCTCCCCCCCAATCAGGGGGCGAGCAAGTAAGCCCAAGGGGGGGTTAAGAAGGGGGCCAACGGCCCAAAGGAGCCACAATTCACCCCCCCCCCTTGGCGAGGAGATAGGAAGAGAGAACCCCTTCCAGGCGGCGAGTCCCCCCTCCTGCTCACCCCCCGCTTGCTACCGCCAACTGCGCGCTTTCCCTTACAATCACCACTGACCACTTCTTTGGTGCCTGAAAAGGTCGCAGTTTATTTTCAATACAACAAATTTTGTTACATACAATTTTTATATTTCAACGTCCATGGTCATAAGCCTTCTATGTCCTTGTTTAGCTTTCCTCACTTTCTTTGTGATCTGGACTCCCAGCCTCCTCGACTTTCTGGGAGAGGAGGGAGGGGCACCTTTCTCGGGGTTTCACGTCACGGGTCTAGGCTTCAACTTGCTACCGATTTGGAGGGTGTCCGTTGGGACCTGCCCGGGCTGCAAGTGCCGTCCCGCTCGCCCTGGGCCTTTTTGTGGACCCTCCCTTCTCCCGGGGGGTCCCTGCCGTTTGGCATCCCAAGGACCTTGCTTGAGCGTCTACTCTCTCTTTCCTGAGGCTGAGTCCCTACCATCTTCTCCCTCTGTACCCCTGCCGTAAGGCATCCCAAGGGTCCTGCGGGAGTGTCGCCTCTATTCTTTCTCTGGCGGCACGCCGCCCCCTGGCTCCCTCAGTGCCCCTGCCGTGAGGCATCCCAAGGCCACTGGGAGAGCCTCCCGTCTATCCTCTAGTGATCTTTAGTCCTACTAGCTTCCTTGTTGTTTGATCCGCCATGCTCCCTACGGTTTCCCGATCGGAGGGTGCTCCCCCATTTGCCGCGGCCCTTCCTCCGTGTCCTAGTTGCAACCCATTTGTTCCAGTACCCCCACGATGTTCAGTAGGAACATGTCCATTCCCACCCCCGTGAGGTGTACCCCGTCTTCCAGGTGATACCCGGGAGACCTTAGGTTTATGAACCCGTGCCGCACGAAACCCCATCCCTGGGCCTTGCATATCCTGGCCATGGTAATATTAAGCTTTCTTCTGGATTTTTCGATTGCTCCCGGCTTCACCGCCCCGCGCCAGGCCCCCCGTGCTATGATTTCAGAAAATATCAGGTCCGCTGGGCGGATTAGGCGTGCCAGCGCCGTGAGACTGCTCTGCATGTTCTCTAGCAGCGCTCGCCTTCCCAACGCTGCCAGGTCGTTCCCGCCCAGGTGGATCACTACCGCGTCCGGTCTGCCACCGTGCTTCAGTGCTTCCCGCGCTGCGGGTAGCAGTTGTTCCCATTTCATCCCTGCGCGTCCCCACCACTCAATGGTGGTGTCCCGCAGCCATACGCCGCCGAATTTGCGTCTGGTTGCCGCCCACTGTTGCGCCCGCGTTACGTAGGAATGTCCCATTATCCACACCGTCTTCCGTGCCGCTCTTGGACCTGTATGGGGCGGGAGAGATTGGGCTCAGTAAACCGTGGGGCGTATGTAACGCCTGAATGCGCTGGATGCCCAGCGCCCTATCCCCTTGATCAGCCCTTCCCCCAGTCCTAGTCCCGCCGCTGTCGTGGCTGCCCCTATTCTGAAAGAGTGTGAGCCATATTCGCGTGCGGGGAGGCCTATCTTCTCTAGTGCTTTTCTCATCACCGCTATGAATTGAAAGCGGCTGAGGAAGGACCCGTCCCTGTGTCTGAACAGCGGCCCCTGGCTCAGCTCCCTCTCTCCTAGGTGTTCTTTTAGTAAGCACACTGCGCATGTGCTCGCATCTGTTGTGCAGAGAATCCTGGTCCTCCTGCCCTTGCCTGCTTGGTCCGTCTTGGACCGTCTTAGCAGTATGTCCATGTGGCTTTCTTCTATCACCACGTCCCTTCTGTGTATGCAATCTGTGCCTGGGTTGCTTCTTGATGGGGCTACTACCTCGCTGACCCTGTAAGCCCCAAAAATGCTACTGCGAATGCTGCTCGGAAAAGCTCTCCCTCGTGTTTTGAGGAGCACACCTCTGCTGTTGCCTCCAGCATCCTGCTTAGTATTTTGACATGGATGGGGCGCCTCCTATCTTTGCTTGGCTGTTGCAACCGCCCCCATCCCTTCATTGCCATTCTGCTTTTGAACGACCTGGTGGGATCTGCCTGTCCCTCCATCTTTGAGTAGTATGCCACTGTATTGAGGTGCGATTGGGCCCATGTTTTTGTCTTGCCTGCCATAAAGGCCCACTCGATGAACCCGAGGACCTCCCCTTGAGAGGCCCGCTTGTTCCCTTCCAACCCAGTCTTTATCCTGAATGTTTCCCAGCACTTACTGTAGCGGTTTCTTGTTTTTGGCGCCAATGCGTTGCTCAGCAGTGTCTCCAACCCTGTTCCACCCATGCCCAGGCTTCCTCTGGCATTTCGGTCATCCGTTTGTCGGCTGCTGGGGCGAGTTCCCTGAATTTTTTCCACTGAAATCGAGAAATGGCATCCGCCACTGAGTTTTCAGTTCCTGGGATGTGTCGTGCCCTAATCGCCATGTTGCCCTGCAACTGGTATCCCACTAGTCTACGCAGCAGTGCGCCCACCGCTGGGCATTTCGCCGCCCCTGTGTTTATTGCCTGTACTACCGCGTGGTTGTCTGACCATAGTGTAATTTGCCTGTTTGCCAGCCGCTGGGCCCAGATGTGGAAGGCCACCACTATGGGGAATAGTTCCAGCAGCGCTATGTTTTTTGTCAACCCTGCTGCGTTGCCAGCCCTCTGGCCATTTTCCCGCTGTCCAAGTGGTCCCCAGTATTGCCCCGAACCCGAGTCCCCCTGCTGAGTCGGTGTAGAGCTCTAGCTCCTGTGCCTGCACCCAGGGTTCTCGCCATATCAGGGTGCCATTGAAATCTGCCAGAAACCTGTCCCACTGCGCCAGGTCCTCCCTCACCCCGTGTGTGATGCGGACCCTATGGTGCTTCTGCGTCATGCCCCTGGTTAACCAGGCTAGTCTCCTGGCGAAAGTGCGCCCCGCGGGGTTTACCCGCGTGGCGAAATTCAGTTTACCTAGTAACTGCTGCACCTCCTTCAGTGTAGCTTTCTTCTGCTGTTGCATTAGCTTAACGCCTGCGCGTAAGTCGGCCACCTTTTCTGGTGGCAGCCTGCACGTGCCTGCCACCGAGTCCAACTCGATTCCCAGAAAGGACAGTCTTGTGGTTGGGCCCTCTGTTTTATCTTGTGCCAGGGGGATGCCCAGTTCCTGCGCCAGTTGCACGAATTTGTCTAGGAGTTTGTCACATTCCTTTGTGCCTGCTTTCCTGATGAACAGGAAGTCATCCAGGTAGTGTACCCGCCCGCCTTTTGGGGCCCTTGTACCCAGTTCCCACTCTAGGAAGCCACTGAAAGCCTCAAAATGTGCGCATGATATTGAGCACCCCATGGGTAGGCATTTGTCATGGTAATATTGCCCGTCCAATTTAAAACCCAACAGATGGTAGCTGTCTGGGTGGACCGGCAGTAACCTGAAGGCTGATTCTATGTCCGTCTTTGCCATCAGGGCCCCCTTTCCTTCCTGCCTAATTAAGTCCACTGCGTCATCCACCGATGCGTATGCCACTGTGCACTCGCTGTGGTCCAGCCAATCGTTAACTGATTCCCCTTCAGGGTGGGAGAGGTGATGGATCAGCCGGAATTTTCCTGGCTCTTTTTGGGGACCACCCCAAGCGGAGAGACCACCATGTCTTTCAGCGGGGGGGTGGTAAACGGCCCGGCCACCCGTCCTAGTTGTACTTCCTTTTTCACCTTTTCCCTCGCCACCCCGGGGTTGTCCCTTACCGACTTCAAGTTTGGGCTTTCCCGCGCTCCCTTTGGCCCTTTGTAAGGTATGGGGAAACCCTGCGTGAAGCCATCTGCCAGCAACTGTGTGTCATTTGTTTTGCGGTACCCTTGTAGTAGTTGTAGTAGTCTGCCTGTCTTAATGGGGGTGGGTAGCGCCTGCCCTCCGCCCCCGTCCCCCTTGCCCCTGTTCCGCGGGGGCTCTATCTTATTTTTTGGTGCCTGTCTTCTCTTTGATGGCCCCCGGCCCTGCGTTGCGCTTGCAGCGAATGCTGGGATGGTTGCCCCCGCATGACCCACAAGCGTGTTTAAATCTGCATGATGCTCCCCATTTACACTCGTCTTTGTCGAATTTCCAACATGCTTTATTTGACTTTTGTCCTGCCTGGTTTTTTCCCTTAAAGTCTTTCCCTTGGCTTTCAAACTTGCCCTTACTCCCGTACTGACGAAAAGTGTACTCTTTCACACCAACCCTTCTCTGGCTGCTACCATGTGTTTTGAGAAGCCCTCCATGTCTTGGCAATCCCATTCTATTACTGGCCACACCTGCATCTTTTCCCTAAAGCCCTCGTCATATTGTAGCCATGCCTCCCCTTGGTATTGCTGCTGCGCCTCGTGTATCTTTTGCTCGTATAGCCATAGTGCCGCCGCGCTTTGTGGGAATTTTTCAATGGAAACGCACGCTAGTGTCCTGAACGCTTTCAGCCAGTTTTCTATTGACCTCTCCACCCTAGGCTTTCGGGGAGCTCTTCTGTCCTCGTCCTTTTTGTCCTGCGCTGTCAGGTCTATCCCTGCCTGGCGCACCTCTAGCAGTGAGAAAATATCTATGAATTCTTTTCTCCAAATTCTCTCCTTGACGGTGAGAGGGATGAGGTTGGCCAGCCCTAACATTCTTGTTGTTGTAGGTGGATCGCTCGGGGAGGGTCGTATGTATTCGCTAGCCGGCTTCCCATTGCTATCCTGCCCTTCCGTGAGTCTGGGTTGGTTGGGGCTGTTCCCCCCGCTGGCCCCTGTGCTCCCGTGCGGTGCTGCCCCGTCTCTGCTGGCGCATTCTGTGATGCTGGGCTTGTCACCCCGGGCCCGTGGCCTGTTGCTCCAGTTGTGGGCCCCCATTTCCCATTCCTGTGCCCGGAGCCAGGGGCTCCCTTGTCCCCTTGGTCCCCATGCTGGGTACCTATTAAAAGGGGGTCCCATCTCTGGCCATTGCCACCAGAGCAGTCCGGATGTTTGCCCCCCTCTTCCCTGCTCCATGCTTCCCCTTGGAATTCTGGCCTCCCTACGCCTAGCCCTGCTTGCCATGGAGTTTGCATGTGCCATGGAGCTTGCATTGCTACATTGTGTACCCCTAGCTGGGTCCCCATATTCACATTTTGCCCTGGGCTGGCGCGTGCTCCCTGGCCTGCCCCGTGCCCCGGTTCGCTGTTGCGCGTGTCATGCTTACCGGTGCCCCTGCCGATTGTTTCGCCGTGTCTCTCATGTCCCTCACGCGGGGCCGCCGTGGAGGCTACAGGCCCCTCCTCATCACTGCTGTCCTCGGACTCTGTGCTGCTCACCACTTCCGGGGTTCTGTCCTTTTTCTGTCTGGCCTGCTGGGGGCCCTTTGCCCTGCCTTCCCTGCGTTTCGCCGGGGGGGGCGTTCTGGCTGCTTGCTGCTTCCCAGCTGCCTTCCTCGGGGCCGCCATTCTGGCTGCATGCCCCTGCTCTGCTGGCTGTTTTGGGGCTGCCGTTTTGGCTGCAAGCCCCTTGTCTGCTACCTTCCTCGAGGTTGGTCGTGTGGGGGATGTTTTGCGCGGCCTCTTCCCTTTTTCTTGCGCTGCATCCTCGATCTGCTGGTTCATCCAGCTCCTTCCCTTTAGCGCCACCAGGGCCCTGGCCTGTTCCAGCATGGCCTGTAGGTCCTCGTCTAGGTCTGGTCCTGCTCCTTCGCTGCGTCTTTTCTGCCCCCTCTTGGGGACTGCTGGCCTCTCCTGGTTCTCCCTGAACCTTGCCGGGAGCCGTGTTGTCCTCCCAGCTGCACCCTTCCTGCTGGGCATCCTGCTTTCTGTGCTGTGCAGCGCTTTCCCCTACCCCTGGTTGGCTTCAGCGATGTTTGGGGGGGTTTCTTTCTACCGCAGGTTCCCCCAGCCAGTTCCCCCGCAGCGTGCGAACTTTCTTGTCGTTCTCCCACTCCCGGCGTGCTTCGCCTGTAATTCGTGCCTGTCCCTTTAAAATTTCTTCCGCTCGTCAGCTGAGCGTTCCTGGCGCCGGCCTCGTCCTGTTTCCCCGCCCTCTCCGCTTTGCGCTCGGCGACAAAAAAGGCGCGAACCCAGCGCCTCTTGCTGCGAGTTGCTGTGGGCGCCGAGGTGGACACCAGACGAGAGCTGGGGCGAGGACCGCAGGTCGGAGGAGGCCAGAAGCAGTATCCGAGTACTCGGGTAGGTTGGGGGTGCTCGTCCGTAATTACGTGCCTGTCCCTTTTCAAATTTCTTCCGCTTGTCAGCTGAGGCAAAAAAGGCGCGAACCCAGCGCCTCTTGCTGCGGGTTGCTGTGGGTGCCGAGGTGGACACCAGACGAGAGCTGGGCGAGTACAGCAGGTCGGAGGAGGCCAGAAGCAGTAGCAGAGTTCTCGGGTATGCTGGGGGTGCTCGGGGCGGGGGCCGCGCTCTTTTCCTTCCGGCGGGTGGAGTCCGCCGCCGATGTTGGTGGTCCCGCCGCCGGTATCAGTGGTCGTTGTTTCAATTCAGGCACCCAGCTCACACCTCTGTGAGGCAATACTCATCTCCACTGGGCTATGACAGCAGCAAAATAATACCTCACTGTGCTATCTTTCTGAACATTTTGCTGCATTCATTCATGCATTGTGAAAAAGTGTTCCAGAACTTGTGTAGTATTGCATGTTGTGGGATTTCATTATTTTTGTGAAGCATTATATGTTAATGGGAACTTGTTCTGATGATATGCAGTTGGGGGCTGTTTGGAGTGATGGTAGTTTGTGCTTATGCGTGATGGAGACTTGTGATGGAGCTGTGAGGCTCTGTTTTGTTATTTGGACTTTGTGGTGGTGCAATGGACAGGATTTGCGGTGGTGCATAGAGGGGACTCGTGATAGTGCATGGAAAAGATCTGCCCAACAAGCCCACATGAAGAAAGTGAAGAAAGCAAGAGGAGACGTGGGCCATCACCCTCCTCATCCGGCTCCCCATGATGGCAGGCGGTTGACGGTGGCGAAGGAGTAGATTCAGGGAGAAGGAGGTGACAGGACTAGGAGGATGGGGCAGGGGTTGGATAAACCACAGCAGCACAAGATATAAGCTGAACAATTAAGGTAGGCCTGAAACATTATTTATTTTGGAAAAATACGTGCTGTTTGTATGTTTTTAAAATGTTACTGAAGCACAGGTGGTGGTGGAGGCAAGAAGGTCAGACCACATTTAATTGGAAAGCTCCTGATGAGCCGGTAAAGAGGCTTTTTATCAGGTAAATGATTTCACTCATATATTACCTATTGTCCAGCTTTTGCATGTATGAAAATAAAATAAATGGACATTGAGGGGCATATTTATCATAGTGTTGCGTTGCTCTTAAGTCACACAAGGTAACGTAAGTGCAAAACAACACTAAATTCAGATTTGCCAAGCAATGCAAGGCCCCTTGCGTGGCCCTTCAGTGCTTGGTAAATCTAGAGTAACGCTATTCTGCCCAAGTGTTCCCACGCATCCATCCATGGGTTTTGGGGCATTCCCAGATTTGCCATGAATGGTAGACGTGTGAATGTGTCAAAATGCTGTTCCTTCCAAGGGGAGGCATAACAAGGAGAAATACTATTATTTCTCCTCGTTTTTCATCTTCTTACATGTGCTGTATTCTGTAACACACGTAGTAAGAGGAAAAAGCCTCAGCGAATTGCTTTTGTACAGTAAGGTGCTCATTCAGGCACAAAAACAATCCTGCCTACAACGCAGGCACCCTTGACCACGGCTCATGGGTGTTTGTGTTGGTGCCAGGCAGCACATTGTGCACCAGCACAAGAAGACGACATGACTGTATTATATAACCTTAAGTATGGTGCATTCCTGCCCTCCCCCTTTCACACAGGGCAGAGCAGCAAGGTGTCTTGTTGCGTTGCGTGAAAGTTTGATAAATCTAGGCCTTCGTTTTTTTCTCTCATCAAAACCATACGTGTATGTTATACAGGTGTTGTTGAGGAAGGCGTGCTCCAGGGAGTAAGATTTGAATGGAATATGTGAGCCCTATTTGTGAAATGCTCCATAAATACCAAGAGGTATTTGGAAAAGTTAACCAAACTGTAACTTGTACAGGCAGTCGGAGAAAACTGCATCAATGGAGCCAAAGTAAATGTTGAGCCCCTGTGGGATTCTGGGTTGCTTTGTAAAAAAAAATTACTGTTACTTAAGGCATAAGTACATTCAGTACTGTTACCTTCAGCAAGTTACGTTTATATCTCTGCTGCACGCACTTTAACCCAGTGAACTTCTTGAATGGTGTTGGCATCTCGCATTATGACTTGTCATGTTGCACACTGCATACTACTAGGAAGACATATTCAATATAGTGTAAGGCGATCCTATTTTCTATTTAAAAAATATGTGAGAGGTTATGATATTCAACCCTTCAAGTGCCACTGCAAGAAAAGGAGACAAACAGACTAAGCTCCCTATTCGTTATGAAGAGCTCCCTCCTTTGTGTTCTGAAAAATGCGGCAAGTATGCAACGAGGGCACGTTCTGCCTCCCCTCCCCCCCCCCCTTGTGTGTGCGGTGGTTACACCGGTTTATCCCGGTCTGAAGCCATAAAGCGCTTTTCAGAGTACGGACTGTCAGTCTGACCCAGTGTGGGACAAAGACACATTTTGGAAATGCATTTATGTCTCAAAAAGTGTGTTTTTATTGTCTTCTTGGAAGCAGCGCAGTGTGCGCTTCAATAACATCGATGCTATAGACATCTTTTCGGAGGAAAAGTTGACTCTTTTTACAGTCAATCGTAACTACAGTTGAAAAAATGTATTGTCTATCACTTTTTTATCACACACGTGTATCACGTTTCTTTCGTAATGTGAATCATAGCTGTCTGGTAAAGTTTGCTCTCTTTAGGTGTGTAGTTAAACTGCTGGAATAGAGGCAACAGTCTCCCATATGCTTTCATGTGCTTCTGTGTTTCTTTTGTATTGTAAAATGCATGAGGCTGGTGAATCTTCACAGTAAGTGTGTAATTAAATTAGAAATACACGAATTAGCTAACATGATAATGGAAAATGGATTGAATGGGCCCCCGATCCAATTGCAAATGTATGTAAATGTCAGAAACTTGTCTCAATGACTTTGCAACTATGCAGCAAACAGCACTATTTTGTGAACAGTGCTCCCTCTTTTATTGTTTATTTGTTGCATAACATAAGTCTAGACAATAATAATTTTTCATAATCAATAATATAATTGTTGTCTGAATTTTTTTTTTACGTTATGTCATTGATGATGGAGAAAGTGTCCTACGCTCAACCCCACATCTTATTTTTCAGTAATACATGGGGCTCCCATCTGTTCCGCTACATATCTATGAACACGTTTGTTCGAGGTTTACATTTAAATTTTCATTGCAGGACATGCATTTGCCCACATAATTTTACACAACTCAAAGTGGCGTGCTACTTGCGTGGATAAGCATTTGAGCACCTCATATGGGGGTAGTGTGTGATGTACAAACACTACAATACAATACATCACGTCACAATCAAATAATGTTGTTTCCTTCTACACCTTCACATTCTCGGACCGCATGCCACAATATATTCCTGGAGGAGAGATCAGTGTGATTTACATTCCCTGGGCTGAAAGAGTTAGGCAGAGCACGTGAAGGGCCAGCAGATTGAGTTAGTAAATTGTTAGTTACCTTCAGCTGGAAAGAGAAGTGAGTTGATAGCACAAGTTAACTGTTACAGGTAGGTTTGCATGTAGGTGATCAGTTTTGGCACATATGCACATTTTGGAGCACTGATGCCTGTTCGAATATTACTTGCTATTGTCTCCTACCCCTCCAAGTATTCAAACCTTCTGTTTTGCCACCACTCACAGAACATATCGTGCATGAGTGTCTTTAGTGAGCGGTAGTGGGGGATATCCATGACTGGGAGACAAGGTGTGACAGTGGTAGTAGTGTGAGCTGTAGGCATAAAGAGGTGAAGTTAAGGGGTAAGAACAGATCAATGTGGATTTTGTTCAGGTATAGGGATTGGTATCTTGTAGGGAGGCAGCAATTGTCATGCATATCAAGGCATGATATGGAAGAAGAGGTTCTATGCTAGCAGGTGATTGTGTTGGGTTGTTGGATAGGAAGATGAGTTTAGCACCATTACACTGGATGCGTAGGGGAGACATGAGTGTTGGTCAGATAATGATCAGAGTGGAATTGAACAGTATACATTGTTTGCTGTTGTAAAGGTACAGTCTAAAATCACCAGGAATAATCTGGGGTATTGGAGAGGGTCAAGAATGCCTTCGAGATGCAGGGCCCAAGGGTAATGGTAAATCATCATTAAACCGTTCAGTGACAGTGACTGATTTCCACTGAGTTAGTAATGGTGTTAATTGTTAGGGGTTTTAAGTGTTAAGGAGAAGGCTTACCTGGCTTCTTTTAGGCACTATGTGGGGAGTTATAGCGAGACTGGGAGAAGTTAGCATATTTTAGTGTGAAGTGTATCAGGAGTGTGAATCAAAGTGGTCTGCTACAATGTTTCTTTACAAATAGATAAGGCATTCTATAGCTAGAGTGAAATTAGGTGCATTTACTGTTTCAGCTTAAAGTCATTAGTTTGTTCGGTAGCTAAACTATGCATCTTCGTTTGAGGTGTTCAGCTGTAAAAACCTTTTCTGAAGGAGTCTGTCCAGATTGTTCTCTTAAAAAAACACAATAACTTGATGGAGAAGGTTGTGGTTTTCTTACATGGTACAATGTTTTCTTGATCAGCAAGTGTGTCAGCTTTTTGTGGCTAACAGTAGGCATTCAAAGGTAGTACAAGTTGGAATTTGCACTGGGTGCCACATTTGTGGGAACATTTTATGTTGCAATTGGTGACAATCTGATGCTTAAAAGTGACAAATGACAAACAGCTAGTCAATCTCCATTTTGCTGCTAAACTGGAGTGTAAGGCAGAAGCCAAGGACATTTTCCATTGAATTTATGTTCACCGAAGATGGTAACATAGCTCCTTTCCAAGTTGAAAAGCTAAAAACCCTCATTACGATGGCACAAATTCACCTAGGATGATAACTCATGGTCAATTACGCCACCCACAATTACAAGAGTGTCTGGGCTCAGAATTATTGGATCTACAAAATCCAGACCCGATAAAGTTTCTCTCCTGCTGTATTGTCTTGTTTGCTCTAACTGTGTAGGATTCTCTCTGTGGTGGTTAGGATAGGCAGCTTACTAGTGCCGTGACATCCCCAAGGGGATAAGTGTTGTTCTTCACAAATATGGTAAATAAATAAATTAATGAATAAACAAACAGACAGTCCTTGTTAGTTGTGCAATGACACGTTCCTTGGGTTTGAACCTTAGCTTGACTAGTGACTGTGCATCATAATATACTTCCCTCTAGTGCTGATCAATAGTTTGAAAGGTCTGCATAATTTAATATTATCCCATTTTAAGAACTTTAAAATAATTTAAAAAGACTTTTGGAACAATTGGCCACAATGTACTTTTTCTGCATAACGTTGACATTTCTGTCAGCTTTGGCAGACAAATAAAAAAAAAGCTTAACGACTCTTTTGAGGGCAAATCCCTAGGCAGAATCAAGGATTTTCAATAGTTACATCCTCTTCCAGTTTCGCTGTGGTCATAGTAGAGGAAACTTGAAAGTCAAGGTCAGATTCAAAACCTCAGCTCAAGTCACAAAAGGGTGCAGAGTCAGACAGCATAGTTCTGGGTTTTAGCAGACTAGAGGCTATAGAACAAAAGCACATAATTATGTATACACTGTGTATCCCTAAATGTATTTGTTCTACATACCATTACATGGCATTCATTTTGTTCTGTCACTTCCTTTTGAAGGTGATGGAATGTATGCTTTTAAAACATTTACTTCAAAATTAGGAATCTACATGAGGAAAACAAATTAACCCATGCCAGTTTCATTTTTTTTCTTTTTCACTGGTAAAATATTAAGTGCCCTATTCACAAAGGTAAATTTACACATGAGAAAATCTACATGTGTTAATGTACTCTTACACTTTGGGGCCGAATCCGATTCGGGCCGGAAAAAATACCGACCGACTCGGTACGGGATTATAGTCCGACCGACACGTACCGGCGTTGCCCGACCTGGGAAGTACGATGAAATGCATGTGAATCACGACCGACTCGTATGGAACTCAAGGCGAACGACCGACCCGGACGGAAACAAGCTATCCGGCCGGGAAATCACGCGAATCGAACCGACCGACACGCACCAGGAATCAACCCGAACGAAACGTACCCGCGAACTCCGACCCGCGCAGTGCGATGCAATGGGTGCAAAATCAGACCGATTCGCACGGAGCCCAAGCCGTACGACCGACACGCATACAAAACCCAGCCGAACAAACACAATACTCCGCGACCAACGCGTACGCCGCATATGAAACTGAGCTGAAACACAGCGGGAACGACTCGGAGAGGTGCGCACGAGATAACTGCAACGTCCTACTCGGTCAGAAGAACGACTCCTACATGCACAATAATCACAAATGAAAAAATACAAAAAAAGAGGGCCAAACAAGCAATGACAAAGCCAATAAATACAGGGGGTGAAAAAAATGGAACAAGGACACACCCCCAACTCCACCTACATAAAGGCCACAAATCCCTACCATGATCCTTTGCAAATTCCACTGACCTGCCAGCACAGAACACCATCAGACAGCAGACACACACACAGCTCATCCAACACAAAAGCCACACACCATTAGCACCTCAACAAATAGCACCCTCACACACACACAGCAAAACCTACACTCACACACCCTCACTTGCACACACACACACATCAATCACCACCACCACCCATCACCATGCCCCTAAAGAAGAATCCAAAGTTCCTAGATAGTGAATTGGAAGTCATGGTAGACGAGATCCTGAGGGTAGAGCCACAGTTGTTTGGCACATTGGTCCAACAGACCCCCATGGCACAGAAAACCAAGATGTGGGCGAGGATCGTCGACAGGGTGAACGCACAATCACCATGTTTGCGCACAAAGGAAGACATCCAGAACAGGTGGTATGATGTGCGCCGGAGGGTCAGGGACCTACTGAAGAAGGATTACCTCCTGAGCCAGCACACCGGCAGTGGCCCTCCTGCCAAACCAGTATACCTCAGGCCCTGGGAGGAGAAGGTGCGGGCCATCCTACCACCAGTGAGCGTATATGGACTAACAAACATCCCAGAGCCTGGTGAGTACACAACTAATATACACAATATTGTGTGCCAATACACACACATCACTGTCAAGGGATAGTCAAACCATGCACCCCTATCAAATCAACAGCAACCAAAAGATATTCATCTCAAGAAGTGTATGTTAGTCAGATAAACACAATACATGCCATGTCATAGTGATATGTAACTGTGTCATGACATGTACAAACCCAATACCAAATAGAGCTAGGCAGAGGCACAACTCTAACCAACAAACACTGTCAGATATTTAGCCACCACTAGAAGACCACCTCACAGGGAAGCTCACAGAAAGGAAGGAATCCTGTGTATGCTGGTGAAGTCAGTGTAGCCAAGAGCATGATCGGACTCGTAGTAGCAGATAATGGGCAGCCTCACATTTGGACCATCAACACCACTCTGAACCATGCTCACAACACAGGGAGTGGAAAAGGACTGACAATATGGCTGACACTGGGTACTGCTGTGGGGAGCACAAGGCCCTGCTGGGAACTGGGCACCAACAAACAACAGGACCACACTGTCAGCCATCTTGCCATTGCTGTCACACTCACACACAGTGAAGTCCACTCAAAAGGAAGGAAGTATGGGCATGCTGGGAAGGGGGTGTAGGCAATAGCATGATGGGAGTTGTAGTCACAGATATTGCTCACCCTCACAATTGGCCCATCAACACCACTCTGAACCATGCTCACATCACAGGGAGTGGAAAGGACTGACAAGATGGCTGACACTGGGTACTGCTGTGGGGAGCACAAGGCCCTGCTGGGAACAGTGCACCAACAAACAGCAGAACACCACTGCCTGACATCCTGAAAGCCAACTTGCACTCCCTGCAATGCAAGCACATTGCATGGTGGGATATCTGGCTGGGTGGGAAGGAGGACTCACAGCACTGACCATAGTTACAAGCAGCTCTCCTCACACACCCCCTCAACACAAACTCCACTTAACCCACCTGGGAGAATGCAATGCCTCACACACCAAATGAAGATCCCACAAAGAACCACCACACTGGGTAATGCTGTGTGAAGCACAGGGACACTCTTGGGACTTGTAGCCAAACAAACGCAAGGACAACACTGTCAGCCTTCCTGTCAGCACAGGCACACTACCCCACAGGGAAGCAGAGTCAAAAGGAAGGAAGTACGGGCATGCTGGGAAGGAGGGTGTAGGCAATAGCATGATGGGAGTTGTAGACACAGATATTGCTCACCCTCACAATTGGCCCATCAACACCACTCTGAACCATGCTCACATCACAGGGAATGGAAAAGGACTGACAAGATGGCTGACACTGGGTACTGCTGTGGGGAGCACAAGGCCCTGCTGGGAACTGTGCACCAACAAACAGCAGAACACCACTGCCTGACATCCTGAAACCCAACTTGCACTCCCTGCAATGCAAGCACGTTGCATGGTTGGATATCTGGCTGGGTGGGAAGGAGGACTGACAGCACTGACCATAGTTACAAGCAGCTCTCATCACACCAGCTCTCCTCACACACCCCCTCAACACAAACTCCACATAACCCACCTGGGAGAATGCAATGCCTCACACACCAAATGAAGATCCCACAAAGAACCACCACCCTGGGTAATGCTGTGTGAAGCACAGGGACACTCTTGGGACTTGTAGCCAAACAAACGCAAGGACCACACTGTCAGCCTTCCTGTCAGCACAGGCACACTACCCCACAGGGAAGCAGAGTCAAAAGGAAGGAAGTACGGGCATGCTGGGAAGGGGGTGTAGGCAATAGCATGATGGGAGTTGTAGTCACAGATATTGCTCACCCTCACAATTGGCCCATCAACACCACTCTGAACCATGCTCACATCACAGGGAGTGGAAAAGGACTGACAAGATGGCTGACACTGGGTACTGCTGTGGGGAGCACAAGGCCCTGCTGGGAACTGTGCACCAACAAACAGCAGAACACCACTGCCTGACATCCTGAAAGCCAACTTGCACTCCCTGCAATGCAAGCACGTTGCATGGTGGGATATCTGGCTGGGTGGGAAGGAGGACTCACAGCACTGACCATAGTTACAAGCAGCTCTCCTCACACACCCCCTCAACACAAACTCCACATAACCCACCTGGGAGAATGCAATGCCTCACACACCAAATTAAGATCCCACAA